>CM030325.1:1008277982-1008306223 GCA_002915635.3 Ambystoma mexicanum | reverse complement strand
ATCTTGCAAGAACAGATGAACGCTAGTAGTTCTCCCCACAAGCGCAGGGTATGCGCACAAAATGAACAGAAAAACTGCAAGAACGATCCGTGAAACGTTGTCATTGGGCACACCATAGGCCCTCCGAAAAGAAATTCAGTGAGAAAGGAATAGGGAACTGCTCCCTCTTCCAGTCGTCGAAAAGGAATTCCAGATCTGGCATATCTTTGTTTTTTTTTCAATCAAGGCTTAAGCATGCCTGAGTCCAATGTTTAAGAAATTCCTGTGGCTCAACAACAAATAGCTTCCCTTAACTCCTTTTTTAGTGACTGAAAAGAGGTTCCCCACAATCCAATGCACTCTTTGTCTTTATTCAACAGCTTCTTCATCCTTCTTCCTCGTCATAGACCTAGTCTGCCTGTGCTGTGGTTCTTGACCCGATGCTTATTTCTGATGGGGGTGGGGTAAAGGGGGTTCTCCAGCATAGATCTTCGCGTCTTCGAGAAATATCCAAGTGCATCTGCCTTGTACCTTGACTGCAGACGGTGTAACGTCCTCCACTATGAAGGGGCCATTGAAACGCATCTTATGCCACCTTCTAGTGATGTTGCGGATTAGGATTGCATCTCCGGATAAAAGTTCAGGAAGACATAGCTCTTTAACTCTGTTTGCTGTAACATCGACTTCTGTGTTCCGAGTTGCCCCACACCCCTTCTGCTTGAGCTGATCTGAAATGACAGAGATAATTGAGGTCATGCATGTAAGATAATCACGTAGCTCCTTTCCTAACAATTCTGCTGTCTGCTGGGCATCACTTCTAGTTCTAGACAGAGGTGTGAGAGGTGTCCTCATTTGCATCCCTCTCACTATCTAGGGGGGGTAAGATGGTGGTCTGAAACTGGCTAATTTCTCAACACGTACAATGCCAGTGGTAGACAATGCAACCATACTTTCTTCAGAGTAAGTTTCAATTTGGCTATTCTCTCTTTAAGCAAGAAGATGAGTCTCTCACAGACACTGTTCGCTTGCAGGTGATATGCTGATGAAAACTTGTGCTTTATGCTAAGAAACAAGCCTATTTGCTCAAAGACTTCGTTAACAAAATGAGGACCATTATCTGATCTGAATACTTCACATATTCCCCATCTCGGAAACACTTCTCATACAAAACATTTGGCTGCACCGATGGTGTCTGGATGTGTACACGGTCCAGCTTCAATCCACCTCGAAAAGGGACATACCACTACAATCATATATCTATATCCATTACATACTTGCAGCATGTCGACATAGTCGATATATAAATGCTTAAAGTGACCATTAGGTCTCGGAATAACTCCTTTAATTGTGCTCAATGTGTGCCCAGCAGTAAAACTTTGACATATGATATCATTTACTTTATAAAACATAACATGTTCTACTATATTTGGAACAAACCGATCCTCGACAATAGTTGTGGCGATGATCTCTCTAGTAACATGCACAGGGTAGTGTAGCTGTTCCATCGCCACCCTTAATAAGGCTACAGGCATCACCGGTTTACCAGTGCTGTCTTATAGCCACAATGCTTCAGAGGGGTTTAAAGAACACCCTCTCTGTGTCCACAAGTCTTTTCTTCTTGTGGTGCTTCCCCTTGGATCTCTGCTACCTGAGTCCTAGACAAGTTATTATAACATTCGGACACACTCATCTTCACCACCATGCTTTCATTCACATCAGGCGTATCAAATGACATAATCATTTCTGTACATGCAATTCGCTTGGCTTCCTCATCTGCTTTTTGATTTCCACGTGAGATAAAGTCTGCCCTTTCAGTGTGAGCTGCGCATTTAACGACTGTAATGGCTACAGGGAGTTGTAGTGCTCTAATAAGCCTGTCCAATAAGGCTGTGTTGCACTGGCTTGCCGCCTGCTCTGAGGTAGCTCCTCTTTTTTCAGTGTGCTAGTCCTGCATGCACTGTCGATGTCACATAGGTGGAGTCACTGTACACTGTTACTTCCTGGTCTGCGTGTCTCTCAAGCTTGATGATCAGCGACACTTATTCTGCAGCTCGTGCCGAAAAGTGAGACGGTAACCATGCATTTATCAGTACTTCAAACTCTCCATTGGCCGTGTGCTTTACCACAGCGGCACCTGTATATCTCTGTCCATCATTCTGATCGATTCTCGAAGAACCGTCAATAAAAATAATCTCCCCAACTGCCAACGCATTTTCCATCAGCCTCGGGAGTTCACCATAGAATTCGTCATAGTTCAAGCAATCATGTGCATGCTCGTCGTCTGCCATTGGTTCTGCTGCAAACATGGCAGGATTCACTAATCTGCATCAGACTATTTTAATCGCCGGATTGCATATGACTACCTTGTAGGCAGAAGCCCTTTGAGAAGTCAACGTGCCTTTGGCAAATAATGCATGCTCAACAAATAATGTCATTGAACACCCCATCACTATGTAGCAGCTTTCTCAATGGCGAATGTAGCGGCTGCCAAAGATTGTTCACAAGGAAAATGACCCCTCATTACTGGGTCTAGAATCGCACTGTAATATGCAAGGGGCTTGTACCCCAACATGGTTCTATGCGTGAGTACCGCTTTCATAACAGTGCCATTCGTATGTGAAAATAAGAAGAATTCCACAGCATAATTGGGAATCCCTAAAACTGGTGCTGTACAAATTGCCTTTTTCAACTTGTCAAACCCTTCTTCCATCTCCTCAGTCCAAACAATGTTTTCCTGATTCACCTGTGCTTTCTTCAGAGCTTGCAACAAGGGCCTTATATATGAACAGTAATCAAAGACCCATGCTCACATAGTTCCCAAAAATCTCTGCATGTGCTTTATCGTGAGTGGCTTTACTGTTTTCAAAATAGCCCCATCCCTCTCAGGAGTAACATTCTTTCCTTCATGCCAAATTAACTGGCCTATGTACAGCCTTTTCTCTTGACAATACTGTAACTTCTCCTTGTCTACTTTATATCCTTTGTCTGCAAGGATGATCATTAGCTGGATTGAATCGCATCTGCACTCCTCCTCTGAAGTGCTACAGACCAATATGTCATCCACGTGCTTCAACACAACACTTCCTAGATCAACGTTCCTTAAGATCATCTGTAGGACCCTATTGAAAATCGATAGGGATTTACGGTACCCATGGGGTAAACGAGTACTTTTCAGACAAGTTTGTCTGAACGTAAATGATGTCAGATCTTGCGAGTCCTTATGCAATGGATTGAGAAAAACACATTGTTCAAGTCAATCTGGTTAATCAGTCTCATATCTTGAATTAAACATCACAACCCCCTTTCCCTATTTTAATCAGATACGTTGTGGTATTACAGAATGACTCTGATGTCATTAAGATGCCCTGTTCCATCATAGCAGATATCATCTTAAAAACACCTTCATTAGCCTCTCGTGACATGGCATACTATCACGCTCGAGGTAAAATTGCTCCTGGTTTCAATTTAATCTTCACTTTTCCAGCTCCCTTCAGCAGGCCTACGTCATAGGGGTCTGTTGTCCATAATGAGACTGGCACTTTCGCCATGTCATCATCAAAATACTAGGGGCACCTTCGTGCTAACATCATTTTCTGAGGAACATCACGTTTAATTGGTCTCACCCAATATGTAATACTCATATCTCAAATATGACTTCGCCATCTGATGGATGGTCTCCAAACATATCCTCATCAGTGACGTCAGTCAATCTGTAATCCTCCCCAATGTCAATCACTGCGCACCATCGTCTGCCGTCATGGTCATTCCCATCAAGCAAAGCCATTTCTCCTCGCACTATGGCTTATTGTAATTCTAAAGGAGAGATTTGCCCTTCCTCTTCATCCATAGGTATCTTTGGCCTAAACAAAAATTTATCAGGAATTCTCATAGTCCTGCCCACTAAACCTGGCAGCCATGTTAATAGAATACATTCCCCTGTAGTAAAGAACTTCTGGTTCTAACGGTACTCCTTGCCTGGCTATTTGTCCTGCAAATGCCATAATAAATGCACTCATATTTAAATAATGCATCCCTGGTGTTGAGCACACTATGCCTTCATCAGTGAACGAAATCCTCATGTTCAACTTGGTCATTAAATCCCAACCTAATATATTAACAGGAGTCTGCCTCGAATACAATAATGGCACAGACATGTCACACTCTCCTACAGAGACTGGCAATGCGTCAGTTAAAGGAACTCTGCTTATAGCTCCTGTGAACCCTTGAGTATTCATGGCATTTCCAGACATCAAAAATGTCCCCTATCATATACAAGAGCGTGTTGCACCCGTGTCTACTAAGAACGAAAAGGATTTGCCTCCTATACTAATGTCAACCCTCGGTTCCTCTTGAGGATTAGGCGTTGAAGATAGTATCGAACACATCAAGTTGCCCAGTGAGCTCTCCTATTGTGGGTACATTCTCATCCCCGTACCTGTGAAAGGATTTCATCCATCAACAGTAACACCTCCTATTTTAGGAGTCATTAATTGTCCTGTGTTTGCACTCTGCTGTATCTGCATGAGTGACTGCTGTGACTGCCCTTGTTGTGGATTCATTGTTGCCTGCTGCGTTTGAAAGTCTTGTTGCACTCTCTGCACTTGTGTCTGCTGCACTGTTTGATTCTGAGCAAACCGATATCCACTCTTCTGTGAGTATGCAGGCAAGATTTTAGTTGCCCCCTCTTGAGAGCTGCCCATTCTGCACAAATCCTTGACTTCTACACATGCGAGAAATTTGCCCTGACATACCACATGTCCATCATGTATAGGCGGAGGTCTTCTAATTTGCCCCTCCTGCATGCCTTGATCATCGTTCTGCGTGTTTTCAAACCCACTTTGATTATTATGGAAGTTTCCCTGATTATTCTGGAAGCTTCCCTGGTTATTCTGGAAGCCTCTACCTCGAAAGCCTCCCCTTCCCTGTGGTGTAAATTCACTATTATTTTGATCGAACTGCCTTTGATTATTCACCATCGGCATGTTCGCTGCTTTCTGTGAACCGACCCATCTCCACTAATCAACATTGTCCGTTCAATGGCGTACTTGGATAGTTTTTTCTTCACTAACTTTGCCTCTTCACCTTTCCTAACATCGTCTTTCTTTCGATTCTTCTCTTGAAAAAGCCTGCAATAATGCGCAATGGTGAACTGTATTTTTGACCATTGCTTCGCTTCCATGCTCACCAATTTCATGAGCTGCTTCTGCACTGACTCTGGCAGCCCTTGGCACAATACATGATAAAATACAGGTATAGATTTCCACCAAGCTTCCTGTGTCTCCAAGGCCTACTGCCCTTGGACATTTTTAATGTAAACAAGTGGATCTTCCCCTTCCTGCATCTTTTTTGCCATTAAAGCTCCCATATCTGATGTGTCTGGATACAGTACTATAAGCACTTTCCAGACTGCTGCCCTACAGTTATTGAACAGTGCTCCATTGTGAGTAGTGTTCACCATGGTAACACCAGCATACTCTGCTCTTGACCAAACGTCATCAGCCCTTTCCCCAAGGATAGCAATCAGGAAACCTTTAATGTCCCCTATAGTTAACGTGTTTCCTCCTGCCATTTCGTCTAACTCATGTATCCATTTCCCAGCACCAGAAGTTAAACTCGGGAGCTTGCACCTTAAATTGTCCTTATCCATCTGTGGCCAAGGTATATACTGTGGCCTTGCTCCTCCCTTCTCTAACAAAGGAAACTGTGAAACTCCAAATTCGCATTCGTCACCCATCGTCTGTCTATTCATAGCAGGGACAATGGTTACACTCCGCCTTCTAACTGGCAGTGACCTTAGCTGGCTTACATATGGTGGTGAGTCCCCCCTCTGACCATGGCATCGCTCTTTAGGTCAGTCTAGTCACGTCAATGATTCTGACGGCAGAGATTTGGGTAAGTCTAACTCCGACCATCTTACTACCTTATCCATTGAAAAACACCCTTCAGAGCCACATGCATCACCTTCCTCTTCCCCACGGAAGGTTGCTCTGTCCTCGTCTGACATATCATGTCCCCAACTCATGTGACTTCTCTCCTCCTCATCTCTATTCAGAGTCAATCTATCTGAAGACAGCTCCTTTGGCTCAAAACTACATGAGGCTTCCTCACTGCCGTACCGCTGCGTACTCTCGAGTCGATCATTTTTACCCTTCCCTTGCAGTACTTTCTTAGTCTTTATATCATGATAGACTTTGTCGATAGTATCCCCAATGCTTCTCGAGTCAAACTCATCCTCTAGATTTGCTCTAGATGGACCTGCTATTGGCTCATGTGCTGCGAAGAACTCTACTAACTCTTCCCATGACACTACTGGATTAGGATCCATTAGCTCCTTTTCCATACAATCAATATCGCATGCTCTCTGCCTTCTCTTTTGTTCTCATTGTCAAATTCCCTTCACTTTCTTGCTTCCTCTCTTACCCATTCTTCGTCTTTTCTCTTCATGTCTCTTCTCACATTTGCCCTTTGTATTTCCTCATCTCTACGTCTTAGCATTCTTTTATCCCTTCATTTCTGTTCCTCTTATTATTTTCCTCTCTACTCTTTCTCTTTCTTTGATTGCCCTCTGTCTGTTCTCATATTTTCTCTGCTCTTCTGCTCTTTCCTGCTTTCTCAATTGCTCCTCTTGATACAATTGTTCCTGTCTTTGTCTATCCTTTCTTTTTGCCCTATCGTCTTTCAATATTTGCTCTCTTTCTTTATCCTTTTTGTCTTGGTTATCTCGCTCTTCCCTTTGCCTTACGTCCTCGATGCTCTTACAATCAAGTTTGAGCAAGATCTGACCACCCAGCCATTCGTTCTGTATAAGCGTTAACTCATCGGTCTCATCTTTTTCTCCTTTGCATCTCTTTATTTCTCATCCTATTTCTATGGATGCACGTGGTAATTCGCTTCTCTCTTTATCACATCGCTCCTTGTCCCTCAGGCCGTTAGAGATTACATCTCTCTCAGTATTTTTCTCTGGGCCCTCGTCGCTGCTTTGCGCAGGCGACTCATATGCCGGGTTACTATACCCTGTTGCTGCCTTGAGCTCCCTTAATAGGTACAGACCATCATCCTTCTTACTATCGCCGTCTGCTTCAGGCATGGTAGATGGAGCAGAAACCTCCTCACCCCCCTCTTTGCATACATTAAGTACCAGCTCTAAACTCGCTAATCGTTTTTCTAACTTTATCCCTGTATATGCAGCATGCAAATATGTCATCATATGCTGCAGAACTGCTTTTGATAGTGATCCCTCTTGTGGCCATGGCATGAACATTTTGTCTGCTGTACCCTTCACCCACTCTGCACTGTACTGCCTAAGCTTGGGTGCGGGCTTGGGTAACTGCTTGCAAAGGTCTACAAGCAGAGTAATAGCCTCCATTTTGACACGTCACTCTTGACTGTCAATACTCACCTTTACTCTTTGCAAATTCAAAAATATGTTTCAGAAAAATAAAACAATATGAGCATTCACCAATCGTTGCAGGCTCCAAACCCTCTATATCACGTTTTTGACTTTACTCTATCTTGTCACTAAACACCATTAGTTAAATACCAACAAATAAAAATTAATTCACAATTCTCGTTTTTTCTCTTTTGCGTCTATTAGTTCCTGTATTGTTTTTTCACCATTTATCATCACATAAAATTAACAGACAAACGGACATACTCGACCGGCCACATATATCTCACAGTCTTCTCTTATAAGACCTGTCTTGCCCCTAAAAATACCCCGACATGGGATGTAAATTGCCCTCTCTAAACTCGTCTTTATCTTAGTTCGTAGTCTACATCACCAGTAAATAGGGCTCTAGGTGCAACTACTTCTGTTCCGTTTTTTAAAACGCAGGAATACCTGGGCGCATCCTTTAGCGTGGCCTCTCTCACGATACCTCTTAATTGCTTGGCCTCCCTTCAAGTCAATTACATAATTTCAATGCTCATCGTTCTCAAGTTTCTTTACCCCAACCTCCCTCCGTTACTCGTTTTTCCTTATCACTTTCTTCACCGACTGCCCATTCACACTTTTGCCACCTCACTCAGTTTTGCTCACCGTTCAGTTTTTCAACTTCCAACTCTCTGGATCGTACTCCTCCTCAGTAGCCTCTTCAACTTTTTGTCCGTTCAGCTTCTTGTAGATGCCAGGAGGGTTTCTGCCTGAAAACAAGGGACACGTCTAACCTGGCTTGCAAGACTTTGCGTTACACTAAAACCGCTATCTACAGGGAGCTTCACGTCTTTTCAGCCAAATGGCAGAGGTTGTGCGATATATCCGGAACCCCAAAGCTTACTTATCTCGATGGGTATCTAACCATCCTATCTCTGCTACCACTTGTGTACGAGCGCGATAGAAATAAAATATCAATATCAATAACTGGGGTCTTCCAGCCCTTTAAGATGAGGTAGCAATACGCTTCAGATGAGTGGGGAAGCGTGAGTCGAGGGACTGTGCGGTGTGTGGGGTGCCTGAGACTGTGGGACATTTTTTGCTTAGGTGTGAGAGACATGTTGAAGAGAGAGAATTGATGAGGGATCGGTTGACTGCGCTAGGTGTGGCTGAGCTGAGTAGGAGGACTTTGCTGGGAGGTGACGGGGTGAGAGGCAGGATGAGGAGCAGTGTGATGTTGGATTTTGTGAGGCAGATGGGGCGGTGGGAGGAGTTGTGAGTTTATGTGAGCTAAGTAATGATTGGTGGGTCTGGTGCACATCATCCTTTAGGATGGGGAAGCGCCTGCGTGGGTCCTCCCACGCCTCCGATGATTGAAAGGATGGGGATGCAGAAGTTACTCAAACATCAATAACCGAATTTACTCAGGTAGTTGGCAAAAGGATAACTGTTTTAATATCAATTATCTAAAACAGGGAGTACAATGGACGTCAGCGGACGTCTCAGTGTTAGATCTCTCACTGCATCTTAAAAAAAAACATTCTTTTACAGCAAAAATCATCATAGGTGACGTCAACCTACATATTACTAACGTCATCCTATGTGGCAAACTACAAAAACCTAGTGGCAAGTATGATAGGGCCTAAGGGAACATCTAAGTTTACGATCCATACTCGTCTAAGGCAGTGAAGAAAGTGATAGGTTTCTTAACATCAAGTGGGGCAACTAAGCCCTCCCCTAAAACAGGTCACTATGAACGTCACTAAATACATGACATCCCATTGGCTACACAAACTATAGGACCATTAATCATGAGACCTCTACCATTAGTTAGCACTCTAACCTCCGTCGGTACTTTTCCGCCTATGTCTAGCAGCACGCAGACTGGGCTTCCAGGTGCTGGTGAGCTAGTCTTCAACCATAGATTCCCACCAATTAGCATAGTCATCCATCATCACCTCAGTGGTCTGCTGTCAATTAGGGCTTTGAACTTGTCCTTGGGAGTGTTCTTTGGATAATTCAGGGGAGTTAAGGCACGCTCTGCCCTCGTGCGTAGATGTGACCTTCATGTTCGTCCAACTTCATCCCTCCACGTAACTGAAGACCACAAAATCGATCCTCTTGTGTATTAAAAATACTATTTTTTACTAGACCTCTGACGTCTTCCTTGTTTTGTTTGTGCCTCCTGAAGAGGAGCTCTGTTCTTTTGCTCAATTTGTATCCAATGTCTCCTCACTCCAGCCTGATAAGACCTTGGCTTCTTAGCTCATCCAGTCTCGCCTTTCTAAGATTCACTTCATAATTCACTTGTTTTCCAACTGCGACACACTGGAAAAAAGTCCTTCTTTCTTTAGCCTAGCTCTGCCATAACATGCAGTGGAAACATCCATTCTTTACTCACTTCTATATATTTATGTATATGTTGGCACATGGCACAATCTATTCACTACTTAGCTAGCCTCAAGAATACTTTGTCTGCTTGCATTTCTTTGCACATGTACACGTGTAAAATGTCTTGATATCTTCATCAGTTCTGTAGTATAAGTTTCTTCATCTTGATCCCAAGATGCCAATTATCTTTGATACTTTCTTGATGCATTATAGAATATCCGCATTCTCTACTCTCTGCATCTCTTCTGTGTACGTCAGCTCGACTCTGTATGACGTCATCATTCATCTTCGTCATTCATTGGTCCTGCTTCTTCCGGATTTTCATTTAAATGACCATCGTACTGTCTTGTATGCAGGTATGGCGTCTCAATGGGAGCATTGCTTCCAGGATTCTCCTTGGTATCGGTATTTTCACTGGTACCGCACGTGTCTCACACTCTGATTCGCAACATATAGCAAGATGGGCGAAGTGGTTGAGGTGGGGGTACTTAGCTCCTTCTCTACACTCGGGTTATCAGACTGCAGTGCTTCTCCTTTTAAACAGTAATGTTATTGGTATTATCATTATTATTACAACCTTACAGGCAGCAGTGTCAAAAGAAATACATATATATTTTCTTAATGTGCCCTACCCTTCAGTCTGCCTACGCCTGGTGAAGGGAATCTGAAGATTATGAAAACCCGCAAATGAATTGTTAGCCTAAGATTTCATCTAAGGCTTATGTTTTCTAATGTAATGTAATTTATTCAGTGATCTCAGTTCCTATGAAGTCATTGTAGTCATTGGTCAGGTGACATCACTTCCTATACCCCATCCATTTTGCTGATTTAAAGTAAGTTGGCACCCATGCCCGCAGGTGAATGTGAGTCCTGTCAAGCGATGATCAGAGACAACAGACAAGTATCTTGACAAGGAGACAAGGTGATGCTGCACGAAGCATTCTGGCGTCGGGGTGACGGAAATATAAAAACGTAAAGCCTCAACACGGATTCAAGTCTCTAGAAGCACTAGCAATAAGATGTAAAATATGTAATTGTAATAATAATACAACTGTATAGAGCTGGATCACCCTGTAACCTGTCTGCAAGCAGTTTAAATAAAGTTGGAAAAAATATTAAAACAAATATGAATCCGTTCTTTCTCAGTTTATGCCGCATTCCTCGGATTAGGACTGGCATTGGTTTCTTAACTGGTAGCCCTCCCACTTGCGGCTGAGACGGGATCCCATCCCCTCTTAACAAGACACAGCGTCCTCCCTGTCTCCAGCTCTGTCAATGCCAGGATCACAGTATATATCTGTTAGGCAGAATTGCATGCAGTACCCTCTGGGACCACCACATACAATTAGGACTACAGGTGTAAGCAAAAACCAACCTTTGGTATAAGTCTGTACTACACAGTTTTGTGGTAGCGAGTTGAGCAGCCAGGCTTATCTCTAGAGGGAATGTGAGCAGTGCAAGAGGTTACACAGAGGTCTTACAATCACAGTGGTTCATGTAGACACTTACACTCAAGGTTTCTTGGTAAAACACTTATTAATTTATTACACAATCATTTAGAAAACATTCACTAGAAGGAGGCAACTTAATATTATACATAAACAAAGTTCAATAACAATAAGTTTCTGAACAATTAGGCTCCCCTGAAATAGGAGCAAAATGGCATTTCAGTTACTTATCAGTGAGTAAAAAGGACAAAAGTTAGTAGAATAGATCACAAATACTTTCTTAGGCAGTGCAAATAGTTTTAGTTCACTAGACGAATCGATTCAGTTTAATAGGCCTGGGCCAAAGTCAATGGACTAGTGTCTTGGATAGGAAAGAGCAGTTCTTGAAGTAAACGGTAAAAGTCTTTGCAAAAGTTCTCAGAAGTAGTTTGTATGAAAAAGTATCATATGTTGGGTCACAAGCTGATTAGGCCTGCAAGTTGGGAAAGTTTAAAGTACTTTCACCGTGAGAGAGGTGTTCCTGCAGATCTCACTGTTCCTGAGCCTCAGTCGTGGGGACAAGAGTGAGTCCGTCAGAGGGACTCCTGCACTGCACATGATCGTTGGAAAGTGCGAACAAAATGGAGTCACTTCAGTTCGAGTAGCTGTAATTCAAGCACACAAGCTGGTGTCCTTCCCCCTGGTTAATCCTAACCAGCTTCGTGAATGGTATCCAGGTGGCTTACAAGTTGATTGGTCCCACCAACTCAAAGGAAGAAGTCATCCTTGAAGGGGCTTTTCTGTCGAGGTGAACTTGGCAATTTCGGACCTGCAGCAGAGCTTCACCGGGCAAACCAATGGTCCAGGAGTTGCAGCAGCCATCCTCTTCCATCTCCTCTTCGGTTCTTTCGTTCCAGTGGTCGTCTCTGCTTTCCAGTCCAAGAGATTCACCTTTTAAACAGTTTTCTCCCATTCATTCCTGCCTACCTGCCACTCACCCAGCAGGGTGACTGTCTTTGCCGGACAGTCAGCCAGCCAATCATGCCAGAGTGCATTTGGCTCTCCGAGGAGAATAAGCACAGGGAGTTTCGGGCACCTCCCTCACTTCTTGCCCACCCCAGACACTCAGACGCCAGAGGTGGTTTTCAGTCCTGAAGCCCACCAAAGGCATAGAAACAAAGGGACCAAACCTAGTTTGGCGCACAGAGACAAACACTAGAAGAACCTTTCCAAAAAGAAATGGCGAAAAAAGAAGACCGGGACCTGTTTAAACAAAGGAGCTTAAGGTGTCATCTTGAAAAACATGGTTACAACGATATTTTAGATACCGGTGTTCGCGGTCGGTAAAAATCTGACTGCTACATGAGTTTCTAGACACAGGGGATACTAGGTAGCCCCTCCAGCACTCTATAGGAAGATAGTGTGTGCTCGGTCTAGGAATTTAAAAAGACTAGTAAAGTCAATTTAACCTAGGTATAATCAAAAACATGGATCAGGGGCAGTGAGGTTGGATTAATTCAACTAGCATAAATTATTAATTGCATCGAATTTAGCAAAAAAATCTCTTTTTTTATTCTTTTTCACAACAAAATACGTACACATTTCATAACAATTCCATAGATACTGTATACACCACACTTTAACCACATTTCTCACTACCACCTTGCATACACATTCACCTTCACACACTCGAATATTTACCACATATTCTAGCACATATGTATAATATACACTGTAGTTACTTTTCCTCTTCACCTATTTACAATAGTGACTATGGCCCCGCATTCTCTTTTGCAGTATGCCTTTCTTTTGGACCGCTCAGATTGATTAGTGGCCTATGTCTACATATGTTTCGGTACCTAATAAGCACCAATATTGCCGAAAGTCCTCGGGACCTTCTTCAGGACAAACTATACAAACAAAAAGCAGTTCGATCTCTGCTTATGCCAAAATATAAGGTGGTAGATGTCTTCACAAGTTCTACAGTCCTCAGTCACCTAAAAACAATAAAACAAACACACTTGTTATAATCCAACCTCATTTCTTTATCGCAGCATATTTGATTCATGCAACACAACACAGAATTACTCCATTATGATAACTCACACTAACCTCCATTTTTTCTGATGGAGGATCTTGTAAGTATTGGGCAAACAATCCCTCAGGTTTACACGGACCCCGTCATGGTCTTTGAACCTTCTGTATCCTTCCAAATAGGATCAGATCAACAATAACCTAAAAACCATAGGTCCAGAGTTAACATTATTTATCATGGACATGGCTGCCACATCTAGTCCCCCCCGTCTAGACCACAAAATATAGAACACAAAATCGACCACGGTCACTTACTTCCACGGAACGCTGTCTACTGGCTCAGTGTTATGCCAGATTTGGAACGTCATACACACAGCCGCAGATCTATAGAGCTGCAGGTAGATCTACAAATCCATGTGTCAGATTAGAGCAATATTCTTTACGAGTTATTATCCAAGTACTTAATGCTCATGTCGCAAAAGAGACACACTCACTCACCCATATTGGACAGAGGTCTCTGATGTCTTGTTCAGTGTTCTAATATTGTGCACTTCGGATGCTGTACGCTCATCACTGCATCTATATCATGGCAAATAGTAACGTTATACACTGGTCATTTCAGACCATGCAGCTAGTCTGTATACAAAAATATGAAAATGTATAGGTGCCACTACACTATATTCTATATGATAAAACTTCCTTTTCTTCTACACGCACTCATGTTGCTATCTATTCAGTACAAACTGATGTTGGCCCTTGTTGTATGGCCTTCCTACATAGTTTATCTTCTCTGAAGGGTGGTGCATGGTAATGCTAGACAGCCTCTATCTCTTACTGGCAACACTGACTGTAATCTCTATTATAACACATCAGATGACGTAACCCTGTGTGCGTGTATTACATTTCTGCCAGAAACAAAATGCAGCCGAGTGCTTCCTTACCTCCACAGTGTTTAGTCTGTGTTCCTCTCTGTTTGTCGCGGGTTGCGTACGTCACGTTTGAAAAGAGCCGCAGCATATTCAGCTCATACAAAATGCGCTTCATGGAAATGGACAACGGGCTATCGTCCATTACGAACCTCGACAGTCATAGACATAGGACTGCTACCTAACTTGTTGGATGCTGTTATTTCCATAGAGCTCCCACCAAAACAAGCTTTAAAGGTAAATGATTAACGTGCTGATCGGCAGAGCCGACCTCTTTCTTAGTGGTATACTATAATTCCTTATATTCCTCAAAACATACTGTGGTAATAAGATTTTAATAAATCACACATCACATATTGCAATGACATCCCAAATTACATATATTGACTCCTTACTTCCGGAGATTTCTCAGCATCCATATAGTCCTGTATTGCAGGTTATTGGAAGGGCGTCACAACAGCACGTATATAATACCTGTGAGCAGATACCCTTACGTGGGATACCACTTCTGCTTGGCAATTGATTGTAATGGTTACTCGCTTAAAGCGGTGTCTCCACAACCCTATAACCTGATACTGTCGGTGATGCGAGAGACCTAACTAGCCGAGAGTGTTGACGTGGTCAGGCTTAGTTATATTGGGGATAGGCTTCAATATCATACCAATGATCCTTACTGATATCTAACATCAATGTTAATCCACACACTTAGACAAGTGGTAACCCCCTTCTGGCTACATTCAAAACAGTTTATTCCATT
Source organism: Ambystoma mexicanum (assembly GCA_002915635.3). Taxonomy (NCBI): domain Eukaryota; kingdom Metazoa; phylum Chordata; class Amphibia; order Caudata; family Ambystomatidae; genus Ambystoma; species Ambystoma mexicanum. The sequence continues at coordinate 1,008,291,337 of CM030325.1, read as the reverse complement.
CTACCGCAATGTTCATGCCAGTATTCACTGAGTCAAAGGGATTAATTCATCTCTGTTCCAATTTTTGCAATAGGCTACTCACATCTCCCACACGTGTTGGAACCTTTACGGTTTGTAATATAAACCATCTTATTTCATTTTCTGTATGTTTGGCTCTCATGAAATGGTCAACTAATGGTTTATCCTTTACTTTGTTTCTTACACAGGACCCATGCTCTGAGATACTCATGCGCATTTCTCGTATAGTCTTGCCTACGTAGATCATATCACATGGGCATAGAATAACATATTCTGCATTCTTGGTCAGGCAGTTCGTATGGCCTCTCAGGGTCCACTTGACTTTCCCATGTTCGAAAATATGACATGTCTCAGTGTAGGGGCATGCAGCACAGTGCCCACACTTGTGATGACCTATCACAGGTGGGAACTCCCACTGGTTTAGCACTGTTGGTTCGTCAATCCTTTTCTCCAGATAGGTGTGTACACATTTTTGTTTAAGGTTGCAATTCCTTTTAAAAGCAAACAATGACTTTTTTCAAGGCTACCAGGATATTTCACAATGTGCCAATTGTGTGTGACGCTCTTTTTCAAGGCATTACTAATGGGCGAGAAAGTCGAAACAGAAATGAGCTGATCTTTCTTAGTTTTCTCCCTCTTCAACAGACAGACATCTGTGTGTGTGTTAAGTGCCCGTTTCATATTTTGTTTTACCAGCTGCTTTGGGTATCCACGGTCTGTAAGTCTTTCCTTCAAGACACTAGCATGTTCCAGATAGGCTCATTTTTTGGTACAATTTCTTCGAATACGACGGAATTGCCCATATGGCAGATTCTGTTTAAGGTCCTCGGGGTGGAAATTCTGAAAATGCATTAAATAATTCTTATCTGTAATTTTCCTAAAAAAAGTTGTTTCTAGTTTGTGCCCTGATTTAAGGATCAGCAAGTTCAGAAAACTGATTTTAACATTACTGCACTCCATCGTGAACTTGATGTTAGGATCGCAGCTGTTTACCCAGTTTACAAAACACAATAGTGAATTGGTGCTTCCCCTCCAGACTAAGAACACATTGTCTATATATCGTTTCCACAATATAAGACTTGCTGCAAAGACTTGCTGTTTAAGTGAGCTATCAGCTCCGGAGATGTACAGATCTTCGAAATTAGCCATGTAAAGGTTAGCTACGTCGGGTGCAAAAGTAGCACCCATACTAACGCCCTTCAGCTGTTTATACATCTGTTTTTTAACCAGAAAAAGGTTTTCACACATGGCTATACGTGTGCACCCCAGGATGAATCCCGTAGGTGGTATACGTGGTTCCGGTCTGCGATCAAGGTACATACACAGCACTGCTATGCCCTCAAGTTGGGGGAAAGATGTATATAGTGATTCCACATCCATGGTCACTAATACATCCCCATCTTCGATGGTCACTGTTTTTAACAGATTAATCATATCTGTGGTGTCCTTAATGTAACTCAGCATAGTTAGAACAAATGGTTTTAAGAAGAATTCACTGTAAATAGACAATGGTTCCAAGAGGGAGTCTATGGCCGATACTATCAGCCTACCTGGTGGTATGTCAGTGTTTTTGTGTACTTTTGGCAGTGTATAGAAAGCCCCTATTTTGGGGTTAATTTTAACCAAAAAGATTCCTTCTTCCTTGATAAGCCAATTTTCTTCCATAGCATGCCTCATTAAACTGACAATCTACTCACGTAGTCTCGATGTAGGATCTCGATCAAGCTTCCAATATGCATTAGTGTCTGCTAGGTGTCTCAAACATTCCTTTTCATACTTCAGTGTCCATTACAACAACACCCCCGCCCTTATCGGCCAGGTTGATTGTGATGTCCAGGTTTTCACATACATTTTTGAGAGTATCTTGTTCTAATTTGCTGAAGTTGTCCCTATGAAAGTTCTTATTTCTGAGAGTCTCCTGTACCTGTTTAGTCACAGTCTTCACGAATACCAGTATTTCTGATGGACAGGTGTGTGGTGGAGGGTAGAAACAGGATTTGGTTTTTTAAACCCGTCAAATTCGGCATCTCTTCTTGATCTTTCTTGGATTCAGCGCCTAATTTCTGCATAGGTAAATATACCTCAAATAAGTGCTTGAGTCTGATGTTCGTAAAGAAGTGTTGTAGCTCCATTTCACAGTGGAAAGGGTTAGCTTTAGTGACAGGTACAAATGACAGTCCATGTGATAGGATTTTACGTTCTGTATCTGTCAATGAGTATTTAGACAAATTAAAAATGGGGATGTTGCCCACTTTCATTGGTTTGAATACCACTGGCGCGTGCTCATTTTGGGCCCGAACTGCTGTCGCTGATGTCTCGAACGGCCCCGCTGTCCCCCTTTCAGAAAAAACTGTTGCTGACCCTGTACTCTCTTGTTACCCTCTAGAGTCGCAGATTGGTGTGGATCACTCGATGAACCTGAGGAATTCGAGAACGTTACATACCTATTTTGTCTCCGATTCTGGGGACCAGTCGTGGTCTCTGACATGAAAATTAAGTACTTGGGTAATAACTAGTAAAGAATATTACTCTAATCTGACACATTGATTTGTAGATCTACCTGCAGTTGTATAGCTCTGCGGTTGTGTGTATGAAGTTCCAAATCTGGCATAACACTGAGCCAGTAGACAGCGTTCCGTGGAAGTAAGTGACCTTAGTCGATTTTGTGTTCGATATTTTGTGGTCTAGACAGGGTGGACTAGATGTGGCAGCCACATCCATGATAATTAATGTTAACTCTGGGCCTATGGTTTTTAGGTTATTGTTGATCTGATCCTATTTGGAAGGATACAGAAGGTTCAAAGACCATGACGGGGTCCGTGTAAACCTGAGGGATTGTTTGCCCAATACTTACATCAGAAAAATTGGAGGTTAGTGTGAGTTATCACAATGGAGTAATTCTGTGTTGTGTTGCATAAATCAAATATGATGTGATAAAGAAATGAGGTTGGATTATAACAAGTGTGTTTTATTTATTGTTTATAGGTGATTGAGGACTGTAGAACTTGTGAAGACATCTACCACCTTATATTTTGGCATAAGCAGAGATCGAACTGCTTTTTGTTTGTATAGTTTGTCCTGAAGAAGGTCCTGAGAACTATGGGCAATATTGGTGCTTATTAGGGACCGAAACATATGTAGACATAGGCCACTAATCAATCTGAGTGGTCCGAAAGAAAGGCATACTGCAAAAGAGAATGTGGGGCCATAATCACTATTGTAAATAGGTGAAGAGGAAAAGTAACTACAGTGTATATTACATTGTTTATATGTGCTAGAATATGTGGTAAATATTCGAGTGTGTGAAGGCATAAATGTGTATGCAAGGTGGTAGTGAGAAATGTGGTTAAAGTGTGGTGTATACAGTATCTATGACATTTTTATAAAATTTGTATGTATTTTGTTGTGAAAAAGAATAAAAAAAGAGATTTTTCTTGCTAAATTCGATGCTATGAAGAATTTATACTAGTTGAATTAATCCAACCTCACTGCCCCTGATTCATGTTTTTGATTATACCTATATTGTTTACCTGAAAGGATTTGGGGTTATACAGGTATCCCTTTTTCGGTTTCTTAAGTCAATTTAACCTTGCATTCTCTGGGAAACAGTTGTTTATCCCAGAGAAAATATTTAAAGCTTTGGGAAGTCTAAAAAGACATCCCTGTGCCACTGCACTGAGGGTGCTGTGTAACACACATGAAAAGATGCCTATGGAGTTATCTTAAAACTCCATTAGCAAAGAACACAAGAGTAAAACATACATAAAAATACCTGAAAGAGTGGGGAAAAGAGGCTCACATCTTTCCAGGTAAAAAAATCAAGTCCTCAAAATCCAGCAAAGTTGCTTGGGGTCTCTAAGGTGAAGGGAATTAGCAATTTTTGAGAATTCTCGCAAACAATATCTTCAGATGCTTTATGATATGATATGATGTGGCATTTATAACGCGCCTGTACACAAGTGTTTCTAGGCGCTATGCCAAGCTACGATTGGTTTATTCAAGAGTGGGCATGTCGTAAGCTGATTCACGCATCTATCTCATGTAAAAAGATGAAAAATGGACACTGGAAAAGATAGTTTCAAATACGTTTGGCAGGAGAAAAATAAAAACGTGCCTCCCTTTATTCTCCTGTATTCCCACGCACCCTAAATGTAGAAAACCTGGAGGGAAGTAAGCAGCAAATCAGGGCCCACGGAGGCTTATACGCTTCTAAAACAGATTTTTTTTTCTATGTAAGGAGGGCTGTGGTCACAGCATAACTGGAAGTTTGACTGCACGCTGTCCACGGCCATAGCCCCGGCTCCAGCAACAAGGGGACCAAAGCGGAAGAGCCGCCGAGGGAGCAGGGCTGGAAGATATTTAAACACATAAGCGAAAGGGTGCTCGTGCTCCCTACTCTGAAAATCCCTTCAGCGCACAGTAAGGCATGCGCACAAATGCGGAAATTGAAACTACCGGTCCCACAATTCACTGCACCATCTGAGTCAAAACCAGGTGTGAATCCCAGGTGAGATTCAACATACACGTATTTGCACTGGGTTCGCTAGGCAGGCTGGGAATATAAAACACAATGGCCACCAGGGTATACTGGTCAATTAACATCTATCTATTTCTGGTGGACAGGTGTGTGGTGGAGGGTAGAAATGGGATTTGTTTTTTAAAGCCGTCAAATTCGGCATCTCTTCTTGATCTTTCTTGGATTCAGCGCCTGATTTCTGCATAGGTAAATATACCTCAAATAAGTGCTTGAGTCTGATGTTCCTAAAGAAGCCATATCTGCCCATAGCGCCCTGATGTCCGCGGACATGTGCTTTAGAAATGCATCCACCCATAGCGCCCTGATGTCCTGCGTGGAGGCGGACAGGTGCTTTACAAATGCATCCGCCCATAGCGCCCTGATGTCCTGCGTGGAGGCGGACAAGTGCTTTACAAATGCATCCGCCCATAGCGCCCTGATGTCCTGCCTGCGTGGAGGCGGACAAGTGCTTTAGAAATGCATCCGCCCATAGCGCCCTGATGTCCTGCGTGGAGGCGGACATGTGCTTTAGAAATGCATCCGCCCATAGCGCCCTGATGTCCTGCGTGGAGGCGGACAGGTGCTTTAGAAATGCATCCGCCCATAGCGCCCTGATGTCCTGCGTGGAGGCGGACATGCCAACAGGCATTAATGCCAATCGTTGCCAGTGTGCACAGGTAAGGCATGCTTGTTGTCAATGCTCAGGCAGGAGAGCTCTTTGAACAAATGCACCAAGAAAGCACGTGCTTTTCACCTTTACATTTGGTGAGTTAGCACAATTGCTTATGTGTTTTGCCAGTGGCGCCTACACTTCATGCAGCCGTACGATCGCACACACGCACGGGCGCGTGCTCAGGGGAGAGGAGAAGGGAACAGGATAAAGGGATGTGTGGTGCAGAGCGGCAGAGAGAAGAAGAGCGTCTGACCAGTGACCACGCCCAGACATGGAAGCCATTGATGTGGCTCCTTGCACTGGAATGCCTGAATGCTACACATCCTGTAAATAAAGGCCCTCAGGCAATAAAAATACGTGCTACAGGCAATATGTGCTAGACGTATTTCCAGTTGCCATGACAACACACTATACTACTTATCAACAACCCTAACCTTTGTTGTTTTCTCTGTTGCTAGGAGTTGGAGCCAAAACCAAATGGAGAGTGAAACTTGAAATATTCACATTCCTCATGTGAAATATTTTCAGTTGTGTGAAAGTGACTTTTCTGTGTGAGGTGAAATTCGCTGAGTTGGGCATATTTCTTTCAAATACACAGGACATATTTCACCCCTATCTGTAGCATTGGTTTGGATAGCATTGGTTTGCATTGTACCTAACATGAGACCATTTAAGTACTTTAATTCAGGGCTGTGGGCTGGAATGTGCCATTGCTCAGAACTCAAGTAGCAGGAATTCACACATAGTTGGGGAGTTTCCCTAAACAGAAAACTGCGTGTTTGCTGCAATTAACTCGTTGCATTGTAGGCCGTTGTGTTTGCAGACAGAAATTACTGCTTTAAATTGCCTAAATGTGAATTCAGATAACGCATATAATTAGCTATAAGTCACAGTTCTGGAACATATACACCCCTCCAAAAATGACAGAAAAAGACCCTGTGGTTTGGTATGCAAATAGTTTGTTCCATGCATCTATCACCAGCTCTTTAAGCCAACATAAAAAAGAGACTCTTTGATTCAGCCAGAACTGTGGCAAGTCTTGGAGATCGTATCATCTAATCACTGAGCCTGACATAAGCGATCCACTGAGCATTAACATGAGCTCAGGTCTTCACAACACATCTAGCAGATCACATGATCCATCTTGAATTTCAATGTTGATGATTGGAATGTTTGTTAGGCAATTCTGAGAACGCAACTGGATTTTACTATTTCACGAGCCCAGGAGTCCAGCCCTGGTTACCCTTCTCTTTGGAGCAGCCACCAGGGCCGGAGTAACTCTGCAATAAAAACTATACAAGTGAATTCACTCACTCAAATGTACTTGCTTACAGGTACCCTCTATGATGGACACACTCATTAACTCACAGGCTGGCGCACCTGCTGATTCACCCACTGACTTCCACATTCACACACTCATTCCTACATTCACTAACACATTCAGGGGCTGATTCTGACGTGCTTGCAAACATAGGAAAGTGTTCTTCCATGAAGGAGGAACGCTTTCCTTACAAACACCATATTCAAACAAAGAAATAATTAATGTCCCTGATTTATGGCTTTCCAACAGCGCTAGCAACCATCAGGAATGCAGGGCAGCCACATGGAGGGGCTTCTCCATCTACCAGCACTGGTTTAGCATGTCAAAAAAAGAGTTAAAATACAGTACCCGTGAGTTGACTTTGAACTCTACTGCATACTTTTTCCCTTTATAAAAATTGCATGTCTTAGACTGCAGCACCACTTTTCTAGTTTAATGAAAGTTTAAGAAAACGTTCTTAAATTAGAAAAGTGTCAGTCTTTTAAGAAATGCTCTCAATGCCACTGGAGTACATGCTTCCCCCACAATGAGAGATTTTAGCAGCTTTTGCTGCTGGAAAGCACAGCATCGCCCCACCAATATTTCCACCCACCTCAGAATGTTGGTGCTGGAAACTGGATGGGGCGAATGTCATATTTACACACTCTTTTTTATCATGAGCACAGAATCGGCCTCTCAGTTGATAATTCCCACATTTACTCCTTCACTCACTCATACACTCACTTGCTGACACACTCACTTATAGACACACTAATTCACTCACAGACTCATTCAACTGCTAACTCAGCCATTCACTTGCACATTCATGCATTCACTCATTCACTCTTGAAATCCTGATTGCTTCTGGAGTGCAATTATTTTAAAAAATGCTGCAGCTCAATTTTCAGTGGGAAGGAAGGGCCAAGTGGTACCATACCATCACAATAGCTGTATGCCAATGCTCCCCAAACTCAAGCTCCTTCCACCTCCAGTGCTGCCTTTGTCCCTTCAACATCAATGCAGGGGAACCACTCAGCATGTTATCGTTGCCATGGAGTGCTTCAAATACTTTTTCACCTAATAAGATTTCACCAAAAATGGTAGTGGAAATTGTATATGTGTAATAAGTGGGGTGTTGGGTAAGCGTATAAGTAAGGATAGGGAGCGGTGAGAGGGGGCTCTGTGGGGGGTCACCCCTGCATTTAAAAAAAGTAGAAAAGGTAAAATGTAGATTTCGTTTTTCAGTGAAATGGATTCAGTGAATTCTCTATTAGGTGAAATATTTTCGAAGAAATCACACACATCTGCATTTTTTCACGTATCTTCTGCTCTCTTCCAACAGAAGTGACCAAAAGTTCCAGACTGCATTAAAGCGAGGAATGTAGTATGCTCATCTATCCTCGTGCCATAATGAGTAGCAGTCCAGGCCTGTTTTCCCTTTGAATCCTGGGATTTGCAGCCTGAAAAGCCAAAATGAAAATGATAAATCAGGGTTAGATCAAATTCCCCTGCATGGCGTGAGCAAACGTGAGAGTTGTGGCTAAGTTGGACTATGTGCAACCCTTGCAACAAGAGTTTGTAACAGTACTGTGGGTTGGCTTTGCCAAACGTGCTTGACTTACAAGCTTGTGATGCCGGTTAAGAGCATAAAAGCTCCAAAGTTCTGAGCATCCAGAGGCACAGAAACTGCTCTTCTGAACACCCGTGAAGAACTGCTTGCATCCCTGGACTCCAACTTCCCAGCTGTCCTCAGCCTTTCACACTGTCAACCATACGAAGGCTCCACAATGCCCTTGGTATCTCGGAACGGGCACTGGAATGGCTGAACTTTTTCCTAACAGACCGCTCCTCCCAAGTCATCATGGGTACCTTCTCCTCTTCTTCCTTCTCCACCTGGAGTGTCCCCCAGGGTTCTCTCCTCTCTGCTGGCTCTTTAATATATACCTTGCTCACTGGCACTCTTCATCTCCTCCTTCTCCCCCAACTTCCAGTGTTATGCAGACGACACTCAACTCTTTTTCAGACTTCCTGCTGACTCACTCGCACCTTCCTTCATCCCTGAAGGCTTGCATGCCATCCAGGCTTGGTGCTCTTCCAATGATCTCTGCCTCAATAACATCAAAACTTAGATCCTTCCTATTGGGACCCCTGCTCCCTCCTTCTTCCCTTCTCTCTGGCCTCCCTCCGTATTCTACCTAGCGCTAAAGATCCCATTGGAAGTACTGTGTCCAGTTCTGGTAGCGCGGTCATCTGTATTCTACCTAGTGCTGAAAATTGCATCTGGAGTACTGTGTCCAGTTCTGGTAGACCCGTAATCAGTATTCTACCTAGCGCTGAAGATTGCATCTGGAGTATTGTGTCCAGTTCTGGTAGCCCCGTCATCAGTATTCTAACTAGCGCTGATAATCGTATCTGGAGTACTGTGTCCAGTTTTGGTAGCCCTGACATCAGTATTCTACCTAGCACTGAAGATCGCATCAGGAGTACTGTGTCCAGTTCTGGCAGCCTCGTCATCAGTATTCTACCTAGCGCTGACGATCGCATCTAGAGTACTGTGTCCATTTCTGGTAGCCCCGTCATCAGTATTCTACCTAGCGATGAAGATCGCATTTGGAGTATTCTGTTCAGTTCTGGTAGCCCCGTCATCAGTAGCCTACCTATCGCTGAAGATCGCATCTGGAGTACTGTGCCCAGTTCTGGCAGTCCCGTCATCAGTATTCTACCTAGCGTTGAAGATCGCATCTGGAGTACTGTGTTCAGTTCTGGCAGCCCAGTCATCAGTATTCTACCTGGCGCTGAAGATCAGATCTGGAGTACTGTGTCCAGTTCTGGTAACCCCGTCATCAGTATTTTACCTAGCACTGAAGATCGCATCTGGAGTACTGTGTCCAGTTCTGGTAGCCCCGTCATCAGTATTCTACCCAGTGCGGAAGATCGCATCTGGAGTACTGTGTCCAGTTCTGGTAGCCCCGCCATCACTATTCTCCCTAGCGCTGAAGATCGCATCTGGCGTATTCTGTCTCGTTCTGGCAGCCTCATCATCAGTATTCTACCTAGCGCTGAAGATCGCATCTGGAGTACTGTGTCCAGTTCTGGCAGCCCCATCATCAGTATTCTACCTAGCGCTGAAGATCGCATCTGGAGTACTGTGTCCAGTTCTGGTAGCCCCATCATCAGTATTCTACCTAGCGCTGAAGATCGCATCTGGAGTACTGTGTCCAGTTCTGGCAGCCCGTCATCAGTATTCTACCTAGCGCTGAAGATCGCATCTGGAGTACTGTGTCCAGTTCTGGTAGCCCCGTCATCAGTATTCTACCTAGCGCTGAAGATCGCATCTGGAGTACTGTGTCCAGTTCTGGCAGCCCCGTCATCAGTATTCTACCTAGCGATGAAGATCGCATCTGGAGTACTGTGTCTCAGTTCTGGCAGCCCCATCATCAGTATTCTACCTAGCGCTGAAGATCGCATCTGGAGTACTGTGTCCAGTTCTGGCAGCCCCGTCATCAGTATTCTACCTAGCGCTGAAGATCGCATCTGGAGTACTGTGTCCAGTTCTGGTAGCCCCACCATCAGTATTCTACCTAGCGATGAAGATCGCATCTGGAGTACTTGGCCAGTTCTGGCAGCCCCGTCATCAGTATTCTACCTAGCGATGAAGATCGCATCTGGAGTACTGTGTCCAGTTCTGGTAGCCCCGTCATCAGTATTCTACCTAGCGATGAAGATCGCATCTGGAGTACTGTGTCTAGTTTTGGCAGCCCATCATCGTATTCTACCTACGCGCTGAAGATCGCATCTGGAGTACTGTGTCCAGTTCTGGTAGCCCGTCATCAGTATTCTACTAGCGCTGAAGATCGCATCTGGAGTACTGTGTCCAGTTCTGGTAGCCCCGTCATCAGTATTCTACCTAGCGCTGAAGATCGCATCTGGAGTATTCTGTTCAGTTCTGGCAGCCCGTCATCAGTATTCTACCTAGCGCTGAAGATCGCATCTGGAGTACTGTGTCCAGTTCTGGTAGCCCCGTCATCAGTATTCTACCTAAGCCATGAAGATCGCATCTGGAGTACTGTGTCAGTTCTGGTCAGCCCGTCATCAGTATTCTACTAGCCAGAAGATCGCATCTGGAGTACTGTGTTCAGTTCTGGCAGCCCGTCATCAGTATTTCTACCTAGCGCTGAAGATCGCATCTGGAGTACTGTGTTCAGTTCTGGCAGCCCCGTCATCAGTATTCTACCTAGCGCTGAAGATCGCATCTGGAGTACTGTGTTCAGTTCTGGCAGCCCGTCATCAGTATTCTACCTAGCGATGAAGATCGCATCTGGAGTACTGTGTCCAGTTCTGGCAGCCCCGTCATCAGTATTCTACCTAGCGCTGAAGATCGCATCTGGAGTACTGTGTCCAGTTCTGGTAGCCCGTCATCAGTATTCTACCTAGCGCTGAAGATCGCATCTGGAGTACTGTGTCCAGTTCTGGTAGCCCCGTCATCAGTTTCTACCTAGGCATGAAGATCGCATCTGGAGTACTGTGTCCAGTTCTGGCAGCCCGTCATCAGTATTCTACCTAGCGCTGAAGATCGCATCTGGAGTACTGTGTCTAGTTCTGGCAGCCCCACCATCAGTATTCTACCTAGCGATGAAGATCGCATCTGGAGTACTTGGCCAGTTCTGGCAGCCCCGTCATCAGTATTCTACCTAGCGCTGAAGATCGCATCTGGAGTACTCTGTCCAGTTCTGGCAGCCCCATCATCAGTATTCTACCTAGCACTGAAGATCGCATCTGGAGTACTGTGTCCAGTTCTGGCAGCCCCGTCATCAGTATTCTACCTAGCGCTGAAGATCGCATCTGGAGTACTGTGTCCAGTTCTGGCAGCCCCGTCATCAGTATTCTACCTAGCGCTGAAGATCGCATCTGGAGTACTGTGTCCAGTTCTGGCAGCCCCGTCATCTGTATTGTACCTATCGCCAAAGATCGCATCTGGAGTACTGTGTCCAGTTCTGGTAGCCCCGTCATCAGTATTCTACCTAGTGATGAAGATCGCATCTGGAGTACTGTGTCCAGTTCTGGCAGCCCCGTCATCAGTATTCTACCTAGCGCTGAAGATCGCATCTGGAGTACTGTGTCCAGTTCTGGCAGCCCTCATCAGTATTCTACCTAGCGCTGAAGATCGCATCTGGAGTACTGTGTCCAGTTCTGGTCCCGTCATCAGTATTCTACCTAGCGATGAAGATCGCATCTGGAGTACTGTGTCTAGTTCTGGCAGCCCCACCATCAGTATTCTACCTAGCGATGAAGATCGCATCTGGAGTACTTGGCCAGTTCTGGCAGCCCCGTCATTAGTATTCTACCTAGCGCTGAAGATCGCATCTGGAGTACTGTGTCCAGTTCTGGTAGCCCCGTCATCAGTATTCTACCTAGCTGAAGATCGCATCTGGAGTACTGTGTCCAGTTCTGGCAGCCCCGTCATCAGTATTCTACCTAGCGCTGAAGATCGCATCTGGAGTACTGTGTCCAGTTCTGGTAGCCCCGTCATCAGTATTCTACCTAGCGCTGAAGATCACATCTGGAGTACTGTGTCCAGTTCTGGCAGCCCCGTCATCAGTATTCTACCTAGCGCTGAAGATCGCATCTGGAGTACTGTGTCCAGTTCTGGTAGCCCCGTCATCAGTATTCTACCTAGCGCTGAAGATCGCATCTGGAGTATTCTGTCCAGTTCTGGTAGCCCGTCATCAGTATTCTACCTAGCGCTGAAGATCGCATCTGGAGTACTGTGTTCAGTTCTGGCAGCCCCGTCATCAGTATTCTACCTAGTGCCGAAGATCGCATCTGGAGTACTGTGTTCAGTTCTGGCAGCCCCATCCATCAGTATTCTACCTAGCGCTGAAGATCGCATCTGGATACTGTGTCCAGTTCTGGCAGCCCCGTCATCAGTATTCTACCTAGCGATGAAGATCGCATCTGGAGTACTGTGTCCAGTTCTGGTAGCCCTGTCATCAATATTCCTATCTAGCGCAGAAGATCGCATCTGGAGTACTGTGTCCAGTTCTGGCAGCACGTCATCAGTATTCTACCTAGCGCTGAAGATCGCATTTGGAGTACTGTGTTCACTTCTGGCAGCCCCTGTCATCAGTATTCTACCTAATGCCAAAGATCGCATCTGGAGTACTGTGTTCAGTTCTGGCAGCCCCATCATCAGTATTCTACCTAATGCCAAAGATCGCATCTGGAGTACTGTGTTCAGTTCTGGCTGCCCTGTCATCAGTATTCTACCTAGCGCTGAAGATCGCATTTGGAGTACTGTGTTCAGTTCTGGCAGCCCCGTCATCAGTATTCTACCTAATGCCGAAGATCGCATCTGGAGTACTGTGTTCAGTTCTGGCAGCCCCGTCATTAGTATTCAACCTATCGATGAAGATCGCATCTGGAGTACTTGGCCAGTTCTGGCAGCCCCGTCATTAGTATTCTACCCAGCACTGAAGAAAGCATCTGGAGTACTGTGTCCAGTTCTGGTAGCCCCGTCATCAGTATTCTAGCTAGCACTGAAGATCGCATCTGGAGTACTTTGTCCAGTTCTGGTAGCCCGTCATCAGTATTTCTACCTAGCTGCTAGAAGGATCGCATCTGGAGTACTGTGTCCAGTTCTGGCAGGCCCAGTCATCAGTATTGTACCTAGCGCCAAAGATCGCATCTGGAGTACTGTGTCCAGTTCTGGTAGCCTCATCTTCAGTATTCTGCCTAGTGCTGAAGATTCGCATTTTGGAGTTCTGTGTCCAGTTCTGGGAGTCCCAGCCATCAGTATTAGTCCATAGCTCTGGAAGAGCACATCTTGGCGTATTCTGTCAGTTCTGGCA
>CM030325.1:1008205469-1008277962 GCA_002915635.3 Ambystoma mexicanum | reverse complement strand
AGGCTGCGTGCTGCACTGGCGTGCCGTCTGCTCGGAGGTAGCCCCTCTTTCCAGCACGCTAAGCCTGCACGCACTGTGGATGTCACATAGGCGGGGTCACTGTACACCATTACTTCCTGGTCTGCATGATTCTCAATGGCGAGTATCAATGCCAATAGTTCTGCGGCCTGTGCCGAATAATGAGATGGTATTCGTGCACTAACGAGTACTCGAAACTCTCCATTCGCTAGATGTTTTACCACGGCAACGCCTGTATACCTTTGTCCGTCTTCTTGGTCAGTTCTTGAAGACCCGTCAATAAAGATGACCTCTCCACTTGCCAGGGCATTTTCTTTTACCCTGGGGATCTCATCATAAAATTCCTCATAGTTTGCACAGTCGTGTATTGGTTCTCCCTCTGTGACTGGCTCAGATATGAATGTAGCAGGGTTTACAGTCTTACATCGCACTATTTTGATTAATGGATTAGAGATAATCACCTCATAGTCGGATGTTCTTTGAGATGTCAGAGTGCCCTTTGGCTTTTCTAGTATGGCAAACAGCGAGTGCTCGACGTACAATGTCATGGAGCACCCCATCACAATAGATGACGCCTTCTCAATGGCGAACATGGCCGCGGATAGATTTTGTTCGCATGGGAAGTGGCCCCTCATGACCGTGTCCTGACTCCTGCTGTAATATGCTAGGGGCTTGTACCCCAGCGAGGTTCGCTGCGTGAGCACTGCCATCATAAAATTGCCATCGGTATGTGAGAATAGGTAGAATTCCTCTGCATAATTAGGAATCCCGAGAACTGGGCCTTACAAATTGCCTCCTTGAGTTCTGCAAACCCCTTTTCCATTGCTTCGGTCCATTCAATGGCCCTCATTACAACCCCGGCGCTAAACCATGGTGCTATTAGCACCATGGTTGGTGCCGGTGTTGTAACGAGTCCGCCATGGTGGAATGGGGAAATACCGCCCCATTCCAAGGTTGGCGGGCGGTATTTCCCCATTTCACCATGGCCTTCCTCATTCCATTTTCGCCCCATAGGGCTCAATGGGACTGGGGAAGGCGCTAAGTATGGTACCGCAAATTGCGGTACCGTAATTAGTACTGAGGTCCCTTTGCGGCACCCTACTTTAACGGCTGGTAAAACCAGCCATTAAGGTCAGGTCCCGCAAAGGGACCTCGTAATCAGGCGTTAAGGGTTTAACGGCGCCAACACCTTTACGGCGCCGTTAAACCCTTAACGCCAGGGTCGTAATGACCCCCAATGTCTTCTCTTGTTGCCTGGGCCTTCTTTAGGGCCTGAAGCAAGGGCTTGGTATACGAGCTGTAGTCAAAGACCCATGCTCTGACATAATTACATAGTCCTAAAAAGCTTTGCATTTGTTTATCGTGCGTGGCATGGCCGTGTTCATGATAGCTTCAGCCCTTTCTGCGGTTACCTTTTTTCCCTCATTAGAGATTAGTTGCCCTATATACAACACTTCTTGTTGACAGTACTGCAACTTTTCCTTATCAACTTTGTATCCCTTCTCAGCCAGTATAGTTAGTAGCTGGACAGAGTCGCACCTGCATTGCTCTTCAGTGGTGCTGCAGATCAGAATGTCATCTACATATTACAAAACAACACTGTCTACTGCGATATTGCTTAGGTCCATTTGCAGGACTCTGTTAAAATAGACGGGGACTTGCAATAACCCTGTGGCAACCTCGTACTTTTCAGACGCATTTGTCTGAAAGTGAAGGACGTCAGGTCTTGTGAGTCACGGTGCAACGGAATTGAGAAAAACGCATTTTTCAAATCAATCACAGTGAAATATTTTGCCTCAGTGGGAATGTTACACAGTATCGTGGATGGATTAGGGACTAGAGGGAACTCGGCTTCAACTATATCGTTTAATGCTCGTAAATCTTGGATTAAATGCCAGGACCCTCCCTTTGATTTCTTGACAGGGTAAATCACTGTGTTGCAAGGTGATTCTGACGTCACTAGGATGCCCTGCTCCATCATGGCGGAAATTGTCTTCGCGATCCCTTCATCTGCCTCTCTGGACATGGGATATTGTCGTGCTGTGGTAAAATTGCTCCTGGTTTCAGTTTAATGTTTACTTCACCTGCCCCCTTTAAGAGGCCTACGTCATAGGGCCCTGTAGTCCATACTGTGACAGGCACTTGGGCCATGTCATCTTCGAAGTATTCTGGACGTATCAGTGCCAGCATCATTCTCTGTGGCACCTCCCGTTTGATCATTTTGACCTAAAATATGAGACTCACTTCCACCCTTGTCTCTTCTAGGTCAGGGTGTTCTTCGAACAGATCGTCATCAGTGACGTCAGTCACCCGATACCCTTCTTCAATGGCGATAATCGCACACCATTGTCTGCCTTCATCGTCATATCCTTCAACCAATACCACTTTCCCTCGTACAGCGGCAGATTGTATCATCAATGGAAATACTTGTCCCTCCTCTTCGTGCATGGGTATACTTGGTCTGAAGAAAAACTCATCAGGGGTTCTCATAGTTTTGTTTGCGAGGCCTGGCAGTCCCGCCATAAGCACCCACACGCCATATGCAGGGACTTCTGGTTCTAACGGTACAGCTCTCATGGCTATGCGTCCTGAGTATGCTCTGATCATTTCGCACACATTTGAATAATGCATTCCTGGAGTGGAGCACACTATACCATTCTCTGTAAATGAGATGGTTATGTTTAATTTAGTCATCAGGTCCCGACCCAGAATATTTACTGGGGTCTGATGTGAATATAATAGGGGTACATTCATTTTGCGCTCTCCCACTGAGACTGGGAGTGCGTCTGTAAAGGGAACTCTGCTATGAGAATATCTATAGCCTCGCCGGACAAGGAAAACTTGTCTTCTCGTATGCACGAACGCGTTGCACCCGTGTCAACTAAGAAGGAATATTCTTTTCTTCCTATGGTGACATTCACCCTAGGTTCCCTATTAGGGTCTGGTGTCACTGATAGGATAGAGCACATCAGAGTCCCCGTGAGCTGTCCTATTTCATATACAGGTTCAGTCCACTGTATACTTGTGGATTTCCCTCATTTCCAGGGTTAATTCCCCCTCCGGGATTAGTGCCCTGAGCCATTTGTGGTGGTGCCAGCTGGGGTTGTCCCTGTGGCAAATTCCCTATGTTCGGTGGTTGAAGCACTTGCTGTGCACCTTGCTGCAAGCCTGACGCCTGCAGCTACATGGTGTAATTTTGTGCACCGCCCTGTTGCGGGACGGCAGGTTGATTCACCATGCCTGTCCCCATCCCTTGGCTATTTTGCCACATGTCTTGGCTTCTGCACATGCGCGCCACGTGTCCTGTCATTCCACACAGCCAACACACTGGCGGTGGTCGGGCTATCTGTCCATCTGGCGTAGCTGTGTCAAACCGGATATTAAATTATGCCTCTTATTACAAACGATTTGTATGTACATTGGCCTACGCCAAGTTGCTTGAAAATTGTATGCAAATAACTCTCTGCAGCAAGGTCTTGACCTTAGAAATTGATGTAAGCCGCCATCTTGAATCAAGCTCCATTTTAGGTTAGAAACCGCCATTTTGGGGGTTTTATACAAAGTCACCCTGTAATCTAAAATGGCCGTTTCGTGTGTCCTTGTTCTTGCTTAACCTCTCCAACCTTTGTAAGGAAGTTAATGTCCAACCTGCCTTCAGGCTACATGTTAGGGTCATGTAGACCTTGTCCTTTGTTGACCTCGGAGCAGGGATTACTTGAATTAGCAATGTTAAACTACAAGTATATAAGAACAGTAATGCTATCCGAATATAATATGCGAAACATTGTTTGGTCTGTATTAAAGCAATATATAAAGAGTGTAAATGTTAAATTGAAGAATAATGGAGTGTGTTAGTAAATGTATCGAAAAGTAAACGCATGCACGAGATATGTAAATTAGGGAAGTGACGCTGGCGGCGCCCTAGCCCAGTGCATGATTAACCTGTAAGGGGGCTGGACATCATTTTACAAATTGTATAAAAGCACCGATGTCCCAGCTAGGAAATTCCCTCACTGCTCATATTGGACCTGCTGGTGGTCTCTGTGATGTATTGACGGCCAAATAGCTATTTGTGTACTTTGTTGAATACTGTTCAGTTTTGTAATAAAGATTCTGGGAATCTTTATAAGCCCGTGTCGGTGTTATTTTCCTTTGCTCGGTGTAAACAGCCGTAATATTGTATTTTTATTGATTCCACAGATGGCGCCCGAATAGGGACCCTCAAGATTGACTTTGTCTCGTTGAAGGTTGCCTCGGGCTATCGGACCGGGATCGGATGGTGTCAACAGAACCGCCCACTCTAAAACGAGAAGTGAATTCCTCGACGAAACTGCACGATCCGATCCCTGGACGGTGAGCTATAGCCCGAGACGACGTCTTGACGAGGTCCATATATTTGAGGTGGGTAAATTTGCCGAAAATCACCAGACACGTGGGTCCTTTGCATTGTCCTTAGTAACCCAATCGGGCCTCCCAGTCCTTTGGTCAGGTGAATCGTGTCCCGATTCTTAATTTAACCCTGAACAAATTTGAATTTGGAGCATTGTACTTGCGAGCACAATTATTTAACCAGGTAACACCAGAACTTTGATATGCCTGGAAATTGTCTGCCTGTAGGGCATTTTCCGCAGTGACAGACAATCATTGGAAGATAGCCGTCCCCCAACACAGGACGGGTCGCCGGCATGTACTATGTACTGTAAGAAAGGCTTTGGTAGTATAGCATTTAATGACATTTGGCAGAGACAAACCAGGACATAATTCTAATCTTCGGTGGCCGACCAATGGTAGTTTTGAAATCCCTCATATAGAATATTTAGAGTCTGTATTAGTAAAGAAGAAGGCTAGGCCTGCAGCATTTGACGCGTTGCATAGTTGGAAAATAGAAGCTTTGCAGCAACAACGAGTAGAGAGAAACATATGCGTCGACATATGATGAGTGGCGAAAAGGCACGGCTATATGATCAAAATAAGCAATTGGAGTCAGTTAGGAACACAGACAGGGCATTCAATTAGGCATTCAGAAAATCTACCCTTCAAAAGATTTTCATACGTCAGACGAATTGATTAATAAACTTTTGCATGAACGAAGGCCTGATGCCTCCGCGCAACCTCCATATGTGTCCTCCTCCTGGCGCTTTGCCACTTCCTGTTGTAGTTCCCCCTCCCATAGTTCCTCCGGTCCTCCCTGTTGTTCTTCCTGCTGTTCTTGGCAGCCGTCGCCTGCCACCTTCCTTCACCTGTTGCTATTCAGAATGTGTCTACTCTTCCTCTTCCAAATGATCCTGCATCGCTTGTAGTAGACCAGGGAGCAAGACCAAGGGTTGTGACTCGTAATACTGCGTCGCCAGACAAGAGGAATGAATTGACTGCTTGGGCTAAAAATTGTATGGAGAAGGGTGAACAAGCTGATGTTTTTTCCGCACTTGGAAATGTAAAAGATATTCCTGAGAAAAATGTTTTTTATCGAAGGATTAGGGACTCATTTAAGTATAATGTGGAATAGACTAGATGATGTAGATTTCCCACAAGGGTTACAGAATTTGAACGTCTTAGCATTTTCCAGAGATACTGCGGAGAAGGTATATGAGCATGTCGAGAGGATTTTTGAGTATAGGAAGGAGTTGGAAGAGTTACAGAACGAGGAAGTAGATGGTGATAGTTTAGGTATTATGTATTTACAGAAACGGTTTTCTCCTCGTCGAGAATTAAAAAGGTGAGGAAGCACGAATTTGTACAAAGGACGCGATAAGTTGGATTTCGGATATGTCGATAACTCCAGAAGAAGTATATGACACGTACAGTCAATATACGTTAGAAATGCAAAAGAAAGTGATACAGGTGATGGTAGAGCACCAGCAGAATGAGTGTGTAAGAGAAAGATTTGTTGTCCCGCAGAATTGTTGAGTGTTTATAAGAGAGCTTTTTCGATTGATACTTCTTCGACTGTCTTAGCGCTTGACTTGGCTCAGTTGCCTATGAGAGAGGTCCCTCCGACATTTGTCCCAAAAGTTGAGATTGCGGCTGATGCTGCAACGAGGTATATTAGCCAGAGAAATTCCTGCACATTACGTTTCACAGTTTGGTCACGTCCCGTTTTCAAGACAGGAAGTGAACACCATAAAGCAATCTATTCCTGATATACGAAAAAATCTGACCGGATTCTATAATGAAATAGAGTCGGTCT
The DNA here is from genome assembly GCA_002915635.3 of Ambystoma mexicanum. Taxonomy (NCBI): domain Eukaryota; kingdom Metazoa; phylum Chordata; class Amphibia; order Caudata; family Ambystomatidae; genus Ambystoma; species Ambystoma mexicanum. Next base: position 1,008,271,757 of record CM030325.1, on the reverse strand, counting down.
TACAGTCGTCGGTATTCACTTTAAGTGATATTGACCTATTATTTCCCGTACTCCTGCCAGTCGATTTGTGGAAGCAGATTAGGACTATAGATGACATACATGGGTTGGGAGATACATGGGATAACATGACTAGGCTGGACAGAGAAATACAGCTGGCGAACGACCACCTCAAGTGATATTAACCTTGCCTGATAGAATTACTGTAAAATTGAAACTATGGTCCCAGAAAAAAGAATCATATGGGAAAAGCTTACGGCCTGTGTCCAAGGAAGGACTGAGGGTGCTGCCAATTTTTTCAATCGGTTCGAGCAGGTATTCTCGGATTTCAGTGGACAAGATTTGGGCACAGAGTCAGGGAAAAGGTTGTTTGTCAACAAATTTGTACGTGGATTGCTGCCTGACATCCAGTTACAGAGTATGTCCTCCGAAAGCGCTTGGCAGGCGAAGTCCCAATCAGAAGTATTGCATATGGCTCAGTATTATGAAAATCGCGTAAAACATTGAAAAGAGAAGCTTGAGAAAAAAAGGGTGACTTGAAAACTAAAGTTTTATTGCAGCAGATCGTTAGAACCCTAGAGGGGGTAATCAATTTAGAGGTCAGTACATCCCACAGGGAAGTGCGGCCTTGGCTCAGGTAACCATTAACCAGTGTGCCTACTGCCGGCAGGAAGGCCACTGGCGTGCACAATGCCCGACCTTACAGCAAAGGTCATTTGGGAACATGGGTAGATGATCCAGAGGTCGCCCAGGTGCAGGGGCCCTGGCAGAGGTCAGTTTGCACCAGAATCACAGCAATCTCCTTCACAAGATAAGCAAGTTTTCGAATGTGGATAATAGAAACATTTTTGATCACCTTCTGCCGCGTATCTCTCTGAAGAACTTCCTTTTGATAATATTTTGTTCCGCTAGAATTTGCCCGAAGCAGGATTTGGAACCTACACCTATTCCCGTTCATCAGAAAGGCCCCTACGTTGGGATGGCGGCGGGAAATAGGAAGCATCTATTTTTAGTAGATATGGGAGCACAGAAATGTTCCATTGACCTTTCACGGGTTCCAAAAATTCCCTGTCAGGGCAATCCAACGTTTCCGTAGGGTTTTCAGGCACACCTGTAGTTTGTCCGGTCTCTTTACCGGTACCGATAACACTGGGTCCCTTCACGGAACAGTGTCCATTATTACTTACCACAAACTGTGGGGAGAACTTGCTGGGGCTAAATTTGTTGAAAGCATTACACGCAGTAATTCATTGTTCTCCGGATGCGATTCGGCTAACAATTTCACCCCAGCAATCACTCGCCTCTCATTTTTGACTCAACCTTTACCGCCAGAATTTAGTAATGTTCCAGAATGCTTATGGGCAATCGATGATAATGATGTGGGCATTCTCCAAATTGAACCTGTTAAAATTATTTTGAAACATGGAGTAAAATTGCCTCGCATCCCGCAATATAAATCTCAGTTGAAGGCGAAGAGGCTTTGAAATGTATAGTTTCTGATTTTGTACATCGTGGAGTAATTGAAGAGATTACGGGTAGCATATGTAACAGCCCCATTTTGCCAGTATACAAAAAAGGTGATAATGCGATTCCCTTTCGTTTTATAATTGATTAACGCGCTATTAACAAAATTGTGGCTCCTCAATTTCCTATTGTACCTGATGTTACAATGATATTAACCATGACTCCGGCTTCTGCCACTCACTTTAGCGTTGTTGATCTTAAAAACGCATTTTTCAGTATTCCTATACACAAGGATAGTAGGTATTTGTTTGCGTTTACCCTAGGTGGATTCTCGTTTACATTCACAAGTGCACCACAAGGGTACACTGAGAGTCCAAGTATTTATAGTAGGGCATTGAAAGAGCAGCTCGATACCCTCAAGTTGCCTACTACTTGCACGTTACTACAGTACGTAGATGACCTCCTCTTGGCTGCTGATTCTGAGAGTGCCTGTAAAGAAGGCACTGTGTTGCTGCTTTGTCATCTAGCAAAACATGGCCACAAAGCTTCACTTAAGAAATTCCAATATTGTTGCCAGGAGGTCGCCTATTTAGGCTATCTCCTGTCAAAGGAGGGAAGACAGTTGACACCTGAACGAATAAAGACCATTTCTGGTATGTCTGTCCCAAATACGCAAAAAGAAGTTAGAGCCTTGATAGGTATGGCTTTTATTGTAGATTGTGGATCCCAAAGTTTTCGTTAACGATTTAACCAATGTTGGCTTTGACAAAGAAGGGCATTTCTTTGCCATTGCCATGGACTTTGGAACACCAGACAGCATTCGATTTGCTCAAATCCGCGCTGTGTTCGGCGCCGGTTTTAGGAACTCCAAATTATGATAAGGCCTTTGTATTGTTTGTGCATGAACGTGATGGATGTGCTTTGGCTATGTTAACGCAGGAACATGGAGGGAAAAATAGGCTGTGCGGCTACTATTCCTCCGCCCTTGATCCTGTAGCATGCGCTTTGCCAAGATGTTTGTGAGCTGTTGCTGCTGCGTCTGTAAAACAGAGTGAGGGAATGGTTCTGGGTCATGCGTTAACCCTAATGGTACCTCACTCTGTAGATATTCTATTGAATAGAACTCAAACGCAACACCTCACTTCTGCACGATTGACAAGATATGAACTGATCTTGTTTGCTCCCAACATTCAAATTCAGAGGTGTTGCGTATTAAATCCGGCGGAACTTTTACCTGTCTCACAAAATATTGTTGATGATGACGATACGTCACACGATTGACTTTATATGACAGAACAAGAGACTAAAGGCAGAATCGATTTGAAAGACACACCTTTTGAATAGCCCTCAAGGAGAGCTATTTTGTGATGGCTCTTGTTTTAAACTTCCAGACGGTACATCCACGGCTGCTTATGCTGTCACTACTTTAAGCACGGTCGTGGATACCAAAAGAATTATGCATAACTCTGCGCAGGCCGCAGAAATTATAGCGTTAACTCGGGCTTGTGAGCTTTCTGAAGGGCGTACAGTGAATATATATACTGACACTCAGTATGCCTTTGGGTGGCCCCACAATTTCGGTAGACTTTGGAAAGAACGAGGTTTCTTGACCTCGCACGGAACGAAAATCCAGCACGGCACTTCAATAAGGGAAGTGGTCGTCCCCGATGACACTAAACTTAACAAAATGGGACCTCACTTTCCCTAAAGCTGATTTGCTCCAGATAATTAATTAAGAATGTCAGTGCCTCAAGGGCCCCGGGACCGGACGGCCTCACCAACTTCACTATAAAGCAAAATCCAGAACTATGGGCAGAGTTTTGCGAAGAGCTCTTTACCCGAATCTGTAGAAGATGTGAAACTCCAAATTCTTGGAAGACTGCAATAATAGTCCCCATCTTTAAAAAAGGAAATCGCCTTGAGCCCAAAAACTATCAACCGATAGCGCTCTTGGACGTGCTAGGCAAAGTGTACGCAACTATGCTCCAACAGAAACTGTCACAATGGATTGTTGATAGCAACCACACTGATGTACGACAGACGGGCTTCGTTAAAGGGGTCGGCTGCGGCCTTAACCTTTTGCTAATAAATTTGCTGTAGATGGAAGCAATTAGATCTGGAAGAAAGGTCTATTTAGCCCTGATAGACTTCTCCCATGCTTTCGACTCCATCGACCGAGAGCTACTGTGGACAAAGATGACCAACTGGGGCTGTCCTGAGAGTCTATTAGCCGCCATCAAAGAAATCCACACTGCTACTACCATCAGAGTGCGCCTCGACCAACGCGGATCTCTCACAGAGGATATTAACACCTTCAGCGGAGTTAAACAGGGCTGCCCTCTGGCGGCGATCATATTTAAATTGTTTCTCTCGGACATTGGCATTTCAATTAACGAGCCTCGATCCTTTTCCCCAAAAATACATGGCTCTGCTCTAAGCTGGATGCTGTACGCTGATGACTTAATCTTGTTAGATACCACCCCAATCGGCCTCCAGCATAATATGAATGCAGTGGAAAGTTATGTGGAAACCAATGGTCTGCACATCAATAACACAAAAAGTGAAATTTTGACGCTGCAAAACCTGCAAACAGGCTTGCCATCAGAAAAACCAACAAATTTAGATGGCATCTGGGAAAAGAAAACTTACCACGGTGGAAAGCACTAGATATCTCGGCATGCAAATTAACACAAACATAAATGATAGCCCTTGGATGGAGATTGCTTCTCAAGCACTGATCCGAAAAAAAAATATGGAAAGTTCTCGCTTAAACCAGTGATAACCTTTTACCAGCAGAAGGTGGCCCGTCCCTCATATATGGAGCTGAAAAATGCTTTTGGATGCCCAGCTGAATTCTGGCCAACTCTGGAACACATCTTCTGGGTGAAAATTTTACACCTACCAAATAGCATCTCAACAGCCTGCCTACGTTATGAGTTAGGTTGATATCTATTGAGGCACGCATCACGTGGAATGCCCTGGCCTTATTTAGGAAAACTACACTGCCAGACGCTGCTCCACAATTTAAATACTGAGCAAACCTGGAAATGCGAACCCAGACTGTCTGTTAGCTTTATGGTTTAAGAAATGTGAAGAGCTTCTGACCATGTATGAGTCCAACATCAAAACGCTGCAGGATAATCCGCTTTTGGTAAAGAAAAAGATCTGGGAACTCAATTGGATCCAAACCAGCGAAGACCGAAGGACTTCCAAAACAATGAGGGACGCTTCTAGTGAAGCAAGAGCGTTCAATAAACTGCAAAATTATGTGGTCTTATATTCCCAGACAACAGGAGGAGGGCCACATACATGAGATTCCGCCTAAACCTGATTAGAACTAAAGATCGAACAAAGAACTGGGCTGGAAAGGATAAGTCCAATATCGTATGTAGGTTTGTAAAGCCTGCGACGAAACGCTTAAACATCTCGTATTATTCTGCCCCTTCTTTTAGATCTCTAAGAACTAAACATCTTGGCCAAATGTTAAATGAATATCCACTGAGGAATGCCGAAGAATGGAGCAGCTGGTGTTCATGGGTTTAAACACAAACTGACAAGGTGTTAACCCTGTTTTTGCATGAGATTGAAAGGAGCCTTGAGATATCTGACACCGAAGTACAAGGACATTAGGTAGTGTTTAACATGGCTTAGTCATCACACGAAGCAAACTAATCACTCCCTGACAAGGCTCCTTCGGCACTAAAGACACAAACCCTGTCAAAAGGATGGAACTTTATCTAAGGCTTATGTTTTGTTTTGTATTGTGTTTGGACTAATTTGATGTGTTTTAAAGGTTTGTACAAACCAATAAAATAAAAAAATAAAAAAATAAAATAGTGTGATTGCTTTCCGCACTTGCACTCCTGTTCAGTTAGCTATCATAAAATGTTCAGCACATCAAAAAGTTACAGATGATGTAGGAAAAGGGAATGCCTTCGCCGATCAGATAGCTAAAACAGACTGCCACTGATTTCAGTTCAGGAATGTACGCTGTAAAAGAAGTTGTAAATGTTTGCAATTTGGGAGAAAGTATTGATGTTGTAAACGATATTCAAGCAGATGCTACTATAGAGGAAACTAAGAGATGGATCGAGGGTGCAGGAAGATTGGATGATGATGGGTGTTTAGGTAGACAATGTTGAAGGGAAATGGTTACTCCCTGACACCTACATTACAATGATGGTTATTATGGCTCATGGTCCGACACTGTGTGTGTGAGGAAACTAACGAAAATGCTACACAGTGTATGGGCCAATGATAAGATTTTCAAAATTGCGGAGCGGTTTGTCCAGAACTGCATGGTTTGCTTGCAGCACAATGTAGGGAAAGGTACCTCGACTCCTAAAGGAATTTTCGCTCCACCTTCTGTCCCATTTGAGGTTATTCACTTTGATTTTATTGAAATGGAACGGTGTAACAATCTTAAATATGTATTGGTTGTTATTTGCGCATTTAGTAAGTGGGTTGAAGCCTACCCGGTTAAAGATGCAACGGCCATAACCACGGCAAAAACTCTGTTGAAAGAGTTTTTTCCTAGGTTCGGGCAGCCGAGAGTCATCTGGTCTGATAATGGGCCACACTTTATTGCCACTGTAGTCCTGCAAATTTGCAAAGGACTACAGATTGACAAACGGTTACATTCAGCTAGACATGCCCAGAGTGCCGGATTAGTGGAAAGGCACAATGGCATTATAAAGAACAAACTCGCTAAGACGTGTGCTGGCACCAAGCTAAAATGGCCAGATGCCTTACCGATCGTGTTACTATCGATGAGAACGACCCCTCAAACAAAGACTGGGCTCTCTCCCTTTGAGGTGATAATGGGGAGACCTGCTAATATTTGGGGTATGCCAAAAAGTCACTCACTACGGGATATAGAAAATCTGCTTCTTTCAGACTACTGTAACCAGTTGACTAAAAATCTGTTTTCAATTTATCACCATGTGCGAGAGGCATTACCTGTACACTACGAGGGCCCTGGTCACAGTCTACGACCATGGGACTGGATCCTCACAAAGGTGTTTGAGAGGTCGTCGTGCCTTGCACCTCGGTGGAGGGGTCCCTACCAAGTCCTGATAGTCACCCAGACTGCTGTGCGGGTAGCGGGTCGAAAACACTGGATCCATGCGACGCACACCAAACGGATCCCACAGCCCGTGCCATACGATACAGAAGACACAGAATCTCTTCCCACTGCTGTAACTCGCGTGCCTGAAACAGCAACAACCAACAAGGGAGAATCGGAGACCGTTTCAGAATCCGCAGGGCCACCTTGTCTCCGCACTCCCCAACAGTGGAACTTCCGGATCAATCCTTTCTTGATCCCATTTCCGTCCGTTCACCACTTCCAGGAGGAAGTGACGACACTTTGTTCTCACCAGAAATGGCAAAATATAATTTGCACCCAAGGAAATAAATGTGCAGCATGGTCTGACTGTGCGATTGGAAAAAATCATTTGAGGGCTTGTCTTTTTGGCCAGATTGTAGGGAAAGATTCTGTCGGCTAAGGGTTGTGGGAAAGACATTAAGAAGACGCGCGACTGGAGTCGCCAGCAAACAAACAATTGGTGTTTTTTCGATTGAAGACTACGATGCCTGCACCCGCTACCGCTCGTACCGAACTTTTAGATACAAATATGACTAGCAGAGACAATGATCAAGTATGTAAGAGGACCCCCAAAGTGTATTGTTGCCTTCTCGTACTAATTACTGGATTTGTAATGACTTTTGGGTTTGGGTTATGGTATCTGGAAGAAGCATATCCGTTAGAGGACTTTTTACCTATTGAGAATGTATCTGTGATTCCCACTCCTTCTGTGCATTACATACTTTGGGCCTCATTACGACCCAGGCGGTAAGTTACCGCCTGGGCCGTGACTTTACCACCATGGCGTAAACTACGTTTTACGCCATGGTGGTTGGCGGACTTACCGCCCCATTCCGACCTAGGCGGGCGGTAAGTCCCCAATCCCCATTTACCCTTCCCCATTTTTGCCCCATAGGGCATAATGGGAGTGGGGAAGGCGTTAATTACGCCACCGTAAATTACGGTGGCGTAATTAACTCCATGGTCCCTTAGCGCCATGGATTTTAACACCTGCTAAAAGCAGGTGTTAAAAGCGCCATGGCGCTAGGGACCTCGTAATTGGCGGTAAGGGGTCGGCGCAGCTAACGCTGGCGTTAACCCTTACCGCCAGGGTCGTAATGAGGCCCTTTGTCGCCTAGAGATTCTTTGCATAGACGGAATTATCAGAATAATACCCTTTATTAATCATGAATGCCACTCATGCAATTTTTAATAAGACCAATTGCTGGATCTGTACACATTTACCGCAACATGGGGATAAAGGGCTTGGTTGGTATATTTACCCTTTGCCTCTGACAACTGCCTGTTACGCTTCCCATAGAGCACTATTTTTTGGCCGATGGAATGACAGCATTTCAGGGAACTTTGATGGTACAAATTTAAATAGTTTTGAAAAGAATGTTTTGATGCCCCTGGGATGCTCGCTTTTTGCAAATAGAAGCAAGCCAAACGTTGCTTCTGTTAGGCCCTCTGATAGATTGTCCCGTCCTTTTCAGTCTTTAATCTCTTTCAAAATGGCTCCTATAGGCAATAAGGATGCCACGCCTCCATCTTATTCTGTTAATCACAGCCCCGATTCAGTATCCTTCTGCATACAGAGGAATGGAACACGGTCAATGGGTAATTTTAGAAAGTGCGCCAACGTTGCAAATTTGGCTAGTGAAAACAGACCTCTGTACGTAGGCGAACCTGTCTATTTCATTTGCGGTAATGTGGCATTTCCGTGGTTGCCCAGGGATTGGCAAGGAACCTGTTATTTAGGGATTCTATTACCTGACGTATTTATTGCCAGTACTAAAGAAATTGCAAAGACTCGTCCACGACGAGGTGTAAAAGGGGATACTCCGGTGCAAACTTTAGGAGATATTATGAAATCTTTTGTACCATTTTTTGGGCAAATTACGAATTCAGAAGATATTAGGGGACTAGCGAGAGCATTGGAGAGAACCATCAATCGGACCACTGACATACTCTATAATATGACGCTAGAGCAGAGAGTGATAAGATTAGTGGCTCTTCAGAACCGGATGGCATTAGATGTCATCCTGGCAGAGCGAGGAGGAGTATGTAAATTAGTGGGGTCCGCTTGCTGCGTTTACGTTCCAGACTCCTCTCCAACAATCTTTAGGGCGATCCAAAATCTACATGTCCTTAGTTCAGAAGTACATGTTCCTGAGGGAAATTGGGAACTTGGTACATGGTTTTGGGACCTCCTACGGTCATGGGGATGGAAGTTGTTCTCCGCCCTACTGATTATCTTGGGAGGTTTTCTGTTTCTTTGTTGTTGTATACATTGTCTCCCTGGTATATGCTCAGTTTTAGGAGGATGTTGTGCGCAAGCAACAAGCGGATTGAGGAATAAAATATACGCCCCAAAGAAGCTCTCCAAAGAGTATGTGTTGAAGGAAACTCTGACCTAATGGCAATAGATATGTCCGACAATGATTCGGGGTGTCTGGACGATGACGCATGGAGTTACTTGCAATCAAATCAGAAATAGTATTAGCACTTGGCATAGGCCAAAAGGAGGGTTTGTCAAACCGGATATTAAATTATGCCTCTTATTACAAACAATTTGTATGTACATTGGCCTACGCCAAGTTGCTTGAAAAATTGTATGCGAATAACTCTCTGCGGCAAGGTCTTGACCTTAGAAATTGATGTAAGACGCCATCTTGAATCAAGCCTCCATTTTAGGTTAGAAACCGCCATTTTGGGGTTTTTATACAAAGTCACCCTGTAATCTAAAATGGCCGTTTCGTGTGTCCTTGTTCTTGCATTAACCTCTCCAACCTTTGTAGGGAAGTTAATGTCCAACCTGCCTTCAGGCTACATGTTAGGGTCATGTAGACCTTGTCCTTTGTTGACCTCGGAGCAGGGGATTACTTGAATTAGCAATGTTAAACTATAACATATATAAGAACAGTAATGCTATCCGAATATAATATGCGAAACATTGTTTGGTCTGTATTAAAGCAATATATAAAGAGTGTAAATGTTAAATTGAAGAATAATGGAGTGTGTTAGTAAATGTATCGAAAAGTAAACCGTATGCACGAGATATGTAAATTAGGAAAGTGAACCTGGCGCGACCCTAGCCCAGTGCATGATTAACCTGTAAGGGGGCTGGACATCATTTTACAAATTGTATAAAAACACCGTCCAGCTAGGAAATTTCCTCACTGCTCATATTGGACCTGCTGGTGGTCTCTGTGATGTATTGACGGCCAAATAGCTATTTGTGTACTTTGTTGAATACTGTTCAGTTTTGTAATAAAGATTCTGGGAATCTTTATAAACCCGTCTCTGTGTATTTTCCTTTGCTCGGTGTAACAGCCGTAATATTGTATTTTTTATGATTCCACAGCTGGACTGCCCATCTGTGTGTTCTGAAAGCCACCTTGAACATTCTGAAAACCTCCTTGGTTACCTTGAAACCCTCCTTGATTACTCTGCCATCCTCTTCCTCCAAAACCCCTTCCCCTCGGGTAAAGTCCCATGTTACTCTGATTATTCTGCGATGGGTTAGTCGCTTGCTGTGCACTTGGCTCAGCTGGGCTGGTGAGCATGGCTCCCTCGAGAGCATACTTTGAGAGTTTCTTTTGCACTAGCTTTGCCTCCTCACCCTTACGAGTTGCCTCCTTTTTCCGATTCTTTTCTTGCAGCAATCTACAATAGTGTGCAATTGTCAACTGTATTTCAGCTCATGGTTTAGCTTCTATTCCTACCAATTTCTTGAGCTGTTTTTGCACCGGTTCTGGTTACCCATGGCACAATATATGGTAGAATACAGGGATAGATTTTGTCCAAGACTCATGCGTTTCGAGCACCCACGTGTCTTGAAAATTCTGAATATAAATCAAAAATAGATCTTCTGACTCTTTTATTTTTTGAGTCATTGTAGCTCCCATATCAGACGTGTCTGTATATAGCATTCCTAGCGCTTTCCACACTGCTGCTCTACAATTATTAAACAGCGCTCTCTCATGGGAGGTGTTGGTTATGGTTACCCTAGGGTAGCCTGCCCATTTCCATACATCGTCTGCCCTTTCACCAATTATAGCAATTAGGAGGCCCTTAATGTCCCCTATAGCTAGGGTGACACCCCCTGTCATTTTCTCTAACTCGTGTATCCACTTCCCGGCTCCTGATGTCAGCATTGGAAGCTTATTTTTCAGGTTTTCTCGGTCCATGTGTGGCCATGGAATATATTGTGGTCTAACTCCCCCTTTCTCTAGCAACAGAAATTGGAATGCACAGGCCTTCTTCCCTTTCCCCATAGCTCTCCGGTCTATCGCCGGGGGGGCATTCCCGCCTTGCCGTCTACCTGGCAATGCCCTTAATCTGTCTGTATAGGCGGGTGTTGATGCCCCCCTCTGTCTGTGTGGTGTTCCTCCATGTCAGCTGGACTGTGCAGCAGACTTTGGTGCCCTCGATACGGACCCACTAGCGTCTGACCATTGTACCCCCTGGTCCCTTGGGAGCCGCTTTTCGCGCCATCCCCCTTCTTCATATGTCTCATCCTCCGTTTCCTCACCGGAGTCAGGTTCTGAGTGCTCCCAATCTACACAGCTCCTTGTATCCTCTTCATTCTGCCTTATCTCTAGTCTGTCTAGGGACAGCCCCCTGTTCCCACTACTTTGAGTGACATCTTCAGTGTCATACAACTGAGTGCTTTCCAAGCGGTCATCTTCCCTTCCGCCTTGGTAAATTAGGTCCAGCCCCATCTCGTCATAGATTTTATCAATCATTTCCCTGATGCTTCTGGTATCAAAGTCATCTTCAATCTTTGCCCCACTTGTACCTGGTACCGCATCGCTTGCAGGAAAGAATTCTTCTATGTCTTCCCATTCTACTGTAGGATTGGGTTTAATGACTTCCCGGTCCAAATATTCTAGATCTCGTGCCCTCTGTCTGTGCTTGCGTTCTGTTTCCTCATCTATTTCTTTTCGCTTCTTTGCTTCTTCTCTAGCCTTATCTACTTCCCTCATCCGTTCATTTCTACGCTTTTTTGCCCTTCTATTTTCCTCGACTTCCCACTTCTCTACCTTCCTTTCTTGCACTCTCCTTTCTTCCTCTAACCTTAGCATGTTCTGCCTGTACTTTTCATAGGCCGCGCATTGTATGCGACTGAGCGGTATTCCTTGCTCTTCACGATATAGTTGTTCTCCCCTTAGCCTATCCTTTTTACTTATCCTCTCATCCCTCATTTCCTTTTCTTTCTCCTTTTCCTTTCTCTGCGCCTCATCAGACCTTTCTCTCTGCCTTACATCATCACTTCCCTTTCCATCTAATTTCAATAGTATCTGTCCTCCCACCCATTCGTCTTTTGCGAATGCTAACTCATCACTTCCTTTCCGCTTCTTTCCCTTTCTCTCTTTCCCTAGAGACGCACTACTCTGTGCCTGATCCTTTCCTTCATCCCTGCGTCTCTCCTTGTCCCTCAGGACTGCGGAGGCAAGATTACTTTCCTGCTCCTTTTCTTTGATTTCGTCACTACTGTATGTAGGTGACTCAAATGCTGGGTTGCTGTACCCCGTGTCTGCCTTAAGTTCTCTTAGCGGGTAAAGACCCTCCGACTTACTCCCTTCGATCACTGGCTCAGGCGGGGCAGTTGGCGCAGTAGGCATCTCACCCCCTCCGTACATACATTTAATATCCAATCTGCGGGTGGTTCCTCCTCCTTCGTCTGCTCGAACATTTTCCAAAGTTCAAGGACAGCAAGGCGTTTTTCTAACTTCTTGCCAGTATATGTGGCATGTAGGAAAGTCGTCATATGTTGTAAGACGGCTTTAGAAAGGGACCCATTCTGTTGCCAAGGCATAAACATCTTATTGGCGGTACCCTTAACCCACTCTGTGCTGTATTTCTTCGGTTTTGGTGCATGCTTGGACAGCTGCTTGCATAAATGTGCAAGTGGGGTAACTTCCTCCATTCTTAATTTCACCACCAACAATATTTATACAGTTTTTTAACTTTCCAATGGTACGAGCGAGCACAAAATACGCAAGCTCCAATCCAATCTTTTCCCGCCAAAATATATACTATCAATCTACTCAAAACCCATCAATTCACTGGCGATTCCCTCTTAGTTACAGAATTGCGTAAAGCCAAAATGAATTTCAAACAATCATCAACACAATTATTTAACATTTGACATAAACAGGACACATATGACAGACATTTGACAGACTAGACGGACGCCAGCTGGTCATATGTATACCTGCCTTCTAATCAATACCCCGTCATGGGATGTAAACAAACTCCCTTGATGACGTCTTTAAACGTCACCGTAGCCTAATTGTTCCCCCTCTGTGGGCTCTGAGTTCACGTTTCTTCTGACCACTCTTTAAAGTGCAGGAACAAGGCGAATCCTTACGTTTTTAATCTCAGGTGCCACCCTGGTAATCCTTACGTTTTTATCTCAGGTACCCCCCTGGTAATCCTTACATTTTTATCTCGGGTGCCCTCCCCCCCCGGTATCCACTCTTTATCTCTTATGCTGGAGTCATTACCCCCTATATATATATACAGTCTACTTTACTTCTGACTATTTAATTTTTTCTCCGCCGCCCACCGTTACCTTTCCCTTACTTGCTCTAATGCCTACAAGACATTTGCCAAAGTAACGAGCTTGTTGTTTCACTCACCGATCGCATCTTTTCCTCTCTGGAACTTCGGGATCACCGCCCCTTCCTCTTCCAGCTTTTAAGGTTTTCGTCCGATCGGCTGCCCGTGGGAATGAGAAGGGTTATGCTTGGAAGGCAGGTTCCTTCAGACCCACTGCAGATTTTTGAAGTTTTACTCTATCATTGTCCACGGGAAGCTTCTCAGCCTACTCAGCCGGAATGGCGAAAGGACTCGTGATATTGCCGAAGGCCGGAATTACTTTGTGCCGTCGATCTAAGGTGTCTTAGTATTATATAATCAATAATTAATGGCCGGAACCATCCTCTGCTACCAAGTGTACAGAGGAGCAGGGTTTCACTGACGGGCCCATAGATCAGTCTGCACCCTCTAGTACCTGTAAGACAAGATAGCTGCACCATGTGAGGACTGGGGGTGCAGGATCCGCTTACTCCAACAGGACTCAATAATGAGGACTCAGTCGTTTGGCAAAGGGAAGCCCGTTTAATGACATGTACATCAAACAGGGAAACAAATGGGAATCAGCATTGTTGCGATCACCTGTCTCACTCCAACTTCCACGAACTCCGGTCAAACAGTCATTGTTATAGGCAAAACTCGTCATCGCTGACGTCTAATTCTATAAAAAATCATCATGCAATCTAATTGGTTAGGAAAGGTAACTTAAGTATAAGTGTTATATCTGTATATGGTAACAGAGCAAGTGGATTGGATAACTCTTATCGGGAGGGCATCTACGCCCCACCCTCTACATCACACGTAATTGACGTCACTAAAAGTACAACGTCCTATTGGTTCTATTATCTATTGGACACAGATAACTTGGTCCCTTGTGATTGGGTGGGTTACACCCCTAGACATAAATCCCCATTTTAATTAGCAGCATGCAGAACGGACACCCAAGGGCCTGGTGTCCCAAGTTTCACCCTGCCTCTTTTCCTTCAATTAGTATCTCAGGGCTATGTGTCAATTAGTTGGCTGGGTATGGCCTCGAAACTATAGCCTCTTATCGGGAAAAGTTATGGCATCCTGGGTTCTGGATGACATCAGGCGATGGTACCTCTTCGCGCCTGGCTGGTCACATGTCTATTCACCATGAATCTGCTTCTGTTTCCAGCTTTTATTGTATTTTATTCTGCTTCGGCCCTGCCACCTGCCAGGGCCTCTCTTATCTTGACCTTCACGGGCGGGCTGGTATGCTCTGAAGTTTGGTTCTTGCGAGTTGACGCTCTCCTCCCTTTCTCTGGTTGACCTCGGTTTCCCAGGCATGAGCCGCTCTTTGCTAAGTTTCGGTTCCGCTCTTTTCCTTGACTCTGGCTTGGTTGTGAAACTTGGCCTGTTAGGCCTCTGGCAGCCTGGGCCCATTTCTGCTTTACAAAATGGAGTCACACTCGTATAACATGCTTCTTGAGGTAGATATTTAGTTGCCGCGAGCTGCTTCTAATATTCTAATAGGCATAGCAAGCGGTATCGTTTTCTAAGCCTCTTGCGTTCCAAGCCTATTTACAGACGTTTTAACTGGTTGGTTACTTTCATCTTGTCTTGTAACACGTTTCCTTACATTTTAGCAACGTCTCCTTCCTGTGTTCATTACATCGATTTGCATAACGGCTTGTTCTAACGTGTCATTTTCAATAGCTGACTTCGCTCACCCATGTGCTGTTTCCGGCCATCGTCATTTCCACTGGCCCTCCATTAAGGCTCTTGGGGTCTCTTCATGGACCGTATGTAGGTACTCCTCATTTCGTATCAGCGGCTGGTATGGCTGTCTGATAGGGTACCGTGCTGCCCAGGGTTGTCTGGTTATGGGCGCTTCAACATGTACGGATCTTCTAATGTACACTGGGCAGCGTCCCAGTGTGGCTCTCTGTTGGTTCATTTGCTCTTCATACGTCACATACCTTGGCGAGTACCTTCCTAGTACCTTGAAAGGAAGGGCAGGGGTGCAGGTCATGTTTGGGACCTCCTCTACACTAGGTTCTTTGATATTTCTATAGCACCTACTGTCGTTGGTATGGCCTCAAAGCGCTGCAGGGAATGAACACCCCTCGGAAGACCACAGTCTGTGCAAACGTAAATAAAAGGAGCAATACAATGTGAGTGACCAGTAATTGACATTGCATGTTAAGCAGAGATGACTAGACTGAAGCATTTTAAAATCATGCAGCGCATATTGCAAAGGCATAAGGAAGACTGCTATGTCAGTGGCTATATGACAGATGGACCAAATTGTTCATGGGACTCATCTGTACTCTATGGGTTGCAGCATAAGAAGAGGCAAGGGTATTGTAAATAGTCTATCAATCCATAGGGCAACTGTCTACAGTTAAGGGCTCTGCTATACTTTACAGGCAGAACACATGTATTAATGGCTAACATGCAGCCAACAAGCAAATGACATGCACAATGCTGAGCTAAGACAAGGATACCATCAGCGTAGGTCCTCTTGTCTGTACCATGTTGATATTGCAGAGAAAATGTAGTATAACGGAAAACCTCACAGTAGCCAAATGTGCTGAAAGGGAAGTCTAAGATCTCTTTTCATGCCCCAAGGTGAATGTTGGGGTTGTGGACACACTGATTGCTGGAATGGAGTTCCCCATTGCTCAAAACCAAAGATGTTGGCTAATAGCAGCCTTCATTATGACATTGCAGATGGTGGGGGCGCAGATGGTATGTAGAGAGAGGTTTTGGTTTCCTGCGGATTTGGGAATCAGATTCTGGAGTTCTGTCTGGGGTTCCAAGGAACTCACAACATTCCTAGGATCTGTCCTAATAGATGAAGTGAATGGGACCGTTCACAGGGATATAGGGGACAGTTGTAATGCTTAAAAGCAGGTTTGTGATCCTTGAGTAGTATATGAAACCTATCCCTCATGCAACCCTTCAGATTGGCGAGACCATCAACCCAGCAAAGATGCTGGTTGCTAAGAACCTAATATCTGGATTCCAGTTGGGGATCTACCTCGTGGGAACAGTCATGGTAGCCAGAGTTACAAGGTTTCGGAGAAGAGTCTTGGACACCTTTTTAGAAGCTGCTCCAATTGTGAATACGGACGATGGTGTTGAACGTAGAAACACAGACCAGTCTGAGCCTGTCATTGTCAGGGCTGGGAGGATAGCTGAGGGGCAACCCGCTTCTCTTGCAAGCAACAAAAAGCAGAGCCACACAGGTTTGAATACCGGTACTGCACTTAGAGACTGGTCTCCGGTATCAAGCGTGCTACAAAAGATTCATTATTTTATTACATCCAGGGGTGCGCCCTCAAGGATTTAGAGCTGCCACCTTCATTAGAAATATAGCCAGTGTTGGCTGGGGATGCCTTCATGCCTGACCTGAGAGGTGAGCCTGAACTTGTCAACACATTATCAGAAGAGCATGTCAGAATTCAAGATTCTGGCAGTACCCAATGTGTTACTCTGGCCGGTCTGAAGAAGCCTGCCCAGGGTGATCAGGAGGATACTTCCTATGGTCCGTTTAAAGCCCGGTGGGCAGCTGGGATCCTGTTTTCAGAACACACGGACCCTGACCAGGATCCAGGAGAACACTGCTTGCACCCCAATATTTCAGGTCCTCTTGCTGCAGAGAGCACATTAAGTTACTTAGGTATACAGAATGCTACAGGGAGGTTGTACCTCCACTTCTAATGGCTTTGGGTGGATTATTGTATGACCTGCCTTGGGTGATGGGATATTGGGAACAGCAGAGGTCAGGTAAGGGCTCTCCTAATACCAATTCCAGTGGTGGGTGTGCCATTTGAGAAAGTTAAGAAGGTCAGTGTTGGTCTGCTCGAATCTGCTTCTTCAGGTGGCAAGTACATACCTCCAGTTGTGGATCAAGACCCTGATCAGTGTTTTTACTCATGCCTAGTTCTCTGAGAAGAGATTCAATTTCATGCCTACCTATATGTAAGCCATGCAGGATGAGTGCGGGGGAATCCCAGATTTCCTCCTCTTAGCATCCATAAAGAAACGGACTTGATAAAACCCTGAACAGCACAATAGGAGTTTTGGAACCGCCCCTCACGAGGATGCGGGTGATGCCTTCTTCAGCAGGGCTGCCGTTGACCTGTAGAGTGGTACAACAAAGAGGTGTTGGATTCAGTTCCTTTGAGTGCCTATGCCTTGGGGAGGAAAGTATGGGAAGGCAACCCGAGATGACTCCCAGCCAAACTGATAGACTATGTCTGGGACAAGAGAGTGAAATGCAGCCATGATCGAGAGCTTTATATAAGTCACTTAAAGTAACATAACAAAAACATCTACAGCTCTCAGGAATTAATCAAGGGATGGTTTGGTAAGAAGGCAATTTTCCAAGGTTATGTTGATGGACAGGAGGTGTGGATTGTTGAGCCACTAATCCATAGATATTTAGAAATTATACAGTCAAATGCCTCTACTAATTTGAAAAAGATGAGTTGGTATCCAGTATCAACTCTAGTTGATACTGGAGCCAGAAAGAAATCACACAGAGTGGGCCTTGCTAAGACGTTAAAACCATATGACAGGAATTATGATATTAGCGTGCTTTTGGTGGCAGGTAACGTGGCAGTAGTCCTCTCCAGATATGCTCCAGGAAGCAGAGAAGGACAGATCATTGGAAGGAGTACCAATATTATTTTTATTATTATGGTATTTATTGAGCGCAGGCCTGGCTTTGAGAAGGAATGGAGCGGGTAACAGAGGTAACAACAGAACAGATATACAGTGAGGAGTAGGATACAGACAGGCACAGAGGAGCGGTACAGCTGTACCAGGTGGCGGGAGAAAAGGGGCGGGTGGTGTCTAGCGAGTCAGGTGGCACGGGGGCAATGTGATGGCCTAGGTGTTGAGGAGAAGACAATATCAGCCACACTGAAATAGAACAAGATGAGTACTCCCTATCACACTGTGTCTGATTGGTGAACTCATCATATCGTCATTGGTGCAGCCTAGGTGTTGGTGTTGGTGACAGGATGTACAGAATGTAAGGTAGAGTCCTAAATAGCATACAGGGTGAGGTAGCCAAGATGCTGGCTTTGGGGTGATTGAGGTCCATGTCCTCAAAGGATGCCCCTCCTACCCTCTAGTAACTAAGGTCCTCTAGGATCTAGAGAGATTCCTTATCACAGCGGCAGATGTTTATAAGGCTGCTCAAGATGCCCACGTAAACCACCCCATGAGGGTGCTGCAGGCACAGATAGGCAAAGCTCACCATTAAGTTAACCATTAACTTTCCTATTAACGTTCACCGGAGCCCAGGTGATGGTTCACCTGGGCTACTTTAACATAATCTACACTAGCATCTCAAAGAAACTCCTAGACCTACTGCAGAGAGTCCAGAATCAGGCTGCTAGACTTTCTCTAACTATCCAGAACCAAGACCACATGAGACCAGCCTCAAAGTTCTCCACTGGTTGACTGTGGAGTACAGAATCAAAATCAAAATCCCCTCCATCATTCACAACCCATGATAGTGTAAGATACAAAGATATGTCCAGAAAATAATCCATCAATACATTTTATCCAGACCATTTATGTAATGCAGTTCCAACCATCTCCATCAGCGAACCAACAAAGGCCTGCCACATTAAGGCAGATCTCTGGGAGTACTGGTACCTACACTCTGGAACGCGCTCAAATCCAACTTAAGACCAGATTCGGACAGCCTGTGATTCAGAACTCTGCTAAAGAGCGAACTCTTCAAGCCGGCCTTTGACTGAGCTGGAGTGATACTGGCCACCTAATGAAGGGTAGGGGACCCTCCACGCCTCAAGCTGGCCACTGGCGTGTCTCTTTCGTCAAGCCATTGTAATGCACACTGCCCTTGTTTTCTTTTCTTCCTCTATATTTCTAGTGCTCCAAAGGGACAGACTGTGACCTGTAGTACGGTACAAAAGCCTGTAAATATATAAATAATCCTTCTGGAATGACCTGAAGTCAAGAAGATTTTGACAGGTTGAAACACCACCCACTCCCTTCCTACCAGCCTTTTCTGAAATAAGCCCACAGCCAAACAAACCAGCACAGCCTCCCCTCCTATCAACTGTTAATACTATGCATCACTCCGCCACTTCGAAACTAGCGCTATCGAGTACCCCTGCCATTAGGAACAAGACAACCACCTTTTGAGGCCCTTTTTATTTATTAGGATTGCATCTATGTGTCCGTCTCATCCACCTTCTACAAAATGCAGCCTGAATGCTCATCCTCGCTAGCAAACGCTAAACCCGTGTGCACATGACCACCTTCTTTCACATTAGATGAGGGGTCTGCAACCCTTGGATCTCCAGATGTTTTAGACTTCAACTCCCATCAGCCCAAGCCATCATAGTCTACAGTGAAGGATCACGGTAGTATGCTATGTGTGAGCAAGCCTCCCGCCCTGCCACATAGTCCCACAATCACTCCCATTTCCCAGCCCTCCCGCACACGGTCTGTACCCCCACAGAATACTACGGCCATCACATGGAATGCCGAAGGTCCAGGGCCCATCAATCCGAACACCTACCGTAATGACAACTCAGTTACCCCACAAAATAGCCAAGACACAACTTGCCCAGACCAATCCCCAAAATGGGGGACCTTTTACCCATGCCAATCCACCCACATCACAACCCTCCGTCCCACCTTGGCACCACCAACCATCCAGCCATAACGTTAGGCCAGCCCAGAAGACACAACCTGCCATCATATCTTCCATAACACCCAGTAACTCACCCCCTCCCCCGAAATCAGAGTCCAAAATACCAACCTGCAATACAGAACCACTTCTCACCACAAACCCTCTCCACACGTTGACTGGCCCTAGGATATCACGACAGGTGCCACTCATGTTAGGTCCCTACGAAGAACCACATCCCCCCATCAACCACTAACAACATACCCCACTACTGACATTACACCGCCACAAAATCTACCTTTGCGTTGTGCCCTCCTTAACACCAGATCTATCACTGCCCAACCCCACAAAATCTTGGACCTCATCACCACGGACGACCTTGACATCCTAGCCCTGATAGAGACCTGGCTCTCCCATTCAGCAGGCCCAACCCTCTCCATTGCCATCTCCTCAGGCTATGCCATCCTCCGTTGAGACAGGAAAGAAAGAAAAGGCAGAACAGGAGCCTTTATATATAAAGTATTTCTCTCGCTGTACGCTTCCACCACGACAACGAATACCAAATGCAAATCATTGTCAACCAAACTCAAATGCTCACAAAACAACACGCTCACTCTACATCTCATAAACCGTCCCCCCGGCCACATTTCATCCTTCAAAGATGACCTCACCCAACTCATCACCACCAACCTCAAACCAAATACTCAACCCTTAGTACTAGGCGACCTCACCCTTGGCTTTGGTTATGCCAGTGATACAGACACCGTTGCCATAGCCACCACCCTGTCAGCCTTTGGATGTACCCAAATCATCACAGAACCCATGCACTCTCATGACTGCATCCTTGATTGTCTGCTAGACCACAATGGCAACATTTCCATCTCATCTAACCGACCTCGCCCCTGGTCAGACCACCATACTATCACATCCACCATTCCAGCTATTAGCAAACGTTCTAAGCCAGTCCTTGCCCACAGCATCCCATGGCCCGCAGTTCACGCAACCTGACTAGCACAAACATTATTCCACTCATCAACTCACCTCTCCCCTTCTCATAAGACTGAACAGCCTTAGTGGACCATTGTAACACCATGCTCCACACAACCGTTGACCACCTGGCACCTCTCCAAGCTAACAAATCCAAGGAACCGATCCATCATAACTCCAGGTTCACCCCAGAACTCTGCTCTGCCTAGGCCGCGAAACGAACAGCAGAAGCCACCTAGCATAAAACCCCTACTACCGCGAACAAGAGCCACATCTTTTTACTCTCGCCCCAAAACAAACAGCTTATCCTTACCTCCAAACCCACCCAGAATGAAAGAATTGCTAACGCGGCTTCAAGCTCCCGGGAACTCTTCACCATTCTCTGCGAACTAGAAACCCCTATATCCCCCCGGACGCCATCCTTAAAGACCACACTTAGTGTAACAAGATCCAAGACACCCTCACAGGGAAAAGCACACAGCTTCAATCCAAAATACAAGCTAAACAAGCCTCTTCCCCTACTGCTGGCCACCTAGCCGGTCCAACTGGTTTTGATATCCCACCTTTTAAGTTCAAATCTATCAACAATATCACCCTTGCAAACATTATTGATGGGCTTAAACCATCCTGGTGCAAGGGAGAAACACTCAGAGCCTCATGGTCGAAGACTGTGTTGAGCCTCAACCCTCTCATCTTGCCGCCATCATCAATTCTTCCTTTACACCCTGCTCCATCCCACTTTAATTGAAGGAAACCTGGATCTCACCGCTCTTGGAAATAAATACCCTTGAACCAGCCTTCCCTACCAACTATCGCCCCATTACTACTGTCCGCTTCCTCCTCAAAATCATGGACAGAGTGGCCTACCTAAAAATACAAGCTTTCCTAGAACATTACCTCATTTTAGTCTCCCACCAGTCAGGCTTCCGCCCTAAGCACGGGACAGAAATGGCTCTCCTTGACCTAAAAAACCTGCTTGATAGTGCCAGCGGCATGGGTTCCTTATCATTGCTTCTTCTTCTCGACCTCTCAGCTGCTTTCGACTTCGTTGACCATAAGATCCTTTGCCTAGTTCTAACCTCTGCTGCCCACTTCTCCCCCAAAGCCACTAATTTGATCACCTCATTCCTGTCAAACAGATCCTCCAGAGTATTTGCGGGCATGGCCACTGCCTCACCGACACCCAACTCCTGTGGGGTACCACAAGGTTCCTGTGTATCACCCACCTTGTACAATGTGTACACTAAGCCATTGTTCGATCATCTTGATACCTTGGGAATTTTGTATACTAACTACACTGACGATTCCCAAATCCTTATCCCCCACTCCGGCGACCACTTGAATGATACCCTCAGAATTAATCTACAAAACTATCCAATCTAGGATGGCCGCACACAGCCTTTGCCTCAATAACGAAAGAACTGAACATCTCTTCATTGGGCCCGCGGCCCACTTGAAGAGTCTCCCCCAGGAATACATATCCTTCGCCATCGACAGCCACAAGATTCTTGTCACACCCTCTGTCAACCTCTGTCAAGACCCTTGGGGTTTACCTCGACTCTTCTCTCTCCATGACCCGTCACATCTACCATATTGCTTCGACATCAGGCTATGCAATCAAACGAATCAACGCCAGTAAAACTTTCCTCACTACCGCTGACCTTTTGGAAGTTGCACGGGCACTAATATGCTTGAAACTTGACTATTGTAACTCCCTGCTTTGCGCCACCTCTGAAGAAAACCTCTGCAAACTACAAACAACCCAAAACAATGTGCTCAGAGCCGCTCTTGACATTGGAAAACGGTCCGACATATCAGATGCCAGGAAGGCACCCCACTGGCTCCCAGTCAAGGATAGAATTAACTAGGGAATTCTGTCCCTCCCCCATCGCTGTCTCTCGTATGACGCTCCAGGTTACCTAGCTGACAGTCTAAAATAATACCCATCAGAAAGACCTACAAGAGCCGCCTACAGTCACCGCCTTGTCATACCAAGGTTCACACGTGCTAAAGCAGGGGGTTCCGGGGTTCCAGTTTCCCAGTCCGGGCACCCTCTCTTTGGAACGAGCTACCACCACACCTGCGTGGAGAACCCTCTCACAAAATCTTCAGAAAGCACCTCAAAACTCTGCTGTTCAATTGACTTATCTCCCCCCCCCTCCTCGCCCTGCCACCACTGATCTATATCGGTTCTCCCTGGAACTAGCGTCTAGATGCCCGATGGCTTTGGGCACTGCTATAAATGTACAAATAAATAAGTAAAGAAAGAAATAAAATGAATTACCTGTATTAAGTGCACCAGCCTTTGTACAGGAGCTTATTGTCCAACGAGAAGTGTCTGGCCTAGGGATAGGAGTAAAGGTCTTACTCCAAGAGAGCAGAAGAGGGCAGCAATAGAGAAAGATGTTATACCAATATCTGGGCACTCAGGAAGTTTAGACTATACTTCACCTGAACCCACACCAAGGCCCAAACAGATCGCTAATCTTTAAAGTCTCTAATGGCTATGAATGGTGAGAATCAAAAGATGTTACTATGGGCTATGTTTGGGATATTTCCCTGCAAGGCCGGGACTTTACAGTTGAGTATAATTCATGGACAGTGACATGGTGCTTTATTCAGGATGCACTTCCTGTACCTTGATGAATCCTTCCCTGGTGGCAACTAAGATTGTCATTCCTGTATTATTTGTAGAAGTAGGTGTGGTGCTATAATGGCCAGCAACTGGACTTCACCTGAGCTACACGCCTGGTGTGGGATATGCCGAGGTCTGGTCTAGCCTCTCCTGACGACACTCTTTCTGCAGGTGGTTAACAGCTGTGAGTGGGCACCAGTTCTTGACGTAAAAAACCTTAATAGGTAAACAACCTCTGCAGGGAGATCTTTCTGCAGACAATGGGCATCAGGCCTCTGGAATGGAGTGGATCTCTTAAGCTTTAGGAGTTCCAGCAACTCTTGCAGCTGGAGAAGGGAGCGGGTGGGGCAGGGCGAGACACACACAAGACTTGATGAGGGGCTCACAGGGCAAGAAGGGGGGACTAAATAAGAAGCAGACTTGTCACGGGAAGCTGCAAGAGCAGAAACCCATGGAGAACGCAAATGAGGTACAGGAAGAACATGTAGTAACGTCATCGCAGTGGATATTTGTTTGCCAATTCCTGTTTCCTTTCTGAATCTGAAAGAGGAAAGTGCAGCAGGGGGCTGCTCATCACAGTCATCTTGGTAGGGGGTGTTGACAAACAAACATAACCCTAGACAAGTCTTCTGACTTTCTAGCACTGGCATGTTTGCTTGATAGGCGACCTCCTGACTCTACGCCAGCACTGCCACACTGATCAGCGTCGCCGGCGACGATTAATGACGTCAATACGTCCTCAACTGCGTTTCCCTTATTTCCTGTAACATTGGATGAAACGATCAACACAAAGTGATGTGTTTAGCATTATTTTTTCTCTATAAATTGTCTAAAGTGCTGCCTGCAGAAAAATGCAGTTCAAGGAATTTGTTTTGGACTTTTGTATCTGCATTTAGGTGTTTGTATTGCACAAAACGTCTCACAGCGGCAAGACAAAAATATCAAGGGGGAAAAGTAGATCAGACCTCAGGCAGACACTGAAGGAACCAATCACACAAAATAAATTCTACAGCTTTGCAAAGCCCGACTAATCCATCTCATCTGCAGAGAGTTTCCGCAGGTGCAGTCAGAGATCACCCCAGAGATCTCCAGGCGTATGTTTCAGCAAAGCCGTGGAGGGAGAATTCGACTCAAGTATATGTCCATGTTCAGTCTTATAACCAAGCACGAGCCACAGGTGCAGTATTTGAGGTTTCCATCTTCAAAATGCACTGTGTGCTTACCAAATGGAAAGGTCACACTTACAAAGCGCTTTTTATCAGTGGGCGTTTTGCCCAGCTCACCCCGCAGACACTCACTTTGAGGCGTGCATCATAACCTGGGCATTTGTCCATACTTATACCAATATAACTGCTTATTCCCTTCGCTACCCTTGCCACCCTCCTATGGAAGAAAGGTGCAGAATGAGACATTTTCTTTGTTGGCATAAAAGGCTGCAGATTTATTTTCACAACATTGCTAATAACTACATGCTTCGAAACACTGCAAACCAAACTCTCTGAAATTAGTTCTGAAGGTGCGGCGACCATCCGACTGTTCTGTGTCCAAACCTTGCTTCCCTTTTTCCAAGCCAGTCCACTGTAGGTCAAAGCTCCCCCAACCATTCTTGTCTGAATCCCACCTGCCCTGGCAGCTGTTCCTGGGCTGGAGGAGGGCCGTTTTGCCGGTGGAGGCCGAACCCTCATCGATACCTCCAGCGCCCTTGGCGCTTAGGCCTGAAAGGGGCGCTGATCGCGAGAAGAGCGAAAACACCCCCCCCCCGATTTCCCACAGCTCGTTAGTAGTCTGTATTGTGCCACTGGTCGCAAAAAACACTGCCACGCCAAAGGCGGATCCACGCCCACTGTGGCTCCCCCCTTCTTTACTTACAACTCCAGCAGTTTAGTGCACAAATTCCAAAAGAACAGATCCATGCCTGCTGGTGACAAATGCACGCCGTCCCTTTTGTAGTGTTCGGGTGATTTTAAGTTGATCAGACCATGCCTGACCTGCGTAAAACCTCTGCCCCTAAGAACTTGGCCATTGCCCCATTTAACTTCCTCCTTGATTTCTCCACTGCCGAATTACTTTCTGCTCCCCTCCATTCCTGTCTTGGGATGATCTCGGACCAGATGATCTCGGTATCACCAAACTGCGTGGACAATTCCTGTAAGGTGCACATCATTTCCCTCATCAATGACCCTCTGCCCAAGTTTGTCAGGTCTTTACCGCCTAGGTAGATGATCAAACGTCAGGCCTCTGATGCCTGCCCAACAATTTGTCAATGTGCCCTTCTAACTGTACCCATCGCATCCCGGGCACACCATACCACCAGATCCGATACTCGCCAGTGGTCATCCTCTCTCTTTCCGTCGTCCAGTTAGCCCTGGCCCTAGTCATAAAAGAATGACCCACCACCCAAACGGACCGTCTCCTCCTTCGGGCTGCTGTCAATTGGAGGGAGATGAGAAGGCGGTACATTAATACTACATTTTGTCCGGCCTTATATACCTCCTAAAACACCCAGACTTCCAACCCCTGATTCTCATAATTGTCTCAAGCCCCATGCCCAGCTCGGCTGCTGATGTAGCCGCCCTGATTCTAAATGAGTGGGTTTCGACCACCCCTCCTGTCAGTCCCATGCCTTTCACGGCCATGACCATCACACTCTTGAATTGGAGCCTGCTCAGAGCCGTCCCATCCCTGGGCAAAAACAGAGGTGACCCAGCCTCCGCCGGCTGCCTTTCTTGAAGGTAAGCAGTCAGTCCCCCGACGGGACACACTGTGCTTCCCTGGATGCTATTGAGGGTGACTGTTCTCCCTTTTCCCTTTTGATCCGTCTTAGACCTCCATGCATAAATGTGCACCCGCTCCCCTGTCAACTGCACATCTTCCAGCCTTAAAAACCCAGAGCCCCGTCCCTCTCTATTCTCAGGAACCAGCTCGCTCACTCTGAAAGCCTCAAAGAAGGCCAATGTGAAAGCTGCCATGAACAAGAACCGCTCTCCCTTGCTACGGCAAGTCTTATGCAGAGTTTCTATTAAATTGTGCAATTTAACAATATGGGACGCCTCGCGTCGGGCTTCCTCTCTGTTTGCTTCGCCCAGCCTTTCATCGCCATTACGATGTAATGCTTTTTAGTGGGATCGAGCATTCCCCCTAGTTTGTAGTAGTGTGCTATCGCTGCCGAATGGTAAGATATCCAGGATCTGGTTTTCCCAAACCACCATCCCCATCCGACAAAGGCACGTACTACCGATCCCTTTTGGTGCTCCTTCAAAGATTGTTCTTTAAAATCCAAGCATTGCTCCCAACTCACTTTGTACTTCCTTGCTGTGCCCAGTGCCAAGGCTCTGTTGATCAGTGAGTTCAGATTTCCTCAATCATGCCCCTCCACTGGACCTTCAATGGGGTCATCCTCTTGTTCGTTCTGGACTGCTCCCCTGAAATCTTTCCCACTGCAAACAAGAGAGAGAGTCAGATGCCACGTTCTTCACCCCTGGAATGTATCATGCTCTTACTTCGGAGTTTAACTTGAGCAGGCTTGTTGTCAGCTCCCTCAGCAACCTAAGTTCCCACTTCCCGGGCTTTTGCCCAAAAACTCTTCCCTCTTATCCAGGGGGAGGAAGCAGGATGCTGCCCCGTTATCTGGGCGCCTTCCACCATGTCGTCACCTCCAGAATAGTCAGCCTGTCACCTAAACTGCTAAGCCCTCCCAGAAAAGCAGAATTTTGGGGCAAGGCTAAATTATGTGCAAGAAAAATGCATTTGGGGAGCTTCCTCCTGAATTGGTATTGAGAACTATAACAGATAATGTGGGACATGACGGACTCTACGGGAAATGCTGCCCACATAATTCTGAAGGCTGCACAGACCAGTAAATACAGAAGATCATTGAATTGACGGTGCCCCAATTTCTCTCTATAAATAGATGTGGACACAAACTATCAATCAGGAAAGAGGTCTCCAAGTAGACCCTCACATGGACTCCAGATGTGTTATCAATGGTAGGCTTGAGGCGGTGATTTCCCACAACCCCGGGTCATGACCTTAAAGAGTCATACTCAGGTCCAAGCCTCCACTCGAGCAGGTACTGGGTCAAATATACGTAACTCATCGCACGAGGAAATGACGAAACTGATCACAAATCAGCAGGGTTGTCCCTGTAGCTCTACAACAGCACTCGAGGCATACTGCAGCCCAGTGTAAATGCACCCTTGTGCAACTGGACAGCACAACTCACAACCCGGAGGTAAAAGCATGCCCAGACAGCGCAGCCTTTTAAGCACAGATCCTGTCCTGCCTGGCATTCTAAACATCATCTCCAACAGGTCTTCTAATGCCCACAAAAAAGTGTTTCCCAGGCCAGATGGGAATGTTCTCAAAATGACTCAATTTAAGAAAAACTATGATTTTTAACAGATCGATCCCACTAAATAAAGAAAGCAGCAATTGCGATCATGCAATCAATTTAGTAGCCAATGTACCCAGATACTGCGCTTGTGGCCTGATTGCAAGGACGTCAGTGCAGTAAAAAATGCCAGTAAAACAGAGGTAAATCCATTACCGCCACATTACCACACCACCCTGCTATAGTTTTGGCAATGAAGTGGATGAAAAACCTCCAGTAAAAGGATGCTGGTAATTCGGCCGCCTTATCGTAAAAAAGGGGAAAATCGTCAAATCACCGCAGGCGGAATGACTGCTAGTGGTCATTCTGCTGAAATCCAAGACTCCATAAAACACCACTATGCAACCACTTGTGATCCAGCGGTGATTACACCGGACCAAGTGGTGGTAACAGTGATATTCGGGTGGATTTAACACCAGAATACCGCCAAACATATGAGTCCCTTGGTTCTTTCAGAACAGATCCCCATCGCAACAGGATACCTTAATTCCCAAATATGTGTACCTGTCTTCAGCCCATCTGAACCCAGCAAAGGTCAGATGTT
The DNA here is from genome assembly GCA_002915635.3 of Ambystoma mexicanum. NCBI lineage: Eukaryota > Metazoa > Chordata > Amphibia > Caudata > Ambystomatidae > Ambystoma > Ambystoma mexicanum. The sequence goes on along the minus strand of CM030325.1, from coordinate 1,008,243,405 downwards.
GACCAGTCAAAGGCATCAAAGGGATTGGTTTAAGTATTAACCTTCAGTTCCGAATAAACAAAAGTTATTGGGCCTCATTACGACCCAGGCGGTAAGTTACCGCCTGGGTCGTACCCTTACCACCATGGTGTAAACTACGTTTACACCATGGTGGATGGCGGATTTACCGCCCCATTGCAAGGTGAGTGGGGCGGTAAATCCCCATTTCCCATTTTACCCTTCCCCATTCCCATTCTTGCCCCATAGGGCATAATGGGAGTGGGGAAGGCGCTAATTACGCCACTGTAAATTACGGTGGCGTAATTAGCACCATGGTCCCTTAGCGCCATGGATTTTAACGCCTGCAAAAAGCAGGCGTTAAAATCACCATGGGGCTAAGGGACCTTGTAATCAGGCGTTAAGGGTCGGCGCCGTTTACGGCGCCGTTAACCCCTTAACGCCTGACTCGTAATGAGGCCCATTGTCCAGATAAAGGGAGTCAATGCTGCTGATTTAAAAGTGAAATGTAGTGAAAATCCTCCAGGTTGCCACCTTAAAAAAAATACTTCCTTAAAAGTTTACACTTTCTGGCTTTGCACCAGTGGATTCCCAGATGAAAGGGCAGAGAATGTCTGCCGGTGGCCATTCCACCCACAGACCTTGCAGCGCTCCTCGGAGGTCGGTGAGAATTGTCCTCACAGCCTCCAGGAGCATTCCTGGCAATTGGACCTCTTTACGAGTTTGGTGGTAACTTGGCAATAAATCTGACGCATTACCGCCAAACTCGTTTACCATTACCACCACTTGGTCCGGTGGGTTTACCACAAGATTCTGAGTGGTGGAAGGGTGGTGTTAATCCTCATTTTAGGACTCCATGGGAGTTGTGGTGGAATTACCACAAATTCCGCCGAATTTTCCCTTAAAGTGGAGGATTTACTTCCATCATGATGACGTAAATTCTCCACTTCAAGATCATGGTGGTAATGCTATTACTGCCAAAGAAGTGGTGACAATGGAATAACTGCCACTCTTTTACCACACAGCTTGCAATGAGGCCCAATGAACCAACGGATTCTGCATTCATATCAAAAAGGACTTAACGTTACCATGAATGGTCATACTGTACACTGTGGGCAGAGTCTCTAAAAAGTGGTGCAAGCTGTGAGAAACCAAAGGGTGAGGGGTCTTCGGGGAGTTGGGGTGAAGCAACCAATGATGAGATGCGATATTCCCCCCTTTCCTGTACACATGACCCATCCTATTTTTTAGGACTCTTCACTCTTCCAACCCACCCCCTTTTCCACACAAACAATGGGCCGAGGAAGAGAGTGACAAAGAGCAACGAGGCTAACCCTTGCATATCCCATCGAACATCTCCCGCTAATCGGGTCAGGCAAAGTCAGGCACTTGATTCTAAGTGCATACATCTGATGGCAATTAGCCCTCCTCACACGGATGAAAGTCAGAACATAGAGACACACTCTGAGCAAGGTGGAACACGAGCAAGAGCAGAACTACAGGGGTGAAGGCCTCCCTACTGGAGCAGCGCAAAGGGCCGAGGGAGGAGAGCAGAGGGTAGAGAACCCCAGTAGTTCCCTGCAGGAGGTTGCTGACTCCAAAAGGCAGCAAAAGCCATGTTATGGAGGCGGCCAAGTCCCAAACAAGAAAGCTGCATTGTGTTTCAAGGATGCCAGTGACCCACCCGGGTGAACGGCAGAGTTGGAGAGGCGGGTTGGAGAGGCGAGGCCAAGCTTGTGGTACTAACCTTGACTCGTGAATTGAAAAACTGTAAAGACAAGAAAGAAATACGCACAGCCAGTGAGTTGGCAAGAGACATGAAAGACCGTTGTGTGTTAAGGAAAGATTGAAGTGCAACATTATACTATATTAGACCTGTGAACTTTGAAGTAATGATAGCTGTGAAACCAGCGATATTGTGTAACGGAATGGTCCTGCGAAAGGAAGTAGTCCATTCGAAAGTCTCAGCGAAAGGTAAAATGTTTGTAGCGATAAAGTGATTGAACTGTAAAAGCAAAGTGGTCAAAATTAACCCAGAGAAAAGGGGAGACTAAAGGGTAAATGTTGAACTTTGGTGCTTACAACGTTGAACTACCCAGACCAAGAAGCACTTCGGCAAATAGTGCAAAAGTGTGAGCTGAAGGGAAGTTCAAAGTGGTCGTGCAGAGGTCTGTAAGTAAAAGCCACACGCATTCGAAAGTCTTTGACATCAGGAAATGGTCCAAGCCTGACTGAGGGAGACTGGACAGTAGGCAAACTCCCTTTCAGAGGGACAAAGTATGTGATATGAGCGAGACAGAAGTCTGTTCTCACCACAAACTTCAAGGGAGACCTGCGCTTTGATCAAGCCACAGAGGGCTCAGTTAACCAGAGAGGCACTTTGAGCAGACAGGAAGATGGGTGGCACTTAGGAGTACATGTTGTCACCTCTTACCTTTCCTGTTGCAAAGCACTCTGGTCCTGACCCTGCACATAACAGAAGATGGTTGGTGGGGACCCCGGATTGGTTCCTTAAGGTAGGCTTAGCCTGCACCAATCACTGGGCCATATTTGGCTTTATAAGAGGGCTGAGCCCCTCACTTACCAGATCAACCGACAACTTCGAAAGGAATAAGAAGAACGACTCATTTGGACCCTGGCTGAAGGTATAGTCTGCCTTAAATCTTCTGCCAGTGAAGGAAGGCCAGGATTTCCAAGAGGAAAGCAAGATCCCTCCCCTAAAGATCTCCCAAGGAACAGAGGGAGATACCGGACTCAGAGGGCACGTCCAGCGGTACCCAACCAGCACACAGCGTGTCCTGCTAAGTTCTGCCAGCAAGCTTCCGAGGTGGAAAGTGCCAGAGAGTCTCTGAACAAAGGACAAGGCCTTTGCTTGCAAACACTCTCCTCAGCTTTGGGCCATCCACCTTAAAGGAGGACACAAGTCCTGCGAAGAAGCTAGGAGGAGTGCCAAAACAAGCATCAACCAGCGTCCATCTTTTAAGGACATTTTCGAGGTAGTCGAGCCCTCAAACTGTGACCTACTGCACCACTGACTGTTGTCAGACTGCAGTCACTAAAGCCCTCTGAAATACCTTGACCAGCGTTCCAGATCCGCCAACCAGCACAGATACAATGATTATTGACCTTGAGCTGCTGTGTAGGCGAGCCTGCAGCTGCCAATTCAGCCTCGCTTGCCGAACTGCCTGTTGCCTGATACCCACAGCTGTCTCCCGTCTTGAACTCTGTCGCAGGAGCTTCAGAGCATCCTAGAACCGACTCGATGCTGTCGAGCATCAAGATCATCTCAAGCACCTGGTACATTGTGGTTCTGTCCCCATGTTCCTTCTCCGAAGGCCCCTAGTGTTATTTACGGCCTCTTGCTCCATTGGTGCTGAAACAAAATAACTGTGAACAGCTAAAACTGATTACTTTACCCACTACTCTCCTGTTAGTATCCGGACTGCATCCCTGTCCTTCGTGAAACTGTCTGTCCTCTGTGTTCCTTTACAGGGTGGGCTGTATCTTGTAGTGTGCTAGAACTTTCTGTTGTAATAATAATCAAGTAGATATTTGTATACAACCTTATCTGGACAGTCCCTTTTATCATTGGGTAATAATTGTATTTTCACTGCGTTGCAACTAACCAACATCCACAACCTTGCAGAGATAAGCCTGCTCTTCCATCCACATTTAAAAAAATTGGACAAGGAGGTTTATAATTTACTTATGTTCCAATCTGTTCGGATCCCTTCTGGGATACTAGAGGTGTGGGGCTGATTGATGGTTTAGAAACCAATATTCATCCCTGGACCACTGGTGCCCCGGAAGTTGATTTGTCACACACCTACTTTTGACATTTGAACAGGTAATAATCTACTGTACCACTTTTAACCACACGATAGTTCAGGCATCGGGACCATGTTGAAACACTCCGGTCCCCATCTTTCGCATGGGCATAATTTTAGGAGTGGACAAGGTGTTTGTCCCACACCCCGCCCACCGTTTTTGGAACATGATTGTGTCCAACACATTTAGATGCCATGTCACCCCAATATCTTCAGCAATGTTTCTCCACTGTTCTTATGTATTCTTTTATCTGCAGCATGAGACGAATTGTGCACTTGCATGGTCGCTAAGGCCTTCCTCTCCCACTATCTAGGGAGGTCTTCTATTTTGTTCAAGGAACATCCAGGGTTCGAATATAGTTAAGGAAACATGGTCCATTACACTGAGCAGAACCTAACAGTATAATGTTACAACTAAACTCTATTTTACATCTCAGGTCCTGGTTCTCCCCAAGAACACTTTTGCCTACACATGCACTGAGGATTATGTTGTTCTTAATACCAACATCAACGCCACCCACCTCGCCTTTATTGAGTAGGGCGCCTCTTCTGCCATGTGTAAGAACAGCCTCCATTAGTTTACAATCACAGCAACCAGACTTGGCATTCATTCGATGAATAGCAAGCTCCTATTTTGGAGGTCATTCGAGAGATTGGCGGACAAAGGATTTTTTCCTTTATAATATTGACGAGCTAATGATGCCAACCTGTGAGTCCACAGGATTGCTTTTTCTAACTCAGGCCACTTTGTTTTGTGTATGTAACATGCACATTATGTTACCCCCACAGGATTCACTGGCAAACGTTTGTCCTGACGAATGCGAATAAGAACATTTAGTTTGCCGAAACATCTCTGCACTCACTCCAGTAGTGGGAGGGCATACCCCACAAGGATGTGCCCCCAAGAGACGTCTTGAATTGGAAGTCACACAGGGGAATGTATAGCTTTATTCTTTCTTTCAATTTATCTCCTTTCCACCTTATTTTTATACTCTTACAGTAGGTGGTGAATATTTTTCTGTCTAATTTTATGTAGCCAGTAAAGCAATATTTATATATATGTTCATAGTAAAATATGTGTTGTGTAGACGTGGTTTGCGTCCTTGTTTTTGAAAATATGTCTTTAACTTATTTAAAAGAAGGCAATGAATTTTCTTCCCAAAACCTTTTTGGGCAATACACGAACCAACAAAGGGCACAAGTATTAATAAAACAGCACTCTATCTGAGGCATTGCAAAATAATATGAAAATACATAAATTGTATATTCTGTCATTGGCAAATTCTAGTTCTTTATCTATATATGTGCCCCAGCCAACACCAATAGGGACAATCCCTTCATTAGTTAGATAATGTTCAAGAAGCAGGCAGGCTTTCCAGCATCAAGTCACTTCAAATGCTCCCCTGAAATGGGAGGAGAAGGACTTTATCGTCACTCAAGTAGTCGGGCAGTGTGGGCAGACAGATATCCCGAAAAGGTTCCAGAGAAATCCTTCTTCCCGGTGAGTTGAGACATATATATACATAATATATGAGGGGTATCACACCCTGGTAGAGGGGGTTGGTCCTGTAAAGAGGCAATGCGTGCTGCTGTAATAATACGGGGTCTGCCTTCTAATGTCAATTACCAGAGAGCCTGGTCTGCAGAAAGTTAGGAGAGGTCACATGAAGGAAGGGTAGCTTATGCAGTTTCAAGGTGCCAGGTCCCTTCTTCTGGGTTCAGATCCTCCCCTGAGCTTCTCCATACCCCCCTTGCTACTGTCTGCCCACGATCAAAAAGACTCCAGTAATTATCCCTGTGGTGTGACTTCCCCATTGTAGTGGGAGAGTTGCTTTGAAGCGTTTCCCACCCTAACCTCTGAGGGTATGCCCCATCCTCCTGGTAAGCTGTCCAAAGAAGAAAGGAAACAACTAGGGCTGGGGCCAACATTTGTTGTTGGTGAACCGTGAGCCCTGGGCAGTAATACACAAAAGCTCTGGCAGCAGCATGAGTCAGAGGAAACCAGTTGATAAAAAAATAACTTATGCATTTTGGCATTTATGAATATATTTCCTCATAGGGTGCTCTATTGCATTAGGTGTTGCATTATATATGCCTAACCAATATTGTCAGGCCATGGGGATACACAGTTAACAACTAAAACTTGTTTTTTTTTCACCTTCAACGATGTGCCTGTTTTTATTCCAAAAGGGTCAATGCGAAATTTAGAATACTTTTGTTTCTAAACTTGCCAGAAAGAAATCCTTGGAGCCCACCTTCCTGCAATGGTCAAGATTGAACCTGGCATCTTTTATTTGTAGACAGCTAGCACATTTTGTAGCTGGTTTGCCAACCAAAAACAGATTTTAAATGTGTAAGTGAACAAATCAGCGGGGGAACTTTTTAAAGTGTAGTCCCTTTGCTGATCTCATGAATTAGTGTCTGCAGACTATTTGTAAGTCAACATCATACTTTCCCTCACCCTATAATACTTGTATAATAGAGTGAGATGTGTCAATAGACATCTGTCTGTTGACCATACCCACCCCTTCATATAGACACCAGCATGCATGCATCCTACCTGTGTTTGAACACCACCCCATCCGGGCCCTGTTTGACTGTCTTTTTTTAATATAATGGTTTTGTAGCAGTCTGACCATACCCACCGCTTCATAAAGAGACCAGTCTATATGAAGGGGTTCCCCTAGGGCTTCTGAATGTGCACATTTACTTCATTGCATTTCTCTATGTTGGGTATTGTATTTCCTAATAGGTACTGGCGTGCCAATTATTTATGGGAGGCAGAGTATACGTATGATGTCTTATAAATGCGAATGCACGTTCAATTATTCAACCAACGGCTGGCATGCCCATCTGAGCACAAACCCACCAACACATGGTTTTCTAAAAGCACAGAATGATATCTAAAAGTGAGACTGTTTGGGCAGATTTGTCTTCCATGGCAGAATACATTTACTAGAGCTCCTGAAGTTTCATAACATCTATTATCACCCATGGAGGCTGAGCAACTAGTCAGGTTGCTCTGAGTTTGGGCTGCTTCTTCCGATATAAATCCACGTTCTGAGCCTTCTCCTCACTGCTTTCCCCTACCCTCTGTAGAGATGGAGCCAAGTACCCCCACTCAAAGCTCCTCCCCCATGCTGCCTATATGTTGGGAGCCAGAATGTGAAACATGTGCGTTGCCAGTAAGAATACCTATACCGGAGAGAATCCTGGAAGTAAGATTCCTATTGAGCAAGCCGTACATGCACACACGACAATATGATGGCCATTTGAATGAAATTCCAGAAGAAGTGGGAAAACTGAGCAAAAGGGAAGACTGGTGACGTCATGAAGAGCAGAATTGCTGCACCCAGAAGAGATGCATAGACGAGTGAACATAAAGATTATATAAGCTCTAAGGAGGAGGTGATAAAGATGAGCACCATTTCAGGCTCAAGATGACGATGTTCATGCTACAGAAGTAATAAAGAAGTTATCAACTCATGTTACAAATGTACAGTCGCGGCAACGCAAGTAAACAATGTATTCTTTAAGGCTGGCTATGTAGTGAATAGATTGCAGCGAAGCCCCAACGTGTATATATATTATATATTATATATATATATATAATATATATATATTATATTATAATATAAAATATAAGGACTATGGATGATTCCACAACGCATTTTAGCAGGAACGGTACATTTTGAGCGCATCCAAAAGTTTGCATGGACGAAAAGTCCTAAAAATGCTACCACCAAAAAGGTTCGAACACCAAAAGTTGGAACCTTTGCTGGTAGCATTATAGGTAAGTATACTGTGTGGTATAGTGAGCGGGGTGTTGCGGGGGACACCCCTGCAGCACTCCGAAAAAAAAAAAAAAGAACAGGGGCTGTGGGGGTGTCCCCCGCAACACCCTGCTCATTATACTTCACAGTATAGTGAGCAGGGATTGCAGGGGAAACCCGTGCAGCCCCCGTACAACAAAACACAAAGAACAAAAGAAAAGGACCCTGCAGCGCCGGTTCCCGAAGTGTGTTGAGGGTGTGGGTGGGGGCTGTGTCATGGGTGTGTTGTCGGTGTGGGTGGGGGTGTGGGTATGTAGGGGTTGTGTATGCGTGTACGCAGGGAAAATGTGCAAACCTTTGGTGGTTCGCACATTTCTCATGCAAACGTTCCGGCCGCAGGAAAATCAGCCACGGTCGGATCATGTAGATCCTTTTAGCAAAGCTGGATTCCAAAAGCAGAAAGACGTTTTCAGTGTGTCGCAGTTAGAAAAATCGAAAACTCAACCATGGAGATGGATCAAAGAAATGCTTGGTTGGATCAACACCAAGAAGTCAAGGCCAGCTTGGGCTTTTATGTGCGTAGGAACAATTACAGAATGTGTGAAAAGAACAAGCCTTCTGTTTTAAGTGAGAGGCGAGAACATCAAAGACGTCAGAGGTTCATCAAATAGTAGTATTTTAAATGCAGTAAGACTCAAAAACATGGTCTACAGTCACGTGGTCAGATGAAAATAGACACTATGATGAACATTATCAAAACCAAGAAGGCAGAGTATGCTATACTCCCTCATATTCTCCAGCACATGAACATTTCGAAGGCTGAGTTCAAAGCCTTAATTGACTAGTAAGCTGCAAGTGTGATGATGGATGGCAGGGCTAAATGGTGGGAAGCTACGGTTATGACCAGCCCACCAGCACCTGGGTGCCAGCCTGCGTGCTGCTTGCATAGGTGGAATATTACAGAGGGGTACAAGGGTGCCAACCAATTATAGAGGGACACGTAATAGAGAACCCTATAGTTTATATAACCAATGGGGCGTTGTGTATTTGATGACATTCGTAGTTGACCTGCACTAGAGGAGGGCTTAGTTGCCCCACCTGATGTTAGAGACCCAATCACCTTCCCTGACCAGTATGGAATGTATACCTAGATGTTCCTTGTGAGGCTATCACTATTCCAAATATGTTTTTGCAGTTTGCAACATAGGTAAACGTCAATGATGACAGGTGTTTAGTATATAACCTGCTTTTTTATGTGTTGCATTGAGTGTGAAGATCGAGGGAATGCATTGATGTTCATTGTAACTCCCTGTTTTAGATAATTGACATTAAAACAGTCACACTTTGCCAACTTCCTGAGTGCATTTTGCTTATTGATGTTTGAGTAATATTCTGCATCTCCATCTGTCTCTAAGTATTACTACTCATCTTAAAGAGCTGGGCCGGATGCCCCTGATCACCTCCCTTGCCTAAATATACTCCCGTCCCTTGAAGCCCCCAGTCTCACTTACCTGTCTTCTTCTGCAGCTACCACGTTGTTGCTGCGCCTTTGTCCTGCCCACAATGGAAATGGAAGGGGCGATTCATGGACCATGGTCCACCCCATTAATAGGCTCTCTCTGTGCCGACGTGCATCGGCTGCCGCGCAAATGAAGGCGTACCCAATCGCATGAGGACCGGCAAATCTACCTCTCTGACCTGAACTCTCTCAAGTCCTCTCTTGATAGAGTGCAAAGGGAATGCTACCTTACCCTCATTGACTCTCACTTGAACCATCCTTGCCAGCTAAACTCACTGTTCACTCCTCCTAAACCTATGACTATTATAGCTAATGACCTAGCTGAATATTTAGCTGCAAACATTTCCAAAATTAGAGACACTCTTCTGACTTTCCTCAGACTCCCCACTCCTACATTTTAAACTCTGCCTACTCTACCATCATCCTCTTCCTCCCACTTTAGTCACACTAATACTGACGATGTGCTATCGCTACTGATGAAGGCTAACCCATCTTCTGCCCCCTTAGACCTTCTTGCTCCTCGGCTAGTCAAGATTATTGCCCCTTTAGTGGCCTCTCACCTCGCTGAACTCTTCAACCTGTCCATCAACTCTGCTCGCTTTCCCTCTTTTTTCAAAACAGTGGTCATCTCTCTCCTAAAAAAACAAGGGACTGACCTAAAGCTATTGGCTAACTTCCACCCTGTTTCTCTCCTTCCGTACTACTCTAAAGTAATCAAATGGGTTGTGTTCAACTGTATTACCAATTTGTTAGGCATCCACAACCATTGAGACCACCTACAAGCAGGTTTCTGCTCCCATCACTCCACAGAAACTGCTCTCCTGAATGTGTCCAACTTCATCGCCTCTGCTAAGCACTCCAACCTATCCTCTATCCTAATTCTTCCTGACCTGCCTGCTGCCTTAGACACTGTCAATCACTCTGATCTCCTTAATACTCACTTTCTACTTGGGATTTGTGATCAAGCCCTTGCCTAGATTGAATCCTAAGTGGCACCTCGCCACAACACCTCGCAACACCTCTCAACACCTCTCAACTCACTAGTCTAACTGTTGGTGTTCCACAGGGCTCTGTTTTAGGTCCGCTTTTCTTTATACTTTAAACTCTACGCCTCTGCTCTTGGGGCACTTATCGCCTCCTTTGGATTCTTGTACCAAATCTTCACAGGTGACACCCAAATATTATTCTCTTTTCCTGAACTCTCCTCTGTTCTCTCTATCAACATCCCCAATTGTCTCTCTACCATATAAAATTGGAAGGCTTTGCACTCTCTGATGTTAAACTCGACCAACACAGAGGTGCTCTTCTTCCCTGCCAAAAGCTCTCTCTCATCTCTTCCTCTGCCTATCCAGGTCCCACCTGACACTCTCCCCTAATCTTCTTCAGCTAGAAATCTTGGCATCTATGACCCTACTCTACTTTCATTTCCAAAACTGCAACAGCATCCCACCTACACCTCCTAAAAATTAGGAAACTCAGGCACCTCCTTCCTTTCATCACCGCCAAACATCTCTTAACGACTCTTGCCTTCTCTCAACTGCACTACTGTGCCAGCATTCGCTTTGGTCTCCCCAAATATGCATTCTGTCCCCTCGGCAAGATAATTAACTTTGCTACCAGGACTCTCGTTGAACTCCCTCACTTCACATCTAGTTCCTCGTACCATCACCAGTCTGGATGGCCGACGATGCAAAGCAAGGCCAGATTAAAATGTCTGCTCCCGGTCCACAAACAATCCATGCTAAGGCACTACTGTATCTGTCCTCCTCTAGCCAACTCTACAAGCCTTCTTGTAATCTCTGCTCTGCCTCCTTGGCTACCCTTGTGGTTCCTCACCCTTCCTGAGCTCACTGTCGCTCCTGTTCTTTCTCTCTTCTGGCTCCACTTGCATGGAATTGCCTTCCCCCAGACATCTGAGAAACAGTCAACACAGATTTGTTCAAAACCAAACTAGAAGCCTACCCTGAGTCTCTGAGTTACCCTCTTAACCTACCTCTTATCTGCCTTCTAGCCAACATGTTTTCCTCTCCTCTAACTTTCCTCTGTGCCTCACTTTCTCTGCCTCCACTCTAGCACTTCACCCATTATGGTCAGATTCTGGCCACAGCTGGCCGAACTGCCTACCTGCACTTAAAAATGTCCAATGTTTGTTATCCTTAATCTATGTATGTCCACTTATTTATTGTCCCCTGTGACTGTTCCATATACTCCTCTCCGCAACCTCGTCACAATGTCCCTCTAACACACCCCATTATAAGAAGCTCACTGCTTCCCATCAAATCTGATTTCTTATCTATTGTAAGTTTCTTGGTAATCAAAACAAAATGATTCCTCCATGTATTTAAATAAACAGATAAATACTTGTTGCACAGGCAGGGGCATCGGGAGTGTAAGGAGCAGCACCTTCAAATCTCTCTGAGTCATATGGACCCACTCCCAGTTTAACACATATAATCAGGTGCAGAAAAAAAGATGAGTGCATGTTCCCAGTTCTAGAAAAAAACTGGAAAAAACCTGGTCTCATTATCAAACAAACCAGGAGAATGCATGCTCGTAGGTGCTGACAATCCATGTGAATGTATGGTCGCAGTTATAGTCAAACCAGGTGAATTCAGATGAAATAATTCATATCCTGTGTTTTCCCTTGGTCCACTTACCAAAGCTGAACTCATTGGTATTGTTGAGGGAATAAAGTCTACTGTTTGCACTGTTGACACTTGCCCCGCTACTTTTACTAAGGACTCGATAGAGTGTCATGCGACGATAATTACTGACATCATTAACTCCTCTTCGCCACCTGTGAAGTCCCACAGTGCTTAACCCCTTAACTGCCAGGCTGTTATGCAAGTATATGCAAAAAGGACGAGCATATTAGTCTTTAGCAGGTTTGGATCACACCCATACTCAAGAAAGCAACTCTTGACCCGGAGTTTGCAGGCAATTACCGCCACATTACTACTGTTCCCTTCTTATTGAAGCTTCTTGATAGAGCGGTCAACTTGCAACTACAAAAACATATCGATTAACACAATTTACTGGGTATGCATCAGTCGGGGGTTCGCGCCATGCACGGCACTGAGACCGCTATGCTTAACTTGAGAGACAATCTGGCCGAGATGGTAGGCAATGGTAGTGTCACCCTTCTTATGCTAGAGAGATGGTAGACAATGGCAGAGTCGCCCTGCTTAGGCTGGTGAGATGGTAGACAATGGTAGGGTCGCCCTGCTTAGGCTGGCAAGATGGTAGGCAATGGTAGGGTCGCCCTGCTTATGCTGGCGAAATGGTAGGCAATGGCAGGGTCGCCCTGCTTATGCTGGGCAGATGGTAGGCAATGGCAGGGTCGCCCTGCTTATGCTGGCAAGATGGTAGACAATGGTAGGGTCGCCCTGCTTATGCTGGCGAGATGGTAGGCAATGGTAGGGTCACGCTGCTTATGCTGGCGAGATGGTAGGCAATGCTAGGGTCACCATGCTTATGCTGGCGAAATGGTAGGCAATGGTAGGATCTACCTGCTTATGCTGGCGAGATGGTAGGCAATGGGAGGGTCGCCCTGCTTATGCTGGCGAGATGGTAGGCAATGGTAGGGTCGCCCTGCTTATGCTGGCGAGATGGTAGGCAATGGTAGGGTCACGCTGCTTATGCTGGTGAGATGGTAGGCAATGCTAGGGTCACCATGCTTATGCTGGCGAAATGGTAGGCAATGGTAGGATCTACCTGCTTATGCTGGCGAGATGGTAGGCAATGGGAGGGTCGCCCTGCTTATGCTGGGCAGATGGTAGGCAATGGCAGGGTCGCCCTGCTTATGCTGGCAAGATGGTAGACAATGGTAGGGTCGCCCTGCTTATGCTGGCGAGATGGTAGGCAATGGTAGGGTCACGCTGCTTATGCTGGCGAGATGGTAGGCAATGCTAGGGTCACCATGCTTATGCTGGCGAAATGGTAGGCAATGGTAGGATCTACCTGCTTATGCTGGCGAGATGGTAGGCAATGGGAGGGTCGCCCTGCTTATGCTGGCGAGATGGTAGGCAATGGTAGGGTCGCCCTGCTTATGCTGGTGAGATGGTAGGCAATGGTAGGGTCACCCTGCTTATGCTGGTGAGATGGTAGGCAATGGTAGGGTCACGCTGCTTATGCTGGCGAGATGGTAGGCAATGCTAGGGTCACCATGCTTATGCTGGCGAAATGGTAGGCAATGGGAGGGTCGCCCTGCTTATGCTGGCGAGATGGTAGGCAGTGGGAGGGTCGCCCTGCTTATGCTGGCGAGATGGTAGGCAATGGTAGGGTCGCCCTGCTTATGCTGGTGAGATGGTAGGCAATGGTAGGGTCACCCTGCTTATGCTGGTGAGATGGTAGGCAATGGTTAGGGTCACCCTGCTTATGCTGGTGAGATGGTAGGCAATGGTAGGGTCGCCCTGCTTATGCTGGTGAGATGGTAGGCAATGGTAGGGTCGCCCTGCTTATGCTGGTGAGATGGTAGGCAATGGTAGGGTCGCCCTGCTTATGCTGGTGAGATGGTAGGCAATGGCAGGGTCGCCCTGCTTATGCTGGTGAGATGGTAGGCAATGGTAGGGTCGCCCTGCTTATGCTGGCGAGATGGTAGGCAATGGTAGGGTCACCCTGCTTATGCTGGTGAGATGGTGGGCAATGGTAGGGTCACCCTGCTTATGCTGGTGAGATGGTGGGCAATGGTAGGGTCACCCTGCTTATGCTGGTGAGATGGTAGGCAATGGTAGGGTCACCCTGCTTATGCTGGTGAGATGGTGGGCAATTGGTAGGGTCACCCTGCTTATGCTGGTGAGATGGTGGGCAATGGTAGGGTCACCCTGCTTATGCTGGTGAGATGGTGGGCAATGGTAGGGTCACCCTGCTTATGCTGGTGAGATGGTAGGCAATGGTAGGGTCACCCTGCTTATGCTGGTGAGATGGTAGGCAATGGTAGGGTCACCCTGCTCAGCAGCTTTTGCTTTAGTTGATCACTCTTTGCTGCTTGCGAGGCTGGGTAGATTTACAAATTGCTCAGATAATACCCTGGCATGGATGGCATCCTTCTTGAGCCCAAGATCAGCCAGGGTTGCCATTGGGGGTTTTCAGGCACCACTAGAGTTGCAGTGCCTTTCGCCTGCACTTTTTAAATGTATACACACGCCCATCAGTGACCTGCTGGATGGCATGAGCTTCAAGTATACTAATTATGCCAACGACACCCAGCTGGTCTTTGAACTTACAGGTGATTATGAACATGGCACCGCTAATGTCAATAGAACATATGACCTCCCCCAAAATTGGATGGTCATCATTCATCAACAACGATAAAACCGAGCGGATGCTCGTAGGCTCGGACAAATGGCTGAAAAAACTAGATGCAAAATACAGCCATCTGGACATAGCTAATTGTTCTAATCAGGTTACCCCCATGTGAAAACGCTGGGAGTCCTACCTGACTCTGTGACTCTGGGCTTAGCATGAAAAGGCATGTTTTGCCAGTGAAGGCTTCCTGTGCTTACATAAGCAAATCAAACCTTACCTATCCATGACTAATCTGGCATGAGTGGCCTCTGCACTGGTCAACACAGGTGTTGACCATTGTAGTAGTCTACTAGCTGGCACAGCAAGAAATAAGGTGAATATTCTTCAGGTGGCTCAGAACGGAGCCGCGCGAGCTGTATGCGGAAAGAACAGAGGGGGCAAGATAACAGAAGCTAGAAGATCTCTGCACTGGCTCGTCCTCCAATATCTCACAAGATGCTCACTCTTACTTACAAATGCTCAATGGGTACAGCACCTGAGTACCTAATAAAGTGCATGCATAGAGTACCTGCTAGGAGAACCTTACGCTCTTACGGGTCCCATAAACCTACCATCCTGAGACACAAGTTAAAAAATGATGGTGGCACGAGTGTCTGCACCCACTTTATGGAACTCAATTCCGAACAGTATATGTAACATTCCATGCGTTGCTAACTTTAAGAAGGCAGTAAAAATACACTTCTTCAACTCTAAGGACTAAGCCCTTTCTTTTTTACCTGGTGTGCGGCACATGAAAGAGTCTGCCTTTGTGTTTCGTTGTCTTGTTGTGCGCATTGAGGCCTCAGGGCATGTTGCGCAATACAAGGAAATAAATAATTAAATAAATAAATAAAAGAATGCATGCTCGTAGGTGCTGAACATCCAGGAGAATGTACAGGCCTAGGCAGTGCTAGACATGAACACATTTACTCTGGAAACCCTCACCTCCTTGGGGCCCGTGGGAGGGATAGGGCCAAGGGACATGTCCACAGGCAAGGTCACGCAATGCAGTGTTTCTTCATGGAACCTAAGCCTGGTGATTTGAATAAAAGCCAAGAGCATTTTGGGATCATAGGAATGCCCACAAGTTTAAACTTGAAACTTGTGATTCGCATTTGGCAGTTGTTCAGCTAGAAACTCTTTGAGCGAGTAATAAAAGTTGGACTCTCCTCTTTTCCTTGGTCACAATAGTCACCCTAACAAAAAAAGCCTGTAAATGGCTAGACATATCTATACATGTGGACAGCTTCTGAACAGCATGTGAGGCTTTGGCTGTTTCTGCATTCAGTCTTGTGTGCCGAATCTTCTGAAGCAGGGTGACTCGGCTTGGGAACAGATCTGGGAGTTTCCTGGGCTATCCCCTGGGCTTCGGAAAAGATCTGGGAGTGTCCTGGGCCATCCCCTACGCTTTGGGGACAGATCTGGGAGTTTCCTGCGCTATCCCCAGGGCTTGGGAACCGATCTGGGAGTTTCCTGGGCTATCCACAGGGCTTGGGAACCGATCTGGGAGTTTATTGGGCTTGGGAAAGGATCTGGGAGTTTCCTGGACTATCCCCTGGGCTTTGGGCCAGTGTTCTGGCAAGATCAACTTTGCCGGAGTTCCGCTCCGTCTTTTTCCGGCCAATTCTTGCGCTGGTCCTAGTTCTAGACAAACCAGGTGAATTCATGCATCAAGGTGCTGAAAATCTAGGTGATTGTGTGTCATTGTTCTAGAAAAAACAGGCAAGTGCTTAAAGGTGCTAAAAATTCATGTGAATTCATGGTCGCAGCTATTAAAAAAATAGCTGAGTGCTTAGTACATGCTCGTAGGAAAGTCCAGGAAATTCCTGATTACGGTTGCCAGAAAGTCAGCGGAATGGATGCTTCTAGGTGTTGGAAAAAAACCTGTGACTTCCGGCTGCAGTCGCTGAAAAAAGTTGCTCAATACATGTTCCCGGGTGCTAAAAATCCTAGTGAAAACGAGTCCTGAAGGCATGAAAAGGCAGTTGAATGAATGTTCCCCGGTGCAGAGAAATCAGGTTATTGAATGCTCACAGGTAGGTACCGGAAAAAACGGGCAAATGAATATTTAGAGCTGATGAAAAACAGGAGGACGCGTGTTTATAGCTTCCTGGGACATAGGGGTGCAAGATCAAAGGGTACACAGGTAGGGGCAGAGGTAGACGCGAGGCAATCTAGGAGACCTGCGGGGCTGGGACAGAGTCAGTCGGGTCCACGCTCTATCCCCTCTCATTTCCCACGAGATCAAGCCCACCACATGTCCAATAATTAATAAAAGCGTGTGCTAAAACCAACAGAGCCTGGTGTCCATCTCAGGTTCAGCCTTCCAGAGACGAAGGGGTCACGTTTCCCAAGAAATAATAGAAAAGCGAGAGAGGAAAGAAGCCGGGGGGATGAAGCCGGCACAATTGCGGGCCTCTCGCTTCCCCGGGTCCCGCGGGAACACGCTGCTCTTCTATTTGCTCTGAATGGTTTGCAGAGCACTCCTGAAAGCACACCGAGATCCTTTCTCGCTTCGAAATGTGATTAGGAGTTAATTTCGCTGCTCGCCGCCTGTTTGACTTCACAACAATTGAGGGGTGAGGGGCAGGCTGGCCGGCTGTCATTCAGGCGGTAAGGTGTGCTTTCAAAATGGAGGGTATGGCGCGCGGGCTGCGCACTTAACTGGAACATCCGTGCGCGATTGCCATAGAGAAGGAAGTCACATTGCCCTCCCACCAGCCCTGAGGCGCTGTTGACGGGGACCTACACAATGGATTATAGAAATGTTTGGGCCATGACCAAAGATGTTGAAATTGAGGAACTATGATTTTACTACCCGGATTAAGGTTGAGGGATCCACTCGCGTCCAACAGTCATGCCGGTGTGGACTGTGGAAGTGGCTCTGGTTGCCCATTGGGTGCAAATATAGCCCAGACTTGGCCGTTGGACTGTCCAGCTGAACATTGACTTTCTAACCGTGGAACAGCTCGCACAGCTAGTAGGGCAAACTGGCAACTAGCGGGTCGGCAGGGCTGTTAGGTCCAAGGTCATGGAAACCGATTATGGTTGATGTAAAAAACGTGGGTCCCCGTCATGGTCTCTGAGAATTTTTTCTGCAATAAAGTGTGGCCTGTTTACCTCCAAATGACGTTGTACCTTTTGTATAATTCAATGTGTGTTTCATAAAGACATGGGCATTACGAGGGCACCCCTATATACTCCAGCACTCATCCTTGGAAGTTAGAACGCCCCACATCACCAACATCTGAAAGATACCCAAAGACTGATCATCCATGGTCGGTCTATCTCTCGCCTTCAACAATGGTCATATATCACTTGAAGCCCACTCATCCCTGGTGGGCCAATTTAACCCTTTCACTGATGCCCATATGAAACTAGATGCCATTCCTGATTTGAAATTTAATGGCTCGCTTTCACCAACGTCGATATGATGCTAGAAGACCACTCATCCTTGCGAGGTTGAACTCCCCCCTTCACCAGCGGCCATATGATTCTAGAAGCCCACTCACTCATTGGAAGGTCAATCTACCCCTTTCACCAATGTCCTGAAGAGGGAGCTGAGACCCTGCTACCACCCCACCTCCTTCTAGATTCATGACAAGACGAAAGCCCAGAAAACTCTGCAATCATCCATTCTAGTTCGGATGAATTCCTAATGGCCCAATGATTGACAAATACGTTGAGAGGTATCCCTCACCAGCCATACAGACCCTGTGCAGTACAGATCTATCCATGTGATATTTATGATATGATATTGCATTTGTAACACGCCTATACACAAGTGTTTCAAGGCGCGATGAGGCAAGGAAGGGGGAACAGAGGGAGGACAGAGACAATGATCTTACTAGGCCAGGTGACATTGAGATCGCGCAAGTGCAGGGGAGGGGAAGGGAAAAGTGCCAGGGGAAACGGGAGGGTGTAGTGATGTACATGGGATCAAAACAATAACAAGAAGTGTGGTCAGCAGGTGGCAGGTGCAAGGGTAAGTGCAGACAGCAGGTGTCCAAAAGTGCAGGAAGGGGAACTGTAGGGTTACAGATACAGACCCAAGTACAAGGGTTGCCGGGAGGCAGTGCGAAGTGCAACTAGGCAGGTAGTGACCTGGGCCCGAAATCAGAGGGTAGCCAGGTGGCTAGTGCAGTATCAGACAGGACATCAGCAGGGGAGAGGAAGAGAGAAGGCAGAAGCAAAGAGGAAGGTCTTGAGGTACTTCCGGAACCAGGGATGGGTCTCCTCAAGTTTCAGAGAGGCAGGAAGGTGGTTCCAGAGGAAGGCCCAAGCTGAAGAAAGAGATCTACCACCAACTTGTTGCTTGGTGGAGCGACTGACCCTGAGGGAGTTGGAGTTGGCGGAGCGAAGAGCTTGAGTAGGAAGGTATTTGCGAAGAGAGAGTTGGAGGTATTGAGGCCCCAGAAGGCCATGTGGACAATGCACAGGGTCTTGAACTTAATCCTTGCAGCCACTGGGAGCCAATGAAGAGATTTCAGTGCTGGAGAGATACGATCCCTGGGCTTGAGGCCAAGGACAAGTTTCGCAGTCCTGTTCTGGATGAGTTGCAGAGGGCAGAGAGTAGAAGCAGGCAGATTTAGAAAGAGGCTACAGAGAACCAGAACTCTAGAGACAGTGAGCCTCTGGGGGAAGGAGAGGAAGGGAAGAATACCTCAGAGGAGGTGCAGTTGGTAGTTTGAGTTCTTAGAGATGTCAGAATTGTGAGGAGGAAAGGAGAGCGTGGAGTCGAAGATGACCCAGAGATTCTTAGCTTCACAAGCAGAAGCAGGAAGAGGGCCAAGGGAGGCCAACCAGAGAGTGACAGGAAAGAAGGATACAGGTGTGCCGATGATGAGAATCTCTGTCTTACTGGCATTAGGGCAGAGATTGTTGGCGGCACACCACTCCTGGATAGCAGACAGACAGTCAGAGATGAGGGAAGGAGAGGAGGAGGCCGAGGGTAGCCTGAAAACGAGCTGTGTGGATGAAGAGCCGCAGACCATGGTCAGAGAGACCTATACGGACAGCCTGGACTAAGCATCTAGAAGCCATGTTACTGACGTAGTTAGAGACATATTTACATGGCAGCGTTAGACATGAAGCACACGTGACATCTGCACTTCATTACACAAACACACACTTGAATACATGAAGAACACAAGCGTACAGTTCTATAGTTAGAGGACAGATACATATGCATACTGTCATTTCTTTTATTATTTTGACATTAGCCAAATACAGCAATGCAGAAACCGCAAGGCACAAGAGATCCTGAGCAAGGCTTGCAGATGCTTAAATGCAAATAACCCTATGGAACTGCAGGAGCACCTATGGGACTTGACAGAGCCAAGTGTGACTAACCTATGGAGAATAAAGTATAGCACGGACATTGTAGAAACTGCATTATAATGGTTTTAGGAAAAGTACAGAAGCCGCCAGGCCACAGAGCAGGAGACGAGCTAAGCTGTCTTCAGACTGCACAGGGAGCAAGATGTGTGAGACGAGTCCCACAGCCAAGGTCAAGAGATATGGAAGACATTCCAATCCTAAAATGACAAAGGGACCAGCTGCAGTAAAAGGGAATAAATCCTCATCATAGAGAGCTGCAGAGCTCAGTTACGTGGTCTCTGGACACGTGATACAGCCGAAGCAGGCAATGGACAGCGATCAGCGGTGGGAAAGGAGAGCCAGTCTCATGCAACCAGACGCAGACTGCAACAAGTATGCAACAGCATGCAACAAGTGAGACAGGAGAGCATTCTCATAAGGCAGAGGTGGTGCAAACAAGTTACCATACAGACACATAATCGTTCTCATCACCTTGAAAAGGTACACAGTGAGCTGAGAACTATCTCAGGTCCCAGGCCTGAGGACGTCAGCTCTAACCAATCACAGTTTAGTACCGTATGGGTCGGAAGCAATGGGCAAGAACGAATGGTAAACCCACAACACAGTAACAATGTTATAGTTAGACTTTGGGGATGGAACTGGAAAGCCACCTGATATGCGAAGGCCACTAGAATAACATCTATAGTGTCCTGTATAGATTATAGAATACTCAATGCCCAATCACCTGGCCCGATAGGTTTTCTGGAAAAGGGCCCAGGTTGTGATGAAAGTGCTGATGCCTTTCAAGGGTAAAACCGGCCTGCGAGCCGAGGAAGAGCGAGATGTGCATGAATAATTCTCTGTTCCTGTGCTCATCCCTATTGGTTTTGTTTGTAATAAACCGCAGTTTGAACTTGCCGCTGACTGAGTCCTCCATGTATTCTGGGGGAGGGTGTTGGGCCCTGCAGGTCCGCAAACATCCAGTATCCATCTGGCATACCTGGGAGTTCTTCCCAACAGTCAATAAGACAATAGAAGCCCACTGACCCTTGGACGGCCAGTCTATCCCCTTCACCAATGTCCATATGATGATAGAAGCCCACTCACTCTTTGGAAGGTCATTTTACCCCCTTCACCAATGTCCATATTATACTATAAGCCCACTCATCCTTGGAAGGTCATTTTACCCCCTTCACCAATGTCCATATTATACTATAAGCCCACTCATCCTTGGAAGGTCATTTTACCCCCTTCACCAATGTCCATATTATACTATAAGCCCACTCATCCTTGGAAGGTCATTTTACCCCCTTCACCAATGTCCATATTATACTATAAGCCCACTCATCCTTGGAAGTTCGTTTTACCCCCTTCACCAATGTCCATATTATACTAGAAGCCCACTCATCCTTGGAAGTTCGTTTTATCCCCTTCACAATGTCCATATGATACTAGAAGCCCACTCATCCTTGGAAGGTAATTTACCACTTCACAATGTCCATTTGATACTAGAAGCCCACTCATCCTTGGAGGTCATTTTACACCTTCACAATGTCCATATGATACTAGAAGCCCACTCATCCTTGGAGGTGATTTTAGACCTTCACAATGCCCATATCATACTAGAAGCCCACTCATCCTTGGAGGTCATTTTAGACCTTCACAATGCCCATATCATACTAGAAGCCCACTCATCCTTGGAAAGTCATTTTACCCCCTTCACAATGTCCAAATGATACTAAAATCCCACTTACCATTTGAAAGTAAATCTCACTCTTCACCAACGTCCATATGACACTAGAAGCCCACTCACTCTTTGGAAGGTCAATCTACCAATTTCACCAACGTTCATATGACACTCGAAGCCCACTCATCCTTGGAAGGTCAATCTACCAATTTCACCAACGTTCAGATGACACTAGAAGCCCACTCATCCTTGGAAGGTCTATGTACCTCTCCACCAATGTCCATATCATACTAGAAATCCACTCGCCCTTGAACGGTCAATCTACCCCTTCATATGACACTAAAAGTCCACTCAGCCTTGGACGGCCAGTTTATCCCCTTCACCAATGTCCATATGACACTAGAAGTCCACTCACCCTTGGACGGCCAGTTTATCCCCTTCACCAATATCCATATGTATACACACACACACACATCCCCCCGCCTCAGGAAAGCATTCGCTTGTCTTTTTATAATTCAATTTTACCCCATTTTCCATTTCAAGCGGAGCTTTTCTCAGTTTAGGCAGACCCTCCCCACCACCAACCTTCCCCCCAACCCCTGTACAAACACAGCTGCATTTGGGAATCCATTTACCTGATGCACACCGTGCACCGCCGGTGCTTGCTCAAGGCAGATTGCGGCCACCATTGTGACTCTTTCAAGTGGCCCAGTGATGGGGGCCGAAATTGGAATGGATATGGTGGCCACCTCGTGCAAAGCAATATCGCATGAGCCTCAAAGACATTTCTTCCAATAAAAGGGGTTTCTTTGGGTGTTCCAAGCCTGGGCGAGTGTGTGGTTGCCTTGAAAGCAATGCAACACTGCCACCTTGTGGACTCACTAGTGGTAGCTGCCCAGAGCCGTCTTTATGGGAGGGCATAAGGGGCACCTGCCCAGGCCCTCGCCTTGAAGGTGGACCACACAAGACTGCCTGAGCTAAATAAGTCCATCTCCATTATTCACCAAACTTAAAAAGCAGGTCAGGATGTTTTATGGCGTGCTGCTAAGGCTCTGAAGCTATTGCAAGTATATTCTGCTCTGATCATCCTGTAATGCTGTCTGTTGACTGTATTGTACATACTGTGTGTATTCACTAGGGCACAACTCCTGTTAGATTCTCGCCTTTCTGTGAGGATTATGTTGATCGCGTGCAATAGACAAAGTTGAAATGCTTATTGATAAATGTGAGTGCTGCAATGGCTCAGAAGATAGCTCAGCGTGTTAAGCACTCATTGCAGATATCTGTGTTCATATGCAAGATTGCAATGCCAAATTTCAGCTAGACTGGCCCAGCCTTGCCTATTTCTGAAGTTGATACACCTGCATGTATAAGTAGGAGACGGGGCCCCCTTTTTCACAAGTCAAAATATTGACAGGTGATCATGCCCCCTGCTTCTGGTCTTAGTGCCTCCCCCTTTTGATGCACTTTGATATATACTTAATATAAATGTGATATAAAAATGATATAAAAAATGTCTGATATCGATTTTATATCAAAAGTATATTTGATATGAAGTGTTTTCTATTTATATCAGTTTTGATATAAAGTGAATATACATTTTATATAAATTATATATAAAGATGGGAGCAGTGCTCAACGATGTTGATCGCGCCAGCGCTGAGAGCAAAGTGAGCTCTGAAGACAAGCACTGTGAATCTAGGGTTTTTGTTATGCTCACCTGGCTCCCACAGGGGCGTCAGTCGGACCCGGCTGCTGCGGCCTCCATCCACGTGATGCGTAGTGCAGCGATGACTGACTGGATCTGCCCTCCTAATCTTGTCTGCTTGGCCCGTAGAAATATTCTCCTACAAGTGGAGTGATGGGTTTAGCCACTTGTGGATTCACGTGATAGCACCCCCACTGTCCTCCCCACTAATCACCTCTGAAGCGCCCTCTCAGCAATCTCACCTTATATTCTTGAAGGATGAGCCCTCCATCCTACGAAGCACACAGGGGCGCGTTGATGACAAGTTACTTCACTGGCTTGAAGATATTGGAAGAGTTGTAGACGAATCCTGACTCCAAAAGATCCTGGCGAAGAGCTGTAAGTATATAGTTCGTAAGAGTTCAAAATGCCTGGAATTCACTCATGTCCAATTCCTCTTTTATCTTGCAGCTTTGACCCAATAAGAAGATTGACAACTGAAAGCGCTCCGGTAAACGTCTGTGTTACCCAACACTGTCCGGTGAATAATGCCAAGGGTTAAAATTTCTGCTTTCTCCTTATCTTACAGGTGCGGCATAAGAAGATGTGGCGTGCTGATGAATTATACCTCTGGCGGTAAAATCAGGTAAGCATATGGCGGCTAAAGAGATTGTCTCTGTCTGTTCCCTCTGCTCACCTTGTTGTTTCTTGTCCCCCTTAGGTGCCGGGATTCGGCGAAGTAAAGATAGAGACAGCGCCAAATCAAAGAGATGCTGCATGGAACGGTGAGTTTGGCGATGCGCTGCTGCTGGCGATGCGACGCGTTTAAAACAAAGTCTTTCCTCTGGTTTGAAGATGCGATCAATCCGGAATCAGGTAAGAAATCAGGTAATACTCTTGTTCTAACCTTTGCTTCTTTCCTTCTTTCTAGGTGCTCCAGGTTCGAGGCGGGCGTGGCAGAAAGCTGGATGCTGCTGCTGGCACGGTGAGCGTTACGCTGCTGGATGCAGAATAACGCGAAGTGTGTGCTGCTCTTCGGGCGTGGTTTAAATAGCCTCCAAAGTAGTCCCAGGTAGGTATTCCTCCCGACCACAACCGAGTAAACAAATAGTCCTAAGGTAAAGTAGTCCCTTCCAGGCCTCACTTGGGCTTGGATCTTCTTGCAGCATGGTCTGCTTCAGGTAAGTGTGCACCTATGAGCCTGGCGCCTATGGTGCCAGGACTGATGTCCCATATGAGCCTGGTGCCATAGGTGCCAGGACTGAACCCAGACAGCCCCCAGCAGGGGTTGCTGGGTTTTCTCAAGGCGACATGATGCCTGCTCCCGGGGCTGATGGACGTGGTCTGGATGCCCGGGGGTATGCATCATGACAGTTTTGCAGAGTGACACATTGATGACATCATAGAAGGGTTCCACCCTGGGGTAATAGGAAGAGGATGCACATTTTGTATAAAATTGATAATCACCCCAGCATTTTTTATAACAATTTTATTGAACCCTGATAATTTTAATATAAACTTTATAGGAACTGGAAATATCAATCAATTTTGATATCTTTTTGATCTAGAAATGTATATAAAAAAGAATATAACAAATCGTATGTTTGGCTATAAAAATTGATATAAAAGAATTTAAAATCGTATCTTATATTTAGAAATGTATATAATAAATATTTTTAATCATATTTTCATATAGACATTTATAAACAAATGACTATGTTTTTGATATAAAATATTAATTTACAATTTTTATATAAACATTCCCCAAAAAGCTTGATATTAAAAATGTTCAATATCAATTTTGGTATAAAAATGTATACCAATCTTATATGAACTGGCTTTCATACAGAGTGTAAATAATGAAAAACATTTTACTTCATAAGTAAAGTGTGCTTCCCGGGACCCGTACAAAAGTCAAACTATTGTTTTTATGGGGTCTACAGCATGTTGCGCGTAGCTTACATGTGTCCCTCTGCTGCACTGCGTCCCACCAAAGAGCTGAGATGCAACACTGCTGGGGGTTTATATCTGCAACAAGGTCTGCAGAATCCCAGGAAAGTGCTGACACACAGAGCAGAATTCTATCCACATCAGCAGAAAGGACAGGGATCTTTATATTTAGCTCGCCAGAATACCGGATGCTTTGTGCCAGCTCTATAAATAAACCACCCATGAAAATACACATGGACAATGTTTATCAACTAAAATCAATGGTGGTTTGCAAGGCTATTTCTAACTAATGACTGACGGATGGCCCAGGAAGATTCTGCAGACAGAACTTAATTTTAGATGTTGCTATAAAGATACAGGAAACTAACCATTCACAATTTTACGGTACCACTCTATCATTATTGCAATGTAAGCAGAAATACATACATCTGTGCATTGTTGATAATGAAACAACATTGAGCTTTCATCCTTTAAACAGGCCCTTGTGACCACCAGGGGTATTTTCAACCCCATTGGCAGAGCACCAGCCTGATGATCCCCTGCAGTGTCAACTAATTGACTTGTAAGAGCTGAGTGCAACGCTGCATGGGGAGGCTGTGCGTTTTGGCTGCACTTGATTGTGAGCTTGTGGACACGCCTGCTGTTTATTCAGAGTGTTAGTGCAACAACATCAAAAAGGTGAGTTTGGGGGTATTTCAATACTTTAATGAATTGTTCTGTGTATTTTTCTAATAGTGTACACTTTATGTGGTTTTATTCAAGCATTGATAAGGCTTTTTCGCTGGTTTTATTGTTATTCATGCCCTTTCTGAGTAAGGCCACAAAGCATGTCCTTTCTGTTTCAGGCCCTTTTTGAGACAGGCTGGAGGTGTAGAGAGGTTTGTAAGTGTTTAGTGTTTATAGCGCTGCTACACAAACAATCAGACACACAATCAATCGGACACTCACACAATCAATCAGAAACTTCAATATTAAAGCTTGGAACCTGCTGCCCTTATAGCCATTCCAAACATTAAAATAAACATTACATAAACCTTGACTGCACTTTTAGTGCACTTATCTTTTTGTGATGTGGCATATTTGCACGCACGCAATGCCTTGTTATAGTTTTACAGCACCGATAAAGTTGATAAAATATTTAAAATGCATGCAATGTGATGTTAGTATTTGAGTATTAAAGTTTTCGCCAAAGATGACACATGTTATGCACATGCTATAGCCGAGATTTATTGGTACAAAGAACTCGAGTCGATGACAAATTTAAGGGTGGCGAATTTCAGGGTGCTACAGCTTACTTGAGATGTGTGTGTGATAAACCCTAATTGCAGCTTTAACCCTTACTCTGTAATCTCTAGTCTCAGTTTAAGATGAACTTCACAATGTATTATTAGTCTCCTGGCACAGGTGGTTTTGTATGGTACCATTGTAAGCGCTTAAATGAGTAGACAAAAGCTGTGGATGTGTGGCAGCATCATCAGGCTTAAAGTGTGATCATTACATGGGACTGCTGCCAAAGAAGTAACCGCTTTGGTAAATGCACACCACGGCACATGTATATTCACAGACAGTGCCCGTCAAGAATTCAGGGGGATTTCTATAATCACAATATTTAAAAGAAAATGTAAATAAACTCAATGAAAACTTCCAAAATAGCTGCTCGGGGGTGTGCCATCCTTTTCAGCAACTAAATTACACCCACAAGCACGAACATGCTGTAACTCTTTTTGGCAATGGGTGCTGTACAAATCACCAATATATTTAATAAGTTCAACAAAGGCTTTACCGTGCACATTGCATCATTTGGCCTGTTCACCATGCCACCTGTAATGATTTGAGCCAGTCCAAGTTTTCACCTGAGATATAAACATGGGTTATGCTAATATTTTATGATGTGATTTGCTTTTCTTAATGGCTAAGAGATTTATCAGAATAAAAAGTCTTGCGGCTCTCAGTCTGTATCCTAGACACCGAAACACCAATTATTCTGTAGACCTCACTGAAAGACGTTTTACCTAGACGCTGTAAATTGTATGATTACTATGCGTTTATTTCGATTTAAGCACCAGAACGCCCATAGCCCAAACGGGTTACTGAAAAATAATGTCAACAATGCCATGAGAACGTTACTTGTATTAGGAGGAGTGTACGCGACAGATAGCACAATTATCTCTCAAATGCAGACAGTACGCTGAGCACAAAAATGACACCCATGATCTTCACGTGAAACATCAATTTCGATAAAGAAGGTTGTAAGAGTTCTCAACCTGTGAGGTCTGCGCCTAGACGTCGCCGAGAAGATGAGAATAGACCTAGTTAAAAATTCAGAGAAAGGTCAGCTTTTAAAAAAATTAAAGTGCAGCAGGAACATGCCATGTGGTGGCTGCTGCTACCGCGCATTTTGTAGCTGAACGGATCATCGTACAACATCTGATAACCCATACTATTGTGTATACATTGAATAAAATTGTTGTTTTAAATGTTAATGAAAATGTGTTGTTTATAACACCTATTTTGCGTTTTCATGTTTCAGCAGTTATGGTCGGAAATGCCCAGGCATGAAGTTGTTGTAAATATATTAAGACAAAGGGACGTTGGCAGGTGTGGAAGGTTGTTAAGAGCTTGTAACATCAGCTGTGAGAATAAAACCGCCAACATCTGGAAAAGCAACAGAATTCTACCCTGTGTCTTAGCTTTCAACGTGTGATTAAAAAAAATAGAAACGGTTTCTCTAGCCCGTATCAGATTACTGGCCCCCACTACATCCTAGCATTACAACTCTGAATAAAATAACGTTTTAAAACTCAACCAGCAATGGGTGTTATTATACATAATATGAAGGACCACGTAATAAAGAGACAGATCATTTTATGATTTTGAACAAATATTTTTTTTATATAGAAGGACATATTTAATACAAAAAGGAAGGAAAAGAGGTTGTGCACAACGCCCTGAGGCCCACAGGCATGTGGCGCTTAATAAGAATAAAAATAAATACAAAATAAAAAAAAAATACAATCAGAGAGAAAAAGTTTTAATGCAATGAAGAATAAACATGTTGATTCAAAAAACCAGCTCTCAGACACTCAGCTAGCATGGGTGCATCGCCTCTGTGACTTTGATGATTTAAAATTAGAGACTGCAGGGGCGCTGTGAAATGGGGAGGGGGTTGGCAACTAAAGGACAATGCTTCACATTTAACAATGTTTCCGACATCCCTCACACCCTGTAGCGCCGGTTAGGGCTCAATAGCACTAGCAATAGCCGTCCATGATTGAGCCCTGGTTGTTGCTCTGTCCCATATGTATAATCCCTTGTGACAACAAAGCAGTGAAATCTGTGGCAGTTCCTTGGGCCGGCATCCATACGCTGAGACATCCCTGCGACACTGATTACGAAGCTCAATTGAGAAATCAATAAACAATCTCCATCTTTGAACTGCCCCATCCATTCACCCGTGTTAAAGTGCCACCATAGGTCATTCTGAAATTGTTGCTGACCCCATCATCCTTGGGTCTTGCGGGCCCCTAAACCAGATGGGACATGTTGTATTAGATGCATCGTTTGCCATGAATACAATGGCTGCCGGTTGTTGGTTGCCACAATCCACATCCAGAGCCTCTGCCGGTGGTGCCATCCATGTGTTAGTGTATGCAATGTCACTAAAATTACAAGAACATTTTTGGATTCAGATTAAAGCATCTTTTGCACAGTGTGTATTGGCGCCTTACAATATTCACCAACAAAATTACAACTATTGTGCTGCACAGCGGGTTGCAATGTCAGCGTCAACATATGAAATCCAATGTAACAACTAGGTACAGGGACACTAAGAAATGTACATTTCAATCTGTTTATATAAAAGAATTTCATCTATTCCACTTCATCAAAGGTGTGATCTCTGGCAAAAAGTCAAGTCCCAAAGTAGCTGATCTGCTAAATTGGGCCTTCACATTGCACGCATTGTCACGACTGTACTGAACATTGCAACAGTTAGAAATGTATTTTAAAAGTCCTGGCGCATTTCTACTTCACAATTGTGTTTTAAAGTACACATTGCAGTTTTCACATGTAAAGATGCTGGCCAAAAGTCTGCGCTTCCCTTGCAGACAGAGCCTCTCTGCATGCAGAAGAAAATAAAATGTAGCACCTTACTTGGAAGTACAAAACAAATCTGGCACAATCGAAAACATGCACTGGTACAGAGGCCAACTTTTACACATCCCCAAATATCTCATGACATGTATAACACCCTGGCACTTGCAACCCTTCAAAATGTCATCAACTCTAGTACTTTGTACCAATAAATGTCAGCTATAAGGTTTGTGAAACATGTGTGATCTTTTACACGTACTAATCCCACTGTGCTGAATATCTTACACACTGCCAATATTTTATCAGCGCTGTGAAACTAAAACACTGCATTGTGCATGTGCAAAAATATCACATCACAAAAAGACAGGTACACCAAAGCGGCAATTAGAGTTTAACACACATCACAAGTAAGATGTAGCACCCTGACATTTGGCACCCTCAAGTATTTCATCAACTCCAGTGCTTTGCACCAATACATCTCGGCTATAGCATTTGCACAACATGTGTGATCTTTGGCGAAAACTCAAATACTCAAATACTAACGTCCCATTGCATGCATTTGAAATATTTCATCAACTTTATCGGCGCTGTGAAACTATAACCAGGCAAATATGCGTGCAAATATGCCACATCACAAAAAGACAAGTACACCAAAAGTGCAGTCAGGGTTTATTTAATGTTTATTTTAATGTTTGGAATGTCTATAAGGGCAGAAGTTTCCAAGCTTTAATATTGAAGAGTCCGATTGATTGTGTGAGTGTCTGATTGATTGTGTAGGCGAGAGTGATGTGGGAGAGCGGCCATCTGAAGTTGAGAGTGGCCGTCTGAATGACTGCTCTCCAAGAAGTGGGAGAGCGGCCGCCGGATGTGGGAGAGCGGCTGTCTGAAGTGGGAGGGCGGCTTCCTGAATGACTGCTCTCCCAGAAGTGAGAGAGCGGCTGCCTGAATAACTGCTCTATCAGAAGTGAGAGAACGGCTGTCTGACATGGGAGAGTAGCCGTCTGAATTGGGAGAGCAGTTTCCTGAATGACTGCTCTCCAGAAGTGGGAGAGCGGCCGTCTGAATGACTGCTCTATCAGACCTGGGAGAGTGGCTGCCTGAAGTGGGAGAGCAACCATCGCAATGACTGCTCTTCCAGAAGTGGGAAAACAGCCATCTGAATGACTGCTAGCCCAGAAGTGGGAGAGCGGCCAGCTGAAGTGGAGAGTGGCGGTCTGAATGACTGCTCGCCAGAAGTGGGAGAGCAACCATCTGAATGACTGCTCGCCCAGAAGTGGGAGAGCAGCCAGCTGAAGTGGAGAGTGGCGGTCTGAATGACTGCTCTCCAGAAGTGGGAGAGCAACCGTGTGAATGACTGCTCTCCCAGAAGTGGGAGAACAGCCATCTGAATGGATGCTCTCCCAGAAATGGGAGAGCGGCCGTCTGAATGACTGCTCTCCCAGAAATGGGAGAGCGGCCCTCTAAAGTTGGAGAGTGGCCGCCTAAATGAATGCTCTCTTATGGACCTTAGTTGTCTACAGCAGCCAGACAGCTGCCCAGAGGTTCAGCAGCCAGGCAGCAGCTCAGAGGTTCAGTGGCCAGGCAGCAGCTCAGAGGTTCAGCAGCCTGGCTGCAGCTCAAAGATTCAGCGTCCAGGCAGCAGCTTAGAGATTCAGCAGCCAGGCAGCAGCTCAGTGGTTCAGCGTCCAGGAAGCAGCTCAGAGATTCAGCGGGCAGGCAGCAGCTCAGAGATTCAGTGGCCAAGCAGCAGCTCAGAGGTTCAGCGGCCAGGCAGCAGCTCAGAGATTCAATGGCCAGACAGCAGCTCTGCGGTTCATCGGCCAGGCAGCAGCTGAGACGTTCAGCAGCCAGGCAGCAGCTGAGAGATTCAGCGTGAGGCCCTTTTCACGCGATTTGACTGGCGCGAGATTTTGCAGGGTTTCACTAGGCACTTTTCATGCGATTTGGATGACGCGAGCGGTGTACAGGATTTCGTGGGGGTACGTAAGGCCATTTTCACGCAATTTGACTGCGCGAATGGGGTATTCTCCGATTTTTCACGCGATTATGGGGGCTGTGTGCTGGACCAAGGATAGCACTGGGACCTGCGCCATATTGGACATTTCACTGGCATTTTCCTGACCAAGGGGCGGTGTTAGGGGCGTTACTGGTGCAGTTGGTTGTTTACTGCGGCGCGGCTAGTATTGGCCCGGGAAATCCATGAATATGCGGTGTGCAAAAATGCTGTTTTGCACCGCGGCTGGCTCACGCTTGGCACATGCTCCTTCTCTGTGCAAGGCGCTTGTGCTATAAATTGGGCCCTTAGTCTGTTTTTATTGGTCACTATCTCCCAATATTAAAAAAAGAGCAGAAGAAAGAACACCACATATGATCCGCTCATCTG
Organism: Ambystoma mexicanum; assembly: GCA_002915635.3. Lineage (NCBI taxonomy): Eukaryota > Metazoa > Chordata > Amphibia > Caudata > Ambystomatidae > Ambystoma > Ambystoma mexicanum. The sequence goes on along the minus strand of CM030325.1, from coordinate 1,008,211,885 downwards.
TATTTTTAAAAAAAAGCCCAGGTCATCTGTAGTAATCATATAGCCATTCAATTCCTCAGGTATGTTAATTCGCTTTCCATCATTTCCTCGTATCTTCGTTTTGGCGTGTTCTTAATTCCATTTCCACACAAGTGTGTTTGTTAGTCTCTGTGGTTTCCCTTTTTCATTTATTTAGGTATGTCACGTGATGTAATCCTTACATGATGCATGTGAGGTCTATCTTCGCCATCTTGGGATGGACTCTCACTCTTATTGTGCCTTTCTTTATTTCTACTATCAAGGATAGGATTCCATATTCTTGCAAATACTCCTCTCGCCATCTTGCTAGTTATTCTACGTGTGTATCTCTACTGTGTCATATTCTTATGCATATGGTTTCTGAGTGCAACTGCAACATTTACCGCCAACATTTATTCACTCAGTATTTCTACACATTTCTTTGCCCTTCTTGGACATCTGTTTATTTAGGTGTCGTTTACTGATTACACAACTATGTCTAATACGCATGTGCCCAGTCACGGCATTCAAATATGTGTAGGATCTCAAATTGATAACATATTTTACCTCGGGATTCTCAACATTGTTGTGTATGATGCAGATATTATGTCAAGGTGGCTAGAGTTTGCCAACAGATCTCTTCATTGAGACCATCCTTGAAAGTGTTAAGGTGGAAAATCCACAATTGTTCTCTCTCGCGGAGCATTGATCCTACATTGCCTCCTCTTCATGATATTCTTACCTTTTCAAGGATTGTCCACACTAGATCATTCTCAGTGTGTTGCATAGTGACAAAATGTTCTATGAGGGGTGCTGTCATCCGTTTCGTTCTAACATTGGAGCGATGCTCACATAGTCTTGTTTTTATGGCCCTTGTGGTCATCCCTATATATCTTTTATTACAGGGACATGTGATTTGATAGACCACATTGTTCGTATTACAATTTGTTAAAAATCTTTGTTCCCACACTGTAGTCCGACCTATATCTATCTGGATTTCTGGGTTGTGCGTTATGTAAATGAACAAACTGAACTGACCACATGGTGTGTGGCCAACAGCTCTTGACAGAGTCCATAATCTATTCTGATCTCTCATTTCATCTTTGTTTTCTCTTATGAATTCACTAGTGAATCTCGTAGGTTTTTCCTTCTCTTTAAAGCAAATAGTGGGACTACTAGGTTGGCATTCCCTACATTTAAAATCAGCCAAATGAAATGCAAAACAAAATGGAATCAGATATTGAAAAAATAGAAACTCCAAAAAAAGGTCCATGTCCAAAGTCAGTCCTTCTGTTCAAAATGAAAATCATAAAAAAAAACATTACCCCATGTTGAAAAAAAAGCCTAAAAAAGGCAAAGAAGTCCAACTATATACACGGATGAGGAGTCCATGATCCCAAAAGTCAAAACATGAATACTTAAAAGCCCTATAAAAAACTAACTATGTACAAAATGTGGAGCAAAGTCTGTGGACTCCAAATAATAAAAAAAAGAAAGGAAACCTACAACTAACTAGCTATTTAAAAAGGCAGCGTGCTAGGCCTACGACTCACCATTTCCCGCTAGAGTCTCGGCCAGGACATCATCAAACTCTGCATCAATTTCCCAGAGGCAGGCCACTGCTCTATCCTCGAGGGCTTGCAGGGACTCCGTCATCCTCTCAAACTCAGCCAGCCTCTCTGCCTGACGCAGGGTGTTCTCCGTCCTGGCCATGGTGAGTTCTGCCCCCAGTGCCCACTGCCGCTCTGCATCGATCTGCTGGCCCATTTGCTGCCACACGGAAGACATCCACGTTACCCTCCTGCCCGATGGCCGATGCCTGCCCCTCTGATGATGATGGCCCGAGTCATGTTGCCTCCTACACAGAGCCTGCTGCCGCCAAAAAGCCCTGTGCCTGTGCCTCCAGGACTGCCTCTGTGACGATGACAACCCCCGGGGCAGTCGTGTATGTGCCCTGCTGCAAGGTGCCTGCACTACCGCCATTGGCAGTGGTCCTGTTGCTGGGGTGACCACCTCTGCTGAACCTCTGAGTCCCGACTGTGGCAGGGATGTGGACTCCACCAGACAGATGGATGGGACAGGTCCACAGGGTGCCCTGGCGGCATCAGGGCCGAAGACAGCTGGGAGGACGACTGGTGCCCAGTGGAAGAAGATAAGGAGGGGGTCACATCAGTGCCCAGCACACGTAGCAAACTCGCGACAATGAGCTGAACTAGCCAGTTCACGAGGGCCCAGACCTCTTTGTGATTGCAAACGCACGCCAGGAAGCCTGCACATCATCACAAATGCCGCCTGTGCGTCTCGCGATACCGGCTAGCATGGGCTCAACCCTGTCACGATTTGCCTGGTCTGCAGGTAGAAGAAGGTAAGTTAATGTGGACTCATCCTTTACCTGCGGACCGGTCTGGCCTGAGGCATGCCCGCAGGTGTATACTGATGCAGGCGCAAGATCAGGGACAGGATTAGGGACAGGCCCCTACACAGTGACCTGCACTGCCTCCTGCCCCTGTTCTGCACCAGTTGCACCTACCTTATCACCCCCGCCAGGCACCATCTGATGGGCTGATGCGGCCTCCTCCACCTCCTTGTCCACCGCCAACCTGGATGACTCTGAACTGTCTTCCGCATCGGATTGCCCCTGTGGGAGCTCACCCGTCCCTCCCGCTGCCGAGGAGCCCACTTCCAACCTCGCCTTCTTGGGCCTCTCCTCAGCAGCTGCAGCCGTAGTTGCGGACGCAGCACCAGTCTCCTCGCTCCCGGTAGATGTTGTAACCTAGGAGGATGACTGGGCCTGAAGGCATCCCCACTGCTGTGCTCCACAGCGCCAGCTCCACCCTCTTCCTCCATCACCGCTGTAGATAGTGAGAAATCGAACACAAGTATCAGTGCACCGAACAAATGTCTGCTAGACAGAAAGCAAATGCACATGAGTGGCACTGTCAAACATCACAACCATCATCACCCTCCACAACACACAGTTCAGTGCAAGCAACATACATGCACAAACAAGCATGGCACGTGCATCAAACATTCACATCCATGTACAAGGCACTGCGGGCACATCAGAAGAGGGGCTGAACCTCACATGCATCATGGCACATGCACATCACATACACACCCATCACCAGACAGTCATGCATCAGGCCATGTAGACCTCCCGTCACAGTGCACTCGTGGACAACTGGGCCGCATGAGTCAATCACGCATTGAAATGCTCATGTGTCATGCATCCATGGGGTTTGCCAGTCAAACACTCACTACTCAGACACACGCACATGTACACCATGCATGCCCATGAAGGTGAAATAAGCATCCATGTCTCACACCTCTTGCATGTCCAAGTACAGACACAGGAATGCAAACATTTGCAACTCATTATATGCCAGTGCGCATCATGCATTGCAACACAGACACCATTGATGTGGAACACGCTTGATAGCACTCACATGCAGCACTGTCATGGACATGCACACACACATCTGTACATGAGTCATGCCAGACATAAGCACAAGGTGCACACTCCAGCCACACCTCAACATGCACTACGCTGTACAAGAACACATGGACACTTAGCATTCGACTCCGGACGGAGCTGCAACTCTAAGACCTGGGCGTAAAGCACTGGGTGTATGCACTCCAGGACCCTCAACTGATTGTTGGACAACCAGCCCCCGGCGCCCCATTTCTTCACCTGAGGCGCCGGGCCTTGTTGAGGGTCCTGGACCTGAAGTCCTCCCAGCGCTTCCGGACGTGTTCGTAGTCGCGGGGTGCCACTGCCTCCATGTTGATGGCACCCATGATGTCCGCCCAGATCTTCCTCTGTACATCCTTGTCCAGGCACGATGTCACAGTGAAGAAGGCCTCATAATGTCCCAGGACTTGCTCCACCAGGTTGGGCAACTTCGTTGGGAGTGAAGATGGCAGCCCTCTGCCTCTCTGCCGGGGGGGGTTGCCACTTGCCGCAGATGTTGATTTGTCTGACATGGCAACCCCCCGAGGCAGGTGTGGGTGGGCAACTGGGTCCTGGGGCTGGGCTGTGAAGTGATGGAATAGCAGTCAGGATTCTTCTGTGTCAGCAGAGGTGGTCTCAGCAACAGGATCTCTGGCAATGGCTTCAGTGCAGGCAACAAATTGCAGGGCAGGTAGGCATCAGGCACACAGAGTGGGCTAGCAGCAGCAGATGGCTCGTAAGAGGCCGCTCGGGGCATCTGGGGCAGGTAAATGGCCTTGTGGGCATGAGCGTGGGTCTCCTGTGTGCTTTCGTGTGGGCGCCTGGATGCAGAGTGACTCCGCATGTGCAAAAACAGCGCATTAGCATGGAATCAGAGGAAAGGACCATAGCGCGTTAGCACGTAAGTGATGTGATGCGCGCCGGTGTTGCCCTTCAGCACGGGTTAAAGGTCCGCGTAGGACACCAGTGCGCTGCATATGCTATTTGTGGGGACTGACGCATGAGATTCTGCTTTTTGTGGGTTCACATGCGATTTCATCACTACGGTACCAGTGCGTACTTCTTGCTTTGGCGGGGGAGTTGCCTACGCGCACAAGGGCGTGTATTTTTCTTCATTTTTCCAGGCAGACGGTGAGTCGCACACGCATTTTTCCCAATGTGGTTGCCCCTGAGTGTCGCATACCCCATTTCCGAGGTCATAGTAGCCTGCGTGTTCCACGTGTAAGCATTTTTTGTGTTCCTGGGTGCCACAGCGTACTGCGGGACATTAAGTCCACACACGTTGGCTACCGACGGGTTGCGTGCACGATTTCTTCTGTTTTTGGGTGCCTGAGCGTTGCGTGACCCATCATTTTTCCCCAGGGGTCACAGACTGTTACGCTCACCTGGTTTCCACGGGGGCGTCGACCGGAACTGGGCCGCTGTTATTTCCACCAGCGTGGCGTGTAGCGCCGAGATGACTGACTGGACTGGCCCGCTCAGCCTAGTTTGTCTGGCTCGCAAGAATATTCTTCTGCAAAGGAGAAGAGGAATTAACCACCCGTGGAATTGAGTGTCAACCCACCTTCCCCACTCCCGTTGTCTTCTCACTGATCACTCTTGATGTCCCCTCCTTAGTCTCACCTGATGGTTTGGAAGGATGAGCTCTCCATCCTGCGTCGACCGCAGGGGCGCGTTGATGACAGTTACTTCACTGGCGTAGAGGAATTGGTGAGTTCCAGTATTGACTCTAAAGTCCAATTGTTCATAAGAGTTCAAATGTCTGCTCTTCACTCTGTCCGATTCCTTGCAAGTTGCCGATTAATCCACTCGAAGATTTCCAAATGGCACTCGGTAAGATTCAGGTAAGTCTATTGTGTTTTTTCCCCTTAGGGGCCGGGTACGGCGATGAAGCAGAGTTGACTGTGCCGACCGAGATGAGGTGAGACCCCGTGGTAAATCAGGTAAGTTTTGTGGGGGGTAACTGGTATTGTCCTTGCTTTCTCCCCTTAGGGGCCGGGTACGGCGATGAAGCAGAGTTGACTGCGCCGACCCGAAATGAGGTGAGTACCTCCCGTGGTAAATCAGGTAAGTCCTTGGGGTAGCTTGTATGGCCTTAGAGAGTCCCTTGCTCACCTTGCTGTCTTTGTCTCCTTAGGTGTCGGAGGGCGGCCGCGAGATGGAGAGAGCGTGATGGAATGCTGAAGTACCGCCAAGCAGTGAGTTCAGCGCGGCGCCGTAGGAATGCGAAGCGATGCTTCAAAGACTTCTGTCTTTCAGTTCCGTAGCGAAATGGATCAGGATTGAGGTAAGGATTAAAGTTAAAACTCCTGTTCTAACCTTTATCCTTTTGTCTTCTTGTTTCAGGAGTCCCAGGACTGAAGCGGGCGTGGCAGAAGACTGGAGCTGCTGAAAACACGGTGAGCGTTACGCTGCAGCTAGCAGAATAACGCGAAGCACGTATGGCTGTCCGGGCATCGTTTAAATAGCCTTGGAAGAAGATCCAGGTAAGTATTCTTCCACAGCCCCACCCAAGTAACAAAATAGTCCCTTCAGTAAAATAGTCCCTCCTAAGCCTCATTTGGCTGAGTCTTCATGCAGCATGGTCTGCCTCAGGTGAGTATGCAGCATGGTCTGCTTCAGGTAAGTTATCAATAATGAGCCTGGCGCCATGGCGCCAGGACTGACTTTATCTTTATGAGCCTGGCGCCATAGGCGCCAGGACTGTACCCAAACAGCCCCTAACTGGGGCTTTGGGCATGCTCCAAGTGGCATGATGCCTGCTTCCGGGGCTGCTGGGCTGGTCTGGTCTTCCGGGGCAGGCATCATGACAGCACTCCCCCTCAAGGCCCTCCTAAAGTCGTTCTCCCCCTTGGCCGTGGTTTGTCTGGAAATTCCCGATGGAACCTCTTCACTAAACGAGGTGCATGCACGTGGTCACTAGGTTCCCAAGACCTTTCCTGTGGACAATACCTTTCCAGTCAATTAG
>CM030325.1:1008098935-1008205449 GCA_002915635.3 Ambystoma mexicanum | reverse complement strand
TCCCTTGCTCACCTTGCTGTCTTTGTCTCCTTAGGTGTGAGGGTGGCCGCGAGATGGAGGAGCGTGATGGAATGCTGAAGTACAGCCAAGCAGGTGAGTTCAGCGCGGCGCCGTAGGAATGCGAAGCGATGCTTCAAAGACTTCTGTCTTCAGTTCCGTGGCGAAATGGATCAGGATTCAGGTAAGGATTAAAGTTAAAACTCCTGTTCTAACCTTTATCCTTTTGTCTTCTTGTTTCAGGAGTCCCAGGACTGAAGCGGGCGTGGCTGGAGACTGGATCTGCTGAAAACACGGTGAGCGTTACGCTGCAGCTAGCAGAATAATGCGAAGCACGTATGGCTGTCCGGGCGTGGTTTAAATAGCCTTGGAAGAAGATCCAGGTAAGTATTCTTCCACAGCCCCACCCAAGTAACAAAATAGTCCCTTCAGTAAAATAGTCCCTCCTAAGCCTCATTTGGCTGAGTCTTCATGCAGCATGGTCTGCCTCAGGTGAGTATGCAGCATGGTCTGCTTCAGGTAAGTTATCAATAATGAGCCTGGCGCCCATGGCGCCAGGACTGACTTTATCTTTATGAGCCTGGCGCCATAGGCGCCAGGACTGTACCCAAACAGCCCCTAACTGGGGCTTTTGGGCATGCTCCAAGTGGCATGATGCCTGCTTCTGGGGCTGCTGGGCCTGGTCTGGTCTTCCGGGGGCAGGCATCATGACACAGACAGCCTTGCAGGAGCACAGGGGTATGTTTTCCTTCATGTACCCTGCCCCCTTCACCCCAATTGCCCAGTACAATTGTTGTGTGCACCTCCCATTCGCACTAGTCCATCAGTGCCATGGCTGGGAGGCCACCAAGTGTTAAGGGAGGCAAAGCTCGGCGGCCTCCCAGAGGTGGCCGCGCTAGGGGATGAGGCCAGGGTGGCCAAGGTGGGGGATGTGGGCAACGTGGGCAGGGTGGTCCACGAGGGCAGTGTGTCCAGGCCCAGCCAGGGACAGCTATGCCCCCCCCCAAGCGTGTCAGGAAGATGCAGCTAATGGTGCCATCCTCAGCGCCCTCCAGGCCCGACAAGCAGTTCCATCTGCTGTCACGAGCAGGCAGGGAGTGGAAGCTGCAGGGGCAGCTGCAGCTGACAACACCCCGGCTCTGAGTCACCTGGCCAGGACTGTGTTGGTCCTGGACCTTGCCACCGAGGCAGTTGTGGCGCACCGACAGCACCCAGCAACCAATGCCTGCAGTCAGACCTTGTCCAGTGGCCAGTCAACCTGCGCTTCAGCCCCTCCTGATCTAAGTGGCAGCAGCCACTCAGGGTCCGCACCACCTCCCAAGAGGAAGAAGTGTGCTCCAATGGTACAGGCTGGAACCCCATACATGGCTCAGGCCTTCAGCACATCAAGGAAGAAGAGTTTTAATTAAATGGAACTGGACACACCTGTGGGCTACGTGTCGGCACACAACCGCAAAATGCTGGTGACGACAGGGTGCAAAACTACGCCTGCTCAGCATAGGGCCCACTGGCAGTGCATCATGGACCGTATTAGCACCTTGGGATGTGAGAAGCGCACAACTGATGATTGCTCGAAGCATTGGCATGACCTCCGACACCGAGCAAAAAACAAGCGTACTGCTAATTACGCCTCTACTCCAGTGAGTGGTAGTGGGTCACCACCAGAGAACTAGGAACTCACTCTACATGAGGAGTCACCTTACTCTGGAGGCTTCATCGATGAGGGTCAGATCCAAGGCATGGGAGGCATGCCGGATTATGAGACAATGTCCGGTGAGTGTTCATGCGTGTGTGTCCAGGCCATGCGTATTTTGCTTGGGTGATGTGTTGTGATTGAATGCCAGTTCAGTCTATGTATTCATTACTGCCATGTGTGACCCATGCAATGCTTGACTGATAGTGCTTGTTGTGATGCAGACTCCATACAGACCATGTGCTACACACAGAGGCAATCCTCATCACCACACCTGCACCCTCCTTCCATGTCAATCACTAGCCAGCCTCTCTTGTCCATGTTCTTGCTGTATGTTTGTGGATAGCCTGTGATGAGCTTCCACTCAAATCTCGCCCTCTGTTGTTACATGACTGACGTCTCTGTGAGGTCACCCTGCAAGCTGGTCCTCCTCAAGGTCATCGTTCCTTGCCTCTCTATCCCCTAGCAGCTCACTGTCTCCATGGGACTGGTGATTCCCATGGCAGACTACTGCAACCGCCTGTTCCCAATATTCTGTGACTATACACTCTTCCGTCTGCAACTCTGCCAGACATGGACTGTGTGGGACGTCCTTTGGCCTTGATTCAGGGTCTCTCACTCTGACTGTGCTGATGGCACAGGCTCACAGTGGCCATGAGTGCTCATTCATGGGCCATGTGCATTTCAGGCAAGCCCCTACGTGTCCAGGGCAAGACCCTCATTGGACTCCTTCTCCGGTATTTCCTCCTGCTCATGGTATTTTATCATCCCTTTCCTGCTCAATCAGGGTCAGTTGATCCTCACTCCCATTTGTTTGTGGTTCTTGTCTGTGTCGAGCATGAGCCTCCCTCTGGTACAACCTCCATGCCTCCATCCAACTGCTGGTGTAGCTTCTCCGTGTCTGAGTGAACTTCTGATGCTTCCTCATGTGTTGTGCTTTCTGTACTCCTCTCCCCTGCTGTAGTCCCAGATGACTCAGATAATGCAATTGACACCTGCCCACACAGTCTGCTACTACACAGTAATCTGATCCACCATTTCAAGCCATGCACTGCCTCCAAGCCATTCTCCGCCCTTTGGGGGTGGGGAGGTACTGTATCCCTACAACCCACTGCCAGCACTTTGCACATGATGGCTGCACTTGCCCTTACACTGCCATCATGACACCACATTGACATTACTTGTTTTGTGTTTTTATTGATAGTTGAGGCCTTACACATGTACTGCACTGCAACCACACACTTCTGAGCCCTGTGTCTCCCTTCAACATGACTATTCACTTGCGTGATGTCAAAGTGACCTAGCATTGATGTATCCATGTGCCTTCCTTCACTGTATTTCAACACCCTAGCGTTGTTGCATCCTGTGACGCATGTGTGTTTTGTCTTAGTGATTTCCATGTGCTGTCTAATGGCATGCATTTCACATGGATCATGGACAGTAGTATTTGAGTTCCATCTGGGTCTGGTTGACTGTACTAACATGGCTATGCTACGTGCTATCTGTGTGTTGGCATCTGTCATGTTTGTAGGAGGTCTATGACAGGCACAGGCTTGTGTGTGATGCAGGTGCTATGCACCATGAAGTACATGTGTTGGCTTGACATCTGACATGCGGCCATGTCTTCTTTCAGGGTCCCCTTCCATTTGATTGTCACTGCATGCATGCCTGGGTTTGTGTCATGTGTGACATGACTGCTTCATGTGTTGGCTGTTTCCATTGTGATACCTCTGTGTGTGGTATATGCTGTTAACATGTGTGCTCATGTCTTCTTTTCATTTTGTGCAGGTGATGAGGCAACGGAAGCAGAGGAGGAGGAGGCAATAGCGGAGGGGGTGGAGTGTTCAGGGCCCCAACCAGGCACCAATGGAGGCCGTGGTGTGGTAGGCCATGAACATCCATTGGTGCTCCAGACCATCCTGGCCAGGGGTGTCCCTGAGTACGCCTCTGAGGATCTTTATGTCTCTGATGCGGAATCGGATGTTGAACCATATGTGCTGTCGCAGGTCAGTGATTCTGGCATGGATGTTGTTCTGCCCGACACACCTACAATAGGGGTAGACCCCTGAAGGGACCAGTCAGTGTTGGTATGTCCACCTGTGGCGGTTACGGATGCAGGGTCCCACTCGACACAATTTGCTCTTGGTCCTGGGGCAGCAGATCAAAGGAGGAATGCAGTCCTGCAGCCACAGGCAGCACCAGCACAGCAATGACCAGGTCTCCTTGGGCCCAACAGGTGTGGTGTCCGGCAACGCGGTGGCCAAGCGCCACCGGGTAATACTGTGTGGGAGAATTCCATGTATGCCATTGTACAGCAACAGGGGGCATCATGTGAGATGATGGCTCAGGGCGTGGAAAGGGTGGCCAATTCCATCCTCCCCCCCGAAAGGCAGATGGAGCTCCAGCAGCAGGCAACGCGGTCCACATGCCGCTTACACGGGCAGGACACGTTGGCCACCAACAGGGACCGACGGGCTGAGCTGGGGGCTCTGCGCACAGCCATTGCTGCTGAGGCAGTGGCCCACAGGGATGCCCTGAGGGAAGAGAACACCTCCCTCAGAACTACTCTGGCTGCACTTATGATGGCCCAGAGTACACAGTTTGTTTGTTTGTTTGTTTTATTATTTATAATGCGCAACATACCCTAAAGTAACAGGGTGCAGCAGTTACATGTATATGCGAGGCTTAGTTACAACACAGTCAAAATTTACATACAGGTATTAAAATACATATGGTATATACAAATGGTACCTATTTACAGGTGAGTAGTACAGGAGCAAATATACAAATGATATATGCAGGTATAGGTGTTTGTGGAGTACAAGTGTACTTTTGGTAGGAGGGGTAGTTGTTACTACTAACAGCAGTAAATCCCGGCTGCTAGCTACATTTAATGATCATTCGATTTCAGCCACAGGAAAGTGTTGGTCCTGAAACTTTGGTAAGGTTGGTCAGTTCTCAGTGAGGGAGGTATGGAGTTCCAAAGTTTGTCTGCTTTCACCGGGAAGCTGTTGCCTCCGATTGTAGACCAATTGAAACTAGGAATGGAGAGGCGATCTTTGTAAACTGTTCTAGATGGTCTCAGGGGGATCTGTTTATGGAATCTGTCGGCCAGGTAAATGGGGGCGGCATTGTTGACGGATTTGTGGTTGAGTGACAAAGTTTTTAGGAGGATTTTGTCATTGGTTGGGAGCCAGTTATTCTGTCGGGTGCTCTCAGAAATGTGGTCTCTTCTAGAAATGCCTAATGCCGCTCTAAGAGCATTATTTTGTAAAATTTGGATTTTTCTGATAGTGGCTTTGGTTGACCCTAGATAGAGGGCATTGCAGTAGTCCAGGCGAAACAGGATGAGGGCTCTGGCCAGGATGGTGCAACTAGTGTCAGAGAGAAAAGGCTTAGCTGTGCGGATGAGTTTGCACGTGTAAGCCGTGGAGGACGCTAAAGAGTTGAATTTTTTGGCAAATGAAAGGTTTGAATCAAGGTAAAAGCCTAGTGTTTTTACCTCATGTCTTACTTTGATACTGTTACCATCAGTTATAAATGAGGAGTAGTCGGTCCTAGTTTTTTTAGGCTAAAGGGGGTGCCCATGATGATGAGTTTGGTTTTATCATCATTCAGGCATAGTCCATGCATGGCCATCCATGCCTGGATGATGATGTACACTCTATTCACCAAGGCCAAATACATTTCATAATCCCCAAAAAGCGGGAGGAGGATCTGGGTATCATCTGCATAGTTAGTGTAGATGATACCGAGATGATCCAGATCATCGAAAAGGGGCTTGGTAAAAATGTTGTACAGTGTAGGCGAGACACAAGAACCCTGAGGCACGCCACAGGTGATTGGTATAGCGTCGGCAGCTGCTGTAGGCGAGAAAACCCTCATGGTTCTACCATTTAGGAAGGATCTAACCAGGTAACTGCTTTATCAGAAAAGTGTGCAGCTGTGTCAAGGTGGTTGCATAGAGTAGTGTGATCGACCAAGTCGAATGCAGCCGAGAGATCTAGGAGGAGGAGTAGGGCAGCTTTGCCGTTGTCTCTAAGCTTGTCAACTTGGGTTGGGTCTTGAGGTCGATGAGGTCTGTCTCCGTTCCGTGTTGAGGACGGAAGCCTGATTGTCTAGCTCCTAGTAGGTGATGTACTTCCAGGTGTTTTTGGATTTGTACATAAGCAACCTTATCCAGAATTTTTAGTAGGAAAGGTACTGTCATGATTGGCCTGTAGTTGGTCGGCGTGGATGGGTCGAGAGTAGGTTTTTTTGTGCGTGTACGCAGGATTGTTTGAGATTGGTAGGGATGGTGCCAGTGGAGAAGGGCGCGTTGATAAGCTTCGTTATGAAAGGAGAAAGGTCTCGGGCTGCATCCTTGATAATCTGCGTGGGACAGAGATCGCCCTGACAGTTAAAAGGTTTCAGGGACAAGATGATTTTTTCCACTTTAAAAATAGAAACTTTGGTGAAGTTAAATCGGGTGGATTAATTAGCAGTAGTACTCTCAGCTATTTTAGATGGGGTGGTCATTTAAGGAAGCTCTTTTACTTGCAATTTTGTTTTGTAAGGTGGATATTTTATTGGCTAGTGGATTTTGGATCTCTGAGCACCATTTTTTTATCTTTAGTGCATGTGTCAGGTGGTGTTATGGGGTCTCTATTTCTTTGAGAATGGTTCCTTCATATTAGATTTGGCTTAGGATATGCGCGTGTCAAAGGAAATTCGTTTTGCTAGACATATTTCTTTTTTATAGAGGGAGGATAGTTTAGTGAGTTTGAGTTTGGTGGCTGCTGAGGGTAGTTTCTTCCAAGCTGCCTCCCAGTTTCTTTTTTGTTGCCTTAGGTTTTTTAGGAAAGGCGTAAACCATTTATTCAAGTGAGTTTTAGGCTTGCTTGGTCTGAATTTGAGGGGGGCGATCAGGTCCCAGGAGGTGGTCATAATTTTGTTGTATTCTTCGACCAGGATTTCAGGATCTGTGTTGTCTGGGTGCAGGTTGAGGGTAGGGAGTAAGGCCGGGATAAGCCTATCCACAGTAATACTCTTTTTGTTTCTGGTTAGTGTGGGTGGAGCCCTGATGGCTGGTGGGGGTCTTTTGGTAGAAAGCATGAATGACACAAGGTGGTGGTCGGTCCAAGCTAGTGGTGAGATAGAAAGGATACTAGCTTGACAGTTATAGTCTGCCACCCAGTCAAGTATTCTACCTTTATTGTGGGTAGGTGCATTACTTCTTTGGGTGAAGCCTATTTCTGAGAGGGTGTTGAATGTAGTTAGGGCAAGCTGGTGTGATGGGTCATTAAAGCCCATATTGAGGTCCCCAAGTACAAGTACTTGTGTAGAGCTTTTGAGGTTGCTAGACAAGATGGTGTTAATATCATCCTCAAATGTTCCGGGAGGGCCCGGGGGCAGTAGATCAGGTGGATGTTGAGGGTTTGGGCATTGGTGAGTGGTACTTGAACAGAAAGAAGTTCACATGAGTGGACATCAATAGGGCTGGCTAATCTCATGGAGAGGCTACATTTGTAGATGATAGCGATGCCACCTCCTCTATATTTTAGTCTGTCTTGTCTCAGTATGGAACAGCCGCCCGGGACTGCTAGCATGAGCATGGGGCCTGCTGCAGGGTGTAGCCAAGTCTCGGTGATGGCGAGGAAATCTAAGTCCTCTCTTTTGATCAGGTCAGCAATTTCTGTAGCATGAGCTACTAGAGATTTGGAGTTAATTAGAGCTCCCTTGATCTGAGGATTCAAGGCGAATGTAGTTGTCAAATGGTGGTCTTGTGATGGTTTAGGTTTGCTATGCCTGGCTAGGCTATTTATAGGCCTAGGGTCAGAGTTGCGTACTAGGTTCAAGTTTATGTTTGTTTGGCGAGGCCGAGTTAACATAGTCCTTAGTCCTATTGTGGTAGGAATGGAGCTGATGGGAGGCTCATACATTTTGGCTAATCTAGCTCCAAGGCATAAATTCCTGGCTATAGTTGGGCAAGGATTACTTGGTAATGGGAATTTAGTGTCATACATATCTAAGAGTAGTCTAGTAGTAGTAGTATTATTTAGGTTAATGGTAGGTGTCATGGTGGGTGGGTGGAATAACATAGTGTAGAGCGTAATGTTTTGTATGAAGGCTATGATGTAGGCAGTCTGGCTGGAGGCTAGAGGGGGCATACTAGAATATGGTGGTGGAGCACTTTCTAAGGAGTTAATGATGATAGGTGGCAACAGTTAGGGTGTCAATATGGTGAATTTGCAGATTATGTTAGCGAAGGTTGGATTAAAGCCACCATGCGAGGGCTTGAACCAACAGCCTATCATGGGATCAGCAAAGCAAATAATGGCAGTGGTAGAAAGCAGTCAGTGGGAGGCACTAGCCACGTTTCTTCCAAGCAGATTAGGCAAAAGTAGGAAAACAATCGGTGAGAGGCACAAGCCACTGTAGATCAAGTTAGGGCAAGAAGGGCAGGCAAGCAATCATTGAGAGGCGCTAGCCTCGTTCTTCAAACAGATTTGGCAAAATAGGCAAGCAATCAGTGCGAGGCACAGGACGCTACAGATCAAGTTAGGGCAAGAAGGGCAATCATTGAGAGGCGCTAGCCTCGTTTTTCAAACAGGTTTGACAAAAAATAGACAAGCAATCAATGCAAGGCAGAGGCCACTACAGATCAAGTTAGGGCGTGGAGGGCAGGCAGACAATCATAGGGCGCTAACCACGTTCTGCAGACAGATTTATATGGACAGGCAAGCAATCAAATGGCAGTCAATCATTAGAAGCATTAGCACAGTATTTAGGTCGGATAGGGTATGGGCAACTGGACTGCCATTAGAGGCACTAGTCAAGATTACAGGGCAAGGTACTGACCTTGGCAGCAGTCCATTTGTGCATCCGTGGGGCACTCGTAGTATGCAGTGGTGTGTGAGAAGTTGCATCGCCGCAGTTGAAGGTGGAGCCGAGGATCGGGCAGTGGCTGGGACCTGGTCGCAGTGCTGCAGAGGTCTTGCTGGCGGCAATTGTAGTATTAGTACAACCTTGTTGTCCAGGGGGCTCAAGTGGCGTGGTGCCTTTGTGCAGGGCGCAAAACTCTAGGTAACGGATCTCGATCGGCTGAATGTGTGGGCGAGGCAGCAGGGAGCCTAATGTGAGGATAGGGATGCTGGAGCAGGAGGTGGGAGGCGGACAGAACATGCAGGAATGTGCTTGGGATGGCCCACAATGGGTTGCGGGATAAAGGGGGAAATGTGCAAGTGTAACAGATAGGAGAACAACCGCCAAGGGGGCGGTGGGGACCACACCTTGTTCACACCGAGGCTGCTATGCAGATGTGAGCGGAGCACCCGAGCACGACCAGGTTCGGTCAGGCTCAGTCAGGTGGAGCCTTTTTAGGTTGCCTTCGTCGGGGCCAGCTTCCGCCTGCCGGTGCTCCCCGATAGGCTATCAGGCCAAGGGCAGCCAATCAGAAGACAGTGGGACTCCAGAGGGGTTTGAATCCAGCCACAGATGCGGTGGCGGCCATCTTGGAAAGGCAAAAACCTTGTGTTTTTGCAAAATCGAATCTAGGTAAAGTGCACTTCGTTTCCTAGCCCAGGGCTAGAGAAGCAGTACAGATTCAGCAGCCTTATTTAGCAGATGAAAATTACAATTTTCAGATTGGTGCTAAGGCAGTGGAAATTAGCAATGGTGAAGCCTCCTGGCTTACCTTAAGGGCAACCAGGGTTTGGGGCTGCATGAGGCTGCTCCAGCAGCTGGAAGGAAGAGGGAGCTCCTGTTCCAACCTCTGTAGGCAGGCATAACAGGTGTAAAAGCAGATGGAGCAGCTGACACACAACCTCTCTGCTGAACTCCTTGCAAGCCGTGAGGAGGTTCGCATGTCATGTGAGGCCTTGCAGGGAGAACTCTGTGCTATACGTGAGACCTTGCAGGCTGAACTCTGTGCTACACGTGAGATGCTGCCTGGGGACCTCTGTACCATCATCCTACAGAACCAAATCTTTCAGACCTGCATGCTTGCTGCCATGGAGGAGCATGCCAGAGCTATGCGTGGTCAGGCACCCGTACCACGCACATCTTCTGATATTCCACCAGAGGGTGATGACAGCGACAACAGTACTCCCACTATGGCCTAACCATGCAGGCCAGGAGCACATGGAGGTATTTTTTTTTTATTCTCAACATCCACGAAAGTGGGTGTTGAGGTGTACCCTGCACCTCCTCCCTCCTGGGTGCACCCCAACTCCCCATGTCAATCATGGCCATTTTTATTTTTATTTTTTCGTCTATTGTGCATTGATGTAACAGGTGTTGCTTTGTGGCATCTGAAGGCATCCACTGTCTGTTCCGGCTGAGCCCATACAGGTTTGTCTCATGTTGGTGTTTGTGGCTTGGGGTCTGAACACATATGCCACTCCTGCTTCCCCTTTCCATGGGCTCGCAAGGATGGCAGCGGGTGACAGTAACTTACACAGAGGCATTGGGCTTCCATCATTTCTGTGGCCAGTCTGAAGTCCAAACTGTGTATACACCCCTAGTGGGGATTCATGATGGTTTCTCCAGTGCATGGTTGAGTTGCATTTTCGTTTGTTTATTGGTAAATGTGCATATTTACATGTCACATCTTCATGTATTACCTTGCCTGTCTCCATTGTTGATGCACTTCATGCTGTATGCGGTACCCTGCCAGATTTTGCTTGCAGCCACACACTCAGGATGGGAGGGGTCCATGTGGTGGCTTTGTCGCATTGAGACACTTATGCTATTGTTATTGGTAACTTTCTGACATTGTCACTGTTGGGACCTGTGTTCATGATATGTTATGATGGTAAATAGGTGTTCATGTGTACACTTTGATTTTGATGTGGCAGGGGGAGTTGTCTCTGGCCTATTTCCATTTGTCAAAGTGCACTTTGTGACAGTTGTGTCATGTGTTGTGCATTCATTTTGGAGTTTTCACATTGCATGCCATAGCATAGTGTGTTGGGCGGGTGGCATGGAGATTGGGAGGGTATAGGTGACATACCAGTATTTGGATGTGCTGTTTTGCAAGGGGGTAGTGGGTTCTGAACCTTGGATGTGTGCCTTTTGGTCACACGGATTGGGTGTGTTTAAGTATATAGGGATGCACACAATGTAGCACTTCCAAGGACACATTCACAGGGTGGTAAGGTTGTGACAGTTGACTGTCCCTTTGTCATCATCGTTTGTCACCTGGAATGTGCCAGACCTGTGTGCACTCTGCAGGGGTGGGATTTTAGGTGACAAATTGTGCCACAAGCTGGGTACGGGCTGTCTCGCCACGTGCCCTTTCCCCTCCCGTACGCAGCAACCGTGCATGTGGTTGGGGATGTGGGGGCACCATCATGTCCACTGGTATGCCCCACCGTTTTGCAACGCTGTGCAGGACACATGCTGCCATAATGATCCTGCAAACTACTGGGGCTGCATATAGTAGCTGTCCACCAGAGCGGTCAAGGGAGCGGAAAAGTGACTTGAGCACTCTGAATGTGCGCTCCACTATGGCCCTGGTTGCAATATGTGATGCTTTGTATCTTACCTGTCGTGGTGTGGTGGGGTTCCGTTTTGGCGTCATCATGTAGGTGCTCAGAGGGTAGGCACTGTCCCCTGGGGAGGTGATAATGGCTGTCATTAGTTGGGTTTGTCTATTTGTCTGTATGTGACATGCATGCATGTGCACAGGCATTTGTACTCACCAATGATCCATGTGTTGCCATGCCTCCCAGCTTCCAGGGCCCGGTTTAGGGTTGACATTCTGTAAATGAAACTGTCGTGGGTGGACCCTGGACAGTTGGCATATACTGAGGTGATGATTCCCTTGGCATCACATACTACCTGCACATTGATGGAATGCCAGTGCTTGCGGTTTCTATAGATGTGCTCTGATGCCCTGGGAGGACGTAGAGCCACATAGGTGCAATCAATGGCACCTAGCACTTTGGGGAAGTGTGCCACCCCGTAAAAGTCCTGGAACACGGCCTACCTTTCTGCAGGTGTTCTGGGCATGTATATGTGCCTGCGGACAGAGGTTCGAACAGTCATGATTGCCAAACACCTGGTGTAGGCAGAGTGACTGCGTGGCCTGTGAGACGCCCCCACCCATTGCAGTTGTCTGCTGAAATGACACAGTGGCTGAAAAATGCAGTACATTGAGTACCTTTTTCCAAGGGGCTCAGTGCTTGGGAGCGCAGGGTGGGTGATGTGAGGCCATCCTCCCACTCAGTGACCAGGTCTAGGATGATATGAGGTGGAAACCTATACCTGCCATAGACCTCGTCATCAGGCATCCCAAAAGGGCTGGTCCTGGGTAAAAAGATGCGGGGCCTGGCTATCCTCCTCCTCCTGCAGTGTCCCACGATCACTGCTGCAAAGAATGGTACATTCATCGTAGCTGTATATGTGCGTTTCTTGTTTGCGCACACTTTTATGCTGCGCTGGGGCGCTTATGTCAGCTTTCGCCTGGCATACGTGTTTCCAGGTTTGTGCGTCTTTTGCTGCGTGCCGGTTAACCCTATTCAATTCCATGAATATAGGTTGTTAGCACGCGTGTGGGCGTTGCGGGCGATTTCGCTGCGAAACTTCCCCCATTACGCCCACATTTTCACACGCTGTTCCCCATTCCACATATTCCGCCCCCTTTTTAGGTTTGTGCGCTGGACGGTGTGTGCCTACTCTGGGCGTCTTGCGCAGAGCGTTCCTGATGGCACAATAATGTGTTGGACCCGTGCGGATTCGGCGCAGGTCGCGGGTAAGCCACGCGCAATGTGTTCCATGAATCAGTAAACGTGCGCTTGCGCGCCTTTTGCAAGCATGCGCTGCGTTTTTTACACTTGCGCTCCTTTTACGGCACACATTTATTCCATGAATTACCCTGTTAATGTCTCAGAAACAGCCCGATAAAGACATGGAAAAGACACTAATGCCACAAATACGCTGACTGTGTGAGGTTTTTTTTGTAACCTACAGGTCTAACAAAAAAGGACTAAAAGAAAAAAAGAAAAAAAAGACATTTCAGAGTGGCGCACAAAGAAACCACTGGTGAGCAATGTGAAAATTACAATCAGAAACAACATAGAACTAATAATGATGTACTGTGACAATGTAGATACCGCCTAATTAAATGGTGTATCACATATATACATATCTATATATAAGAAATACATATATGAAGATAGTGTGTGTAGTTATGGCAACTAGTGAAGACATTACACCCTTATGTGGATTCTGGAAGACTTGCCATTGAGAATCATCTCCTAAATACCCAATAAAACCAGGAGAATTTCAACAGAATGTAAGAAGAATAATATGGTGGAATAGAAACACTAAATGGGAACTGAAAAGGGTAACAGCTACAATGATGTCTCATAAGATATGTCTCCCTCTGCAGGGTTGAAATAACAGAAAAAAACCTCTCGATATAAACCAGAGTCATTGGGTGAGTAAATAACCCTAACCCTTCTCCTGAAGAGATCCCAACTCTATGGTTGGGTTGCAGTCCTGAGGAAAGCGCCAGACAAAAGCTAATCCCGCTGAAACCAGTTGACGACTATAAGTGTTCAGGGTGATTGCCTGAACCCCCAGGACACTCAGACTGATCGGGAGCCAGGGTGAAAACGTCTTTTTAATGAAGCAAGCAGACTTAACTGCAGAACAATTCTATTCTTTACACTAGAGAGGGAGGAATAAGGAGTGAACACTCTCTTTAGTGTTTTTGTTTTAGATATAGGAAAGTAGGAAGTCAGTTGAGGGTCCGTCTCTTCTCTGTCCCCTGCTCTAGATAGGCAGCACATCAGCGCAAACTGGGAAAAGAACCAAAGAAATGAGGGATAGTTAGACTTTCTGATGGGGAGATTTACAGGCCGATTCATGGAATTAATATGCGCCGAAAATTTCAGCGCAAGCGTGCGAAAACGTGCGATTCGCAGTGAAAGACCGAAAATCGCAGTACAAGTGCGATTATTGCACAGAAAACAGCGCACATCTATTCGTGGAAGTCCGTGCACGTGCAAAATGTGGGATGTGTGCTGAAAAAGTGCACGGCGCACGCTGGCGCACAGGTCATCGAACACCGTGGGATAAGGCCACAGCGAATTCGCACATAGCGCGGCGCACATAACAAAAGTAGGCGTAACACGGGGCGTTACACGCAGAATGGGGAACAACTCGTGAAAATGTGGGCGTCACGGGGGAAGTACAGGAGACAAGTGCGCGGAACGCCCACACGCTCGCCTACAACATGTATTCATGGAATGGAATAGTGAAAAACAGCGCACGGCAAAAGACGCGCACAGGCCCATACATGTCCACCACACGAAAGCAGGTGGTAGCGTCCCTGCGCAGGCAAAAAATTTGCGCCAAAGTTCTACACGCGCAAGAAGTTCCACACGTGATCGGGCCTGGGGGAGCGTGTGCGTGTATTTCAGGGGTGCGTGAGAAGTTCCACACGTGATCGGGCCTGGGGGAGCGTGTGCATGTATTTCAGAGGTGCGCGAGAAGTTCCACACGCGATCGGGCCTCGGGGAATGTGTGCGTGTATTTCAGAGGTGCGCGAGAAGTCCCACACGCAATCAGGCCTGGGGGAGCGTGTGCGTGTATTTCAGGGGTGCGCGCGAAGTTTACACACGCGATTGGCCTGGGCGCGGTATTTCAGGGGTGCGCGAGAAGTTCCACACGCGATCGGCCTGTGGAGCGTGTGCGTGTATTCAGAGGTGCGCGAGAAGTTCCACACGCGATTGGCCTGGGCGCGTGTATTTCAGGGGTGCGCGAGAAGTTCCACACGCGATTGGCCTGGGCGCGTGTATTTCAGGGGTGCGCGAGAAGTTCCACACGCGATCGGCCTGGAGCGTGCGTGTATTTCAGAGGTGCGCGAGAAGTTCCACACGCGATTGGCCTGGGCGCGTGTATTTCAGGGGTGCGCGAGAAGTTCCACACGCGATTGGCCTGTGTACGCGATTCCATTGGACCAAAGGCCCTGACAGCGCAGGCGCGTCTGTGTCGTGACACGCGCGGGCGTTTCCCTGTACCCGGGGGAATGTTACAAGACCAAAAACTGCACGTCCGAGTGTCAGCCCGCGTAATTGGAGGATAGGGCCTCAGTGCGTATACGCGGAAGTGACGTTGGACGTGTGGTGCGGTTTAAAAGGTACGTGTAGTACGTCATTTCCTTGTACGTGCTTCTCGTGGAGAGCGAGTGGGTGAAATCTGTACTTCTTGTCGGTTCACACGCGATTTACTTCACAGCGTTTCTAGTTCGTACTCCCTGTTACCTCTGTCAGTATTTTTCTGATTTTCTCTTCGACCTGTTTCCTCAAACAGCGTTGACTTCTCCTTTTGTCCTGTCTCCTCAGACAGTGTACAAATCTTCTTTGGCGGGGGTGTTGCCAACGCGCACACGCGCGTATTTTTCATACTCTTTTTCCCAGGCAGACGGTGAGTCGCGCACGTATTTACCAACTGTGCTAGCCCCGTGTGTAGCGTACCCTTCAGAGGTCATTGTAGGCTGCGTGTGACACGCATACGTTCATTTTGTGTTTCTGGGTCCACAGCGTAGTGCAGGTTCCTTTTCCCACGCACGTGGTCTACGAGGGGTCGCGTGCACGTCATTTTCTGTTTTAGGGGTGCCTGTGCGTTGCGTGACCCGTCATCTTTCCCCAGGGGTTCCATACAGCCTTGCTAGAGCACTTGGGTACGAATTCCATCTAGTACCCTACCCCTTTGACCCCCAATTGCCCAGGACAATTGTCCACTGCAACTCCCATACGCACAACTCCATCAGTGCCATGGCTGGGAGGCGAGCAAGTGGTAAGGGTGGCAAAGGTGGCCGAGCCTCAAGAGGTGGGCGTGGTGGGCGCGGTAGGGGACGTGGCCAGGATTTGCAGACTACCCCTAGCCCCCACGTGTGGAGGACCAGTCAGGGACACACATCCCCCCCCATGGTTGAGGAAACGTGCTGACACCATCCTGCTCAGCCCTTGTTGGACCGGCCCGTTGGCACCTGACCTAGCACAGGGTGACTCCCAGGCTGACTTCCAGGTCGCCAAGTCTAGGCCACGGGTGGCGGCGCAAGCCAGTGTCACCAGGCCACGTGGTACAGGGCAGCCATGTCATCTGCTGCCCCGAGTAGGCGGGGTGGGAGGCTGCAGGGGCAGCTGCAGCTCCGTCCACCCCAGCTCTGACTCTCCCAGCCAGGACAGTGTTGGTCCCGGTACATCAGACTGAGGTTCCCCCTGCCATCATCACACTTCAGCTAATGCCTGCAGAAAGTCATGTGGTCAGTGTGCCATCGCACACTACTACTACACAGTCCACCGGTGCTCCTGCCTCTAGTGTCCAGAGCGGCGTAGGGCACTCCGGATCCCACCACCCACAAAAAGAAAGAGGAAGAGTGCTCGTCCAGTACAGGCTGATGACCCCGACACGGCTACACGGTCCGGCACGCCAAGGAAGCCTAGCTTCAATGATGCCGAACTGGATGCACTTGTGCAGTATGTGTCCGAACATGACGCCGAAATGTTGGTCACTTCAGGTGTAGGATCACACCTGCTCGACGTCAGGCACACTGGCAGTCCATCGCGGACAGCATTAGTGCCCTTGGGTTTATGAGGCGCACAGCTGTTGAGTGCTACAAGCGCTGGAACGACCTTAAGCGTAGGGCAAAGAAAAAGCTGGCCTCAAGTCATGCCGCAACTCTGGTGACTGGAGGTTGGTCTCCACAAGAGGACATTGAACTCACTCTACATGAGCATGTTGCTGGGACCTACGTCACAGAGGAGCAGATCCAAGGTGTGGGAGAACTGCCAGATTACGAGGCATTGTCCGGTGAGTGCACATGCATGTGTGTGTGATCCATGTGTATGTTGTTTGTGGGAGGGGTTCTGGTTGAGTGCCAGGTCAGGGTGTGTGTGCCTGAGTGTTTTGGGCCACCCATGTGCTTCATCCAATGCATTCGGCGCCCCGGGATTTGGGTATTACAGTATCCCTTCTGGCCACAGTAGGCATTTTGCACTACATCGCGCCAGTTGCCCTTGAAGTGGCATCTTGCAACAACATTGTTCCGTATTTAGCTGTGTTCATTCAGGCTGATTGTAGAAATTCACCTGGTTCTACTGCGCATCACTCTGCCCTATTGTCACATATATGACATGCCTATGGTACATGCCATCTGTGTGATGGCATGTGTCATGTATGTGTATTGGACATGCCACTCCCAGGCCAATGTGTGATGGCACTGCTAGCCAGCATGCAGCTAATGTGTTGCTCTTCCATCTTGGTGTCATCAGTGTCTGACATTTTCCTCCCCTCCAACTCATGGACAGTGCATGCATGGGAGGGTTATAGTCATATGGGACATGTGTAAATCAAGTACTGGTACTGTAGCTTGTCTGGCCTAATAGCGTGCCATGGTGCTAATGCCTGTTCCATTTTTGTCTTTCATGTTTTTGCAGAGGATGACGCACCTGATGCTGTTGAGGGAGAGGAGATGGTGCAGGCCCAGGAGGGATCTGAAGCACGACCAGGCACCAGTGGGGACGTGGTTGGTGGTGGGGAGAACCCTCTCTTGCTGCAGGCCATACTGTCCAGGGTGCCTGGCTGCACCTCCCCAGAACTCTTTTCAGGTTTGATTCGGATGAGACCTATGTGGATTCGCAGGTATGTGTTCATGGAAGGGATACTGTTCTGTCCGACCCACCTGCACCAGGGGTAGAGCCCACTATGGGGATGTCAGTGTTGGTAGGTGCGCCTGTGGTGGTTACGGATGCAGGGCCACACTCCGCAACATCTGATCCTGTTCCTGGGCCAGCAGATCAGAGGGGAAATTCAGTCCTGCAGCCTCAGGCAGTGCCGACACAGCAAGGCGCAGTTCGCCTTGCCCCAGACAGGTGTGGTGCCCGCCAACGCGGTGGCCGTCCGCCACCGGGCAATACCGCATGGGAGCAATCCATATACGGTATGGCCAACCAACAGGCAGCATCATCAGAAATGATTGCTCAAGCCATGGAGAGGGTGGCCACTTCCATTGTCACCCCAGAAAGGCAGATGGAGCTACTACAGCAGGCAACAGACTCCATTTGCCAATCAGTCAGGGAGGACATGTTGGCATCCATCAGGGACAGACAGGCGGCCCTGGACAATCTGAGGGAATCAAGCTCAGGAAAGATGCCCAGGGACAGAGGGAAGCCCTGAGGGGAGAGGTCCGGCACCTCAGGAAGACTCTTGTGGACCTTGAGGCTTCCACTGTCACCAGGACGGAACAGCTGCTGGAGCGCGTCACCCGTACGCTCTCAGCAGAGTTGCAGGCAACTCGGGCGGAGGCCCGGGCAACTCGGGCGGAAGTCCGGGCAACACGTCGGGTGTTGCATGGGGATCTCCGCACCATATCCCTCCACAACGAGGCCTTCCACACCCGCATGCTTGCTGCCGTGGAGGACCAAACTTAGGCTTTGCGTGGGCTGCCTCCCATAGCACCACCACCTCCTGTGGCAGCAGCAGAGGTTGAGGAGAGTGAATAAAGCAGTGAATCTCCCACAATTTAGTAGCCGTGCAGGCCATGAGCCCATGGAGGTGTTTTTTTTCCCAACATTCACACAGGTGGCTGTTGGTGGGCACCCTGTCCTCGGACCTCCTGGGTGGCCTCCCCCACCCCCCCTGGCCCACACATGGCCATTTTTGATTTTTGATTTTTTGTTGCAGTGTGTTGCCTTGTGTGGCTCCCGTGGGCATCCACTGTATTCCGGCTGGGCACATGCAGGCTTGTCCTGAGTTTGGGTTAGATGCTTGGGTTCGTGAGACACACACCCCTCCTGCTTCCCGTTTCCATGGGCTTGCAAAGGGTGTGCCCAAGTGACAGTGACTTACACAGTGACGTTGGACTCCCACGACATGTGTGGGCAGTCTGTAGTCAATGCTGTGTATACATTCCTAGTGCATATTGTTGTTGTATTGTGCACTGCATGGTGTATTGATGTGTGCTTGTGCATCCATGTCTCCCTCCTAATTTGTAGGTTCATTCCTCATGTCTTCACAAGGCCGTCCACTTTGGAGATGGAGCTCATGTTGTGAGCAGTGGACTTCCAGATGTGCGTGGCAACAACAGTTGGAGGTGGTGGATGTGCTGGCATTCTCATGTTGTAAGACTACGTATCCTTTACCTTAGTACTGTCATGTTTATGCTATGTCCATTGTATTGTGGTAAGTATTTGGTCATGTGTGTTGTTATTTCTACATTTATGTGGGCATATTGTGTGTGGCCAGTTTCCATTAGGGACACTGTACTTTGTGACACGTGTCATGTTTGGGGGATGACTTTGTTTGCTCTCACATGGCATGTCATGCCATGGTGTGTTGGGTGGCGGTGCTGGGGAGGGGTTGGGTGACATGGCACTGTTGTCATGTTGTATCTTGCAAGGGGGTAATGATTTTAGCAGCATAGAAGTGTGTCTTTTGAACACAGCATTGGTGGTGTTTGTGTAGGTAGGGAAGCACACAATGGAACACTTCCAGATGTACAATCTCAGGCTGGTATGGTTGTGACAGTTGACTGTCCATTGACACATCATAATTGTCAGTTACAATCATCATTGATTGTCAGCTGGTATGTGCCAGGGCTGTGTGCACTCCACAGGGGTGTGATTTTATGTGAAGTAATTAGCCACGAGCTGCGTACGGGCTGCCTCACCCCGTGCCCTTTCCCCTCCCATGCGCAGCGGGCATGCATGTGGTTGGGGATGTGGGGGCACCACCATGTCCACGGCCAGGCCCCGGCGTGTTGCAACGTTGTGCAGGACACATGCTGCCACTATGATCCTGCACACTACTGGGGGAGCGTATAACAGCTGCCCGCCAGAACGGTCAAGGGAGCGGAAGCGTGACTTGAGCACTCCGAATGTGCGCTCCACGATGCCCCGGGTTGCAATGTGGGCGGTGTTGTATCTTACCTGGGGTGGCGTGATGGGGTTCCGAATTGGCGTCATCATGTGGGTGCTGAGAGGGTAGGCACTGTCCCCTGAGGAGGTGGTGATGGGTATCATTAGTGGGGTTGTGACATTACTCAGTATCTGACATGCATGCATGCGCAGTGACATTTATACTCACCGAGCCGCCATGTATCGCCATGCCGCCCAGCTTCTATGTCCCGGTTTAGGGTAGACATTCTGTAGATGAAACTATCATGGGTGGAGCCTGGATAGTTTGCGTATACTGAGGTGATGGTTCCCTTGGCATCACATACTACCTGGATGTTGATGGAATGCCAGTGCTTGCGGTTTCGATAGATGTGCTCAGTTGCCCTGGGGGGACGTAGAGCCACATGGGTGCAATCAATGGCACCTAGCACTTTGGGGAATTGTGCCACCCTGTAGAAATCCTGGGCGACAGCCTGCCTTTCTGCAGGTGTTTCTGGGCAGGTATATGTGCCTGCGGACTGATGGGCGTGCAGTGATGATGGCCAAGACCTGGTGTAGGCAGCGTGACTGCGTGCCTGTGACACCCCCCCCACTATGGCACTTGTCCGCTGAAATGATCCAGTGGCCAAGAAGTGCAGTACATTGAGGACCTTCTCCAGGGGGCTGAGTGCTTGGGAGCACAGGGTGGTTGATGTGAGGTTATCCTCCCACTCACTGACCAGGTTGAGTATTATGTGAGGTGGAAACCTGTACCTCCCATACACATGGTCATCAGGCATCCCAAAAAGGCTAGTTCTGGGTGTAAGAATTCTGGCCCTGACTATCCTCCTCCTCCTCCTGCGGTATCCCACGGCCACTGCTGCTAGGAACGGTATGTTCATCCTGGCGTCTGAGCTTGTTTGTTGTTTGCGTGCACTTTTATGCTGTGCGGGTGGACGTACGCCTACTTCCTGCTGGCGTACGTGTTTCCGGATTGGCTACGTTCGATTTCATGAGAACATGTTGTAGGCGAGCGTGTAAAACTTCCCGCGCACCCCTGGAATACACGTACCCAGCCCAATCGCGTGTGAAACTTCCCGCGCACCCCTGAAATACACGTACCCAGCCCAATCGCGTGTGAAACTTCTCGCGCACCCCTGAAATACACATACCCTGCCCAACCGCGTGTAAAACTTCTTGCGCACCCCTGAAATACCTGCACCCAGCCCAATCGCATGTAAAACTTCCCGCGCACCCCTGAAATACACGTACCCAGCCCAATTGCGTGTGAAACTTCCCGCGCACCCCTGAAATATCCGCACCCAGCCCAATCGCGTGTTGAACTTCCCGCGCACCCCTGAAATACACGTACCCAGCCCAATCGCATGTGAAACTTCTCACGATACCCTGAAATACACGCACACGCTCCCCCAGGCCCGATCGCGTGTGGAACTTCTCGCGCACCCCTGAAATACACGTACCCAGCCCAATCACGTGTGAAAGTTCTCACGTACCCCAGAAATACACGCACACACTCCAACTGGCCGATCGCGTGTGGAACTTCCCGGGCACCCCTGAAATACCCGCACCCAGCCCAATCGCGTGTAAAACTTCCCGCGCACCCCTGAAATACACGTACCCAGCCCAATCATGTGTGAAACTTCCCGCGCCCCTGAAATACACACGCACGCTCCCCCAGGCCCGATCGCATGTGAGACTTTTCGCGCACCAGTGAAATACACGCACACGCTCCCCCAGGCCAGATCGCGTGTGAAACTTCTCGCGCACGCGTGTTCCCGAAACCCGTAATACGCGTTCCCCGCTTTGCGTTTGCTGTTTGCCAGTCCGGTAAACTGGTACAGGGTTGGCGCAGCCCTTTGCGATGGTTTTGCGATCTTGATGGCTTTTCCTTGCGCAAGGGCGTTCTTGGGGGCGTAACTGGCGCTGCTGTAGGGTCGCTGCGCCACTCTGCGC
Organism: Ambystoma mexicanum; assembly: GCA_002915635.3. Classification (NCBI taxonomy): domain Eukaryota; kingdom Metazoa; phylum Chordata; class Amphibia; order Caudata; family Ambystomatidae; genus Ambystoma; species Ambystoma mexicanum. The sequence continues at coordinate 1,008,183,918 of CM030325.1, read as the reverse complement.
CACGTCTGCTTTTGGAGGCGAGAATCCATGAATACGCTGTTCTCAGAAATTGATTTTATCGCCCGCGGCTGGCGCAGACATTCGCACGGGCACGCTGTGCGCCAGCCGTGTGCGACACTTTTGTGCGAATTTCCATGAATTACCCTGTTAGTGAGCTGAACACCACTTGTAAACCACGACCCTCGTCTGATTGCTGTCTGTGGTTGAACACGTGCTCCTTCCTGGTACCTTGACATGTGGAGCGCCCTCTCTGCTTCCAAGCTCTCTCCTGTATCCCGGGTTCCACGCGTGTGTGCATTCTGGGAGACTGCGACGCTGGGTCCCGCCTCTGTGATAAGACGAGGTGCACTTTCCTCAGAGCTTCTGGTCTGGGTGCTGTGTCTGTGCCTGGGTGTGTGTAGCTTGTTAGCACTGCTATTGGGCTGCCTTTTGCGCCTATGCTGCAGCCGGCATGGGCCGCATGGCGTCCTCGTGCCCGCGACTGCTAACATGTGTCTGCACTTCTGCGAGATGGAAAGTGGCCGCCTTGCCGACTGCTAATGTTGCCCTTGAAATGCTCCGTGTTTCTTATTCTGATTCCAGCGCAGACGAACGGGGGGAGGGTACGTCAGGAGGTTTTGTATCCTTCTTGTAATCGCTGCCATGGCAACATATCAAGGGATGGGATGTGATCGCAGAGAAGGGGGCGCGAGGGCGCAATGAGCCATTCCCATGTGCCATCATTTTTAGGTTTGCGGTGCCCAAAGTGCTGTGGGGGCGAGACAAGGCGCACCCGCGTGGCCCCAGCACAGCTGTGTTCAGGGGAGTGGTTCCTGCCGGCCGATGGGGGTGCAAATTCACATTGTATACAAACTAAATATTTAACATTTATGCGCACCTGCGAATGTCGGGCAAGAGATGCTTAAACACTACCCGTGTGACTGTCAAAAAATAACTACAACCTCTGACTTTATCACGCGGACCCTGGGGTGCGTTAACAGTCTTCAAACTAACGCAGCCCATTGCGCATTATTGGGTGTAAATAACATAACCAACCAGTCTTGACGTGTGGGCTCAACCCATATTGCATTCTGGTGCCTGTAGTCATAGTTCGATACATTAAACACGGCATGTGTTCACAATGCCAAGACTTAGAGAGCATAGCTGGCGAGCTCTGTCCTTTCTACGAAACAAGAGTGTGAGTGGTGTGGGTGACTGACATACGTGGGGAGAGGGAGAGAGAGGGAGAGAGATGTGGGTGACTGGTATAAGTGGGGAGAGAGAGAGAGAGAGAGAGAAAGAGAGAGAGAGAGAGAGAGAGAGAGAGAAAGAAAGAGAAAGAGAGAGGGAGAGAGATGTGGGTGACTAGTATAAGTGTGGAGAGGGGGAGAGAGATGTGGGTGACTGATATAAGTGGGGCGAGAGAGAGATAGAGAGAGAGGGAGAGAGAGATGTGGGTGACTGATATAAGTGGGGAGAGAGAGAGAGATATGTGGGTGACTGATATAAGTGTGGAGAGAGAGAGAGAGAGAGAGAGGGGGGGGGCAGGGAGAGAGATGTGGGTGACGGATTTAAGTGGGGAGAGAGAGAGAGAGAGAGAGAGAGAAGAGACAGGGAGAGAGATGTGGGTGACTGATATAAGTGTGGGGAGAGAGAGATAGATATGTGGGTGACTGATATAAGTGTGGAGAGAGAGAGAGAGAGAGAGAGAGAGAGAGGGAGAGAGATGAGAGAGAGAGAGAGAGAGCGAGAGAGAGAGAGAGAGAGAGAGAGAAAGAGAGAGGAGAGAGAGAGATGTGGGTGACTGCTATAAGTGTGGAGAGAGAGAGAGAGAGAGAGACAGGGAGAGAGATGTGGGTGACTGATATAAGTGAGGAGAGAGAGAGACAGGGAGAGAGAAGTGTGTGACTGATATAAGTGTGGAGAGAGAGAGGGAGGGGGAGAGAGGTGTGGGTGACTGATATACGTAGGGAGAGCGAGAGAGAGAGAGAGAGAGAGAAAGAGAGGATAGAGGTATGTGGGTGACTGATATAAGTGGGGGGAGAGAGAGGGAGAGAGATGTGGGTGACTGATAAGTGTGGATAGAGAGAGCGAGAGAAAGAGAGAGAGAGAGAGATGTGGGTGACTGATATAAGTGTGGAGAGAGAGAGGGGGAGAGAGATGTGGGTGACTGATATAAGTGGGGAGAGAGAGAGAGAGAGAGAGAGAGAGAGAGAGAGAGATGTGGGTGACTGATATAAGTGTGGAGAGAGAGAGAGAGGGGGGAGAGAGATGTGGGTGACTGATATAAGTGGGGAGAGAGAGAGACGGAGAGAGATGTGGGTGACTGATATAAGTGTGGATAGAGAGAGCGAGAGAAACAGAGAGGGAGAGAGATGTGGGTGATTGATACAAGTGGGGAGAGAAAGAGACAGAGAGAGACAGAGATGTGGGTGACTGATATAAGTGGGGCGAGAGAGAGAGAGAGAGATGTGGGTGACTGATATAAGTGTGGAGAGAGAGAGGGAGAGAGATGTGGGTGACTGATATAAGTGGGGGGAGAGAGAGAGAGAGAGAGAGAGAGAGAGAGACAGGGAGAGAGATGTGGGTGACTGATATAGGTGTGGAGAGAGCGAGAGGGAGAGAGCTGTGGGTGACTGATATGCGAGGGCAGAGAGAGAAAGAGAGAGAGAGAGAGAGAGAGAGAGAGAGAGAATAGATGGATGTGGGTGACTGATAAGTGTGGATAGAGAGAGCGAGAGAAAGAGATAGGGAGAGAGATGTGGGTGACTGATATAACTGGGGAGAGAAAGAGACAGAGAGAAACAGAGAGACAGAGATGTGGGTGATTGATATAAGTGGGGAGAGAGAGAGAGAGAGATGTGGGTGACTGATATAAGTGGGGAGAGAGAGAGAGAGAGATGTGGGTGACTGATATAAGTGTGGAGAGAGAGAGGGGGAGAGAGATGTGGGTGACTGATATAAGTGGGGAGAGAGAGAGAGAGAGAGAGAGAGACAGGGAGAGAGATGTGGGTGACTGATATGGGTGTGGGAGAGAGAGAGAGGGAGAGAGCTGTGGGTGACTGATATACGGGGGCAGAGAGAGAGAGAGAGAGAGAGAAAGAGAGAGAGAGAGAGAGAGAGAGACAGAGAGAGAGACAGAGAGAGGGGGAGATGTGGGTGAGGGTGACTGATATACGTGGGGAGTGGTTTTTCTGTATTGCTAACTTTAGAATTTTTAACTCAGCAGTTGTTTTGCAAACGACATTGTACAAAAAGGGGGACTGTATAGATAAAGAGAGAGGGGGAGAGAGAGAGACTCCAACCGGAGAGGAGAGGCCAATTGGGATGGTTCAACCGAGTTGGCGGGGCGGGAGGGGTCGGGGGTTCAGGGTCAGGTCCACATATATGTAGCCCTCCAGAGGTTATTGTAGAACCTGCATGCACATGTATGAATATGGGCGGGGACCTTTCTGCTTTTCAATGTGTATAATTGAGTTGGGTGATAGTCTCCTCTGCTGTTTACAATCTAATGACCAAAGCTTTACCCTTCATTCTCGTGGAACCCCTGCCCTGGGAACCTCTGCCCTAGGAACCCCTGCCCTAGGAACGCCTGCCCTAGGAACCTCTGCCCTAGGAACCCCTGCCCTAGGAACCCCTGCCCTAGGAACCCCTGCGCTAGGAACCCCAGCCCTAGACCCACATGTGTACGCTACAGCACTGCTGAGCGTGGACTTGCAGGATTCGAGGCGCTGCGCCTCAGATTGAAAAAGGGGAGACAAGAAGAGAGAACCCAACAGGAAGAAGAGAGGGGGAGTGAGAGTAAGTCCTTGTATGAGTGAGTGAGTAAGAGAAGGAAGGAGGCGGGGGCCGGGGGGGTGAGCCAAGGTGTCTAAGTAAAGGTCAACGGATGCTGAAGACAATGGACGTGAGTGAGGGAGTGAGTCAGTGAGTGAGTGAATGAATGAGTGAGTGCATACGTGGTTGAAGGGAATCTTGGAATTGACGAGAAAGGGTGTGAGTGAGTAGTGAGCGTGTAAAAGAATAGAGCTCATTGGGTGGAGAATTTAAAGTGAATCACTGAGGTGGTGAGAGAAAGAGTGCAGGAATCTGATAGAAAAGAGAAACGGAGTGAGTGAGTGAGTGAGTGAGTGAGTGAGTGAGTGAGTGAGTCAAGCGGTATGATGGAGATGGGCTGAGGGAAATGGAATGGTGAAGACAATCCATGTAAGTAAGGGAAGGGAATCGGATAGGGAAGAGAAATGAAGTGAGTGAGCAGGTGAATGAGTGAGTGAGTGAGTGAAGAGACTCAGATGGAGAAGGAAAAGGGTGCGAGTGAGTGGGGGACAGAAAGAGTAAGCTAGTGGGTGAGTGGATGAATGAGTGAATGTATGAGAGAGTGAACCCGATGGCGAATAGAACGGGTGTGAATTAATGAGTGTGGTAGTGAGAGAATTCGATTGGGATGAGGAAGTGATGAGTGAGTGAATGAGTAAGCGAGTGAGTGGAGCGATTTAGTAATTGACGAGAAAAGGTGTGAGTGAATGGAAGGAATCGGTTACTAAAGCGAGACGGTGTGAGTCAGTGAGTGAATGAGTGAGTGAGTGAGTTAATGAACACATCCAGCACAAACTGCAAACGGTGTGTCTAAAGGTACTTACTCTCCACTTCAGAGTGGTGAGGGCAGAGATTGAATAGAGCGGGAACTCATTTATGATGAAACTATTGAGCTTATAGGACGCTCAAGCGAAAATGATCCGGAGTTGGTGAGGATTTGGAGGTGGTGAGGATCTGGAGGTGGTGAGGATCTGTATGTGGTGAGAGTTTGCAGGTGATGAGGATTTTGAGGTGGTGATGATCTGGAGGTGGTGAGGTTATGGAGTTGTTGAGGATTTCGAGGTGGTGAGGACTTGGAGGTGGTGAGGATCTGGAGGTGGTGAGGATCTGGAAGTGGTGAGGGTTTGGAGATGGTGAGGATCTGAAGGTGGTGAAGATCTGGAGGTGGTGAGGGTTTGGAGGCTGGTGAGGATCTGGAAGTGGTGAGGGTTTGGAGGTGGTGAGGGTCTGAAGGTGGTGAGGATCTGGAAGTGGTGAGGGTTTGGAGGTGGTGAGGATCTGGAGGTGGTGAGGATCTGAAGGTGGTGAGGATCTGGAGGTGGTGAGGGTTTGGAGGTGGTTAGGGTTTGGAGCTGGTGAGGATATGGAAGTGGTGAGGATCAGGAAGTGTTGAGGATTTGGAGATGGTGAGGATATGGAGGTGTTGAGGGTTTCGAGTTGGTGACGATTTCAAGGTGGTGAGGATTTGGAGATGGTGAGCATTTGAAGGTGATGAAGATTGGGATGTGGTGAGGGTCTGGAGGTGGTGAGGAGTTCGAGGTGGTGAGGATTTGGAGATGGTGAGGATCTGGAGGTGGTGAGGATCTGGAAGTGGTGAGGGTTTGGAGGTGTTGAGGATTTCGAGGTGGTGAGGACTTGGAGGTGGTGAGGATCTGGAGGTGGTAATGATCTGGAAGTGGTGAGGGTTTGGAGGTGGTGAGGATCTGAAGGTGGTGAGGATCTGGAAGTGGTGAGGGTTTGGAGGTGGTGAGGATCTGGAGGTGTTGAGGAACTGGAGGTGGTGAGGGTTTGGAGGTGGTGAGGGTTTGAAGGTGATGAGAATCTGGAAGTGGTGAGGTTCTGGAGGTGTTGAGGATTTCGAGGTGGTGAGGACTTGGAGGTGGTGAGGATCTGGAGGTGGTGAAGATCTGGAAGTGGTGAGGGTTTGTAGGTGGTGAGGATCTGAAGGTGTTCAGGATCTGGAAGTGGTGAGTGTTTGGAGGTGGTGAGGATCTGAAGGTGGTGAGGGTTTGGAGGCTGGTGAGGATCTGGAAGTGGTGAGGATCTGGAGGTGCTGAGGATTTGGAGGTGGTGAGGATATGGAGGTGTTGAGGGTTTCGAGGTGGTGAGGATTTCGAGGTGGTGAGGATCTGGAGATGGTGAGCATTTGAAGGTGATGAAGATTGGGATGTGGTGAGGGTCTGGAGGTGGTGAGGATTTGGAGGGTGTCAGGATGTGGGTATGGTGGAGGGGAGGCAGTGCATTATAATGGGAGATGAGTTTGCTAGCCATGGGGGAAGAGTTGAAGAGTTTAGGTGGACAATGCAGCGCAGGTGGCAGAATGGTTGGGATGTGGGGCACTGGAAGGAAGATCCCTTTTCTTTTGGTTGAGTTGTGCATCAGAGAGTGCAGTGCCATCCAGTGAGGCTGGTGGAGACTGCTAGAGGTGTGAACTCTGGGGTGAAGGAAAAGGAGTGAAGATTTAGGCATTATCGACAAAGAAGTGGCAGGCGAATCCGAAGGAGAAGAGCAATTTGTCCACAAGACGTGTAGCGTGCCCAGATGAGGTGTACAGCGCCCAGAAGAGGTGTAGAATGCCCAGGGGAGTTAAAGAGTGTAGAAGGAGGTTTAGAGTGCCTAGAGGGGGTGTAGAGTGTAAGAGGAGGTGTAGGGTGCCTAGATGGAGTGTAGAGTGCCCAGGGGACGTAAAGATTGTAAGAGGAGATGTAGAGTCACCAGAGAAGTGTAGAGTATCCATAGGGGGTGTAGAGTGCCGAGGGGAGGTACAAAGTGTATGAGGGGGCGCATAGTGCCTAGAGGGGGTGTAGAGTGTAAGAGGAAGTGTAGAGTGCCCAGAGGAGATGTATAGTGCCCGGAGGAGGTGTAGAGTGCCCAGGGGAGTTGTAGAGTGCCCAGGAGAGGTGTAGAGTGCCCAGGGAAGGTAAAGAGTGTAAGAGGAGGTGTAGAGTGCCTAGAGGTGAGTCGAGTGTAAAATGAGGTGTTGAGTGCCCAGAGGTGATGCAGAGTGCCCAGGGGAGATGTGGAGTGCTCAGAAGAGGTGCAGAGTGCCCCGGAGAGGCAAGGAGTGTAAGAGAAGGTGTAGAGTTCCCAGTGGAGGTAAATAGTGTAAGAGGAGGTGTAGAGTGCCTACAGGGGGTGTAAAGTGTATGAGGAGGTGTAGAGTGCCCAGAGGAGGTGTACAGTGCCCAGAAGAGGAGTAAAGTGCCCTGGGGAGGTAAAGGGTGTAAAGAAAGGTGCACAGTGCATAGCGGGGGTGTAGAGTGTAAGAAGAGGTATAGCGTGCTCAGAGGAGATGTAGAGTGCCCAGAGGAGGTGTACAGTGCCCAGAAGAGGAGTAGAGTGCCCAGGGGAGGTAAAGGGTGTAAAGAAAGGTGCAGAGTGCATAGAGGGGGTGTAGAGTGTAAGAAGAGGTATAGAGTGCTCAGAGGAGATGTAGAGTGCCCAGAGGAGGTGTAGAGTGGCCAGGGGAGGGCAAGAGTGTGAGAGGAGGTGTAGAGTGCCTAGAGGTGTGCAGAGTGTAAGAGGAGGTGTGGAGTGCACAGAGGAGATGTAGAGTGCTCAGAGGAGGTGTAGAGTGCCTAGGGGTATGCAGAGTGTAGAAGGATGTGTAGAGTGCCCGTGGAGGTAACGAGTGTAAGAGGAAGTTTAGATTACCTAGAGGGGGTGTAGAGTGTAAGAAGAGGTGTGGAGTCCATAGATGGGTGTAGAGTGTAATAGAATGTGCAGAGTGCCTAGGGGAGGTCAAGAGGGTGAGAGGGGATGTAGAGTGCCCAGAGGAGATGTAGAGTGCCGAGAGGAGGTGTAGAGTGCCCAGAGGTGATGCAGAGTGCCCAGGGGAGATGTGGAGTGCTCAGAAGAGGTGCAGAGTGCCCAGGAGAGGCAAGGAGTGTAAGAGAAGGTGTAGAGTTCCCAGTGGAGGTAAATAGTGTAAGAGGAGGTGTAGAGTGCCTACAGGGCGTGTAAAGTGTATGAAGAGGTGTAGAGTGCCCAGAGGAGGTGTACAGTGCCCAGAAGAGGAGTAGAGTGCCCAGGGGAGGTAAAGGGTGTAAAGAAAGGTGCACAGTGCATAGAGGGGGTGTAGACTGTAAGAAGAGGTATAGAGTTCTCAGAGGAGATGTAGAGTGCCCAGAGGAGGTGTAGCGTGCCTAGGGGGTTGAAGAGTGTAAGAGGATGTGTAGAGTGCCCGGGGAGGGCAAGAGTGTAAGAGGAGGTGTCAAGTGCCTAGAGGGGGTGTAGAGTGTAAGAACAGGTGTAGAGTGCCTAGGGGGGATGAGCAATGTAGGAGGAGGTGTAGGGTGCCATGAGGGGGTGTAGAGTTCCTAGAGGAGGTGACCAAGGACTCGTTGTTCCTGGAGATTGAGTTAGAACAGTCACGTAGGATGCAACCCAAACAAAACCATTGCCTGAAAGCCAAGGTGAGAGCGGGAGTGAAGGAGAGCAAGGCGATCAACAATACCAAATGCAGATGAGGATGGAGAGCTTCGAGTGGCGAGGAGTGTGATGCTGGACATGCTTTTGGAGGGACTAGGCCTCCTCGTGCATGTCCTGCCACTTCTCTGTTGGCGTTTTCTTTGTGTGTTGTATACAGGAGTCCACTTTGGACCCCTGGCATTGAGTTCTTCATTTTCACTTTTTCGTGAACAGTACCCATGGAATACACTTAGGGCACCCATGGAGAGGGGTACACCCTTATACCCCCTGTGTATGTTTTGGGGTGTGTGTGTGTTGCCCACAGACCAAGGTATGGGCTGGTGGCTGCTACATGCTGACTTGATAGCGGCTCTGGGTATTCTCCATTTTTGGGATACCCTGGCCCTGCCATAGGCATCAATGGATTCCTACACAAAGGCAAAAGGTCACTGTAGCCTCTTGGCTTCTTTTGCCTGTACCCCTTGTTTCTCGAAGTCTGAGAAGCTCTGGCTCTGTCCTTTTCCCCCCAATTTCTTCTGGGTGGAAGGGCCATATATGGCTCTGGGGCTGCCTCCTGCCAAACTGGCTGGAGCCTACCCAGGGACTGCTTGTTGTGGGTACACCCTTGGGATGGGACCTGCATGAATGGAAAGTGGAGTCCATTTGCATTCTGTTTTGTAGGTGTCTGGTTTTGGTTGTGTGACACCATGTCTGAGCCAGCCCTGACTGAAACTGGGATGAATGCAATGTGGTGCACAGAAAGGCTGGGAAGGTGTCTCCAATCCACATCCATTGTTTTGGGTGTCTGGTTTTGGGTGAATGACCTGAATGCCTGTGAGCCTGATTGGGTGCTGCCTGCTTCAATGCACTTGTGTGTGATTGGCTGACTAAGATTAGCTCAGCTGAGTGACTTGGAAGATTTTTGTATAACAAAGGTCCCTTCACTCACCTCCTATTCAGAAGCTGAAAGTCAAAACTGAAGCAAGAAGCTGAAGTCTCAAGAAGGATTTATCCTGGATTCCAGCTGGAGGACGAAGCTCTGCTGCTGCAACCCTTCAAGACATCCAAAGGCGGTGGTGCTGATTTAAGGACTGAACCAGAGAGGACATAGCTAGGGGACCTCTTCCTGTAGTTAATAAGGAACATTGTGCAACTGCTGCTCTTCACCCGGAGTGTCCTGGAAGCCAGTGTTGTGTGCCTGCCATCCAGAGAAGGGATGTTTGTGGGTTCAGAAGAGGAGTGCCTGGACAGCTTGAAGTCAAGACATCCACCTGTGTCACCTAGGGTCCAGAGGAGTATTTATGACCGCTGGTAGCCGAGTTGTTGTGTATCACCCAGAAGAGGGCGTACACTGGCATAGTGCTGCCTGATACCTGGAGCTGCCAAAGATCCAAGTAACACAAGAAATAGTCAAGTGGCACTACAGCCGCAGCATCTGTCCACTTTTCTGTGCCAGAGAGGATCGAGGGTTGCTGCCTGCAGAGAAGTGCCAGCCAGTGGGCTTCCCACCACCAAACCACGAAGAAAGTGTCTCAAGGATCCAGACTTGGTGATGGTCTGTAGTTCAGTCCAGTGCGCAAGTCAAAGTCACCAGAAGCCACCCTGTCATTCAAGCAGCGGCTGCAGCACCAAAGAACGAACGACCGCCCACCGCGAAATACCAAAACCTGTTACCTACTACTGCCACTGCACCCGTCAACACTGAATGTCATTGACGACCACCAAAGGACTTATCTTCTTCATTCAATCCTTGTTGATGGTCCACAGCAAGTTTCATCTTAATGGGACATCCAGAACTGGCGTAACAACCCGACAGCGTAGACCATCGCAACAGACCAGCATTGCGGCCTTTCCGACACTACTTGGTTCCTTTCTCCTGCTCGACACTGATGTCCCATTGTTTCCTTTTTTCAAAGGGGGTCCATACTTGAGGGCCATCATTGAGAGAAACAGAGAAACTCTGCCACTTCACCATCCAAGGTATCGAAGGTACTGTTATGAGGAAGAGCCAAGCATGCAGCGGGTAGTAGTACAGACACCCCCCATCCAGTCTTTACAAGCAGCAATGAAGAAGTTAGAGAAGTGAATATGAACCGTTTGACTGCAGTATTTACTGCAGAACTCTGATTGAAGTGGATCTCTGTTTGTGTATATATATATATGTATCCTTTTTTTATTTCTGTTTTGGTTACAAGTAAACCTTTTATACATCACAACATTTAAAACAAAATATTTAAAAACCTCACTTAATTATTCACATTCAGAAATTCATAATGTATTCTTATTTCTAGTATACTCTCCCCACTTTGTTAGATTATACCTATGATACGGTGATGTCTCAATTGAAAGACTTTATATTGCATACTACCTAGTCCTTATAAAAAATATGTACATCCTCAGTTGGAAATATTTCATAAACAAATCGTGCCACAACTAGTGACAAGGACATTAAATTGCTAGCCATCATCCTATCCTAATAACCATGTGTTGAGATTAGCATGAATGAATGAGCACATGTTGCACACTGTTTAGTCTCTAGCCAAGTCATCCATCCCAACTTGTTAAAAGCTGTCCTGCAGCCTCAAAGTCACCCAGAGTGTTACAGTATCTACAGGCACAATGTTCTCCTTTTCAAACCTTTCCCAGACCCATCACCTCCAACCCGGGGCGGATATTGAATCTAATTCTCATAGAGGTTGCTCTGTATTTGTTACTAGGACACTATGGAATTGTCCCGTGCATCTCGGTGTTGGTGAACGAGGACAGGGTTGCCTAGGCAACACATCCTCGCGTTGCCCACACCAAGATGGCCGCCACTGTCGAAGGATGCCACGCATGTGCTGGCGTCCTTGACAACATATTTACTCCCGAGGGTCCGATCGAGTAGCGATCGGGACCCTAGTCTGCATCGGGCACTCGCACTGAACAATAGGTAAGTTAGCGCACTGCTGACACTCTGTGAATTGGCCCGTCCCACTCTCGCCTTTAACATAGGGTACATGTATTTCAGTGGGCGTTACCGCGTGCATGCATGAAACGTATTAAGTTTGAAGTTTACTACAGAGGTGTCCGCATGGATTTATTACAGGGTTTTGACCTATTTATACTGAATTGTATAATTCTTTGATCCTGCCCACCTCGCTCTCCCCCGAGCATTTCGGGCACATACATTTCAGCGGATCTCTCCGCGTGTATGCTGTGTAGTATGCAGTGTTTGTAGTGGCATACAGATGAATACATACTGTCTGTCTCACATGGATTGGACCTGTTGATGCGGGATTGCGTGTCCTAGTGTACGGGTTAGCTCCCTTACAGTCCAGAGCACATGCATCCTCAGAGATGCTTCTCACTACTTGAACATAGACTACTGTGTAGTCGGATTTCTTTCCTGTTGTTTCCCACAGTTTTGAGCAACTCTAGCCACATCCCTGCAGACCTTATTCCCTCCTCTCCGACTATCAGTCGGGTAAGTGCTGTTTGATTTACTAAGTTCTCTATGTATGCAATCTGAAGACACTTATATTCTATCCTCAGGGTTTTAAGAGGAGTTATATCTTTAATTGGGTAATTTTCGGCACTTTACAGGTCCAGTGAATGACCTGGAGTCACTAGGAAATGGCAAAGAGGTCAGTGCCATATTTAACCTCGCATTTACCGATATCTACTGTTCAGTACTTACCGTTGAGAAACATACTGATGTACATTGTTTCACATTACCTTGTAGACATATTGCTGAAACAAGTTGTATTAAGCCTAGGAAGCTGAGTACGCTCAAGCCCTGAAGAAGGATTTTGTTCTTATCCGAAACATGTCGGCAAACTCTGGTTACCATCATCTGAATGTATTAGGGGATACAACCTTATGTGACTTTATCCATGTACCAATAATTTCTTACGAATTAGAAATGTACATGTGAATACAACATTACTGTTTCTTCATTTTATTATGAACAGAACCATTTATTGTGATGTAACATAATTCATTTTTGTGTGCTTAATTTCAATTTTTGGATTTGAAGGGCATCATGCCTCTTTAACTGTATGTAAATAGATTTTCTCTTTGAAATACAGACTCTTATGTGTGTTTCTTGTCTACCTTTATGTTTCCAAAGCACACATATAATTGATCATATGTAACCAATTGCTTGCATTTAACTAATCACCCAAGCACTAACACTGACTATACACTCCACTTATTAGTCTATCTTTTAGAATTTTTTTACACTTTCAATATAAGTGGGGTATTTACCCCTTAGGAGTGCACTAAAGGGGGTGCCAGTTAGCAATAACTGGCTTATGGTATATTACTAGGACATGTTGTCAGATATTTTGGTAAGACTCCTAGTTTGTTATTGACTGATGCACCCTATGTTATATTGTTGCATCATGGGTGTCTATGCAATCCCAGTCCCACAGAAGTGGTGTAGTTTTCTTCATATCAAGAAAGAAGGGTTGGTTTACACCCAGTTTTCCAGAATTCCATAACATTTGCACTCACACTTTCTTTAATGCTTTTGAGTTATTCTCCTTTAACATACAGTGTAGGTCTTCGTACATATCTTAATATATCTAAGCCAGCTTCCCACACATTGCAGCCAAACAGTGGAACTCCCTGCTGCCCACCCAGAGAGCTGAGCCATCCTGCTGGACATTCCGCAAAGCCCTCAAAATCTGGCTGATCGAATAGGCCAAGCCCACAGCGACCGATGCAGGTACCTCTCGAGTGCACACAATCATCCTAACTATATCCCCTGCATATTGCATTACGTCTGTTTGAGCGCTTTGCAAATGAAAAACATAAAATAAATAAATATTATCCCTTCCACTGGGGGTTCCAGACGCTATTATCCTGTAGATATATATTATTAAAGCTTGCCACTTTACAAGAGTTGAAAGTGAAATCAGACTAAATTCATAGCGAATAAAACGAAACCCCGGTGGAAGGGATAATACTCTACGCCAGATTTGACCTTCAATTACAGTCATTAGGTTATTTTTTTATTTCTTTTATTTTTAGATTTATACAGCGCACTACAGCCCGAGGGCATCGAGGCGCTGTTGCAAGAAAGTGTCTTAGTTACAGGTAAGATGGCTTTGCTCAGGGATCTTATTTTCCAGGTAGAATGCAGTTCAGTTGATTACCACATGTTCCAGAAGGCCCCGTAGCCTGGGAGCTAGCCCACTCCAGACCTGAGCGTTGTACCCACATGATCCCAGGAGCTGTTCTCTTAAGAGCATCCAGGCCTCCTTTTTCTTGACCCCGGGTACTGTCTCCTTCCTAGCTTACATCCTTTCGAGTTCATGTGCTGCACGTTTAAGAGCTTACACGCCCTTGACTCCCTCAGCTTATGAAACACCCCAGTGGTCATGCCCCAGGCTATTCTCTGCTTTCCTCCTGGAGTTTCCTGTACAGCAGATGGTTTTCAATCGCAGGGCACACGAAAGAGCTACGCAACCGCCTCACACAAACCGGCCTAAACTCAACCCCAACAAAAGGGAGGATTTAATCTCGAGCAGAACGGATCGGGATCCTCACAACATCCGAGGACCTGCTCTCAGGAACCGGGGAACCTTGATGGCTGCCACTTTACACTGGAACTATACATCAAAAATCTCTTACAAAAAATGCTCCCTCTGTGATGAATAAATCAGGCTTATAATGTCTTTCCTGACCTTCCTGCAAAGGACGCTGGCCAAGAAAGCTGGTGTGATGTACGATGAAAAGAACGCATGTGAGTGATGGTTCATTCATCGATAGTCTTTTTTCTGAATTGTTTTTTCTCCGGAAAAAACGCATCAAAATGTTATTTTTGGGGGACCCCCCAAACCTCATTCCCCCCTGTTAATTTTACACTATTAGCTACCTCCCGCCCCTTATACACCCTTGACCACGACCCCATATAGTCTTCACTGTCGAGAAAAACTTGTGGGGAACAAACCCTAGAAACAATGACTGTTGATGACTAAACATATATTTTATTCTATTTTTATGTGTTTATTTGTATGGCGCCGGAAGCCCGCGGGCCTCGGGCTTGACAAAACGACACAGATAAAAATCCGACATACATGGGGCCAAGACACTTTATACCGTGAGTGATTTATGCAGCACAACTCAAAGTGGTCTTTTTACAACAAAGCAGGATGCTGCTCTCCGGGAGCAAGCTAAGCAAATCAGGGTGTGAATGGGTTAACTTAAAGTGTGCCAAGTGCATAACCAGGAGAATACTGATCTTCCCAGAATTCCCTACTGTAAGATGGCGTCTCGGGGTTATAACGCTTAATGCGCTTCTTGCATCCAATGTGCCTCCTACGGGGAGCATAGCTGCTTCTTGTAAGTCTCTATTGGATGGACATAGGGCATCATTACAAGTACAGCAGTGTGGTAAAAATGGAGGTAAAGTGGCAGCAATTCCGTTACCACTGTGTTACCGCTGCATTAGTGCACAGACGTACTGCGGGTTATGCAGTAAGAGCTGGAGGAAAATCTTCCAACTTATCACCAAAAATATACAAAAAAATCCCCTCCACAAGTGGGGATCTACACCACCACTCCTGATCCCGTGGCAAGGCCGCCGGACCGAGTGGCGCTAATGGTAAACAAGTTTGTGACTAATTCCACAGATTTAGTGCCGCATCACCGCCACACTCGTGCCGAGGCTCATAGTGCTCTACTCGTTCTTCACCGATGTCCTACTGTTTCTCACCCCTTGCTAAGGGTTGTTACGAGACGGGGTAATCTCACAATGTAGCCGCAGGCCGCCCTTCTGGGCCAGCAGTAAATACCTTGCATGACATTCTTGCCAGCAGGTGTTTCGTCCTCCCTTCCTCAGGGTTTCCGCTGGGCTGTGATATTACCCACCCACTGCATGAGGCGGGGCTCTATAGAACGCCCCACACCCCCAGATAGAATTTCATGGAGCAGGTTGGCATCCCGGGCCCCCAGAGTTCCTCTTGGTCATGAAGGTGGGGGCAGCCATGTCACAATGGACTACACAAACAGCATATAGCCTGGGACATTCCAAATATTTCTTGAGACAGATTTAGAGAGTACAAAATGGCGATGCTAGACTCCGACTGGATCAGAAGCCATGCGCAACAACAGCTCGGCTCTTAGCACTCGACACTGGCTACCAGAGGCCAATGCACTAAGAAGAAGATATCCAAGCCACAGATTCTGAGACACGCAAATCACCCAAATGGACACAAAGGCCAAAAGTAGGAAACTAACCACAAGAAACATGATCGATGACAAGCAGAAGAGGAAAAGAGGTATCCACCTGACGGCCCAGAGGGCACCAAAAAAAACAAACGCCCTACCTTCCACCACTAACAGCCCTGGGGTGACCAGGCATCTATCCACCAAAACGGCCACCCACACCAATCTCACACTCACTGACTGCTAGGAAACAGTATCCCATGCGGCGTCACCACAGCCATTGTGCACTGCCTAGGACTGCTACTCTGTGGTTATGTCAAGAGCTGCAAGGATCCTTGTACCACTCCTCATCCCAACATACTTGATCGTGACAGTGATCCGATTCTCAGTCCCATGTCCTTTGTTAAACAGTAATTGAATAATGCCTCCTTTATATTTATATTGGCCTAAGCCTAGTCATGAGGAAAACCACGTTTCAAAGTTCCAATTTTGGATTGACTTTGCTGCCATTTTAAGATTCATCCACCATTTTGATTTCTACTTGTGTGTTCTCTTTTCTAAAATGGTGGACTATGTTTTCAACTTGCAACAAAGCCTCCCGACCTTTTAGTTCTGTTAATGTTTAGACTGTCCAAGAGCCGACTGTTTTAGACTAGGTAACGAGGCCTTGCACTGCAAATGAACTGTTGTTTAAGTTTTGTCTGCGCTCACAAGACTCATCCTTGAATACACACTGGGGACAATGTAAAGCAAACTACAAGCGTGGACACAATTGTAAAGGGATAGTAAATGATACTTGTCGTAGGATTTGAGAACATATATTGTCATTGTGCCTCCACGGAAATACAAAGGTATGTAATTCCTTGTATAATATTGTATGATCCGTATGTGAACTAAGCACAAACCCTAGACGACAAATTATTAACGTGAAGAGAGGCTGGACAACATTACTCAAAATTGTATAAAAGCACAAATGTTTAGACGTCCCTCTCTCTCTCACCTTTCTCTGTCGGGCTGGTACACATTGCGGGGTGTTGAGAGCAGATAGCTATCTGTGTTACTTTGTAAACTGTACAGTATTAAAAGATCTGTGAATCTTTTCAGCCCGTGATTGGTGTATTTCCTTTGTGGTACTCAGCCTCGATATTTTCTTGTTCTTACAGATGGCGCCCGAATAGGGACCCTCAAGATTGATGCCATCTCATTGAAAAGTTGACACGGCTATCGGACCGGGATCGGACGGTGAGAAAGGGGGCCCCTTCTTGGATGAGACGTGACACCTCAACAGTACTGCATGACCCGATCCCTGGACGGTGAGCATGCAGTCCGAGACGGCATCTTGATGAGGGTCCATATATCGAGGCGGGCTTTTTTGCCGAAATCACCAACCACGCGGGTCCTTTGTTGTCCTTAGTACTCCGATCGGACCTCCCTTAGTCCTTTGAATCAGGTGAGTTGTGCCCCAATTCCTAAGTATCCTGACATTTGGTTGTAGTATTGTTCTTGCAAGTGCAATTGTTGCCAGGTAACACCAGTAATCTGACATGCCTGGGAAATTGTCTGCCTGTTTCAGGGCATTATTCCGCAGAGACAGACAATCTTTGGAATTTGGCCATCCGGCACCACAGGTGGGGTCGCCGGCATGTACTATGTACTGTAAGTACGGGACTGGTAGCATAGTGTTCAACGATATTTGGCACAGACAAACTAGACATGCTTCCGAACTTCAGTGGCCAATCAATGGTAGCTTTGAGATTTCTCGTATAGAGTATTTAGAGTCTATATTGTTAAAGAAAAAAGCTAGAACTGCAGCATTTGATACATTACAAAATTGGAAAAAAGAAGCTATGCAGCAGCTTAAAAGTAAAGAGAAACATGCGTGCCGACATATGTCAAACACCGAAAAGGCATTATTGTATGATCAGCAAAAACAGTCAGAGTCAGCTAGAAACATGGATAGGGCTTGTCAACTTGGTATACAGAAAATATAACCGTCTAAAGATTTTCATGCATCAGATGAATTGATTGATACACTTTTAAATGAATGAAGGCCTGGTGCCACTGTACCACCTCCTTATGTACTATTCCTGTTGTCTTACCTCTCCCTGCTGCCGTTCCTCCTCCCGTAGCAATTCCTGCTCCTCCTATTACTCTTCCTATTGCTCCTCCTATTATTCCACCTATTGCTTCTCCGCCACCAGTTATTGCTCCATTTCCTATTATTGTTCCTCCTCCTGTACCTCCACCTTTGCCAGCTGTTGTGGTTCCGGTAGATTTGTCTTTTGCGCCAATTATAGCACCTTCATTGCCTGTTATACAGGATTTGTCTACACTTTCTTTTCCAAGCAGTTCTGCTCCGCTTGTAGTTGATAAGGGAGCGAGTGCTGAATCAAAAATTGTAACTCGTAATACAGTTTCTAAAGAGAGAAAGAGAGACGTGAATGCATGGGCTAGACAATGCACGGAGAAAGGTGAACAATCAGATGTTTTAGCTACACTCTCTAATCTAGAAAGTCTTCCTGCGCAAAATATCTTTATTGAAGGGATAGGAATATATTTGATTGTAATGTGGAACAGACTGAACAATGCTGATATCCCACAAGGGTTGAGGATTTGAATGTTTTAGTATATTCAAGAGATACTGCAGAGAAAGTATATAAGCACGTCGAGAGGGTTTTTGAGTTTAGAAGGGAGTTAGAAAGGTTACAGAATGATGAAATAGATGGTGATAGTTTTGATGCTATTTATGTACAGAAACGGTTCCTTCCTCTTTGTAAATCGATGAGTGAAGAAACACGAATTTGCACGAAAGATGCACTTAGATGGATTTCAGACATGTCGATATCTCCAGTAGAAGTATATGACACGTATTGCCAGAAATGCAGAGGAAAGTGATACAGGTAATGGTAGAATACCTACAGGATGAATGTATAAAAAGAAAGATTTGTTGTCCCGCAGAATTATTGAATATCTATAAGAGAGCTTTTTCATCTAACACTACTTCCACCGCTCTAGTGCTTGATTTAGCTCTGTTGCTTAGCAAGCGTTCGGAGTTGACTGTTTCTCAGTTGCCTATGAGAGAGGTTCCTCCGACATTTGTTCCTAAAGTTGGGGTCCCGGCTAATGCCGCAATGGGTGCAGCTGCCTATGATATTGATGCACATTATATATCACAGTTTGTTCACGTCCCGTTCTCAAGACAGGAGGTGAATACTATTAGACAATCCATTCCAGATATTAGGAAGAATCCGACAGGGTTCTATAAGGAGATAGAATCTGTCCTGCAATCGTCAGTTTTCACTTTGGGTGATATAGATTTGTTATTTCCTGTGCTCCTACCTGCTAATTTATGGAAACAGATTAGGCCGATAGACGATGCAGCGGGGTTAGGTGACACATGGGATAGTTTGGTTAGGCAAATAGAGAAAGAAAAGCTGGTGAGAGACCACCACAGGTGATACTGACTTTGCCTGATAGAATAGTGACAAAATTGAAAACCTTAACTCCTGAGAGAAGGATAGTTTGGGACAAACTTACTGCTTGTACCCAAGGAAAATCTGAAGGCACTACCGAATTCTTTAATCGGTTTGAACAAGTATTTTCAGATTTTAGCGGACAAGATTTGAGCACCGAGTCCCGAAAATGATTATTCGTGGACAAATTTGTGCATGGATTGTTACCTGATATCCAGTCACAAATTATGACTTCCGAGAGGGCTTGGCAAGTTATATGGCTCAGTATTATGAGAATAGAATCAATAATGAGAAAGAAAGGATTGAAAAGAAAAAAGGAGATCTGAAAACTAAGGTTTTGTTGCAACAAATAGTTAGAGGACCTAGAGGGGGTAGTACACAGTTTCGGGGACAATATGTTCCACAAGGTAATGCGCTGTTGGGTCCTGTACACGTGAGCCAATGTGCTTATTGCAGACAAGAGGGCCATTGGCGAGAACAATGCCCGATCCTCCAGCAGAGGTCGAATAACACAAATGGTGTCATGGGTAGACGATCCAGAGGCTGCCCTGGGGTAGGGAGTCCTGGTAGAAGCCAGTTTTCTCAAAATTCTCAGTCTTTTTCGCAAGATAATCAGCAACCAAGTGTGGATAGCAGAAATATTTTTGATAATCCTTCTACTGCCTATCTTTCTGAAGATCTTCCCTTTGACAATATATTGTTTCGCTAGTATTGCCCGAAGCAGGGTTTGGAACCAACGCCTATTCCCGTTAATCAGAAAGGTCACTACGTTGAAATGATGGTGGGGAATAGGAAGCATCTATTTTTGATAGATACAGGGGCACAGAAGTGTTCCATTGATCATTCACGGGTTCCAGACATTCCACTGTCAGTGCAGACTAATGTTTCTGTAGGGTTTTCTGGTACGCCAGTGGTTAGTCCGGTTTCTCTGTAGGTACACATTTCACTTGGTCAATTTATGGATCCCTGTCTGTTTCTTTTGACTTTGAACTGTGAGAAGAATTTGTTGGGGTTGAATCTGTTGAAGGAATTAAATGCGGTAATTCATTGTTCTTCTGATGGAGTGCGTTTGACGATTTCACCACAGCAACCTTCTGCCTCACAGTTTCTGACTAGACCTTTGCCGCCGGAATTTAGTGAAGTTCTGAAGTGTTTATGGGCGATTGATGACAATGAAGTTGGTGTTTTACAAATTGAGACGGTGAAGATCGTTTTGAAACCAGGAGTAAAGTTGCTACGAATTTCACAATATAAGATTTCAGTTGATGGCGGGCAAGCTTCGAAGTGTATAGTTTCTGATTTTGTACATCGTGGGGTAATTGAAGAAATTGCAGGAAGTTTGTGCAATAGTCCTATTTTACCAGTGTATAAGAAAGGGGATAATGCAATTCCTTTTCGTTTCATTATCGATTTACGTGCTATCAATAAGATTGTTGCTCCACAATTTCCAATTGTGCCTGATGTAATGTTGATATTAACTATATTCCAGCTTCTGCTACCCATTTTAGTGTTGTGGATCTTAAGAATGCCTTCTTTAGCATTCCTATACACAAGAATAGCAGATACTTGTTCAGGTTCACCCTACAGTGACGCTCGTTTACATTCACCCGTGCGCCACAAGGATACACGGAAAGTCCGAGCATTTATAGTAGGGCTTTGAAAGAGCAGCTCGATACCCCTGAGTTGCCTACTACTTGTACATTGCTACAATATGTTGATGATCTTCTTTTGGCTGCAGATTCAGAAAGTGCTTGCAAGGAAGGCACTGTGTTATTGCTTATTCATGTAGCAAAACATGGATATAAAGCTTCACTGAAAAAGTTTCAATATTGTCGACAGGAGGTCGCCTATTTAGGCTATCTCCTGTCAAAGGAGGGAAGAAGATTGACACCTGAACAAATTAAAATAATTTCTAGCATGTTTGTCCCAAATACGCAGAAGGAAGTCAGGGCCTTGATAGGAATGGCTTCTTACTGTACTTTTCGCTAGTGATCAAACCAATGTTGGCATTGACAAAGAAGAGCATTTCTTTGCCACTACCGTGGAACTTGGAACACCAGAAGCTTTTGATCTGCTCAAGACTGCACTGTGTTCAGCACCAGTTTTGGGCACACCAAATTATGAAAAGGCCTTCGAGTTGTATATGCATGAACATGATGGATGTGCTTTGGCTGTGTTAACGCAGGAACATGGAGGGAAGAATAGGCTGTGCGGTTACTTTTCCTCCACCCTTGATCCTGTTGCATGCACTCAGCCGAGATGTCTGAGAGCTGTCAGTGTTGCTGCTGCGTCTGTAAAGCAGAGCGAGGGTATGGTCCTAGGCCATGCTTTAACCTTGTTGGTACCTCACTCTGTAGACAATCTATTAAACAGAACGCAAACACATCTTACTTCCGCACGATTAACGAAATATGAATTGATCTTGTTTGCACCGCATATACAAATTAAAAGATGTTGTGTATTAAATCCAGCTGAATTGTTACCTCTCCCGCAAGATATTTCTAGCAGTGACGAAATGTCACATGACTGCCTTTTTACCACAGAACAAGAAACTAAAGGCAGGATTAATTTGAAAGATACACCTCTGAATGATCCACAAGGGGGGCTATTTTGCGATGGCTCCTGCTTCAAACTTCTGGATGGTATATCCACTGCTGCTTATGGCATCACTACACTAAGCACGATCGTGGAAACCAAGAGAATTTCGCATAACTCTGCGCAGGCCGCAGAGATTATTGCACTGACTCGAGCTTGTGAACTTTCCGAAGGGCTTTGAGTGAATATGTATACTGGCAGGCAGTATGCTTTTGGGGTGGTTCACAACTTTGGTAGACTATGGGCAGAACGAGGTTTCTTGACCTCACATGGAACGAAGATCCAATAAGGCACCTTCATAGTTCAGCTACTCTCAGCGCTTGTACTTCCCACTCAGCTAGCAATTATGAAGTGCGCGGCACATCAGAAAATCATAGATGATGTAGGATAAGGGAACGCTTTTGCTGACCAGATAGCTAAACTGACTGCTAGTGACCTCTACTCACATATGTATCCTACAAGGGAAGTCAGAAACATTTGTAATATAGATGAAGGGATTGATTCCATAAAGAATATTCAAGCAGATGCCGCTCTAGAAGAAATTAAGAAATGGGCTGAGGGCTTGGCGAGGTTGGATGAAGACGGGTGTTGGGTGGATAATTTGGAGGAAAAATTGATGTTGCCAGATGCGTACGTTATTATGATGATTTCAATGATATGATATGATATGATAAGGTATTTGTAACGCGCCTATACACAAGTGTTTCAAGGCGCGACGAGGCAGGGAGGGAGGGAAACAAGGGGAAGACAGACAAACGATCCTACTAGGCCAGGTGTCATTCAGATCGCGCAAGTGCAGAGGAAGGGGAAAAGGAGAAAGTGCAGGGGGAGGAGGTGGGGGGGAAAGTGCAGTACAAGGTAAGTAGCGTAAATAAATAATAAATAATAAATAATAAATAAAAAGGGCCAGCTGGTGGCAAGTGCGAGGTAAGTGCAGAGCTGGGAAGGGGGCTGTAGGGATACAGTGACAGTCCCGCAGTGCAGGGGGAGCCAGGGAGGCAGTGCAAGTGGAGAGTGGCTGGGCCCTGGACCGAGGTCGCTGAGAGTGGCCCAGATGCAGGTATTAGTGCAGAATTCAGTGGGGAGTTAAGCAGGTTTAGCAGGGAGAGGAGAGAGAAGGCAGAAGCGAAGAGGAAGGTTTTGAGGTGCTTCCGGAACCGGAGATGGTTCTCCTCAAGTTTCAGGGAGGCAGGAAGGCTGTTCCAGAGGGAGGCCCCTGCTGCGGAGAGAGATCTGCCCCCAGCTCGTTGCTTCGAGAACGGCTGACCATGAGGGAGTTGGAGACGGATGAGCGAAGGGCTCGTGAAGGAAGATATTTAGGAAGAGAGAGTTGAAGGTATTTAGGCCCCAGGCCCCAGAAGGCCTTGTGGACAATGCAGAGGGTTTTTAACTTAATCCTCGCAGCCACTGGGAGCCAGTGAAGAGATTTCAGTCCTGGAGAGATACGGTCCCTGGGCTTGAGGCCAAGGACAAGTCTCGCAGTTCTGTTCTGGATAAGTTGCAGAGGGCGGGAGTGGAGGCAGGCAGATTAAGATAGAGGCTGTTACAGTAGTCCAGCCTTGAGAGAACCAGGGCTCGGGAGACAGTGAGCTTCTGGGGGAAGGAGAGGAAGGGAAGAATACCTCTGAGGAGGTGCAGCTGGTAGTGTGACTTCTTAGAGACGTCAGATATATGAGGAGAGAAGGAGAGTGTGGAGTCGAAGATGACCCCGAGGTTTTTAGCCTTGCAGGTAGGGGCAGGAAGGGGGCCAAGGGAGGCCGGCCAGAGAGCTGCAGGGAAGGAGGGAGTGGGTGTGCTGATGAGTAGAATCTCAGTCTTACTGGCGTTAAGGCAGAGGTCGTTGGCAGCACACCATTCCTGGATAGCAGACAGACAGTCGGAGATGAGGGAAGGAGAGGAGGAGGCCGAGTGTAGCCTGAAAATGAGCTGGGTATCGTCCGCATAGCACTGGAAGTAGGGGCAGAGAGTGGCGATGCGGTGGGCAAGGAGTGCCAGATACTGGTTGAAAAGCCAGGGAGAGAGATTGGATCCCTGGGGGACACCACAGGTGGAGAAAAAGATGTCAGAGAGGAAGGAGCCCATTTGGACCTGGGACGGTCGACCGGAAAGGAAAGAGTTCAGCCATGCCAGAGCCTGACCAGTGATACCCAGGTTATCACGGAGACGGTTGAGCAGGATGGCATGGTTGACAGTGTCAAAGGCAGAGGAGAGATCGAGCAGAATGAGAACACAGGGAGTGTTGGAATAGAGGTTCAGGAGCAGGTCCTCACGGATGTTCAGGAGAGCAGTTTCCGTGCTTCTGGCCGCTCTGAAGCCGGATTGATGGTCATGAAGATTACCAACAGATTCAGCATGGAGGTTAAGCTGGGAGATGGCCAGTTTCTCCAGGAGCTTGCCCAGGAAGGAGTAATGGAGATTGGGCGATAGTTGGCCGGGCAGGAGGGTCGGAAGAGGGTTTCTTGAGGAGGGGGTGCACAAGGGACTGCTTGAGGGGGGATGGAAGACTCCAGAGGCGAATGAGTGGTTGCAAAAGTCAGCCAGGGCAGGAGCCAGGGAGTCGATGTGGTCCTTGATGGTTTTGGAGGAACAGGGGTGAACCTGTTTAGACGAGGCTTTCATAGATCGGACTTGTCTGGAAACCTCATCAGCAGAAAAAGGTGGAAAAGCAGAGAAGGAGGGCGGAGGGGCGGCTGCAAGAGAGCAAGAGGAATAGCCGGGAAGAGAGGGAGGGAGGAGAGAGGAGGAGAGCGAGGACAGGATGTCCTGAGTTTTTGAGATGAAGTGCGAGGCCAGTGCAGTGCAGAGGGCCTGGGAGGGGACAGGAGAGGTAGAGACTGCAGCAGGGTTGGCCAGCTCCTTGCAGATTTTAAAGAGTTCGGCCGTGTTGTTAGAAGCCTCAGAGATGCGGGCTTGGATAAGGGCTCTCTTCTTGGTGAGGACGGAGAGCCGGTATTGCCTTTGGAGCAGGCGGCAGGCCAGTTTGTCAGAGGATGAACATGAAGCATGCCATTTCCTCTCTGCCACCCTGCACTTGCGTTTTAGGGTGACGAGATCAGAGTCATACCAGGAGTTACATTTGGCTTTGGGCTCCAGGCGGATTCTCATGACGGGGGCAAGGATATCGAGAGTATCAGATATAGAGGAATAGAGCATGGAGAGGGCTGTGTCAGGGTGGGAGTCAGCCGAGGGGGAGGAGGGGCGAGAAGGTAGCAGCGAAAGCCTCAACTGACACGCGCTTCATGGTCGGATGACCGAGAAGGTGGGTGGCAGTGGAGAGGGTGGCTTTGCCTGTGGGGTAGGGAGGGAGAGGTGGGAGGATAGGAGAAAGTGATCGCTCCAGGAGAGAGGAGTGGAGAGAGGGAGGAGAGGGGAAGGTCAGAAAGAGATCAGAGCATCAAGAGTGTGCCCTGCAGAGTGAGTAGGCCCAGACGGGAGAATAGAGAGTGAGAGAGAGTTGCAGAGTTCGCGAAAGAGACCAGTGGGGGACAGGAGGCATCGAGGTGGATGTTGAAGTCACCGAGAAAGAGGAGTTGGGTGGTTGAGGACAGGAGTGAGGAGGAGAGGTCAGCCCACTCAGAGAGGAAGGAGGAAATTAGACCAGGTGGCCGATAGATAGTAGCCAAGGTAAGGGAATGGCTAGGAGAGAGAGAGAGTCGGCAGACAAGACATTCAAAAGAGGAGTAGGTCTGCGTAGGAGTGACAGTGGCAGGAATCCACTCAGGGAAGATAAGGGCAACACCACCCCTGAACGGTTGGGCCTGGGCACGGAGAGGATTTTGTAGCCGTCAGGTAGGAGTGTGTCGAAGCTGGTGGCAGAGCTGCAGTGAACCATGTCTCAGTGAGACCGAGGACGTCGAGGTCCAGTTCCTCAAGAAGGCGACAGATATCAGAGGAGTGCTTGATGGCAGAGCGAGAATTTAGAGTGGCAATGTGGAGAAGGTTGCCACCCTTGAAAAACTTCCGGGGAGGGTACAGATCAGAGGTACGCCCTGCGGAGGTGTTAGAGAAGGAGTTGAAGAGGGAGCAAGATAAGGGGCAGGGAGGGAGGGGAGAGGCAAGGTAGCCGAGGACAGAGGAGGGGGGACAGCGGGAGCGGAGAGGAAGTTGATGAGGCGTGGGAAGCGTCTATCAAAGAGGTGAAGGTTGGCCTGAGGGCCTTGGACCAAGACGGTCCCGTTAGCATAGACATTAATGATGGCCTTAGAGGAGTGGAAAGGGACCAAGAGGACATCCCAACGGGTGCCACCATTAATGGGAGAGGAGGAGAAAGGAGAGAGCACAGCGACCATGTGAAGGGTCCATAGGTCAGGTGAAGGCACGAAAAAGAGAATGTCAGTGAGAGTTTCCTTGGAGCAGGCGCTCGTGTAGGTGTCAGCGATAGGGAGGCCTGGGTTGGAGACCAGGATGTCCTTTTTAAACTTTTTCCTACCGGATTTAGTGAGGAGAGCAGGATAGTCAATAGAGAAGCAGTTAGAGAAGATAGGCGAGATAGAGAGCACCATGGAGTAGGAGGGGAGGCGGACGACACGAGTATGCAGACAGGAAGTGAGTGGCGGGCACTAGTTTACCACAATGCAGAGCAAACAGTAATGCGTAGTAGGTCAGGGCCACCTAAGTTTGAGAATCCTGCGAGGGGAGAAAAGCACCCTAGTTTACCACAATGCAGAGCAAACAGTAATGCGTAGTAGGTCAGGGCCACCTAAGTTTGAGAATCCTGCGAGGGGAGAAAAACACCCTAGTTTAACACAATGCAGAGCAAACAGTAATGCGTAGTAGGTCAGGGCCACCTAAGTTTGAGAATCCTGCGAGGGGAGAAAAAGCACCCTAGTTTACCACAATGCAGAGCAAACAATGGCCCATGGTCCCATTGATATATGCACTAGGAAAATCTTCAAAATGTTTTGAGGACATACATTGCCATTGTGCCTCCTCGGAAATACTGTAGACCACAAATTATTAAAGTGAAGAGAGGCTGGACAACATTACTCAAAATTGTATAAAAGCACAAATGTTTAGACGTCCCTCTCTCTCTCACCTCTCTCTGTCGGGCTGGTACACATTGCGGGCTGTTGAGAGCCAGCTAGCTATCTGTGTTACTTTGTAAACTGTGCAGTATTAAAAGATCTGTGAATCTTTTCAGCCCGTGATTGGTGTATTTCCTTTGTGGTACTCAGCCTCGATATTTTCTTGTTCTTACACTTTCTCAGCTAAATAGCCACCAGGCTGCATGGCGACACGCCATGCCGCATTCAACTAATGTATGGTGTGGACTCAGCCATTGACCCAAGAATGGTGATTTATGCAAGGTGCAAGACCTTTGCTGCATAAAGGAAGATTTGCAACTTTAATCTGTGGCTAACAGATAACTCTCAATCTCTTGCACTGCCACTGACCCAACTTGATTCATGCACACTCCACATGCCTACTACAGATCAAGCACCTGCTAAACTCCACAAGTCTGCCACCCACATTTGCCACCTCACCATATGCCCACACTAACGTGCACACAAGCGACCGGCTCTGACGTGTTGAACACTTATTGCAAGCAAAATCCGAACACATACTGCTTGCAAAGAACACACTAACAAAAACACACGCAACACACACACGCATACACACACATGCAGACACAAACCACACGCGCATACACGCATACACACCCACATGAACATGAATGCACACACATCTATACACACACATATACACACACAGACACAAACACACACATGTAAACATACATGCACACATACATGCACACACAACACACACGCACACACATGCATGCACCCACATCTACACACACATAAACACACACATGCATAGACACATACACACAATCACACATACAACCATACACACCCACATGCTCATGCATGCACGCACATCTACACACACACATATACACACCCACATGCTCATGCATGCACGCACATCTACACACACACATATACACACTCACAGACAGACACAACACACACATGCCTAAACACACACATGCACACACAACAAACACACACACACACGTACACACATGCATGCACACACATCTGCATACACATACACACCGAGACACACATGCTCAAACACACACACAGACACACATTCAAACACACACACAAGCACACACACACACACACGCACGCTGGCAACCATAAAACATGCCCTACCTCACACAGTCAACCTAATAGCAATCTCTGCTTTTCACCTTCTTCCTTCACTAGCCCACCTACAACTTCACCTAGTTACTTGCAATGACTGTAGCTCCCAGAGGCCATACAAATGAAAAATGTAGCACTATCGCAAGAGCGAGCAAGTAACATATCATAGCTTTATGCTATCCTGTTACTCGCATTTCATACGTCCCTTTTTGTTTGCAAAAGACACTTGTTGCAGGAAGCAATAAAGATTCAAATTCCTTCTAGCGCCTAGAAACGCGACTGCTCTACTTTTTCTTGCATCTGTTGTACAGTGTTTCTATTAAAACCACTATGGTACCTATTGAGATAATTATAGAAACCGACATTCTTAAATTACTTTTTGGCTTGGAAATATATGTGTAACTAAAACTATCGCCTCTACACAGACAAGGCTCGCGCATTAAGAAAAATACACAGTGAATGTGTGCAATATAAAGAACATGACATAACATGCACAACCCTATGCTAACATGTATTCAGCTAAACCATGGTCACCAGATAGGCTTCCATGACATACCCAATGAACCCCAGCCCCGCCCTCCTTTCCAGGTGTCATAACTCTATTCACTTTCCGTGTCTCATTCCGGGCGTTAACGCGGTGCAGCGTGTCGCAGAGAGCCTTGTGGAGCACCGCAGGATGGCCTGAGAAGGGTAGCTGAGGGGAGAGCCCAACTTTCAGCCATCTTGCTGAACTGTAGGAGGCTGGCGGTGCCTCAAATAGTAGGAGGGAGAGCAAACCACACTCCTCCAGACCAGAAGCTGGCAGGATCCAGCGGGTTCATGGATAATGCGAGAATATAGAGCCCCTCACACTCCTCCAGACCAGAAGTGGGCAGGATCCAGCGGGTTCATGGATAATGCGAGAATATAGAGCCCCTCACACTCCTCAAGACCAGACGCGGGCTGGACCCAGTGGGTTCATGGATAATGTAGTAATATAGAGCGGCTCACACACCTTCAGACCAGACGCGGGCAGGATCCAGCGGGTTCAAGGGTAATGGGGAAATATAGAGCCCCTCACTCTCCTCCAGACCAGAAGCGGGCAGGACCCAGCAGGTTCATGGAAATGGAGCAAGATAGAGCGCCTTACACTCCTCCAGGCCAGAAGCGGGCAGGACCCACCAGGTTCAAGTATAATTGGGCAATATAGAGCATCTCACACTCCTCCAGGTCAGACACGGGCAGGATCCAGCGGGTTCATGGATAATGGGAGAATATAGAGCCCCTCACACTCCTCCAGACCAGACGCGGGCAGGACCCAGTGGGTTTATGGATAATGTAGTAATATAGAGCACCTCACACTCATCCGGACCAGAAGCGGGCAGGACCCAGCGGGTTCATGGATAATGTAGTAATATAGAGCACCTCACACTCATCCGGACCAGAAGCGGGCAGGATCCAGCAGGTTCCTGGATAATGGGGCAATATAGAGCATCTCACACTCCTCCAGACCCGAAACGGGCAGGATCCAGCGGGTTCATGGTTAATTGGGCAATTTAGAGCACCTCACACTCCTCCAGACTAGAAGCGGGCAGGAACCAGCAGGTCCATGGATAATGGAGCAATATAGAGCCCCTCACTCTCCTCCAGACCAGAAGCGGTCAGGATCCAGCGGGTTCATGGATAATGGAGCAAGATAGAGCACCTCACACTCCTCAAGACCAGACGCGGGCAGGACCCAGTGGGTTCATGGATAATGAAGCAATATAGAGCGCCTCACTGTCCGCTAGACCGGATGCGGGCAGGATTCAGTGGGTTCATGGATAATGGAGCAAGATACAGCGCCTCACACTACTCCGGACCAGAAGCAGGCAGGACCCAGCAGGTTCATGGATAATGGAGCAATACGGAGCGCATCACACTCCTCTAGACCAGAAGCGGGCAGGACCCAGCAGGTTCATGGATAATTGGACAATATAGAGCACCTCACACTCCTCCAGACCAGAAGTGGGCAGGACCCAGCAGGTTCATGGATAATTGGACAATATAGAGCACCTCACACTCCTCCAGACCAGAAGTGGGCAGGACCAGCGGGTCCATGGATAATGGAGCAATATAGAGCCCCTCACTTTCCTCCAGACCAGAAGCGGGCAGGATCCAGTGGGTTCATGGATAATGGAGCAAGATAGAGCACCTCACAGTCCTTCGGACGAGAAGCAGGCAGGACCCAGCAGGTTCATGGATAATGGAGCAATATAGAACGCCTCACAGTCCTCCAGACTAGGAGCGGGCAGGACCCAGCGGGTTCATGGATAATGAAGCAATATAGAGCGCCTCACAGTCCTCTACACCAGACGCGGGCAGGATCCAGCGGGTTCATGGTTAATTGGGCAATTTAGAGCACCTCACACTCCTCCAGACTAGAAGCGGGCAGGAACCAGCAGGTCCATGGATAATGGAGCAATATAGAGCCCCTCACTCTCCTCCAGACCAGAAGCGGTCAGGATCCAGCGGGTTCATGGATAATGGAGCAAGATAGAGCGCCTCACACTCCTCAAGACCAGACGCGGGCAGGACCCAGTGGATTCATGGATAATGGAGCAATATAGAGCACCTCACAGTCATCCAGACTAGGAGCAGGCAGGAACCAGTGGGTTCATGGATAATGAAGCAATATAGAGCGCCTCACTGTCCGCTAGACCGGATGCGGGCAGGATTCAGTGGGTTCATGGATAATGGAGCAAGATACAGCGCCTCACACTACTCCGGACCAGAAGCAGGCAGGACCCAGCAGGTTCATGGATAATGGAGCAATACGGAGCGCATCACACTCCTCTAGACCAGAAGCGGGCAGGACCCAGCAGGTTCATGGATAATTGGACAATATAGAGCACCTCACACTCCTCCAGACCAGAAGTGGGCAGGACCCAGCAGGTTCATGGATAATTGGACAATATAGAGCACCTCACACTCCTCCAGACCAGAAGTGGGCAGGACCCAGCGGGTCCATGGATAATGGAGCAATATAGAGCCCCTCACTTTCCTCCAGACCAGAAGCGGGCAGGATCCAGTGGGTTCATGGATAATGGAGCAAGATAGAGCACCTCACAGTCCTTCGGACGAGAAGCAGGCAGGACCCAGCAGGTTCATGGATAATGGAGCAATATAGAACGCCTCACAGTCCTCCAGACTAGGAGCGGGCAGGACCCAGCGGGTTCATGGATAATGAAGCAATATAGAGCGCCTCACAGTCCTCTACACCAGACGCGGGCAGGATCCAGCGGGTTCATGGATAATGGAGCAATCTAGAGCCCCTCACTCTCCTCCAGACCAGAAGTGGGCAGTATCTAGCGGGTTCATGGATAATGTAGCAATATAGAGCCCCTCACTCTCCTCCAGACCAGAAGCGAGCAGGATCTAGCGGGTTCATGGATAATGTAGCAATATAGAGCGCCTCACACTCCACCAGACCAAAGCGGGCAGGACCCAGCGGGTTCATGGATAATTGGGCAATATAGAGCACCTCACACTCCTCCAGATCAGAAGCGGGCAGGACCCAGCGGGTTCATGGATAATGGAGCAATATAGAGCACCTCACACTTCTCTAGACCAGAAGCGGGTAGGACCCAGCGGGTTCATGGATAATGTAGCAATATAGAGCACCTCACACTCCTCCAGACCAGAAGCGGGCAGGACCCAGCAGGTTCATGGGTATTGGGGCAATATAGAGCGCCTCTCAATCCTCCAGACCAGAAGCGGGAAAGACCGAGCGGGTTCATGGATAATGGAGCAATATAGAGTGCCTCACACTCCTCTAGAGCAGAAGTGGGCAGGATCCAGTGGGTTCATGGATAATTAGGCAATATAGAGCCCCTCACACTCCTCCAGGCCAGACGCGGGCAGGACACAGTGGGTTCATGGATAATGGAGCAACATAGAGCGCCTCACACTCCTCCAGACCAGAAGCGGGCAGGATCCAGCGGGCTCATGGATAATGGAGCAATATAGAGCGCCTCACACTCCTCAAGACCAGAAGTGGGCAGGTTACAGCGGGTCAATGGATAATTGAGCAATATAGAGCACCTCACACTCCTCCAGAAGCGGGCAGGACCCAGCGGGTTCATGGATAATGGGGCAATATAGAGTGCCTTACACTCCTCCAGACCAGAAGTTGGCAGGACCTAGCGGGTTCTTGGATGTCGGGGCAATATCGAGCGCCTCACACTCCTCCACACCAGAAGCAGGCAGGATCCAGCGGCTTCATGGATAATGGAGAAATATAGACCACCTCACACTCCTCCAGGCCAGAAGTGGGCAGGATCCAGCGGGTACATGGATAATGGGGCAATATTGAGTGCCTCACACTCCTCCAGACCGGAGGCGGGCAGGATCCAACAGGTTCATGTATAATTGGGAAATATAGAGCGCCTTGCACTCCTCCAGACTAGAAGTGGGCAGAATACAGTGGGTTCATGGATAATACAGCAATATAGAGGCCCTCACTCTCCTCCAGACCGGAGGCGGGCAGGATCCAGCGGGTTCATGGATAATGGAGCAATATAGAGCACCTCACACTCCTCCAGATCAGAAGCGGGCAGGATCCAGTGGGTTAATGGATAATGGAGCAATATAGAGCGCCTCACACTCCCCCAGCCCAGAAGCGGGCAGGATCCAGCGGGTTCGTGGATAATGGAGCAATATAGAGCCCCTCACACTCCTCCAGAGCAGGAGTGGGCAGGACCTAGTGGGTTCATGGATAATGGGGCCATATAGAGCCCCTCACACTCCTCCAGACCAGACCCGGGCAGGATCCAGCCAGTTCATGGATAATTGAGCAATAAAGAGTGCCTCACACTCCTCCTGACCAGAAGCGGGCAGGATCCAGCGGGTTCATGGATAATGGAGCAATATAGAGCCCCTCACTCGCCTCCAGACCAGACCCGGGCAGGACCCAGTGGGTTCATGGATAATGGAGCAAGATAGAGCACCTCACACTCCTCCAGACAAGAAGCGGGCAGGATCCAGCAGGTTTATGGATGATGGGGCAATATAGAGCGCCTCACACTCCTCCAGACCAGAAGCGGGCAGGATTCAGCAGGTTTATGGATAATGGGGCAATATAGAGCGCCTCACACTCCTCCAGACCAGAAGCGGGCAGGATTCAGCAGGTTTATGGATAATGGGGCAATATAGAGCGCCTCACACTCCTCCAGACCAGAAGCGGGCAGGACCCAGTGGGTTCATGGCTAATGTAGCAACATAGAGCGCCTAACACTCCTCCAGACCAGATGCGGGCAGGACCCAGTGGGTTCATGGCTAATGTAGCAACATAGAGCGCCTAACACTCCTCCAGACCAGATGCGGGCAGGACACAGTGGGTTCATGGATAATGAGCAATATAGAGCCCCTCACACTCCTCCAGACCAGAAGCGGGCAGGACCCAGTGGGTCCATGGATAATGGAGCAAGATAGAGCACCTCACACTCCTCAAGACCAGAAGTGGGCAGGTTACAGCGGGTCAATGGATAATGGAGCAATATAGAGCGCCTCACACTCCTCAAGACCAGAAGTGGGCAGGTTACAGCGGGTCAATGGATAATGGAGCAAGATAGAGCACCTCACACTCCTCCAGACCAGAAGCGGGCAGGATTCAGCAGGTTTATGGATAATGGGGCAATATAGAGCGCCTCACACTCCTCCAGACCAGAAGCGGGCAGGATCCAGCGGATTCATGGATAATGAGCAATATAGAGCCCCTCACACTCCTCCAGACCAGAAGCGGGCAGGACCCAGTGGGTCCATGGATAATGGAGCAAGATAGAGCACCTCACACTCCTCCAGACCAGAAGCGGGCAGGATTCAGCAGGTTTATGGATAATGGGGCAATATAGAGCGCCTCACACTCCTCCAGACCAGAAGCGGGCAGGACCTAGCGGGTTCTTGGATGTCGGGGCAATATAGAGGGTTCATGGATAATGGAGCAATACCGTAAACCGTATTCTGGTTCATCCTTCTGAGGTTGATAAAATCACTACCACTTTAGCCGTGTCACAATTAGCGCTTTAGGTGGGGTGAGAAATCGAGGGGGGGGGAGGCTGCAGCGAGGGTGTGTGGCCTAAATTATGGCTGTGGCCTGAAGTGACCCCAGCACAGGGCAATAAAAAAGAAAAGTTAACGATGACCTCTTTTGTTCACTATTTCGCACTGGGGATCCATCCGAGCCCTGCCAGTGACACGCCAGTGACACGCCAGTGACACGCCAGTGGCGAATTGCTCTGTGCTGTTTCCTTGGAACCAGGGGTCTTGCTAGGCCTGGAAAAGAACCGGGGCTCCGCTAATGTCGGGACTGTCCGGACACGGGGCTAGCTATAGTCTTTTGGTTGTAGACCCTGAGCTTCTATCCGGGGCTACAACCAAAAGACCCCGGGCTATAGCTCCCTCAGCCCCCCCGCCCCCAGCAACGCCTCTGAATGGAGCTCAATTCATTGTATTTAATTCAATATACTGTGTCAAGCGGTAAAATGAATGAAACTAGTTGAATGTGGGTGTCATGGTTGTGAGAGTGTAAGTATGGGGTCTGGGGATGATCAGTGGTGGAGTTTCCCCTGCTGGGGGGGAGGAGAGGGGCTGCATGTTTCTGGTGAGCCATGGCTGACTGGTGGGGTCGGCAGTGATGGGAGTGGTGCGGTCAGGTGTGGTAGCAGGTGTTTTGGATTCCCTCGGTGAGATGTCAGTGGGGCAGGCTGGGGCGGGTGAGCGGTAGGGCATGGTGTGGCTTTCATTGTGTAATGGCTTGGCAGGAGCCGTGTTGGCTGTATTACCAGTGTGATGCACAGGCGTAGGGGGTGGAGACCTTGTCTGTAAGGTACCGGAGCCAAGGCTCATTGTTGTTGGCATGGCAGAGGGCCAGGGAGAGAGCGATGGGAGGAAAGGGGACAATAGTATGTTTGTAGCAGTGGTAGAGCACGAGAGCGGGCAGGAAACAGCTTGGGGTATGAGGGTAGTGGGCAGCAGTACCAAACTGCGATGGAGAAGAGGTGGAACTCTTCTTACCTTGTTGGGGATTTTCAATAGAACACATTGCAGAGGCTGTGAGATCAGCATCTTCAGCGTCTGGGGAATGGGTATTGTGAGGATTGCACGGAAGCCGCGCCGGCACTGCCGAGCACAGACAGGCACAGACGGGAGGAATCCTTACCTCTGGTTCCATGGTTCTGGGCCAGCACAGTGTGCCGGCCGTGGATGCTGCGTGGGGGTTGGTCGCAGCCTGGCCAGTCACGGGGCGGTGTGGAATGCTGTAGGAAACAGGGAAGAGCGGCGGCCATCTTTTCACGGACAGCAGGCCCGTTTTGCAGTATGGAAGTTCCACTTGGGTGTCCCTCACTCGTGGAGGTAAGCGGGCACCCAGCGGAGATGGTTGCAGCCAGAGGTTGTTATATCCGCCCTACGTCCCGCAGCGCGGTGACGTAGGGCAAGTTAATAAAAGCCCCGCCCCCCTGAGTGGGAGGCAGTTCCGGGCGAAGCTGAGCCAGCGTGTGTGTGTCTCTTCTTGATCTCCCCTGCCCAGGCCGCGCTCCAGGCCATGCGGCCTCTTGGACCGGAGCCAGCCCCTCGTGCTGGGCCTCCGGCAAAACGCACGACATAACAGAGGTTAGCTATCCATCTAGCCAGCTATCGGGAAGTTTCATGGATTTTCTGTTGTACTTCGTGTTGTTTAACGTTCTCTACTGTTCCATCAACCACACTTGCCTTGTTGACATTTACTTAACGCGCACTTGGTACCGGAATAATGTATGGTACTTCCAAGTCATGAGCATGTCCCCTCCACACCTTCCCCTATGTCACCACGTCCCGCACTTAAAGAACTTAAGCCAAGCCATCGAGAAAGCCTTGTAATACAATATTTATGATATCAGTGGTGAGGATGGGTCATCCAGTGGAGAGGGGGAAGGAGAGAAAAGGAGTGCGAGCAGGTAGCAGCACTGGAGGGTGGCGGAACAGAGGGATGGGTTAGGGTACTGGAGCAAAGATTACAGGGCAGAGACGAGGAGGGCAGGGAGCTAGCCGGATGGGGGATTAAGGACAGCTTGCAGACATTTGAAGAGGGATTGGTGCTGTGTGGGTAGCCAGCAGGTAAGGTGGCGGTGAGCAGAGTTGCGAGAGGAGCAAGGGCAGAGTTACAGAGTGGGAGTTGGGAAGTTCATCATTCTGTTAAAGGTGCTAAATGGGTAGCAATGGCGCCCCAGGAAGAAGCCAAGACAGTAGCTACATTGACCAATTGTGAGAGTGGAGATAGATTAAGTAGGGGACATCATTTCCAAATGTTTAGCAGGTCAAGTCTTGCACAGGCACATTGGTGGGTATGCATTGATGCAGTCCCTTATAAGTTTGCGGTGTCTTGAATGTTGGTGGGCGGTGACAAAAGCAGGTGGTTATTGGATAAGACTCGGGCGAACCTAGGGGTTGGGGACTCCCACCCGCTTCATGATGCCGTCCGCAAAAGGGGGTATTCAGAGGATAATCCAGGCTCCACAGTCCATCCCTGGCCTTGGTTCTTTCCCCCCCCCAATTCAGACCATGAACAATCAGGACATGATAGGGTTGTGTCACAGTGTGGACAATCTAACAGAACGATACATGGAGATCAAACTCTCTGCGGAGCCATGATAGCGGGCGTCAGGAGGGCACACAGTACTTATAAAGAGAATTGGCAAAACATTGCATTTTTCTCAGACATATGACACATTCGTTTGACACCAGATAAAAGTCTTGTTGCCCCCAACAAGGTGCAGCATGGCCAGGATCCACATTCTATAGGAATAAATAGCTGACCAGGTTGAAATGGCATCAGCTTGTGGCTATGGTGGCCTGCCCAACTCTGAAGTTGTAGGCCCAGGGCCCTCTCCCATGAACAAGCTTTGTTTACACTCAGTGTACACCAGACACTACTCCTATACCCCGCAGCCTTCCCAGCAGGAGGATGAAAGGCAGGGGACAAGGGCAGAGTGAGAGGGCAACTGAGGCGGAGATGGGAGAAGTGAAAGGGGAGAAGAGAGAAGTGAGAGTGGAGGAAGAGGAACAAAAGGTGATAGCACAAGTGGAGGATGGAGATACAGACACTGAGGTGGAGAAGAGAGAAATGCAGTGGTGTATAGTGCATTTTTGAACTGGGGGGAATTCATGTATGCGCCTAATATGAAGGAGCAACCAAGTGCAGTGAGGGAGCTTTAACCAAATAGGAGTTAGGGGTGATTCCCCCCCAAGAGAACAAGAGAAACAAATATAAAGTGATGAGCACTTTCTGTGAAAAATTGGGTAAAAGCCACACAGTTTGCAATCAATTTTGTATGGTAGCACAGGGGCAAACCCAGTAGATGCAAGTTGATAACAGTGCACAAGACCATTTTCCAACACATCTTCTTACACCTTTGCCCACAACATATGCCAGTACATAAAATATTTCCATGCTGGCTGTTCTCATATATACCCATTCATGCTGCACCAATATATGCCAGTATTACCATATAAGGACTCCCAGCTAGTATAAAATGCCATGCCACAGAAAGAAAGTATATATCCAGACTGGCTTTACCAAGGTAGGCTAGTGTACCACGTAATCACACCTCTGTTCACGTTTACCCTTGATGCAAAGTACACAAATGCCATAACACACAAACAATATATGGCTAGAATGGAACCACCAATGTAAACCAGTCTAGTCACGTAATAACACTTATCATGTTTGCTTTACCCTTGATGTCATGTAAAAAGTAAAAAATACCATGCCACAGTATGAAAGTGAATGGAGACTGACACCAGAGGCCAAGATAGCCGTGTAATGAAACCTATCATGCTTGCTTCAACCTTGATGCCAAATAAAAAATGTCATGCCACATTCAGAAAGTAAAGGAAAACGGACACTACTAATGTAGGTCAGTCTAGCAACATAATAACAGTTATGTTTGCTGTACCCTTGATGTCGAGTAAAAATGTCATACCAAAATAAGATATATGCAGACTGAAACTAGTAGTGGCAGTTTGCATATACTTTCTTAATGTGGCATGACATATTTTACTTGGCGTTAAGGGTAAAGCAAACATGACAAGCGGTATTACATGGCTAGACTGGCCTACATTCAATATAGGGCATTCCAGTCATGTAATAATGTGTGACAATCCCAGAAAGTGGTGGAGCGACGAGGAGGAATGGTAAATATTGAGCAAGAGTGAGAGAAGAGTGAACAAGGAGAGAGGTGTGGAGGTGAAAATTAGAAGGAGAGAAGAGTGAAGTATCCTCCTGGTTACCCCCTACTCCTGAAGGAGGAGCCCATGGTAATGGGCCAAATGAGAGGAAGCCAAGCTATTCAAGGGTTTAGAGCGTGGAAAGACGTCTAAGGTGGTGAAGTAAAAAGCTCAGGGAGGGCCCTGGCAGACTCAAGAATGAGGTCAGGCTTGCAGAACCCAGTGTCCAGTGCACACTGATGAGTCGGGCACCTGGAACGTGTCCA
The DNA here is from genome assembly GCA_002915635.3 of Ambystoma mexicanum. NCBI lineage: Eukaryota > Metazoa > Chordata > Amphibia > Caudata > Ambystomatidae > Ambystoma > Ambystoma mexicanum. Next base: position 1,008,145,845 of record CM030325.1, on the reverse strand, counting down.
GGTGACCCAGAGCAAGAGCCATGGTAATAACAGGTGTTTCACAAGGTGAGCACAACCTACGCGACATTCTGACAAACAGGACATACAAAAAGCCCTTACATAAGGACAAGGAAGAAGTGTGAGGCACTTGAAATTCCAAAAGTCTGAGTGACTTTTCCCACCAGGAAGGTGGAATTCTTAAGGGGCGAGATCGAAGGTTCTGAGACAGCCTGACAGGGTGCTAATTTAGTTTTGTCAATCCTACCCCTGCTGCTCAGTGTACCAAATCCCCTACTTTTTGTGTTGCCAGTAAAGCTCTTTTACTGTATTCCATGGTTTTGCGCTGTCTGTTGATCTCCGGCCGTGAGAGGGAGACGATGAGGACAGAAAAATAGCAAGCAGCCTGGCAGAAAATTGATTTCCTGACAAAACCCAGTACTTTACATGCGTATCCCTCTTTCATAGGGAGTCGGTGGAGCACTTTCAGACGCAGCTGGATGCGACATCTGCCGTGAATGAGACGCTTGTTCAGCGTGAAGGCACAGGCACTTTCTAACGGAGCCTTGCAGAGGTGCAGCTCTCGAAGGACTCTGTTGCCCATGATTGCACAAAGGCAGGAGTTGGTGAGGTCACAGAGGAGGGTTTAGTGTTGACATCTCCTACACATGAAAGGGAAGAGCCGTGAGCGGCACCTGGGATATTTGATGTCTCATGTGAAAAGATATTGGCCCTCATCATGAGTGCCGCCCACATGTCCGGCGGTATTACTGCCGGATCACGGGTTGGGTGGTAAACATTATTCCACATTCACCATTGGGTTAATTGGACCCAATGGGGAGTTTTCAGCTCAATTACCGCCGGCGGTATTTCTGTGGGGTAATTGCAATGAAAATCTGGATTTTTCCAGCATGTTCACCACCAATTCTGAGCTTGGGTTAAACACGCCATACTCATCATTGGGCGGATCCTTAAATGCGGCTCTAAACCCGTTACCACCGCATTTAAGGGCTACCGCCCAACTCGTGATAATTTAGCAGAATGGGTCTGGATCTGTTGGAGAAGAGGTGGAGGAGAGCACTTGGGGAACCCAAGATCAAATAGAAACATGTTGACAATATTATTAAAGGCACGTGTCATCTGACATACAGGAGGGATTAGCATCAAGAACTGGAGAAATTGGATCTAAGTGCTGAGAGACGCAGTCTAAAAGCAGAAATCCCTGGATCTAAGGAGGGGATCCAGCGGGCACATGTCGCTAGTGGAGAAATCTGGTAGTAAATGGCTTCTGATTCCTGATTGGACGGAGTGCTAGCTAACCATACATTACAGTAAACTATTAAAGTTGCTTCATTTTAAGAGAGTACATGATATTGACCTCCATGATATGATATGATGTGGCATTTATAACGCGCCTGTACATAAGTGTTTCTAGGCACAAATTATGTTGGTTTTATGAATGTATATTGTTTGACTATGCACCACATTGCTACTCTAGGGACCTGGCGGATGCCGGTGGATTGCTCTAGAAACCAAGGAAAGCCACAAACTCGATTGCTTATTCTGGACGTAGCGACGCTGCTCGAGATATTGATGTCAGCAGAGGAAGCAGCATTACCAGAAGTAACTTTAACACAAGTTCATATTACAGGGCCTGCGATAGTTATGGTTAAGTTGCTCAACCCATAGGAAGAGCACTTTTTGGCCGGCTTATAACTCGGCCCCCCTTTGACGAATCCTTACCAAACTTTGCAAAAAAAGTATATGGCCAGTCTGTATTTTTCTGGCAAGTTTGGTGAGGCATCATCAAGGGGGGGCAAAGTTGTAGGGGGGTCCCACAATTTCTGTTTTTTCCATAGATGCAATGGAATTATTTTTTGCTCATGTCTACAGCCCAAACCGCTTGACGGATTTTCACCAAATTTGATGCAGGAGCGGTGGCTTGGTCCCAAAAGCGTGCTTTTGTAAATTTGGTGTAAATCCGTCCAGTAGTTTTCTTTAAAACGGAAAAAAGAGTGTGGAAAACAAATGGTGATATCTGGGTTCGGACTCACCTCCCAGTTCGCTCTGCGGACGGGCCTCCGATTGGCCCTGGGGCCGACGTGATGTCAGCGACATCAGGAACGCCTGGTGATTGGATGGTGAAAAGCGTGAAGTGCGTCACATATTCTGAAACGCCCGCCATGTTGTATCAGCGGACAACTGCGGCCGACGCGGACAGTGCGGTGGGGAAAATGTCTGGGAAACACATTTTGGGTGATTTGGTGTTGGAAAGAAGGGCAAAAGTGTGTGAAAAAAAAGTGTGCTATCTGGGTTCGGTCCACGGACTCACTACCCTGTGCTGCGCGGACGGGCATCCGATTGGCCCATGGGCTGACGTGATGTCAGCAGACATCAGGAACGCCTGGTGATTGCATGGTGAAAAGCGTGAGGTGCGTCACATTTTCTGAAACGCCTGCCATGTTGTATCAGCGGACAATCGCAACCGACGCGGACAGCGCAGTGGGGGAAAAAGTCTGGGAAACACATTTTGAGTCATTTGGTGTTGGAAAGAAGGGCTGGGAAGGTTGGGGAAGTGAAAAAAGATTATATGGGGCTCTTTGTATAGGTGGAAGAAGAGCGTACAGGCAGCAAGGCGGTCCGCAGACACCACGGTAGTCCCAGACAAACTCTTGGGCGGGCAGCTTGAGAAACACATTTGGTGAATGCAAGAGGGCTTGGTCAGAGCAGGGGAGTGAAATCTAGATAATATGGGGATATTTGCAAATGTGAAAAATAGGGTTCTCGGTCTATTTCAATGTCTGCAGATGTCATTTGAATTTGCAAGTTCAGGGCAATTTGTGGTGTGGTGGTTCTAGCCAGTGGCCAGATTCTTGGGTGCATGGCCGTATTATGCTGTGGCGGTTGTGGCCAGTGCCTAGATTCTTGGGTGCATGGCCGTATTATGCAGTGGCGGTTGTGGCCAGTGCCTAGATTCTTGGGTGCATGGCCGTATTATGCAGTGGCGGTTGTGGCCAGTGCCTAGATTCTTGCGTGCATGGCCGTATTATGCAGTGGCGGTTGTGGCCAGTGCTTAGATTCTTGGGTGCATGGCCGTATTATGCTGTGGCGGTTGTGGCCAGTGCCTAGATTCTTGGGTGCATGGCCGTATTATGCAGTGGCGGTTGTGGCCAGTGCCTAGATTCTTGGGTGCATGGCCGTATTATGCAGTGGCGGTTGTGGCCAGTGCCTAGATTCTTGGGTGCATGGCCGTATTATGCAGTGGCGGTTGTGGCCAGTGCCTAGATTCTTGCGTGCATGGCCGTATTATGCAGTGGCGGTTGTGGCCAGTGCTTAGATTCTTGGGTGCAGCTGCTGTAACAACAGGTCGTCGTCTTTCCACATGTCAGGGATGTCTTTATGGGAGGGCAAAAGCGGCATGTGCCCCTGCCCCCCACGCTTACAATATTTTTACAAAACCTAAATAAAACATGCCATGATATTGTCTAGTCCAGTGTCTGCCACGGTTCTGAGCATCTTTCTTACAAATAAGGTCCGATCAGATGACTGAATCCTGCAAAGTGTTGCTGTTCACTGGAGCACACAAAACGTGCGCGTTCACTGGAGCACAATGCGTGTAGCGTTTTCACATTTCTTTGGGGAATACATTTATCACATGCAATAACCAAAGTTAAATAAATGTTAATTAAGCAATATACCCGCTGCACGGGGCTAGGTCGGCTGCTAATGGCCCTGGTACTATGACACCCGCTGCAGTGGGCTAGATCGGCTGTTAATAGCCCCGGTACTATAACACGCGGCACCAGAGCCATTACCCACTCATCCAGCCCGCCACCGTGGGAATTATTGCCCTGAGCTGTGTCCCGGAGTGCTAACAGTCTTTTTCTAAAAAAAGGAGATGTACCTGCAGTACAACCAGTGACAGAAATAGAAGACTACCCCCAGGCAGTGCCCGTCCTCTTTCTCTGTTATGCGAGAGGCGGGCCTGGGAGCAGAGGACGAGGATCAGGAAAATGTGGGACTGGGGAGGAGTCAGAGCAGGCGGCCGAGGAGATGGGGAAGGGTGCATGGGGCGTGTAACATTACACCATAAGATTCAGCCTGTGGTCCTGACAACCTGATTGGCTGTCGCCTTCTCCCTGGGTGCTAATACGTTTGAGTGATGCAAATGTTCAGAAGATAGCTCGGTGAGTCAAGCACTCATTGCAGAGATCTGTGTTCATAACCCTGATCAAAGTGCCACAGCAGTGCAGGGTAAATGCAGTAATTCCTCTCTCTGAGGTTATAGTCGCATCTACTCTGCTAAAAGGCAACACACCTGCACCAGAAAACAGCGGTTGTAAAACACAACATAGCATTTCAGGTCTAGAACTTGGTCTCCTGTAAAAAAAAAACTGAGCAGCCATCATGGCAATGAAGATCAGAAAGCATGAGTATGGAATGCCGATCAGGCCGTCAAATCCTGGGCTTCGGCGCTGGAGTATCCAGGCTTTACCCGCGAACGATACTGTGATCCTGGACAAATAATCATATATCAACGCCTAGGACTGTTCTACCTTCTCGCATTTTGGTGGCATCGCCGGATCTTTCTTTTAATGCAGGCCACCTGAGTGGACAGGGAGAGAGTCAGCATCTCATGAGATTACATCCAGTCGTGCTGATTGCACCCAAAAAACAGTTTCTTATTTTGTACAATTTCAAATGTTCTTCTGCACGTCATGAATATCCATCACCTACACTCATGCGACCTTATCACACAGTTTACTATTTGAAGCTTTATTTGTTTATTTATTTATCCATTTATATAGCGCTCCTCACCCGAAGGGATCTGGGAATGCACTAAGAGGCAGAGGCGGGGGTGGTGGGGGTATTCTTTATAAATATCTGTATTTAAATATGGCCATGTTGCATTAACATGTGCGTTTTGCCCTTTCTTAGCCAGGGCTGCAAAACAGGTTATTTTAGTTCATGAAAGTCAAACATTTGCAAAAATGGCAACTTGTTCAACAGCACGTGATGGAAAGATTGTGCTTAGCTTCTGAAATTGCAGATTTACTTATTTGTTTATATAAATATGTTCTAAAGAGCGAACTAGACCACAGGGCATCAGCGCTGTACAATTTGAACAGAATGCAGAACGTTCAAATACAAAACAGAATAATATAGACATAGGCGATAAATTAATAATTAAAACCTCAAATCATCTGACCGATTTGAAAACATAGCATCATAACAATTCCGGATGTCACACCTTATTTATAGGAAAAATGTCATCATTATTTCAAATATAATTATACAATCTTTAAAGCTTTTAAAAGCTTCCTTCAATTTCAGGTAATCGCTGACCAAACATAGGGCCTCATTCTGACCCGGGCGGTCTGATAAAATAGGGCCGGTATCCGTGGATACCAGCACTTCACCGGACCGCTTGACTGCAGGTTTGCCGGTGTGGGACTTGGGTTCGCCCTACCAGCCAAAAAAGCCCTTGTTACCGCCACCGGCATTACCGGTGGCAGTAATGACAGAAAATCCCCTCATAGAGAACTGTTGGACTCCATGAATGGGGATTTACACTGTACTGCCGGCACTCATAATCCAGCGGCAATGCCGCCAGACCGTTAATGGTAAGTACCAGATGCGGGTATCCTGGCGGCGCTACTGGAATACTCGGAATGAGGCCTTTAGGGGGAGCATTCCATAGCTTTACCGCCATAGCGGCGAAGGATCGATTCATGGTGGCAGCGCGTTTAATAGTAGGCACCTAAAGACACAATGGGCATCATTACGAGGTAGGAGGTAAGTAACGGTTCTTACCGGCATGGCGCAAATATCGTGTCCATGTAGTAGCCAGCCCGCTAATTGCGTGCCATTACACGTACGCGGGCACGAGCTTTGCGCCATGCCGGTAAGGACACTGCCGCCATGCAGTTAAAGGCCCCAGAAAGTCCCTTAGCGGCATGAAGGAAAGCGCTGATAGCACTTGCGCCATCCATGAATCCGGCATTAGCGGTGACCGTAAACAAGCGGAACCAGAAGTAGCGTCATCACACAAGAACGGGAAAGAGCACAGAAGCCATCTTTAAAAACACAATGCATCACCAATGCTATCCCTCTCTTGGTCCCCCACAGGCTCACAACATGACAGTGAGGAGCAGGACTCTGCGACGCAGGCCCCAACACCAAAGAAGCAGGCCAGGGGCATGGAAGTAGGCACCAGGCCCAGCACATCGAGGGGCACTGAGAAATCTGGACTGCCGCAGAGGGCCAAAGCCACACATGTACCCACGTTACCAAGGCGTGAGAGGCCGGCCGACAATGTGGTAGCACCCACACCAGCCATTCCCACCACGCAGGAGCCAGTTGTAGAAGGATCACTGTCCGCCGCAAACAGCTCGATTGGCGAGGCAGCTGCCACGGCACCCATGTCGGACGTCGAGGAAACGTGCATAACACCCGTGGGACACCACACACCCAGCCCGCAGCAGTCAGCCCAAGACAGCCCACGCCCCACATCCAATGCCAGCTGCCATGAGCTGCCTGGTGGTGAGTTTGTGGCAGGGGGCTTGAGTCCCATTGAGTCATCACCTGATGGCGGACACATGACACAAGCTGCATCAAGAACCACCAAATGCAGGCCCAGAGACCATGGCATCAGCATCTTACGACAGCGCCAGGAGGAGCTGACTGCACTGGTTGGCCAGCATGTGGGCGAGGGTGCCCTGGCGATGGAGGAGTGCAGGGAACATGCCAAGGGCATTAAACAAGCTATCGAAACCAGCAACAACCGCAATTGCGACGAATTATCAGCTGTGAGGCAGGTCCTCACCCACATCGCAGATGCAATGGAGAGCCAGCGTCCTGCACAGGGACTGGACCAACCGAGCACCTCCTCCTCTGCCAGCACCAGGCAGACCAGCCCCCTGCGCAGGTCTGTGCGGGCCATGCGGCGCACAAACTTGCAACCACCCAATGCTGGTAGAGGAGATGGGAAGTAGGGGGAGCCTGATGTTGGTGACTCGTGAACACTAATGCTGCACTGAAGTGCAAGCCATGTTTGGGGGAGTTTTGGGGGAGGGGGAAATGGTGTTTTGGGGAGTTGTGGGGTTAGGGGGGAAAGGGTGTTTGGGGGATTTTTGGGGGAGGGGGAAAGGGTATTTGGGGGATTTGTGGGGGGAGGGGGAAAGGGTGTTGGGGTGAAGGGTCCATGCACTTCATGTTCTTATAATACTTAATACACCCGTTGTGTCATGAAAAATCACATGAGTGGACATTCTTCATTGTGTATGTGTGCTTTATTGCCGGACAGTGCACAGTGTTATTTTCCCCACAACACCCAGTGCCCTGAGTCCCACATCCATTGCATCATCTTCATCCATGTGTATTATAAATATTGGTTTGTCACAGCACGTCCCACCTGTGCATCGCCACCTGCATGACGTGTAGCCCCATCTTCTCCCTCATCCTCCTCATCCTCATCCTCACCAGGTGGTTGCTGATCAATGTCAGGGGGCAGAGGCACATTCCGTCTGATGCACATATTGTGCAGCATGACACATGCCATGGTGATCTTGGCCACCTTCTCATGCCCGTACAGGAGTGCCCCACCCGACCTGCTGAGGCAGCGAAACCGTGTCTTTAAAAGGCCAAAAGTCTGCTCAATCACCACACGGGTATGTGCACAATTGTAGTCCTCTTCGTGCCTGTTCTGTGGGTTCCGGACAGGGGTAAGGAGCCACCTCTTAAAGGGATAGCCAGCATCACCTGCATGGGTGCAACAATAGATATAAGTGATTACATCAAGTGGAACCAGTACCTAACACACACAAGTCAACTTTGATTTCTGGATGACATCCACATATCCGTACATGCATGGAGGTAATCAAAGCAACTGCAATGTGGGAAGGTGAGTGATCTAGTCCTTGCAAGTGTTCATGCACTGTGCATGCCTACGACAGTTGTTGCCATGAGCTAGGTGATGTGTAGTCATTTGTATCCTTTGGTCCTGTCACCGTTGGAACCAGACTCCTAGTGATCTGCTATTCCAAACTTGATGTCCCCATGCTGGCATGCTGCACCTCTGTTGTGGTGTATGGGTGAGATTCCGTATATTAGTTTCAGGTGATCCCTTTGTATGCACTCAAGGTCGCATTTCTGTTGTGATGCTGTTCAGCGGACATTTGCATTGGCCATATTGGCAGCATGTTGCTGCATTGTGTTGCAGAGGGTACGGTCTGATGATGTGCACTGTACATGTGGATGGATATGGCATGGTTGCAGTAATGGCTTATTGTCATTGTTGTGCAGCTTACGTCTTGCATATTGTTTTCATTTGTCAGGTTCAGTCTGGCCTGCCTTGGGGGACAGTGGTGTATTTCAGTATGGTCATTGTTTGGTCCGTCAACTGATCTTACCCAGTTGGAGTATGCATCTCTCCCCCCCCAAATCACACCCAGTTGGAGTATGCATCTCTCTCCCCAATCACACCCAGTTGGAGTATGCATCTCCCCCCCCAATCACACCCAGTTGGAGTATGCATCTCCCCCCAAATCTACTCCCCACATCACACTGCCATGTGCTTGCCATGCAACTCACCGAGTAGCCAAGAACGTTGTCCGGCATGTCGCTGCATGTAGCGTGGTATCGTTGAGTTCCGCAGGACCATTGAATCATGTGTTGATCCGGGAAATCGGGCGCAACAATGTGTGATGATCTTGTTGGAGTCACATACCATTTGCACGTTGATGGAGTGGTATTGCTTTCGGTTTCGGTACACTGCCTCCATGGCATGTGGGACCACCAATTCCACATGGGTGCAGTCGAGGGCCCCAATGCAACTTGGGGTGCCTGCCAGTGAATGGAAGCCAACGTTGGTGTTAGAGATGTCCTGGGCAGTCCGTGGCAGGGATATGTGTTCACTTGTGTGCTTCAGGAGGGCATCGAGCACTTGGTTCAGCATGCGTGAGAATACTGGTTGTGATATGCCATGCATCTGCCCTACCGTGTGCTGGTAGGTGCCTCTGGCCAGGAAGTGGAGCACAGACACCACCTTCAGTAGAGGGGGATGGCGGTACGGATGTCTTTGAGGCTGGCGATGTCCTTGTGTATCATGTCCACAATGGTGGTGATGGTGTCCCGGTCCAGACGATACAGGGTGTGGATCTGCTCAGGGGTTAGGTTGAATGGACTGGCTCTGATGCGAGGGATTGGGGGCTGTCTGCCTCATACCACTGGCTGCACTGGTGGGGCATGCTGTGCCTGTCTTTTCCTCCTTCTCCTCCTGCATCTCCTCTGTGCTGCCTGTTGTTGTTGTTGTTGCTGTTGCAATGCAATCATGTCCTCCAGCCCCAGGAGTGCTACTAGTATTGGAATCATTTTGGTGTCTGAATGGGTGTGGGAAGGGGTGTGGTGTGCTGCTTTTGTGCTGGTCCAGTCTACATTGCCTCCACCTGTGCTGATTGTGTGCACCTGTGGCAGTTGGGAACACTGCACATGGCCCTTTACGGGTAGTTCGTGATGGTGGTATTTCCGCCATGCTGGTATCTGCTTTTTGGGCCTGATTCATGCCGCTATTTGCATGTCCGTCCGTCTGACTTGTGATGTACTCCTATTTCCGCCATGCCTCTATTGACAGCATGAGGGGTCGCATGCCCGCGCCCATGCGCTATTAGAGGCACCGTTCTTTGTGGTGCCGCTAATAGCGGGAGGCGGGTCGTAATAGACCGGAGCGGTTAGCGATGCCGGTAATCCCTTACCGGCATCGTTTTTCCCTTACCTCCTGCCTCATAATGAGGCCCAATGACTCTCAATGACTGCCAAGCCTTCTCAAGCCCCTTGATATTTTTAATTTCACAGCCAGGTGATTGCAAGTATAGTGCTTTTTAGGCAAAACAAATTATCTTGAAAATGATCCTTTGCTCAATGGACAGCCAATGTAAATTCTTTAAAAATGGCAAAATGTAATCAAACTTTCTTGCCCCAGAGGCCAGTCGTGCCGCAGCATTGAAAGCTGATCTCAATGGTGCAAGTGCAGATTTAGGTCAACCCATTAATAAAGAGTTACTTAAATCCATTGGGGACTGGAACAATGAATAGACCAATGAGGGGAAGTGATTGGGCTTCAATCTGAGCTTCACATTTTACCAAACTGTTTGATCCCTGGCAATGTGCTTTATCTCAGAGTGCCAAACCTTCCAAATGTGCATATACCAAAATGTGTTGAAATGGTAACCCCTAAGAGTGATTTATTTTCAGGGTACACACTTAAAAAAAAGCCTCACTCATGGTTTGACTGGTCAAAATATTGCTTTATGTATATTAATAGTGATCATTGAAATATTGCACACTACAAAGTCAGTTGTTTCTTTGCTCACTGGCAACAACAGTCAAAAACAAATATCCTCTCCTAAACTCAGTCTATGTTTGGAAATGCGCACCTTCCTGGCAGGCGCCGATCCGTACCCTCTGTAGATGCTATGCTATGTGCACCTTCCTGGTAGCCGCCGATCCGTACCCTCTGTAGATGCTATGCTATGTGCACCTTCCTGGTAGCCGCCGATCCGTACCCTCTGTAGATGCTATGCTATGTGCACCTTCCTGGTAGCTGATGATACATATCCTCTGTAGATACTATGCTTTTACGCACCTTCCTGGTAGCCGCCGATCCGTATCCCCTGTAGATGCTATGCTATGCGCACCTTCCTGGTAGCTGATGATACATATCCTCTGTAGATGCTATGCTTTTACGAGCCTTCCTGGCAGGCGCCGATCCGTACCCTCTGTAGATGCTATGCTATGTGCACCTTCCTGGTAGCCGCCGATCCGTACCCTCTGTAGATGCTATGCTATGTGCACCTTCCTGGTAGCTGCCGATCCGTACCCTCTGTAGATGCTATGCTATGTGCACCTTCCTGGTAGCCGCCGATCCGTATACCCTGTAGATGCTATGCTATGCGCACCTTCCTGGTAGCTGATGAAACATATCCTCTGTAGATGCTATGCTTTTACGCACCTTCCTGATAGCCGCCAATCCGTATCCTCTGTAGATGGTATGCTATGCGCATCATCCTGGTAGCCGCTGAACTGTATCCTCTGTAGATGCTATGCGCACCTTCCTGGTAACCGCGGATCTGTATTATCTGTAGATGCTATGCTATGAGCACCTTCCTGGTAGCCGCTGATCCATATCTTCTGTACATTCTATGCTATGCACACCTTCCTGGTAGCCTCTGATCCGTATCCTCTGTAGATGGCATGCTGTGCGCACCATCCTGGTAGCCGCTGATCCGTATTATCTGTAGATGCTATGCACACCTTCCTGGTAGCCGCTGATCCATATCTTTTGTACATTATATGCTATGCATGCCTTCCTGGTAGCCTCTGATCCGTATCCTCTGTAGATGGTATGCTGTGCGCACCATCCTGGTAGCCGCTGAACTGTATCCTCTGTAGATGCTATGCGCACCTTCCTGATAGCCGCTGATCCATATCTTCTGTACATTCTATGCTATGCACACCTTCCTGGTAGCCTATGATCCGTATCCTATGTAGATGGTATGCTGTGCGCACCTTCCTCGTAACCGCTGATCCGTATTATCTGTAGATGCTATGCTATGCGCACCTTCCTGGTAGCCGCTGATCCATATCAACTGTAGATTCTATGCTATGCACAAATTCCTGGTAGCCTCTGTTCCGTATCCTCTGTAGATGCTATGCTATGCACACCTTCCTGGTGGTCGCTGATCCGTATCCTCTGTAGATGCTATGCTCTTTGCACCTTCCTGGTAGCCACCAAACTGTATCCTCTGTAGATGCTATGCTATGTGCATCTTCCGTGTATCTGCCGATCTGTATCCTCTGTAGATGCTATGCTATGTGCATCTTCCGTGTATCTGCCAATCTGTATCCTCTGTAGATGCTATGCTATGTGCACCTTCCTGGTAGCTGCATATCTGTAGCCTCTGTAGATGCTATGCGCACCTTCCTTGTAGCCACCAATCCCTATCCTCTGTAGCAGCTACGCATACCTTCCCGGTAGCTTCCAATCTGTATCCTCTTTAGATACTATGCTATGCCCACCTTCCTGGTAGCTTCTGATCGGTACCCTCTGTAGATGTTATGCTATGACACTGATCTGTATACTCTGTAGAATGTGCACCTTCCTGGTAGCCGCCGATCCATATCCTCTATAGATGCTATGCTATGCACACCTTCCTGGCTGCTAATCTGTATACTCTGTATATGCCATGGTATGTGCACCTTCCTGGTAGCCACCAATCTGTATCCTCTGTAGATGCTCTGCTATGTGCAACTTTCTGGTAGCCGCTGATCTGTATACTCTGTAGATGCTGTGCCATGTGCACCTACCTGGTAGCGCTCGTCTGTACCCTCTGTAGATGCTATGCTATGCACACCTTCCTGGAAGCCACTGATCCATATCCTCTGAAGATGCTTTTCTATGCACACCTTCCTGGTAGCCACTGATCTGTCTGCTATGTGCACCTTCCTGGTAGCTTTCCAATCCGTACCCTCTGTAGATGCTATGCTATGCGGATGTTCCTGGTAGCTTCCAATCCATATCCTATGTAGATGCTATGCTATATGCAGATTCCTGGAAGCCACTGATCTGTATCCTCTGTAGATGCTATGGTATGTGCACCTTCCTGGTAGCCGCAAATACGTATCCTCTGTAGATGCTATGCTATGCACACCTTCCCTGTAACTGCAGATCTGTATACTGTGTAGATACTATGCTATGTGCAGCTGGCAGGTAGTTTCCGGTCAGTTTCCTCTGTAGATGCTATGCTATGCACACCTTCCTGGTAGCTTTTCATCCCTATACTCTGTGGATGCTATGCTATGCACACCTTCCTGGTAACTGCAGATCTGTATCCTCTGTAGATGCTATGCTATGTGCATCTTCCGTGTATCTGCCAATCTGTATCCTCTGTAGATGCTATGCTATGTGCATCTTCCGTGTATCTGCCAATCTGTATCCTCTGTAGATGCTATGCTATGTGCACCTTCCTGGTAGCTGCAGATCTGTAGCCTCTGTAGATGCTATGCGCACCTTCCTTGTAGCCACCAATCCCTATCCTCTGTAGCAGCTACGCATACCTTCCCGGTAGCTTCCAATCTGTATCCTCTTTAGATACTATGCTATGCCCACCTTCCTGGTAGCTTCTGATCGGTACCCTCTGTAGATGTTATGCTATGACACTGATCTGTATACTCTGTAGAATGTGCACCTTCCTGGTAGCCGCCGATCCATATCCTCTATAGATGCTATGCTATGCACACCTTCCCGGCTGCTAATCTGTATACTCGTATATGCCATGGTATGTGCACCTTCCTGGTAGCCACCAATCTGTATCCTCTGTAGATGCTCTGCTATGTGCAACTTTCTGGTAGCCGCTGATCTGTATACTCTGTAGATGCTGTGCCATGTGCACCTACCTGGTAGCCGCTCGTCTGTACCCTCTGTAGATGCTATGCTATGCACACCTTCCTGGAAGCCACTGATCCATATCCTCTGAAGATGCTTTTCTATGCACACCTTCCTGGTAGCCACTGATCTGTCTGCTATGTGCACCTTCCTGGTAGCTTTCCAATCCGTACCCTCTGTAGATGCTATGCTATGCGGATGTTCCTGGTAGCTTCCAATCCATATCCTATGTAGATGCTTTGCTATATGCAGATTCCTGGAAGCCACTGATCTGTATCCTCTGTAGATGCTATGGTATGTGCACCTTCCTGGTAGCCGCAAATACGTATCCTCTGTAGATGCTATGCTATGCGCACCTTCCCTGTAACTGCAGATCTGTATACTGTGTAGATACTATGCTATGTGCAGCTGGCAGGTAGTTTCCGGTCAGTTTCCTCTGTAGATGCTATGCTATGCACACCTTCCTGGTAGCTTTTCATCCCTATACTCTGTGGATGCTATGCTATGCACACCTTCCTGGTAACTGCAGATCTGTATACTGTGTACATACTATGCTATGTGCAGCTGACAGGTAGTTTCCGGTCCATATCCTCTGTAAATGCTTATCTATGTGCACCATCCTGGTAGCCGCTGATCCATATCCTCAGTAGAAGCTATGCTATATGCACCTTCCTGGTAGCCACTGATCTGTATCCTCAGTAGAAGCTATGCTATATGCACCTTCCTGGTAGCCACTGATCTGTATCCTCAGTAGAAGCTATGCTATATGCACCTTCCTGGTAGCCACTGATCTGTATCCTCAGTAGAAGCTATGCTATATGCACCTTCCTGGTAGCCACTGATCTGTATCCTCAGTAGAAGCTATGCTATGTGCACCTTCCTGGTAGCCGCTGATCTGTATCCTCTGTAGATGCTATCTATGCACACCTTCCTGGTACCTTTTGATCTATATCCTCTATAGATGTTATGCACAGCTTCTTGGTAGTTGCCGATCCATATCCTCTGTAGATGCTATGCTAGGCGTACCTTCCTGGTAGCCGTTTATCCATATCCTCTGTGGATGCTATGCTATACACAACTTCTTGGTAACTTCCGATCTGCATCCTCTGTAGATGCTATGCTATACGGACGTTCCTGGAAGCCACTGATCTGTATCCTTTGTAAATGCTATGGTATGCGCACCTTCCTGGTAGCAGCCAATCCGTATCCTCTGTAGATGCTATGCTATGCATACCTTCCTTGTAGCTTTTGATCCCTATACTCTGTAGATGCTATGCTATCCATACCTTCCTGGTAGCTGCCGATCTGTATACTCTGTAGATGCTATGCTATGTGTACCTTGCTGGTAGCCACCAATCTGTATACTCTGTAGGTGCTATGCTATGTGCACCTTCCTTGTAGCTTTTGATCCCTATACTCTGTAGATGCTATGCTAGGCACATCTTCCTGGTAACTGCCGATCTGTATAGTCTGTAGATGCTATGCTATGTGCACCTTCCTGGTAGCCACCAATCCGTATCCTCTGTAGATGCTATGCTATGCATACCTTCCTTGTAGCTTTTGATCCCTATACTCTGTAGATGCAATGCTATGCACACCTTCCTGGTAGCTGCCGATCTGTATACTCTGTAAATTCTATGCTATGCGTACCTTGCTGGTAGCCACCAATCTGTATACTCTGTAGGTGCTATGCTATGCGCACCTTCCTTGTAGCTTTTGATCCCTACACTCTGTAGATGCTATGCTAGGCACATCTTCCTGGTAACTGCCGATCTGTATAGTCTGTAGATGCTATGCTATGTGCACCTTCCTGGTAGCCACCAATCCGTATCCTCTGTAGATGCCATGCTATGCATACCTTCCTTGTAGCTTTTGATCCCTATACTCTGTAGATGCTATGCTATGCACACCTTCCTGGTAGCTGCCGATCTGTATACTCTGTAGATGCTATGCTATGCGTACCGTGCTGGTAGCCACCAATGTGTATACTCTGTAGGTACTATGCTATGCGCACCTTCCTTGTAGCTTTTGATCCCTATACTCTGTAGATGCTATGCTAGGCACATCTTCCTGGTAACTGCCGATCTGTATACTCTGTAGATGCTATGCTATGCGTACCTTGCTGGTAGCTTCCGGTATGTTTCTTCTGTAGCTGCTATGATATGTGCACCTTCCTGGTAGCTGCTGATCCGTAGCCTCTGTCGATGCTATGCTATGCTCACCTTTCTGGTTGCTGCCAATCTGTATACTCTGTAGATGCTATGCTATGCGTACCTTGCTGGTAGCTTCCGGTATGTTTCTTCTGTAGCTGCTATGATATGTGCACCTTCCTGGTAGCTGCTGATCAGTAGCCTCTGTCGATGCTATGCTATGCTCACCTTTCCGGTTGCTGCCAATCTGTATACTCTGTAGATCCTATGCTTTGTGCACCTTACTTGTAGCCGCTGATCCATATCCTCTATAGATTCTATACAATGCGCACCTTCCTGGTAGTTTTTGATCGGTATCCTCTGTAGATGTTATGCTCACCTTCTTGGTAGTTGGCAATCCGTATCCGCTGTAGATGCTATGCTATGTGTCCCTTCCTGGTAGCCGCTGATCCGTATCCTCTGTGGATGCTATGCTATGCACACCTTCCTGGTAGCTTCTAATCTGCATCCTCTGTAGATGCTATGCTATGTGGATGTTCCTGGTAGCTTCCAATCCATATCCTATGTAGATGCTATGCTATATGCAGATTCCTGGAACCCACTGATCTGTATCCTCTGTAGATGCCATGCTATGCACACCTTCCTGGTAGCTGACGATACATATCCTCTGTATATGCTATGCTATGCACACCTTCCTGGTAGCTGACGATACATATCCTCTGTATATGCTATGCTATGCACACCTTCCTGGTAACTGCAGGTCTGTATACTGTGTAGATACTATGCTATGTGCAGCTGGCAGGTAGTTTCCGGTCCGTTTCCTCTGTAGATGCTATGCTATGCACACCTTCCTGGTAGCTTTTGATCCCTATACTCTGTGGATGCTATGCTATGCGCACCTTCCTGGTAGCTGACGATACATATCCTCTGTAGATGCTATGCTATGCACACCTTCCTGGTAACTGCAGATCTGTATACTGTGTAGATACTATGCTATGTGCAGCTGGCAGGTAGTTTCTGGTCCGTTTCCTCTGTAGATGCTATTGTCATGATGCCTACCCCCGGAGCACCAGGCCAGGCCCAGCACCCCCGGGAGCAGGCATTATGCCCCCGGGTAAAAGCCCAGCGGCCCCTTATAGGGCTCTTTGGACTCTGTCCTGGCGCCTTTGGCGCCAGGCTCATGTTGGACATCAGTCCTGGCGCCATAGGCGCCAGGCTCATAAAGGAAAGTGTTTGGTGCACTTACCTGATGCAGACCATGCTGCATACTCACCTGATGCAGACCATGCTGCATGAAGACCCAAGCCAAATGAGGCTTAGGAGGGACTATTTTACTGAAGGGACTATTTTGTTACTTGGGTGGGGCTGTGGAAGAATACTTACCTGGGACTTCTTCCAAGGCTATTTAAGCCACACCGGACAACCACACGTGCTTCGCGTTGTTCTGCATCCCAGCAGCTGAACGCTCACCGTGTCTGCTCCTGCACCTGGACTCCAGCCACGCCCGCCTTGAACCTGGAACACCTGTAAGGAAAGAAGAGAAGAGAAAGGTGAAAACCAAGAACTTATTCAAACTTCTTACCTGCATCCGGAATCTTCACGCCAGCATTCTTGAAGAAAGACTTCCATTTAAAAGCATCGCGTTGCTCGCTGCAGCGCCGCGCTTCACTCACCTGTCCTCGAGACATCTCCCGGCTCCATCGCGGCTGTCAGCACCGGTCGCCACATCTCTGCACCTAGGGGAGAGAAGAAGAGACAAAAGGTGAGCAAAGGGAACACAGGAGGAAAGCCGAATTTTCAGCCATAATACTTAACGGCTTTTCTTGGTGAACCATTCCACATTTCGGGTCGGCGCCGCTTCGTTGGCAGGTACCGCACCCCGGCCCCTATGGCGAAAGGACCAAAGACATTACTGGGGAATTATAAAGACATTTAGAGGGGTCGCCCTCATCACTAACTCACCTGATTTTACCATCGGTAATTTAACCCCTCAACGCATCGCCTTCGTTCTGCACCTGAAATAAAGGACAGATCACAGGTTAGGAAGACAACATAAAAAGAGGCTCACACTTGAACTTTTGAATCTTCATACTTACGGCGTATCGCTCCGAAACGTCAAGTGGATTTTGCCAGCGCCATTCTGAAAACCAGTGAAGTAACTGGATGAACGCGCGCCCCTGTCCCAGAAGCAGGATGGAGAGTTCATCCTTCCAAACCATAAGGTGAGCTTAAACCGGGGGTTTTGGAGGAAGTCAGAGAAGACCGAAGGGGGAAAGGGGGGAGCAAGCACACTATCTATTCTGCAGACAGTTAATCCCCTTTCTCATCTGCAGAAGGATATTCCTACGGGCCAGACAAGCAAGATTTGGAGGTCCTGTTCAATCGGTGGTCCGAGTTCTGCGCATCACGCTTGAAGAGGCCACAGCAACCCAGACTAGACCAGCGCCTCCGTGGGAGTCAGGTGAGCGTTACAGCTATGCTATACACACCTTCCTTGTAGCTTTTGATCCCTATACTCTCTGGATGCTATGCTATGTGCACCTTCCTGGTAGCTGACGATACATATCCTCTGTAGATGCTATGCTATGCACACCTTCCTGGTAACTGCAGATCTGTATACTGTGTAGATACTATGCTATGTGCAGCTGGCAGGTAGTTTCCGGTCCGTTTCCTCTGTAGATGCTATGCTATGCACACCTTCCTGGTAGCTTTTGATCCCTATACTCTGTGGATGCTATGCTATGCACACCTTCCTGGTAGCTTTTGATCTGTACCTTCTGTAGATGCTATGATATGTGCACCTTCCTAGTAGCTGCTGGTCCGTACCCTCTGCAGATGCTATGCTATGCGCACCTTACTTGTAGCCGCCGATCCATATCCTCATAGATGCCATACAATGTGCACCTTCATGGTAGCTTCCGGTCCGTTTCCTCTGTAGATGCTAAGCTATGCGCACCTTCCTGGTGGCCGCTGATCTGTATCTTCTGTAGATTCTATGCTAGGCAAACCTTCCTGGTAACTTTGGCCCATATCCTCTGTAAATGCTATGCAATGCGCACCTTCCTGGTAGCTGATGATACATATCCTCTGTAGATGCTATGCTTTTACGCACCTTCCTGATAGCCGCCAATCCGTATCCTCTGTAGATGGTATGCTATGCGCATCATCCTGGTAGCCGCTGAACTGTATCCTCTGTAGATGCTATGCGCACCTTCCTGGTAACCGCGGATCTGTATTATCTGTAGATGCTATGCTATGAGCACCTTCCTGGTAGCCGCTGATCCATATCTTCTGTACATTCTATGCTATGCACACCTTCCTGGTAGCCTCTGATCCGTATCCTCTGTAGATGGCATGCTGTGCGCACCATCCTGGTAGCCGCTGATCCGTATTATCTGTAGATGCTATGCACACCTTCCTGGTAGCCGCTGATCCATATCGTCTGTACATTCTATGCTATGCATGCCTTCCTGGTAGCCTCTGATCCGTATCCTCTGTAGATGGTATGCTGTGCGCACCTTCCTTGTAGCCTCTGATCCCTATCCTCTGTAGATGCTATGCTATGCACACCTTCCTGGTAGCCGCCGATCTGTATACTCTGTAGATGCTATGCTATGCACACCTTCCTGGTAGCCTCTGATCCGTATCCTCTGTAGATGGTATGCTGTGCGCACCTTCCTCGTAACCGCTGATCTCTGTAGATGCTATGCTATGCGCACCTTCCTGGTAGCCGCTGATCTGTATCTCTGTAGATTCTATGCTATGCACACCTTCCTGGTAGCCTCTGATCCGTATCCTCTGTAGATGCTATGCTATGCACACCTTCCTGGTGGTCGCTGATCCGTATCCTCTGTAGATGCTATGCTCTTTGCACCTTCCTGGTAGCCACCAAACTGTATCCTCTGTAGATGCTATGCTATGTGCATCTTCCGTGTATCTGCCAATCTGTATCCTCTGTAGATGCTATGCTATGTGCATCTTCCGTGTATCTGCCAATCTGTATCCTCTGTAGATGCTATGCTATGTGCACCTTCCTGGTAGCTGCAGATCTGTATCCTCTGTAGATGCTATGCGCACCTTCCTGATAGCCGCTGATCCATATCTTCTGTACATTCTATGCTATGCACACCTTCCTGGTAGCCTCTGATCCGTATCCTCTGTAGATGGTATGCTGTGCGCACCTTCCTCGTAACCGCTGATCCGTATTATCTGTAGATGCTATGCTATGCGCACCTTCCTGGTAGCCGCTGATCCATATCTACTGTAGATTCTATGCTATGCACAAATTCCTGGTAGCCTCTGTTCCGTATCCTCTGTAGATGCTATGCTATGCACACCTTCCTGGTGGTCGCTGATCCGTATCCTCTGTAGATGCTATGCTCTTTGCACCTTCCTGGTAGCCACCAAACTGTATCCTCTGTAGATGCTATGCTATGTGCATCTTCCGTGTATCTGCCAATCTGTATCCTCTGTAGATGCTATGCTATGTGCATCTTCCGCGTATCTGCCAATCTGTATCCTCTGTAGATGCTATGCTATGTGCACCTTCCTGGTAGCTGCAGATCTGTAGCCTCTGTAGATGCTATGCGCACCTTCCTTGTAGCCACCAATCCCTATCCTCTGTAGCAGCTACGCATACCTTCCCGGTAGCTTCCAATCTGTTTCCTCTTTAGATACTATGCTATGCCCACCTTCCTGGTAGCTTCTGATCGGTACCCTCTGTAGATGTTATGCTATGACACTGATCTGTATACTCTGTAGAATGTGCACCTTCCTGGTAGCCGCCGATCCATATCCTCTATAGATGCTATGCTATGCACACCTTCCCGGCTGCTAATCTGTATACTCTGTATATGCCATGGTATGTGCACCTTCCTGGTAGCCACCAATCTGTATCCTCTGTAGATGCTCTGCTATGTGCAACTTTCTGGTAGCCGCTGATCTGTATACTCTGTAGATGCTGTGCCATGTGCACCTACCTGGTAGCCGCTCGTCTGTACCCTCTGTAGATGCTATGCTATGCACACCTTCCTGGAAGCCACTGATCCATATCCTCTGAAGATGCTTTTCTATGCACACCTTCCTGGTAGCCACTGATCTGTCTGCTATGTGCACCTTCCTGGTAGCTTTCCAATCCGTACCCTCTGTAGATGCTATGCTATGCGGATGTTCCTGGTAGCTTCCAATCCATATCCTATGTAGATGCTATGCTATATGCAGATTCCTGGAAGCCACTGATCTGTATCCTCTGTAGATGCTATGGTATGTGCACCTTCCTGGTAGCCGCAAATACGTATCCTCTGTAGATGCTATGCTATGCGCACCTTCCTGTAACTGCAGATCTGTATACTGTGTAGATACTATGCTATGTGCAGCTGGCAGGTAGTTTCCGGTCAGTTTCCTCTGTAGATGCTATGCTATGCACACCTTCCTGGTAGCTTTTCATCCCTATACTCTGTGGATGCTATGCTATGCACACCTTCCTGGTAACTGCAGATCTGTATACTGTGTACATACTATGCTATGTGCAGCTGACAGGTAGTTTCCGGTCCATATCCTCTGTAAATGCTTATCTATGTGCACCATCCTGGTAGCCGCTGATCCATATCCTCAGTAGAAGCTATGCTATATGCACCTTCCTGGTAGCCACTGATCTGTATCCTCAGTAGAAGCTATGCTATATGCACCTTCCTGGTAGCCACTGATCTGTATCCTCAGTAGAAGCTATGCTATGTGCACCTTCCTGGTAGCCGCTGATCTGTATCCTCTGTAGATGCTATCTATGCACACCTTCCTGGTACCTTTTGATCTATATCCTCTATAGATGTTATGCACAGCTTCTTGGTAGTTGCCGATCCATATCCTCTGTAGATGCTATGCTAGGCGTACCTTCCTGGTAGCCATTTATCCATATCCTCTGTGGATGCTATGCTATACACAACTTCTTGGTAACTTCCGATCTGCATCCTCTGTAGATGCTATGCTATACGGACGTTCCTGGAAGCCACTGATCTGTATCCTTTGTAAATGCTATGGTATGCGCACCTTCCTGGTAGCAGCCAATCCGTATCCTCTGTAGATGCTATGCTATGCATACCTTCCTTGTAGCTTTTGATCCCTATACTCTGTAGATGCTATGCTATGCATACCTTCCTGGTAGCTGCCGATCTGTATACTCTGTAGATGCTATGCTATGTGTACCTTGCTGGTAGCCACCAATCTGTATACTCTGTAGGTGCTATGCTATGTGCACCTTCCTTGTAGCTTTTGATCCCTATACTCTGTAGATGCTATGCTAGGCACATCTTCCTGGTAACTGCCGATCTGTATAGTCTGTAGATGCTATGCTATGTGCACCTTCCTGGTAGCCACCAATCCATATCCTCTGTAGATGCTATGCTATGCATACCTTCCTTGTAGCTTTTGATCCCTATACTCTGTAGATGCTATGCTATGCACACCTTCCTGGTAGCTGCCGATCTGTATACTCTGTAAATTCTATGCTATGCGTACCTTGCTGGTAGCCACCAATCCGTATCCTCTGTAGGTGCTATGCTATGCGCACCTTCCTTGTAGCTTTTGATCCCTATACTCTGTAGATGCTATGCTAGGCACATCTTCCTGGTAACTGCCGATCTGTATAGTCTGTAGATGCTATGCTATGTGCACCTTCCTGGTAGCCACCAATCCGTATCCTCTGTAGATGCTATGCTATGCATACCTTCCTTGTAGCTTTTGATCCCTATACTCTGTAGATGCTATGCTATGCACACCTTCCTGGTAGCTGCCGATCTGTATACTCTGTAGATGCTATGCTATGCGTACCTTGCTGGTAGCCACCAATCTGTATACTCTGTAGGTACTATGCTATGCGCACCTTCCTTGTAGCTTTTGATCCCTATACTCTGTAGATGCTATGCTAGGCACATCTTCCTGGTAACTGCCGATCTGTATACTCTGGAGATGCTATGCTATGCGTACCTTGCTGGTAGCTTCCGGTATGTTTCTTCTGTAGCTGCTATGATATGTGCACCTTCCTGGTAGCTGCTGATCCGTAGCCTCTGTCGATGCTATGCTATGCTCACCTTTCTGGTTGCTGCCAATCTGTATACTCTGTAGATGCTATGCTATGCGTACCTTGCTGGTAGCTTCCGGTATATTTCTTCTGTAGCTGCTATGATATGTGCACCTTCCTGGTAGCTGCTGATCCGTAGCCTCTGTCGATGCTATGCTATGCTCACCTTTCCGGTTGCTGCCAATCTGTATAGTCTGTAGATCCTATGCTATGTGCACCTTACTTGTAGCCGCTGATCCATATCCTCTATAGATTCTATACAATGCGCACCTTCCTGGTAGTTTTTGATCTGTATCCTCTGTAGATGTTATGCTCACCTTCTTGGTAGTTGCCAATCCGTATCCGCTGTAGATGCTATGCTATGTGTCCCTTCCTGGTAGCCGCTGATCCGTATCCTCTGTGGATGCTATGCTATGCACACCTTCCTGGTAGCTTCTAATCTGCATCCTCTGTAGATGCTATGCTATTCGGATGTTCCTGGTAGCTTCCAATCCATATCCTATGTAGATGCTATGCTATATGCAGATTCCTGGAATCCACTGATCTGTATCCTCTGTTATAGATGCCATGCTATGCACACCTTCCTGGTAGCTTTTGATCCCTATACTCTGTGGATGCTATGCTATGCGCACCTTCCTGGTAGCTGACGATACATATCCTCTGCTATGCACACCTTCCTGGTAACTGCAGATCTGTATACTGTGTAGATACTATGCTATGTGCAGCTGGCAGGTAGTTTCCGGTCCGTTTCCTCTGTAGATGCTATGCTATGCACACCTTCCTGGTAGCTTTTGATCCCTATACTCTGTGGATGCTATGCTATGCACACCTTCCTGGTAGCTGACGATACATATCCTCTGTAGATGCTATGCTATGCACACCTTCCTGGTAACTGCAGATCTGTATACTGTGCAGATACTATGCTATGTGCAGCTGGCAGGTAGTTTCTGGTCCGTTTCCTCTGTAGATGCTATTGTCATGATGCCTACCCCGCGAGCACCAGGCCAGGCCAGCACCCCCGGGAGCAGGCATCATGCCCCCGGGTAAAACCAGCGGCCCTTATAGGGCCTCTTTGGACTCTGTCCTGGCGCCTTTGGCGCCAGGCTCATGTTGGACATCAGTCCTGGCGCCATAGGCGCCAGGCTCATAAAGGAAAGTGTTTGGTGCACTTACCTGATGCAGACCATGCTGCATACTCACCTGATGCAGACCATGCTGCATGAAGACCCAAGCCAAATGAAGCTTAGGAGGGACTATTTTACTGAAGGGACTATTTTGTTACTTGGGTGGGGCTGTGGAAGAATACTTACCTGGGACTTCTTCCAAGGCTATTTAAGCCACGCCGGACAGCCACACATGCTTCGCGTTGTTCTGCATCCCAGCAGCTGAACGCTCACCGTGTCTGCTCCTGCACCTGGACTCCAGCCACGCCCGCCTCGAACCTGGAACACCTGTAAGGAAAGAAGAGAAGAGAAAGGTGAAAACCAAGAACTTATTCAAACTTCTTACCTGCATCCGGAATCTTCACGCCAGCATTCTTGAAGAAAGACTTCCATTTAAAAGCATTGCGTTGCTCGCTGCAGCGCCACGCTTCACTCACCTGTCCTCGAGACATCTCCCGGCTCCATCGCGGCTGTCAGCACCGGTCGCCACATCTCTGCACCTAGGGGAGAGAAGAAGAGACAAAAGGTGAGCAGAGGGAACACAGGAGGAAAGCCGAATTTTCAGCCATAATACTTACGGCTTTTCTTGGTGAACCATTCACATTTGGGTCGGCGCCGCTTCGTTGGCAGGTACCGCACCCCGGCCCCATGGCGAAAGGACCAAAGACATTACTGGGGAATTATAAAGACATTTAGAGGGGTCGCCCTCATCACTAACTCACCTGATTTTACCATCGGCAATTTAACCCCTCAACGCATCGCCTTCGTTCTGCAGCTGAAATAAAGGACAGATCACAGGTTAGGAAGACAACATAAAAAGAGGCTCACACTTGAACTTTTGAATCTTCATACTTCGGCGTATCGCTCCGAAACGTCAAGTGGATTTTGCCAGCGCCATTCTGAAAACCAGTGAAGTAACTGGATGAACGCGCGCCCCTGTCCCAGAAGCAGGATGGAGAGTTCATCCTTCCAAACCATAAGGTGAGCTTAAACCGGGGGTTTTGGAGCAAGTCAGAGAAGAACGAAGGGGGGAAGGGGGGAGCAAGCACACTATTCTGCAGACAGTTAATCCCCTTTCTCATCTGCAGAAGGATATTCCTACGGGCCAGACAAGCAAGATTTGGGGGTCCTGTTCAATCGGTGGTCCGAGTTCTGCGCATCACGCTTGAAGAGGCCACAGCAACCCAGACTAGACCAGCGCCTCCGTGGGAGCCAGGTGAGCGTTACAGCTATGCTATACACACCTTCCTTGTAGCTTTTGATCCCTATACTCTGTGGATGCTATGCTATGCGCACCTTCCTGGTAGCTGACGATACATATCCTCTGTAGATGCTATGCTATGCACACCTTCCTGGTAACTGCAGATCTGTATACTGTGTAGATACTATGCTATGTGCAGCTGGCAGGTAGTTTCCGGTCCGTTTCCTCTGTAGATGCTATGCTATGTGCACCTTCCTGGTAGCTTTTGATCTGTATCTTCTGTAGATGCTATGATATGTGCACCTTCCTAGTAGCTGCTGGTCCATACCCTCTGCAGATGCTATGCTATGCGCACCTTACTTGTAGCCGCCGATCCATATCCTCATAGATGCCATACAATGTGCACCTTCATGGTAGCTTCTGTTCCGTTTCCTCTGTAGATGCTAAGCTATGCGCACCTTCCTGGTGGCCGCTGATCTGTATCTTCTGTAGATTCTATGCTATGCAAACCTTCCTGGTAACTTTGGACCCATATCCTCTGTAAATGCTATGCAATGCGCACCTTCCTGGTTGCTTCCGGTCCATACCCTCTGTAGATGCTATGCTATGTGCACCATCCTGGTAGCCGCTGATCCATATTCTCTGTAGATGCTATGCTATGCTATGCTATGCGCACCTTCCTGGAAGCCGAAGATCTGTACCACCTGTAGATGCTATGTCCTCCTACATGGTAGCCACCTATTGTATTCTCTTTCGATGCTATGCTATGCGCACCTTCCTTGTGGTGTCGGATCCGTATCCTCTGTAGATGCTATGCTATGCGCACCGGTTCCTAATGATTGTTTCGAATGCCAAAGTTTAGAATGGTAAAGTTTCAGAAAAAAAGCATTAAAAAAAGCATTTTAAAAAAAAAATGTAGTGGGGGTCCCCCCAACCCCCGTTTTTTTTAACCCTTTACACCCATTTTAGTAAAAAAATAACTTTCCCTACAAAAAAAAATCATTTTTTCGATGCATTTTTTTTCGAAACTTTGGGCCTCATTACGACCCTGGTGCTAAGTGGTTATCGGCGCTATAAAAGGCTGCGGCGCCGTTCCGTTAAAGTAGGGACCCGCAAAGGGACCTTGCAGGCAATTACGGTACCGCAATTTGCGGTACCGTAATTGCCGCCTTCCCCATTCCCATTGAGCCCTATGGGGCAAAAATGGGAATGGGGAAGGGCCATGGGGAAATGGGGAAATACTGCCCCACCAATCTTGGAATGGGGCGGTATTTCCCCATTTCACCATGGCGGACTCGTTACAACACCAGCACCAACCATGGTGCTAATAGCGCCATGGTTTAGCGCCGGTGTTGTAATGAGAGCCTTTGTCATTCAACACTATGGGACTCATTACGAGTTTGGAGGCAGCCATGGTGCTATTATTCCAAGGTCGGAGGGACCAGTAATTCCCCATTCACCAGGGTCATTCCCCATTCCCATTTGAGCCCCCATAGGGATCAATGGGAATGGGGAAGGTGCTAATAACGGTACCGCAAATTGCGTTACCGTTATTAGCTATAGAGTCCTTTGCGGATCCTGGGCCTCATT
Organism: Ambystoma mexicanum; assembly: GCA_002915635.3. Lineage (NCBI taxonomy): Eukaryota > Metazoa > Chordata > Amphibia > Caudata > Ambystomatidae > Ambystoma > Ambystoma mexicanum. The sequence goes on along the minus strand of CM030325.1, from coordinate 1,008,119,249 downwards.
ACACGGTAGGCGGTAAGGGTTTACCGGTACCAGTATTTTACCGGTACCGGTAAATCCTTACCACCTTACTACGAGGTCCCTTTTGCGGGTTGGGGAATTTAACGCCTGCTTTTTGCAGGCGTTAAAAACCAACCCGCAAAGGGACCAGTGGAGCTAATTACGGTACCGCAATTTGCGGTACCGTAATTAGCTCCTTCCCCATTCCCATAGAGCCCTATGGGGCAAAAATGGGAATGCGGAAGGGCAATGCAATGGTGGAAGGGGGAATTACCGCCCCGCCAACGTTGGAATGGGGCGGTAATTCCCCTTTCCACCAAGGCGGTGCCGGTATTTTACCGTCATGAACCATGGCGCTAATAGCGCCATGGTTCTCCGCCTACCGTGTAATGAGGCCCCCTGTCCTTAATGCCTGAAAAAAACAGGCGTTAAGGAAGGACCCGCAAAAGGAACTCGTAGTAGGGCGGTAAGGGATTACCGGCACCGGTGCCCTTACCGGTGCCAGTAATCCCTTACCACCCACCTCGTAAGGAGGCCCCGAGTCTCGAGGGCCAAGAAGACATGGCCTCATTACGAGCTCGGCGGTAGCCATGCCGCTATTGGCGGCATGACTGCCTCCGAAATCGCGTCTGGGTCCGGGTTCCCAGAATGAGGAATTACCAGGCCATTCCGAGTTTGGAGGGCCTGGTCATTCCTCCTTCTAGGAACCCGGGCCCGGACCTTCCCCATTCCCATTTCAGCCCCCATAGGGCTGAATGAGAATGGGAGAAGGAGCAAACAACGGGCCGATTACGAGCGGCCTGTTGTTTGTTCCCTCTTCCCCTCGCGGGACCCGCTGTGCACGTCTCGTGAAACAGGCAGTACGGGGTTGACGGCGCCAGCACCTTTACCGGCGCCGTTAACCCTGTACCGCCTGGGTTATAATGAGGCCCATAGGGCCTCATTACGAGGTAGGAGGTAGCCATGGTGCTATTAGCACCATGGCTACCCCCTTACCGCATTCCGGGTCCGGGTTCTCAAAATAGGGACTTACCGGGTCATTCCAACCTTGGAGGACCCGGTAAGTCCCCATTCCGGGAACCATTCCCCATTCCCATTCAAGCCCCCATAGGGCTCAATGGGAATGGGGATGGAGCTAATAACGGTACCACAATTTGCAGTACCGTTATTAGCTCTGCAGTCCCTTAACGGGTCCCTTCCATAACGCCTGGTAAAACCAGGCATTAAGGAAGGGACCCACTAAGGGACCTCGGAATAGGGTGGTAACGGATTACTGGCACTGGTGTCCTTACCGGTGCCGGTAATCCCTTACCACCTACCTCGTAATGAGGCCAATAGGCCTCATTACGCCCTGTGCGGAATGCGTTTAACAGCGCCGGTAATGGTGCAGGTGCCGTTAAACTCATTCCACACTATTACGAGGTTCCCTCGCGGGGCCCGATGTGGACGTCTAGTTTTACCAGATGTCCAGAGCGGGTCCCGCGAGGGGACCAGGGAGCTAAGAACAGGCCGGTCGTACTCGGCCCGTTGTTAGCTCCCGCACCCATTCCCATTGAGCCCTATGGGAGCTCAAATGGGAATGGGGAAGGTCCGGCCCCGAGCTCCCTAAAGGAGAAATAACCGTGTCCTCCAAACTCGGAATGGCCCGGTAATTCCCCATTCAGGGAACCCGGACCCAGACCCGATTTTGGAGGCAGCCATGCCCTTATTAAGGGCATGGCTGCCTCCAAAGTCGTAATGAGGCCCATAGAGTGCCGATAGAGGAGTGGTAGATGGATTTTAGGGGAGTCAGGTGAGAGACAGGGGGCCTTGTTATGCGGTAGGAGGTAGCCATGGTGCTATTAGCACCATGGCTACCCCTTTACCGCATTCTGGGTCCGGATTCCTGAAATAGGGACTTAACGGGTCATTCCAACCTTGGAGGACCCGGTAAGTCCCCATTCCAGGAACCATTCCCCATTCCCATTCGAGCCCCCATAGGGCTCAATAGGAATGCCGAAGAAGCTAATAAAGGTACCGCAATTTGCGGTACCATTATTAGCTCTGAAGTCCCTCAACGGGTCCCGTCCTTAACACCTGGTCAGACCAGGCGTTGAGGAAGGGACCCACTAAGGGACCTCGGAATAGGGTGGTAACGGATTACCGGCACTGGTGTCCTTACCGGTGCCGGTAATCCCTTACCACCTACCTCGTAATGAGGCCAATAGGTCTCATTACGCCCTGTGCGGAATGCGTTTAACAGCGCCGGTAATGGTGCAGGTGCCGTTAAACTCATTCCACACTATTACGAGGTTCCCTCGCGGGGCCCGATGTGGACGTCTAGTTTTACCAGATGTCCAGAGCGGGTCCCGCGAGGGGACCAGGGAGCTAAGAACAGGCCGGTCGTACTCGGCCCGTTGTTAGCTCCCGCACCATTCCCATTGAGCCTATGGGAGCTCAAATGGGAATGGGGAAGGTCCGGCCCGAGCTCCCTAAAGGAGGAATAACCGTGTCCTCCAAACTCGGAATGGCCCGGTAATTCCCCATTCAGGGAACCCGGACCCAGACCCGATTTTGGAGGCAGCCATGCCCTTATTAAGGGCATGGCTGCCTCCAAAGTCGTAATGAGGCCCATAGAGTGCCGATAGAGGAGTGGTAGATGGATTTTAGGGGAGTCAGGTGAGAGACATGGGGCCTCGTTATGCGGTAGGAGGTAGCCATGGTGCTATTAGCACCATGGCTACCCCTTTACCGCATTCTGGGTCCGGATTCCCGAAATAGGGACTTAACGGGTCATTCCAACCTTGGAGGACCCGGTAAGTCCCCATTCCAGGAACCATTCCCCATTCCCATTCGAGCCCCCATAGGGCTCAATAGGAATGCCGATGGAGCTAATAACGGTACTGCAATTTGCGGTACCATTATTAGCTCTGAAGTCCCTCAACGGGTCCCGTCCTTAACACCTGGCCAGACCAGGCGTTGAGGAAAGGACCCACTAAGGGACCTCGGAATAGGGTGGTAACGGATTACCGGCACTGGTGTCCTTACCGGTGCCGGTAATCCCTTACCACCTACCTCGTAATGAGGCCAATAGGTCTCATTACGCCCTGTGCGGAATGCGTTTAACAGCGCCGGTAATGGTGCAGGTGCCGTTAAACTCATTCCACACTATTACGAGGTTCCCTCACGGGGCCCGATGTGGATGTCTGGTTTTACCAGATGTCCAGAGCGGGTCCCGCGAGGGGACCAGGGAGCTAAGAACAGGCCGGTCGTACTCGGCCCTTTGTTAGCTCCCGCACCCATTCCCATTGAGCCCTATGGGAGCTCAAATGGGAATGGGGAAGGTCCGGCCCGAGTTCCCTAAAGGAGGAATAACCGGGTCCTCCAAACTCGGAATGGGCTGGTAATTCCCCATTCAGGGAACCCGGACCCAGACCCGATTTTGGAGGCAGCCATGCCCTTATTAAGGGCATGGCTGCCCCCAAAATCGTAATGAGGCCCCTAGAGTGCCGATAGAGGAGTGGTAGATGGATTTTAGGGGAGTCAGGTGAGAGACAGGGGGCCTCATTACGCGGTAGGAGGTAGCTATGGTGCTATTAGCACCATGGCTACCCCTTTACTGCATTCTGGGTCCGGGTTCCCGAAATAGGGACTTAACGGGTCATTCCAACCTTGGAGGACCCGGTAAGTCCCCATTCCGGGAACCATTCCCCATTCCCATTCCAGCCCCCATAGGGCTCAATAGGAATGCCGATGGAGCTAATAACGGTCCCGCAATTTGCGGAACCGTTATTAGCTCTGAAGTCCCTCAATGGGTCCCGTCCTTAACACCTGGTCAGACCAGGCGTTGAGGAAAGGACCCGCTAAGGGAGCACGGAATAGGGTGGTAAGGGATTACCGGCACCGGCATGGCATTTAAGCATCACTATTTTAAAACCCTACATGGGCTCCAGCTCTCCACATTATTTGAAACAACTGCTTGTAGTTCCATTTAAGTACCCACTGACAATCACGTGGTACTTCAGTCCGTGTGTTGACGTGTAACACATGGCACGTTGCATGCATCACACACAGGCGTGTTCGGTGCGAAACACATGGTACTTTAGTAATTAGCGCACTGACCTTTCTTTAATGTCCTGTGCATTTAATGGCAATACAAATGGAACTGTTGCTTAGCACCGTCACATATAATTATGCCGGTAAGGACAGTTTACAGCAGAAATGATCGAACAAAGGCAGCTGCATATATATATATATATATATATATATATATATATATATATATATATTAAGTTCCTTCACTGCCAGGTAATGCGGCGTCGCATGTGTGTGCGCCAGAGATATAATTACACATGGTTCAAATCAGGGAAACACTGGCACATTTTAATAGAATCAAGTTGAGTTACAGAAAAATAAAAGATAGAAATGAAATGAGAAGATATTGAGATGTATTTAGATGAAGAGTTACTGTTAAGATCAGAGAGGCGTTTGCGTTCTAAGGAGAGGGTATGACAGACGCAGCCCATGGAGGCCTTTGATACATTCCAATAAGGACCGGTTTGTTCTGTGGCACAGCGTGTGGGGGGAGGGGTGATTAAGAGGCACTTTTCTTGTAGAATCTTCCAACTAGCCATAAAAAAAATGGAAGGCTTGTCAACCATTGAAAAGTGCTTATAAGTCGAGCCGGCCTGGATCCGTCTTGCCATCCTAAAATGAATCCCTCCCGGCACCCCTCTGCCCCAAGTCCTTCCACGTGACCCCTCAATAGTCTCTCCATCTCCGTGTACCCATTTCCATGAACCCTGTTATTTTTTGCTACAGGACTTTGTTGTTTAGCAGCTTGGTTTGTGCAATAGAAACTCCTACCCGTTCACACACACACTGTACTGGACACACACTGTACTGGACATATACTGTACTGGACACACAGACTCTTCTGGTCACACATACAGTACTAGACACACTGTACTGGATACATACGGTACTAGACACCCTGTACGGACACACATACTGTGCTGGACACATACTGTCCTAGACACACACTGTACTGCACACATACTGTACTGGACTCGCATACTCTTCTGGTCACACATACAGTACTAGACACACTGTACTGGATACACATACTGTACTGGATACATACGGTACTAGACACACAATGTACTGGACACATACTGTGCTGGACACATACTGTCCTAGACACACACTGCACTGGACACACATACTGTACTGGACAAACATACTGTGCTGGACACATACTGTCTTAGACAAACACTGTACTGGACACACATCCTGTACTGGACAAACATACTGTACTAGACACACTGTACTGGATACATACGATACTAGGCACACATACTCTTCTGGTCACACATACTGTACTAGACACACACTGTACTGGACACATACTGTACTGGACACACATACTCTTCTGGTCACACATACAGTACTAGACACACTGTACTGGATACACATACTGTACTGGATACATACGGTACTAGACACACAATGTACTGGACACACATACTGTACTGGACACACATACTGTACTAGACTCGCATACTCTTCTGGTCACACATACTGTACAAGACACACTGTACTGGACACACATACTCTTCTGGTCACACATACTGTACTAGACACACTGTACTGGACACACACTGTACTGGACACACATACTGTACTGGACAAACATACTGTGCTGGACACATACTGTTCTAGACACACACTGTACTGGACAAACATACTCTTCTGGTCACACATACTGTACTAGACACACTGTACTGGACACACATACTCTTCTGGTCACACATACTGTACTAGACACACTGTACTGGACACACACTGTACTGGACACATACTGTACTGGACACACATACTCTTCTGGTCACACATACAGTACTAGACACACTGTACTGGATACACATACTGTACTGGATACATACGGTACTAGACACACAATGTACTGGACACACATACTGTACTGGACACACATACTGTACTAGACTCGCATACTCTTCTGGTCACACATACTGTACTAGACACACTGTACTGGACACACATACTCTTCTGGTCACACATACTGTACTAGACACACTGTACTGGACACACACTGTACTGGACACACATACTGTACTGGACAAACATACTGTGCTGGACACATACTGTTCTAGACACACACTGTACTGGACAAACATACTCTTCTGGTCACACATACTGTACTAGACACACTGTACTGGACACACACTGTACTGGACACACATACTGTACTGGACAAACATACTGTGCTGGACACATACTGTTCTAGACACACACTGTACTGGACAAACATACTCTTCTGGTCACACATACTGTACTAGACACACTGTACTGGACACACATACTGTTCTGGTCACACATACTGTACTAGACACACTGTACTGGACACATACTGTACTGGCACACATACTATACTGGACACACATACTCTTCTGGTCACACATACTGTACTAGACACACTGTACTGGACACATACTGTACTGGCACACATACTATACTGGATACACATACTCTTACTGGCCACACATACTGTACTAGACACACTGTACTGGATACATACTGTACTAGACACACACTGTACTGGACACACATACTCTTCTGGCCACACATACTGTATTAGACACACTGTACTGTATACATACGATACTAGACACACACTGTACTGGACACACATACTCTTCTGGTCACACATACTGTACTAGACACACTGTACTGGACACACACTGTACTGGACACACATACTGTACTGGACAAACATACTGTGCTGGACACATACTGTTCTAGACACACACTGTACTGGACAAACATACTCTTCTGGTCACACATACTGTACTAGACACACTGTACTGGACACACATACTCTTCTGGTCACACATACTGTACTAGACACACTGTACTGGACACATACTGTACTGGGCACACATACTATACTGGACACACATACTCTTCTGGTCACACATACTGTACTAGACACACTGTACTGGACACATACTGTACTGGGCACACATACTATACTGGATACACATACTCTTCTGGCCACACATACTGTACTAGACACACTGTACTGGATACATACTGTACTAGACACACACTGTACTGGACACACATACTCTTCTGGCCACACATACTGTATTAGACACACTGTACTGTATACATACGATACTAGACACACACTGTACTGGACACACATACTCTTCTGGTCACACATACTGTACTAGACACACTGTACTGGATACATACTGTACTAGACACACACTGTACTGGACACACATACTGTGCTGGACACATACTGTGCTGGATACATACTGTCCTAGACACACACTGCACTGGACACACATACTGTACTGGACAAACATACTGTGCTGGACACATACTGTCTTAGACAAACACTGTACTGGACACACATCCTGTACTGGACAAACATACTGTACTAGACACACTGTACTGGATACATACGATACTAGGCACACACTGTACTGGACACACATACTCTTCTGGTCACACATACTGTACTAGGCACACTGTACTGGATACATACTGTACTAGACACACACTGTACTGGACACACATAATGTACTGGACAAACATACTGTGCTGGACACATACTGTCCTAGACACACACTGTACTGGACACACATACTGTACTGGACAAACATACTGTACTAGACACATACTGTCCTAGACACACACTGTACTGGACACACATACTGTACTGGACACACATACTGTACTAGGCACACATACTGTACTGGACACACATAGTGTACTGGACACACATAGTGTACTAGACATACTGTACTGGATAAATACTGTACTAGACACACACTGTGCTGGACACACATACTGTACTGGACAAACATACGGTGCTGGACACATACTGTCCTAGACACACACTGTACTGGACACACATACTGTACTGGACACACATACTGTACTGACACATACTGTACTGGACACACATAGTGTACTGGACACATATACTGTACTAGACACATCTACGGTACTGGACACATACTCCACTGGACACACATACTGTACTAGACACACACTCCACTGGACACACACATTGTACTAGACACACACTGTACTGGACACACATACTGTACTAGGCACACATACTGTAGTGGACACATACTGTACTCGACTCACATATTGTACTAGACACACATACTGTACTGGACACACCTACTGTACTGGACACACATACTGTACTAGACACACTGTACTGGTTAAATACTGTACTAGACACACACTGTACTGGACACACATACTGTACTGGACAAACATACGGTGCTGGACACATACTGTCCTAAACACACGCTGTACTGGACACACATACTGTACTGGACACACATACTGTACTGGACACACATAGTGTACTGGACACATATACTGTACTAGACACATATACGGTACTGGACACATACTCTACTGGACACACATACTGTACTAGACACACACTCCACTGGACACACACATTGTACTAGACACACACTGTACTGGACACACATACTGTACTGGACACATACTGTCCTAGACACACACATACTGGACTCACCTATTGTACTAGACACACACTGTACTGGACACACACTATACTCGACACACATATTGTACTAGACACACATACTGTACTGGACACATATACTGTACTGGACACACATACCGTTATAGACACACACTCTACTGGACACACACAGTGAACTAGACACACAAACTGTACTGGACACACAAACTGTACTGGTCACACATACTGTACTGGACACATACTGTCCTAGACACGCACTGTACTGGGCATACATACTGTACTGGACACACATACTGTACTAGACATACCTACTGTACTAGACACACACTGTATTGAAAACATACTGTACTAGGCACACATACGGTTCTGGACACACACATACTGGACTCACCTATTGTACTAGACACACACTGTACTGGACAGACACTATACTGGACACACATACTGTACTAGGCACACATGCTGTAGTGGACACATACTGTACTAGACACATACTGTACTCGACACACATATTGTACTAGACACACATACTGTACTAGACACATACTGTACTGGACACACATACTAGTATTGACACACATACTATTATAGACACACACTCTACTGGACACACACAGTGAACTAGACACACAAACTGTACTGGACACACAAACTGTACTGGTCACACATACTGTACTGGACACATACTGTCCTAGACACACACTGTACTGGACATACATACTGTACTGGACACACATACTGTACTAGACACACACTGTACTGGGCACATACTATACTAGGCACACATACGGTTCTGGACACACATACTGTACTAGACATACCTACTGTACTAGACACACACTGTACTGGACACACATACTGTACTAGACACACACTGTACTGGACACATACTATACTAGGCACACATACGGTTCTGGACACACATACTGTACTAGACACACTGTACTGGACACATACTGTCCTAGAATCACACTGTACTGGACACACATACTGTACTGGACACACATACTGTACTAGACACACCTGTACTGGACACACACTGTACTGGACACACATACTGTACTGGACACACATACTGTACTGACACACATACTGTACTGGACACAACTGTACTGGACACATACTGTACTGACACACATACTGTACTGGAACACATACTGTACTAGACACCACACTGTACTGGACACACATACTGTACTGGACACACATACTGTACTACACATACTGTACTGGACACATACTGTACTAGACACACACTGTACTGGACACACATACTGTACTAGACACACTACTGTACTGGACACATACTGTACTGGACACATACTGTTCTAGACACACACATACTGGACTCACCTATTGTACTAGACACACACTGTACTGACACACACTATACTGGACACACATACTGTACTGGACACATACTGTACTGGACACATACTGTACTAGACACATACTGTACTGACACATACTGTACTGGACACACATACTGTACTGGACACACCTACTGTACTGACACACATACTGTACTAGACACACTGTACTGGTAAATACTGACCACACTATCTATACGGGACCAACACTATCTATATGGACCACACTATCTGCACTGGACCACACTATCTATACGGGACCACACTATCTGCACTGACACACATACTGTACTGGACACACATACTTGTCTAGACACACACTGTACTGGACACATACTGTACTGGACACATACTGTACTGGACACACATCTGTACTGGACCACACTATCTGTACTGGACCACACTATCTTATAGGGACCACACTATCTGTCACTGGACCACACTATCTGTACTGGACCACACTATCTTACTGGACACATACTGTACTGGATACATACTGTTCTAGACACACCTGTACTGGACACATAACTGTACTGGACACACATACTGTACTGGACACACTGTACTGGACACACATACTGTACTGGACAACATACTGTGCTGGACACATACTGTACCTAGACACACATGTACTGGACACACATACTGCACTGGACCACACTATCTATACGGGACCACACTATCTGCACTGGACCACACTATCTGCACTGGACCACACTATCTATACGGGACCACACTATCTGTACTGGACACATACTGTACTGGACACAATACTGTACTGGACACACACTGTACTGGACACACACACTGTACTAGACACACACTGTACTGGACACACATACTGTACTAGACACACACTGTACTGGACACACATACTGTACTGGACACACATACTGTACTGGAACACATACTGTATGGACACACAACTGTACTGAGACACATACTGTACTAGACACACATACTGTACTAGACACATACTGTACTGGACACATACTGTACTGGACACACATACTGTACTGGACACACATCTGTACTGGACACACCTACTGTACTGGACACACATACTGTACTAGACACACTGTACTGGGACACATACTGTACTAGACACAATACTGTACTGGACACACATACTGTACTGACACACATACTGTACTGGACACATACTGTACCTAGACACACACACTGTACTGGACACACATACTGTACTGGACACACATACTGTACTGGACACACATACTGTACTGGACACACATACTGTACTGGACACATATACTTACTAGACACACTACTGTACTGGACACACATACTGTACTGGACACACAATACTGTACTAGACACACATACTGTACTGGACACACATACTGTACTAGCACACATACTGTACTAGACACACTGTACTGGACACATACTGTACTGGACACACATATACTGGACACACATACTGTACTGACACACAACTGTACTGGACACACTACTGTACTGGACACACATACTGTACTGGCACACATACTGTACTGGACACATACTGTACTGGACACACATACTGTACTAGACACATACTGTACTAGACACACTACTGTACTGGACACACACTGTACTGGACACACATACTGTACTGGACACACATAACTGTACTGGCCACACATACTGTACTGGACACATACTGTACTGGACACACACTGTACTGGACACACATACTGTACTAGACACAAAAATACTGTACTAGACACACACTGTACTGGACACATACTGTACTAGGCACACATACGGTTCTGGACACACATACTGTACTAGACATACCTACTGTACTAGACACACACTGTACTGAAAACATACTGTACTAGGCACACATACGGTTCTGGACACACACATACTAGACTCACCTATTGTACTAGACACACACTGTACTGGACACACATACTGTACTAGGCACACATCTGTACTGGACACACATACTGTACTGAGACACATACTGTACTGACACACATATTGTACTAGACACACGAGACACACATACTGTACTGGACAGACATACTGTACTGGACACATACTGTACTAGACAAACACACTGTACTGGACACACATACTCTACTGGACACACAAACTGTACTGGACACACATACTGTACTGGACACATACTGTCCTAGACACGCACTGTACTAGACACACATACTGTACTAGACACACACTGTGCTGGGCACATACTGTACTAGGCACACATAAGGTTCTGGACACACATACTGTACTAGACATACGTACTGTACTAGACACACACTGTACTGGGCACATACTGTACTGGACACACATACTGCACTGGACAAACACACTGTACTGGACACACATACTCTACTAGACACACATACTGTACTGGACACACATACTGTTACTGGACACATACTGTACTAGACACACACTGTACTGGACACACATACTGTACTGGACACACATACTGTACTGGACACACTATCTATACTGGACCACACTATCTGTACTGGACCACACTATCTATACGGGACCACACTATCTGCACTGGACCACACTATCTATACGGGACCACACTACTGTACTGGAACACATACTGTACTGGACACACATACTGTACTGGACACACATACTGTACTAGACACACTGTACTGGACACATACTGTACTGACACATACTGTACTGGACACACATACTGTACTGGACACACATACTGTACTGGACACACATACTGTACTGGACACATACTGTACTGGACACATACTGTACTGGACACATACTGTACTGGACACACATACTGTACTAGACACACATGTACTGGACACACACACTGTACTAGACACACAACTGTACTGGACACACTATCTATACGGGACCACTATCTATATGGGACCACACTATCTGCACTGGACCACTATCTATACGGGACCACACTATCTGCACTGGACCACATATACTGTACTGAGACACACTGTACTAGACACATACTGTACTAGACACACACTGTACTGGACACACATACTGTACTGGACAAATACTGTACTAGACACACACTGTACTGGACACACATACTGTACTGGACACACATACTGTACTAGAAACACACTGTATTGGAGAGATACTGTACTAGACACACATACTGTACTGGACACATACTGTACTAGACATGCATACTGTACTTCACACACATTGTGTACTGGACACTCATACTGTACTAGACACACACTGTACTGGACACATACTCTACTGGACACACATACTGTACTAGACACACACTCTACTGGACACACACACTGTACTAGAGACATACCAGTGTACTGGACACACATACTGTACTGGACACATACTGTCCTAACACACACTGAACTGGACACACATACTGTACTGGACACACATACTGTACTAGACACACTGTACTGGACACATACTGTCCTAAAATCACACTGTACTGGACACACAAACTGTACTGGACACACATTGTGTACCAGACACACACTATACTGGAAACATACTGTACTGGACACACATACTGTTCTAGAGACACAATCTGTACTGGACCACACTATCTGTACTGGACCACACTATCTATACGGGACCACACTATCTGCACTGGACCACACTATCTATACTGGACACATACTGTACTAGACACACTGTACTGGACATATACTGTCTAGACTCACACTATACTGGACACACATACTGTACTAGACACACATTCTGTACTAGACACACACTGTACTGGACACATACTGTACTAGACACACATACTGTACTGGACACACATACTGTACTGGACGCATACTGTTCTAGACACACACTGTACTGGACACACAAACTGTACTGGACACATATACTGCACTAGACACACTGTACTAGACACATACTGTACTAGACACACACTGTACTGGACACACATACTGTACTGGACAAATACTGTCCTAGACACACACTGTACTGGACACACATACTGTCCTAGACACACATTCTGTACTAGAAACACACTGTATTGGAGAGATACTGTACTAGACACACATACTGTACTGGACACATACTGTACTAGACATGCATACTGTACTTCACACACATTGTGTACTGGACACTCATACTGTACTAGACACACACTGTACTGGACACATACTCTACTGGACACACATACTGTACTAGACACACACTCTACTGGACACACACACTGTACTAGAGACATACCAGTGTACTGGACACACATACTGTACTGGACACATACTGTCCTAACACACACTGAACTGGACACACATACTGTACTGGACACACATACTGTACTAGACACACACTGTACTGAAGACACACATGCTGACTGCAGACACACATGCTGTACTTGACACACACATGCTGACTGATAGACATACTATACTGACATACTGTACTGGACACACATACTGTACTAGGACACACACTGCTACTGGAACACACACTGAACAAGACACACAAACTGTACTGGACACACAAACTTTACTGGACACACATACTGTACTGGACACATACTGTTCTAGACACACTGTACTGGACACACATACTGTACTGGACACACATACTGCACTAGACACACTGTACTGGACATATACTGTCCTAGACTCACACTATACTGGACACACATACTGTACTAGACACACATTCTGTACTAGACACACACTGTATTGGAGAGATACTGTACGAGACACACATACTGTACTGGACACACATACTGTACTAGACACATATATTGTACTGGGCACATACTCTACTGGACACACATACTGTACTAGACACATATACTGTACTAGACACACACTCTACTGGACACACATACCGTAATGGTAACACATACTGTACTAGACACACTGTACTGGACAGATACTGTACTAGACACACACTTTACTGGACACACATACTGTACTGGACATACACATACTGTACGGGACACATACTGTCCTAGACACACACCGTACTGGACACTCACACTGTACTAGACACACACTGTACTGGACACATACTGTACTGGACACACATACTGTACTAGGCACACATACTGTACTGGACACATACTGTACTGGACACATACTGTACTGGACACACATACTGTACTAGGCACACATACTGTACTGGACACACATACTGTACTGGACACTCACACTGTACTAGACACACACTGCACTGGACACATACTGTACTGGACACACATACTGTAATAGGCACACATACTGTACTGGACACACACTGTACTAGACACACACTGTACTGGACACATACTGTACTAGGCACACATACTGTACTGGACACACATACTGTACTGGACACCCTCTGGCCCTGCACTTGTAAATAGAACTTGTCTTAACTCTTCCCCTCTGCCCCCTGCAAGTGCCCTTAAGTCGCCTGTGTGGCACGTGGTTTAACTTAGAGGGCAAAGGGCTTCCAAAGTTAGTATTGGAGGTGCCAATGAGATGTTTGAGAGGAGAGAGAGGAAGGTTGAAGAAAGTGGGAAATGGAAGGGGAGGATAGAAAAAAACAGCGGCGGAAAGAGCAGGATGGAAAACACAGTGCTGTAAAGAAAATAAACAAAAGCAATTAAAATGACAGGGCGGATACCAATAAAAGGGTCCTGTTCTATCCTGGTTTAGGTCATATCTTTCTAATCAGACCTTTTCTGTCTCATGGGCGAGCAATACCTCCTTGTCTTTCCCTCTTGACCATGGGGTCCCCCAAGGGTCAGTCCTAGGCCCTTTCCTCTTTTCATTATATACTTCACAACTCACAGCTATTATCGCTTCCTTTGGTCTTTGTCATCACTTCTATGCAGACAACACTCATCCTTTTCTTTCTTTCTTTCTCTTCATTTACCCCTGAAATTCATCACACTGTTACTGCCTGTCTCACCGCTATTAAATCATGGATGTCCTCTCACTTTCTCACTCTTAATACAGGAAAGACTGAGGTCTTGTTTTTCCCGGCTAACACTCTTCCTCCCCATCCTTCACCCCCGTTCATATCTTTCCCTCCTGCTAGTCTTCCAATTTACACTACTGCTCGTAATCTTGGTCTTCTCTTGGTCTTCACGTTGACTGTAAACGTTGCTTTTCTCATATTTCTCTCACTTCCCGTTCCTGTCGCTTCCACCTTCATAATATACGGAAAGCTCGCCCTTTCCTCACTTTCCCGGCATCTAAACTTCGAATATCCTCACTGATTTTCTTGCGGCTTTTCTATTGTTCCACTGCTCTCTAAGGGCTCCCAAGTTCTCATCTCGCCGCTCTCGAATCATGCTTTAATTCGTCTATTTGTTTATTACGTCTTCTCCCCTATCGTGACTCTATTTCGTCGTCTCTTGCTACTCTTGTCTGGCTCCCCTTTCACTGACAAATCAAATTTCACTTTCTCTGCCTCGTCTTTAAATCTCTGTACAGACTTGCCTCTCACTACCTTGCTGTCCTTGAATCTTTCTATATCCCTACTCATTCTCTTCGGTCTTCCACCCTTTTCAGACTTGTGGTCCCTCCTCCTCCATGTGCCCAGTCCCACTTTCAATCTTTTCAACTTCTTGCTCCCCTTCACTGGAATGCTCTACCTCTCTCACTTCGTTCTATTACCTCCTACTCTCTGTTTCATGCGTCCCTGAAAACGTATCTTCTTCAACATCCCTGATGGTATGTGGCCTGGATTTGACTACTTAATTGTCTAATCACTTATATTGTACTGCACTTTCTTTTATAATGTTCAGCGCTTTGAATTAAGGCCTAAGAGGTAGGCATAAAAAAATGACAGGAGAAATGAGTGGGAATGCAGAAAGAAGGATGCCTATGGAGTGCGAAAGAGAGGGGGTGAAAGGAAGACCACTCGCTCACAAAGACTCTGGGCGCTCCTTTACATTATTAAATTAGGGAACATTAATTAGGCAATAAGGCCCGGATTGGGAAGCAGTACGGCGTGCTATTCTGACTGAGTTTATCGTGCGTGCATTTAACGATGATGGTGGGACATTACTACAAGAGACGGCCAGCACTCCAGTCATTATTGCCATTAGCGCCCTGGAATAATGCCCACGGTAAAAATAAGATTTGGCGCCGGAATTCATGCTTTTTTCTGTCTCAAAAAATCATCTATACACAAGATAGCTGCCATGAAAATAGCAGAGTGAGAGCTGTTTGTAAAGAGCATTGTTCTTGGAGTGATGGGAAGGGCGTGGATCCAGGTGGACAGTAAAAGAAATGGCAGGTAAGTGCTCCTTCCTTACCTTCTATTTCATGGGGGTGAGGGTCTGAGGAGGGAAAGTGGGGGAGCACAACAGAGCAGGCAGCAGCTTGGCTGCTCAGCCTAACCCTAGTTCACTATTTCTGAGGCCTGGCCCTGGCCACATAAATAGGTCACCCCCGCGCCCCTGCCCTTCCAACATGCCTGTGTCCTGAGTTATAACTAGAGACAGCCCAAACCTGCCCAAAACACATGAATTACTGGGGAAATCTTCTGTAACTCTCCCACTATTTCTAAATCTTTAGGTGATTTCTCCGACCTGCAGAGAGTTTTGAACGTCTGGGCTCATAAGAATTCTCAATTTTCTGCAGATTTTGACTGCCGCTAATTCGACACTGCGCCCGTTCACATCCCCAGCACTCGCAGCCCGGCGGCCACGTGCAAACGTGCAAATCATTAGAAGGTGTGACCCTGTGGACCAAGCACGGCTGGCAGACGGAGTGTGGAATGGACGGTGGCCCCCACAGACCACTGCACAGGTGACCAGAACAGAGCAGAGCTGCCAGAACATTGATCAGAACTGTGATCAGGGCCGGCCTTAGCTTTGGCAGCGGCCGGGCAAGTCAACCAACTACCCCAACACCCGGGTCCCAGCAGGGGTGGTGGAGGGACGCATTTTTAGTTGCTCTGCTAAATAGAGCGCTGCCACAAAACCAACAGTGTCGCTCTATTTAATTAAGTGCTTAACTCAGTGATCCTATGAAGAAGAAGGGAGTTGATCACTTCAATAAAGCACAGCTGTCAATGCAGCATGAGGCTGCCTTTCAAAGGCTGCCCTGTGCTCGTTCAGCACCTGCGCCCTATTGTTATAAAAATCACTGTGCTATGGGTGTGCCAGCAGGAAAGCGGGGAGCATTTCATTACAATAGGGCGCCTGACGCATCTTCACCCACCATGCCAGCTCGGGGGAGCCCTTGAAAGACAACGTGGAGCTGGCATGGGTGGGTGGCTAATGTGGCGCCCAGGGCGGTCGCCCGTGCGCCTAAAGCCGGCCTTTACTGCGGTCAGTTGCATCAGTGCAGCTAGCAGGTGCCCATAACTACTGTCACCACAGTCCACTGGCTAAAGCCGATCAACCTTCCCTCTGATGCACCAGGCCGTTTCACCACACGCGTTCTCACTTCCAGACCAAGAGGGAGGCAATCTGTGTGTCCTAAAAACAATCTGCAGGTGATTCGAAGCAAACTCTTCTCATTACAATATCCACAGTTCAGCAGAAGACTCTGAAGCACCCAGGCCCAGCGACGCCCAGGCCCATCCACTTTGCAGGTCCTGGGGTTTCATCTGGCCTCTCCATGTTTGGAGTGCATTTCAAGAGGTGCAAAAGCAAGGGAAGGGCAGAGCGAGTGGGAGAGAGTCCCTAGACAAAAATATACAAATAAGCTTTTCCACCTGAGACTATGGCTTTAAGTGAGCTGGGGCTAGCCAGGGCTCAGCCCAACAGGCTCTCAAAACCTCAATCGAACCACTAGACACACTGTACTGGACACATACTGTACTGGGCACACATACTGTACTGGACACACATACTCTTCTGGTCACACATACTGTACTAGACACACTGTACTGGACACATACTGTACTAGGCACACATACTGTACTGGACACACATACTCTTCTGGCCACACATACTGTACTAGACACACTGTACTGGATACATACTGTACTAGACACACACTGTACTGGACACACATACTCTTCTGGCCACACATACTGTACTAGACACACTGTACTGGATACATACTGTACTAGACACACACTGTACTGGACACGCATACTCTTCTGGTTACACATACTGTACTAGACACACTGTACTGGACACACATACTCTTCTGGTCACACATACTGTACTAGAAACACTGTACTGGACACATACTGTACTGGGCACACATACTGTACTGGACACACATACTCTTCTGGCCACACATACTGTACTAGACACACTGTACTGGATACATACTGTCCTAGACACACATACTGTACTGGACACACATACTCATCTGGCCACACATACTGTACTAGACACACTGTGCTGGATACATACTGTACTAGACACACACTGTACTGGACACACATACTCTTCTGGCCACACATACTGTACTAGACCATACTGTACTGGACACATACTGTACTAGACACACACTGTACTGGAGAAACATACTCTTCTGGTCACACATACTGTACTAGACACACTGTACTGGACACACATACTCTTCTGGTCACACATACTGTACTAGAAACACTGTACTGGACACACATACTCTTCTGGTCACACATACTGTACTAGACACACTGTACTGGACACACATACTCTTCTGGTCACACATACTGTACTAGAAACACTGTACTGGACACACATGCTCTTCTGGTCACACATACTGTACTAGACACACTGTACTGGATACATACTGTACTAGACACACACTGTACTGGACACATATACTCTTCTGGCCACACATACTGTACTAGACACACTGTACTGGACACACATACTGTACTGGACAAACATACGGTGCTGGACACATACTGTCCTAGACACACACTGTACTGGACACACATACTGTACTGGACACACATAGTGTACTGGACACATATACTGTACTAGACACATATACGGTACTGGACACATACTCCACTGGACACACATACTGTACTAGACACACACTCCACTGGACACACACATTGTACAAGACACACACTGTACTGGACACACATACTGTACTGGAAACATACTGTCCTAGACACACACATACTGGACTCACCTATTGTACTAGACACACACTGTACTGGACACACATACTGTACTGGAAACATACTGTCCTAGACACACACATACTGGACTCACCTATTGTACTAGACACACACTGTACTGGACACACACTATACTGGACACATATACTGTACTAGGCACACATACTGTACTGGACACATACTGTACTCGACTCACATATTGTACTAGACACACATACTGTACTGGACACACATACTGTACTGGACACACCTACTGTACTGGACACACATACTGTACTAGACACACTGTACTGGTTACATACTGTACTAGACACAACTGTACTGGACACACATACTGTTACTGGCACACATACTGTACTGGACACATACTGTACTAGACACACACTGTACTGGCACACATACTGTA
>CM030325.1:1008065007-1008098915 GCA_002915635.3 Ambystoma mexicanum | reverse complement strand
TATTGTGGTAATGGCTGGGGTGTGATGGCAGGTGGTGTATTGTGGAATGGCTGGGGTGTGATGGCAGGTGGTGTATTGTGGAATGGCTGGGGTGTGATGGCAGGTGGTGTATTGTGGAATGGCTGGGGTGTGATGGCAGGTGGTGTATTGTGGAATGGCTGGGGTGTGATGGCAGGTGGTGTATTGTGGAATGGCTGGGGTGTGATGGCAGGTGGTGTATTGTGGAATGGCTGGGTGTGATGGCAGGTGGTGTATTGTGGAATGGCTGGGGTGTGATGGCAGGTGGTGTATTGTGGAATGGCTGGGGTGTGATGGCAGGTGGTGTATTGTGGAATGGCTGGGTGTGATGACGGGTGGTGTATTGTGGAATGGCTGGGGTGTGATGGCAGGTGGTGTATTGTGGAATGGCTGGGGTGTGATGGCAGGTGGTGTATTGTGGAATGGCTGGGGTGTGATGACGGGTGGTTTATTGTGGAATGGCTGGAGTGTGATGGGAGGTGGTGTATTGTGGAATGGCTGGGGTGTGATGGCAGGTGGTGTATTGTGGAATGGCTGGGGTGTGATGGCAGGTGGTGTATTGTGGAATGGCTGGGGTGTGATGGCAGGTGGTGTATTGTGGAATGGCTGGGGTGTGATGGCAGGTGGTGTATTGTGGAATGGCTGGGGTGTGATGGCAGGTGGTGTATTGTGGAATGGCTGGGGTGTGATGGCAGGTGGTGTATTGTGGAATGGCTGGGGTGTGATGGCAGGTGGTGTATTGTGGAATGGCTGGGGTGTGATGGCAGGTGGTGTATTTTGGAATGGCTGGGGTGTGATGCAGTGGTGTATTGTGGAATGGCTGGGGTGTGATGGCAGGTGGTGTATTGTGGAATGGCTGGGTGTGATGGCAGGTGGTGTATTGTGGAATGGCTGGGGTGTGATGGCAGGTGGTGTATTGTGGAATGGCTGGGTGTGATGGCAGGTGGTGTATTGTGGAATGGCTGGGGTGTGATGGCAGGTGGTGTATTGTGGAATGGCTGGGGTGTGATGGCAGGTGGTGTATTGTGGAATGGCTGGGGTGTGATGGCAGGTGGTGTATTGTGGAATGGCTGGGGTGTGATGGCAGGTGGTGTATTGTGGAATGGCTGGGGTGTGATGGCAGGTGGTGTATTGTGGAATGGCTGGGGTGTGATGGCAGGTGGTGTATTGTGGAATGGCTGGGGTGTGATGGCAGGTGGTGTATTGTGGAATGGCTGGGGTGTGATGGCAGGTGGTGTATTGTGGAATGGCTGGGGTGTGATGGCAGGTGGTGTATTGTGGAATGGCTGGGGTGTGAGGGCAGGTGGTGTATTGTGGAATGGCTGGGGTGTGATGGCAGGTGGTGTATTGTGGAATGGCTGGGTGTGATGGCAGGTGGTGTATTGTGGAATGGCTGGGGTGTGAGTGGCCGGTGTGTATTGTGGAATGGCTGGGGTGTGATGGCAGGTGGTGTATTGTGGAATGGCTGGGGTGTGATGGCAGGTGGTGTATTGTGGAATGGCTGGGGTGTGAGGGCAGGTGGTGTATTGTGGAATGGCTGGGGTGTGATGGCAGGTGGTGTATTGTGGAATGGCTGGGGTGTGATGGCAGGTGGTGTATTGTGGAATGGCTGGGGTGTGATGGCAGGTGGTGTATTGTGGAATGGCTGGGGTGTGATGGCAGGTGGTGTATTGTGGAATGGCTGGGGTGTGATGGCAGGTGGTGTATTGTGGAATGGCTGGGGTGTGATGGCAGGTGGTGTATTGTGGAATGGCTGGGGTGTGATGGCAGGTGGTGTATTGTGGAATGGCTGGGGTGTGATGGGCAGGTGGTGTATTGTGGAATGGCTGGGGTGTGATGGCAGGTGGTGTATTGTGGAATGGCTGGGTGTGATGGCAGGTGGTGTATTGTGGAATGGCTGGGGTGTGATGCAGGTGGTGTATTGTGGAATGGCTGGGGTGTGATGGCAGGTGGTGTATTGTGGAATGGCTGGGGTGTGATGGCAGGTGGTGTATTGTGGAATGGCTGGGGTGTGATGGCAGGTGGTGTATTGTGGAATGGCTGGGGTGTGATGGCAGGTGGTGTATTGTGGAATGGCTGGGGTGTGATGGCAGGTGGTGTATTGTGGAATGGCTGGGGTGTGATGGCAGGTGGTGTATTGTGGAATGGCTGGGGTGTGATGGCAGGTGGTGTATTGTGGAATGGCTGGGGTGTGATGGCAGTTGGTGTATTGTGGAATGGCTGGGTTGTGATGGCAGGTGGTGTATTGTGGAATGGCTGGTGTGTGATGGCAGGTGGTGTTTGTGGAATGGCTGGGGTTGATGGCAGTGGTGTATTGTGGAATGGCTGGGGTGTGATGGCAGGTGGTGTATTGTGGAATGGCTGGGGTGTGATGGCAGGTGGTGTATTGTGGAATGGCTGGGGTGTGATGGCAGGTGGTGTATTGTGGAATGGCTGGGGTGTGATGCAGGTGGTGTATTGTGGAATGGCTGGGGTGTGATGGCAGGTGGTGTATTGTGGAATGGCTGGGGTGTGATGGCAGGTGGTGTATTGTGGAATGCTGGGGTGTGATGCAGGTGTGTATTGTGGAATGGCTGGGGTGTGATGGCAGGTGGTGTATTGTGGAATGGCTGGGGTGTGATGGCAGGTGGTGTATTGTGGAATGGCTGGGGTGTGATGGCAGGTGGTGTATTGTGAATGGCTGGGTGTGATGGCAGGTGGTGTATTGTGGAATGGCTGGGGTGTGATGGCAGGTGTGTATTGTGGAATGGCTGGGTGTGATGGCAGGTGGTGTATTGTGGAATGGCTGGGTGTGATGGCAGGTGGTGTATTGTGGAATGGCTGGGGTGTGATGGCAGGTGGTGTATTGTGGAATGGCTGGGGTGTGATGCCAGGTGTGTATTGTGGAATGGCTGGGGTGTGATGGCAGGTGGTGTATTGTGGAATGGCTGGGTGTGATGGCAGTGTGTGTATTGTGGAATGGCTGGGGTGTGATGGCAGGTGGTGTATTGTGGAATGGCTGGGGTGTGATGGCAGGTGGTGTATTGTGGAATGGCTGGGGTGTGATGGCAGGTGGTGTATTGTGGAATGGCTGGGGTGTGATGGCAGGTGGTGTATTGTGGAATGGCTGGGGTGTGATGGCAGGTGGTGTATTGTGGAATGGCTGGGGTGTGATGGCAGGTGGTGTATTGTGGAATGGCTGGGTGTGATGGCAGGTGGTGTATTTGTGGAATGGCTGGGGTGTGATGGCAGGTGGTGTATTGTGGAATGGCTGGGGTGTGATGGCAGGTGGTGTATTGTGGAATGGCTGGGGTGTGATGGCAGGTGGTGTATTGTGGAATGGCTGGGGTGTGATGGCAGGTGGTGTATTGTGGAATGGCTGGGGTGTGATGGCAGGTGGTGTATTGTGGAATGGCTGGGGTGTGATGGCAGGTGGTGTATTGTGGAATGGCTGGGGTGTGATGGCAGGTGGTGTATTGTGGAATGGCTGGGGTGTGATGGCAGGTGGTGTATTGTGGAATGGCTGGGGTGTGATGGCAGGTGGTGTATTGTGGAATGGCTGGGGTGTGATGGGCAGGTGGTGTATTGTGGAATGGCTGGGTGTGATGGCAGGTGTTGTATTTGGAATGGCTGGGGTGTGATGGCAGGTGGTGTATTGTGGAATGGCTGGGGTGATGGCAGGTGGTGTATTGTGGAATGGCTGGGGTGTGATGGCAGGTGGTGTATTGTGGAATGGCTGGGGTGTGATGGCAGTTGTGTATTGTGGAATGGCTGGGTGTGATGGCAGGTGGTGTATTGTGGAATGGCTGGGGTGTGATGGCAGGTGGTGTATTGTGGAATGGCTGGGGTGTGATGGCAGGTGGTGTATTGTGGAATGGCTGGGGTGTGATGGCAGGTGGTGTATTGTGGGAATGGCGGTGGTGTGGTGAGTGGTGTATTGTGGAATGGCTGGGTGTGGATGGCTGAGTGTGGGCAGGTGGTGTATTGTGGAATGGCTGGGGTGTGATGGCAGGTGGTGTATTGTGGAATGGCTGGGGTGTGATGGCAGGTGGTGTATTGTGGAATGGCTGGGGTGTGATGGCAGGTGGTGTATTGTGGAATGGCTGGGGTGTGATGGCAGGTGGTGTATTGTGGAATGGCTGGGGTGTGATGGCAGGTGGTGTATTGTGGAATGGCTGGGGTGTGATGGCAGGTGGTGTATTGTGGAATGGCTGGGGTGTGATGGCAGGTGGTGTATTGTGGAATGGCTGGGGTGTGATGGCAGGTGGTGTATTGTGGAATGGCTGGGGTGTGATGGCAGGTGGTGTATTGTGGAATGGCTGGGGTGTGATGGCAGGTGGTGTATTGTGGAATGGCTGGGGTGTGATGGCAGTGGTGTATTGTGGAATGGCTGGGGTGTGATGGCAGGTGGTGTATTGTGGAATGGCTGGGGTGTGATGGACAGGTGGTGTATTGTGGAATGGCTGGGGTGTGATGGCAGGTGGTGTATTGTGGAATGGCTGGGGTGTGATGGCAGGTGGTGTATTGTGGAATGGCTGGGGTGTGATGGCAGGTGGTGTATTGTGGAATGGCTGGGGTGTGATGCCATGTGGTGTATTGTGGAATGGCTGGGGTGTGATGGCAGGTGGTGTATTGTGGAATGGCTGGGGTGTGAGGGCAGGTGGTGTATTGTGGAATGGCTGGGGTGTGATGGCAGGTGGTGTATTGTGGAATGGCTGGGGTGTGATGGCAGGTGGTGTATTGTGGAATGGCTGGGGTGTGATGGCAGGTGGTGTATTGTGGAATGGCTGGTGTGTGATGGCAGGTGGTGTATTGTGGAATGGCTGGGGTGTGATGGCAGGTGGTGTATTGTGGAATGGCTGGGTGTGATGCCAGGTGGTGTATTGTGGAATGGCTGGGGTGTGATGGCAGGTGGTGTATTGTGGAATGGCTGGGGTGTGAGGGCAGGTGGTGTATTGTGGAATGGCTGGGTGTGATGGCAGGTGTGTATTGTGGAATGGCTGGGGTGTGATGGCAGGTGGTGTATTGTGGAATGGCTGGGGTGTGATGGCAGGTGGTGTATTGTGGAAGGCTGGGGTGTGATGGCAGGTGGTGTATTGTGGAATGGCTGGGGTGTGATGGCAGGTGGTGTATTGTGGAATGGCTGGGTGTGATGGCAGGTGGTGTATTGTGGAATGGCTGGGTGTGATGACTGGTGGTGTATTGTGGAATGGCTGGGGTGTGATGGCAGGTGGTGTATTGTGGAATGGCTGGGGTGTGATGGCAGGTGGTGTATTGTGGAATGGCTGGGGTGTGAGGGCAGGTGGTGTATTGTGGAATGGCTGGGGTGTGATGGCAGGTGGTGTATTGTGGAATGGCTGGGGTGTGATGGCAGGTGGTGTATTGTGGAATGGCTGGGGTGTGATGGCAGGTGGTGTTTTGTGGAATGGCTGGGTGTGATGGCAGGTGGTGTATTGTGGAATGGCTGGGGTGTGATGGCAGGTGGTGTATTGTGGAATGGCTGGGGTGTGATGGCAGGTGGTGTTTTGTGGAATGGCTGGGGTGTGATGGCAGGTGGTGTATTGTGGAATGGCTGGGGTGTGATGGCGGGTGGTGTATTGTGGAATGGCTGGGGTGTGATGGCAGGTGGTGTATTGTGGAATGGCTGGGGTGTGAGGGCAGGTGGTGTATTGTGGAATGGCTGGGGTGTGATGGCAGGTGGTGTATTGTGGAATGGCTGGGGTGTGATGGCAGTTGGTGTATTGTGGAATGGCTGGGGTGTGATGGCAGGTGGTGTATTGTGGAATGGCTGGGGTGTGATGGCAGGTGGTGTATTGTGGAATGGCTGGGGTGTGATGGCAGGTGGTGTATTGTGGAATGGCTGGGATGTGATGGCGGGTGGTGTATTGTAGAATGGCTGGCGTGTGATGGCAGGTGGTGTATTGTGGAATTGCTGGGGTGGGATTTCAGGTGGTGTATTGTGGAATGGCTGGGGTGTGATGGCAGGTGGTGTTTTGTGGAATGGCTGGGGTGTGATGGCAGGTGGTGTATTGTGGAATGGCTGGGGTGTGATGGCAGTGTGGTGTTTGTGGAATGGCTGGGGTGTGATGGCAGGTGGTGTATTGTGGAATGGCTGGGTGTGATGGCAGGTGGTGTATTGTGGAATGGCTGGGGTGTGATGGCAGGTGGTGTATTGTGGAATGGCTGGGGTGTGAGGGCAGGTGGTGTATTGTGGAATGGCTGGGGTGTGATGGCAGGTGGTGTATTGTGGAATGGCTGGGTTGTGATGTCAGGTGGTGTATTGTGGAATGGCTGGGGTGTGATGGCAGGTGGTGTTTTGTGGAATGGCTGGGGTGTGATGGCAGGTGGTGTATTGTGGAATGGCTGGGTGGATGGCAGGTGGTGTATTGTGGAATGGCTGGGTGTGTGATGGCAGGTGGTGTATTGTGGAATGGTGGCTGGTGTGTGATGGCAGGTGGTGTATTGTGGAATGGCTGGGGTGTGAGGGCAGGTGGTGTATTGTGGAATGGCTGGGGTGTGATGGCAGGTGGTGTATTGTGGAATGGCTGGGGTGTGATGGCAGGTGGTGTATTGTGGAATGGCTGGGGTGTGATGGCAGGTGGTGTATTGTGGAATGGCTGGGGTGTGATGGCAGGTGGTGTATTGTGGAATGGCTGGGGTGTGATGGCAGGTGGTGTATTGTGGAATGGCTGGGGTGTGATGGCAGGTGGTGTATTGTGGAATGGCTGGGGTGTGAGGGCAGGTGGTGTATTGTGGAATGGCTGGGGTGTGATGGCAGGTGGTGTATTGTGGAATGGCTGGGGTGTGATGGCAGGTGGTGTATTGTGGAATGGCTGGGTGTGATGGCAGGGGGTGTATTGTGGAATGGCTGGTGTGTGATGGCAGGTGGTGTATTGTGGAATGGCTGGGTGTGAGGGCAGGTGGTGTATTGTGGAATGGCTGGGGTGTGATGGCAGGTGGTGTATTGTGGAATGGCTGGGGTGTGATGGCAGGTGGTGTATTGTGGAATGGCTGGGGTGTGATGGCAGGTGGTGTATTGTGGAATGGCTGGGGTGTGATGGCAGGTGGTGTATTGTGGAATGGCTGGGGTGTGAGGGCAGGTGGTGTATTGTGGAATGGCTGGGGTGGGATTTCAGGTGGTGTATTGTGGAATGGCTGGGGTGTGATGGCAGGTGGTGTATTGTGGAATGGCTGGGGTGTGATGGCAGGTGGTGTATTGTGGAATGGCTGGGGTGTGATTGCAGGTGGTGTATTGTGGAATGGCTGGGGTGTGATGGCAGGTGGTGTATTGTGGAATGGCTGGGGTGTGATGGCAGGTGGTGTATTGTGGAATGGCTGGGGTGTGATTGCAGGTGGTGTATTGTGGAATGGCTGGGGTGTGATGGCAGGTGGTGTATTGTGGAATGGCTGGGGTGTGATGGCAGGTGGTGTATTGTGGAATGGCTGGGGTGTGATGTCAGGTGGTGTATTGTGGAATGGCTGGGGTGTGATGGCAGGTGGTGTATTGTGGAATGGCTGGGGTGTGATGGCAGGTGGTGTATTGTGGAATGGCTGGGGTGGGATTTCATGTGGTGTATTTTGGAATGGCTGGGGTGTGATGGCAGGTGGTGTATTGTGGAATGGCTGTGGTGTGATGGTGTTAGGGAGAATTCTCTGTTTAGGCTGAATTTCCTAACCTAGTGAGTCCCCCAGCAGCTTTGCTGGATTTCAGGAGTTTGTTTTTTTCCATCCTGCCAAGAGTGAGACTCTTTTCCTCCCACTCTTGGACA
Source organism: Ambystoma mexicanum (assembly GCA_002915635.3). Classification (NCBI taxonomy): domain Eukaryota; kingdom Metazoa; phylum Chordata; class Amphibia; order Caudata; family Ambystomatidae; genus Ambystoma; species Ambystoma mexicanum. Next base: position 1,008,091,149 of record CM030325.1, on the reverse strand, counting down.
TGTATGTGTGTAATTCCTTTGAAATGTCAATGTGTTCGATGAGCTATGGGGTCTTTTAATCCATAGGGTCTCATATGTTTTTCTATGTGTGTTACACCGCACCCTACGTGCCGTAACACTGGGGCGTCCTAGCGGACCTCCACCATAGACTCCATACCCGGGGACTGACTACTGTCTCCCCGGGCATGTAAAGTCACCATTGCTTTACTAGACCTAAATTTACTAACAGGACTAGTACAAACCATCTTATTGTGGACGTACTAGTAGGGGTAATTCGATTACTCCTGGACCTGTTACTCGAGGGGGCACTGTGCCGTCCCCCCTCGTCGAGTTTTGGCTGGTGGCAGTGGAAACTACTTGTTATGTTCGACCCCGAACATAACCCTATGGGATTCGTCCCATTGTTGGAGATTGATACTTTTTCTCGTTAATCTCTAACGTACCACCGGTATCCTTATCTTAAATAAGTTTATCGGATGGTATTTTCTGCCAGAACTCGGTTTGTAAAATGGCGTCTGTGTTCGTCTCTGTGACTCCTAAACCAAAGGTTGAGCCCTTTGTTCCACTTTTGGCGGGCCTCTGTACAGAGACCCTCCAAAGTGGTGCCGTTCTGTCTGGGTTACCATAGGGGTGTGGGAGGGGGTTTAGGCACCCTGGACCGAGTTGCCTTGCCAACTCCGGTCGCACTCTGGAGTGATTGGCCCAAGTGGTGAGCGTTCCCGCTCACCACTTAGCATGTGTTGATTGACAGCTAGGCTGAATGAATGGGGGTTTTCTGCATAAAAGCAGGGCTTTTGGGACTGGATCTTCAGAAGTCGCCACAGGACCTAAGAATCCGACGAGGGTAACGCTGAGCCAACCTGCAACGACGACACCTCCGGTGGAGCCCTGCTGAGCCGACTCACCACTTCCCGACGACAGAGGAGATCTCCCTGCCGGAGAGTCTCTTCCCCTGACTGGTGGGAACAACCAGTCCCCTTTGCTTTTTTTCGCCTCAGGACGCAGTGGTCGAATTGCCCGTGCAGAGCACCTCGGCAACCGGATAGCCACTACCCCTGTACCGCGACCAAAAGGTGGTGCCTTGTGACGGAGCACTCCGCGGCTGGTCTCTTCCCTGGTGGTGCACCGGACTTCACTTTTCTTCGATGAAGAGAACCTCTCTACTCTTGGCAAAGACCCGATGTGCATCCACCACCAGGAACAACTGCCCCCGCTGGAGCTGCCCTCCACAACAAGGTACCGTGTCCGCCTGGCTTCCCTTTCGATCGGATTGAGTGAGGTGTCTTAATCCTCTCCTTTCCGTTGGGTCGCCTCCAAGCTTTTCTCATTTATTGTTCTGAACTGGTTCAATCTGCCGATAACAATTTGCTACAAAGACTCGAACGCATTTCCACTAGAGACTTTTTGGGACATATCGCCTTGCCTCTCTCCGAGTGGGCCTGGCCTCTGAACTTTATGATCTATTGTGGTTCTTGCCTTCTTGCCTTGCATTTTCCGTGAAGTATTGAACTGTGTTGATTTCGTAACCTGCCTATCTTTTTCTCTCCCATCCTAACTAATATTCGAGTGTCATCTAGGTTGAGGTATACACCTCTGTCTGAAAATAAGTGGTACCGGTAGAACCTAGAGTTGTCGAATATTGCTAGGGGGATTGATCGTTTTCTTTTTCGTAGAGTAATTGTGTTTGATTTGTTTGCCGTGATAGTGCCATAGTGTTTTTCATAGATGTTCTGTTATAAATAAATACCTTAATATCTTTACACTAAGCCTCGTTGCGTGTTTGCTTGTCTTGCTGTGAAGAATTGCCCTATTTTGTATACTCCACATACTGCTCAACTTTTCTTGAGAGAAGTCTGACTGCTCAGCCACAGCTACCAAGTGAATCTGTGTGGTGCAGACTGCTACTTAGTGGGTTCACCGTCAACGCCTGTAGTCCTAAATCTTTTGCAGTGGTCCCAGAGGGAACTGCACAGGTTTCCGCCTAACACTGGTGTACAGCGGTGGGATTTGTATCGAGTATACAGTTTAGAGTGCTTTTCGACACTGTAGGATAACTAACCACAAAACTTTGCACAAAAAGCAACTTTCAAAACATGTCTACGATGGAAACTTACAGTCAAGAGTCCTTGTCAGGTGAAAATACTGAGAGTTTGCGAGCTCTCTGTAGGCAAGCGAATCTTTCTGTAAGAGGCAAGAAGTTAGAACTAATTGAGAGATTGCTGGCGAACCAAAGGCTGGGTACTGGTTCAGAGGAACCAATCTCTCCAGCGACTGTAGATAACAGTAATGGTGTTGATCTGAATCGTAATTCTGATGATAGCGATGAAGAGGCAGACGAGGACGGCGAGGCTAACGAAACTGTCTCCCCTGCTCCTCTACCCGCCTTAACAGCTGTGCCTACGGGGCCCATACCAGGTCCCACATGTAACCCTGCTTATTTTGAACTTGAAAAAATGAAGCTCGAACTAGAATACAAACGGTTCTTGGCTCAATCTGAACGAAACCAAGAGCTCGAGTTCAGACGGATGAATGCCCAGGCTGAGCAGAAGCAAGCTGAGTTAAGACTCAGGGAAATAGAACTTAATCACGAGTTAGAGATGAAAAAGTTGTCTATGGAAAATGCTTCTCTCTCCTCTGGTTCCTCTAGGAGCTCCAGTCCCAAAAGACCCCGGATGCCGAAGGAATTAGTGGGTATGTATGAACCGAGATTGGATGTGTTGGATTGGTTGAAACTGTTTGAATACAATCATGGGCTCCAGGACATCACCGGGAATGCTTTGCTCCCCTGGTTGTTCTCTAGGCTCCCTCCTGTTGCGACTGATGTGGTAATGGAGTTGGGGGAGGCGGATAAGACGGATTACGAAAGTGTGAAACTAGCTTTAATAGCTAGATTCGGGAAGACCCCTTCCCAGTATCTTAAGAGGTTTAGAACCCTCAAAAAGCATGATGGTACCCCTTGGGCTACCTGGGTGAGTGAAGGGTTGAAAAACTTAGAGGGATGGATTAAGGGTTACAAAGTGAACACTTATGAGGGTATGAGGAATCTTTTATGTTGGAGTCTATTTATGATGCCTGTTCTCCTGAGCTCAGACAGCACTTGGCTGATTCGAAGGAATTGGATTCCAGGGAGCTAGCTAAGGCTGCTGACTTGTGGGTTGCCAACAGGGCTACTCATAAGGATTCTGGGGCAACTCAGAAAAAGGATGAGGGAAAACAGCCTAAAAAAGACTCAAAAGAGAATTCTAATAACTCACATTCCAAAGAGGGCCCCAAACAAAACCAAAAGGGTAAACCACTGGGAAAACCATAGCAGAATAGTGTGCCTTCTGATGCCAAACCGGAAGGAGGTCGGAACAAGCCACCACTCCAGAAAGCATTTGGTAAATGCTTTGTTTGTGGCTCGACTGACCACGTGAAAGGAGATCCCAGATGTAAGGGTAAACCTTCAGGGGTCCAGCTTGTCTCCTTAGCCTTCGCTCCAGAGGAGGAAGTCCAAATGGCAAGTGGAAACTTTCTACTGCTAGCTGACGAACCCATTGGAGTCTCAGCCAGCGTTTCTTTAGTATCTCTGGGGTTGTGGGAACAACAGAATTTAGATGTCTATAATTCTATCCCCGATAATACTAAAGAGTATTATAAGGACAGTGTCCAGGTGAATGGTCAGGAGACTCCTGCCATTAGGGACACTGGGGCCAGCATAACTGTGGTGGATAAATCGTTTTTTCAGGCTGAGGATGTTGCTAAGGCACCCAAACGCCTCACCAAGTTAGCTGGAGGGCCTGTGCAGATGCTTCCCCAATTACCAGTTCTCATCCAGTGTAACGACATGACTGTGAAGATACCTGTCAGCATACAGAGTGAGGTACCAGGACGCGTACTGTTGGGTAACGATTTGAAAACTCTCGGAGTTGTATCGCATACTCCCAGACCTCCTAGTAAACGGTTACAGGAGCTAACCAGACCTGCAAGAGAGAGGACCATGCGCGGTACTCTCCAGGAGATGATGAAGAAAGATATCACTCCTGCTCCACTGGAATTGTCGGCCGCTGTCTCCAAGAAATCAGAAGCGAAAGGGAAACCTAAGACTTCTACCCGAAACCAGCAGCCAGCATTCCAGTGCAGCCAACACGGACTTCCCGCGGTTGTCCAAAGTTACACCCGTAACTCCACCTCCAGCTGAGGCTGAGAGGGAGGTACAACCCTGTGTGGTAGAATTAGACTCTGAGGAAGAGCTAATGGAAGGCCAGGAACTCATTGGAGATCTGGATCCTGTTGACCATCCTGAGCTGCAGTCTTTACTGGCAGAAGGTGGACCCAGCAGGGCAGACTTCAGTAAGGGACAGAGAGAATGTCCAACTCTGGAAGGTCTTCGCCACCAGGCAGAAGCTCAGGCTGAAGGGCAAGAGCCTGGGAAATACAGGTTGCACTGGGAAGATGGCCTCTTCTACAGTGAACCGACCGAGTCTGCACCTGGAGACTACAAACGACTTGTAGTACCCCAAGAGAACAGACCACAGTTCTTGCAGTTAGCCCACGAGATTCCTTTGGCTGGTCACTTGAGTTTCAAGAAGACTAAGGAAAGGCTCTCTCTCTACTTCTATTGGCCGAAGATAGGGGCCGAAGTAGAAAAACACTGCAGGAGCTGCCACACCTGCCAGATCCCTGGTAAGGTTGTTTCCAAGAATGTGGCACCTTTAGTGCCTCTCCAGTTGTGGGAGTCCCATTTGAGAGAGTAGGGATTGACATTGTTGGTCCCCTTGATCCTCCAACCTCCTCAGGCAACAGGTTTATACTTGTTGTAGTAGACCATGCTACTAGGTATCCTGAGGCAATTCCTATGAGGACTGTTACAGCTCCGGCTGTGGCTAAGGCCCTCCTTGGTATTTTTACTAGGGTCGGTTTCCTAAGGAAGTAATCTCTGACAGGGGGTCAAACTTTATGTCCCACTACATGAAAGCCATGTGGAAAACCTGCGGAGTTACTTACAAGTTCTCAACAGGCTTACCACCCACAAACCAATGGGTTGGTAGAACGGTTCAACCGAACCATGAAGAGCATGATAGGTGCTTTAGAGGAACCCCTTAAGCGCAAGTGGGACCTTCTACTGCCATGCCTTCTATTTCCTATTTTCTTATAGAGAAGTCCCTCAGGAGGGTGTAGTTTACTCGCCCTTCGAACTCCTCTATGGTCATCCCGTCAGAGGTCCATTGGCCCTGATTAAGGAGGGGTTGGAGAGTGCTCCTTCCCCCAAGCCAGTCAGAGTGACTGACTACGTGATAGGTCTCCGGAGGAGAATGTCGCACATGATGACGGAAGCAAGCGATAACTTGAAAGCTGGACAAGCATTGGTCAAGCACTGGCACGATCAAAAGGCTAACATGGTTGAGTTCGCTCAAGACCAGCTCGTTCTCGTTATGATCCCAACAAGGCAGAGGGCCTTGCAAGATAAGTGGATGGGACCCTTCCGAGTAGTGGGTAAACTCGGAGAGGTTAACTATCTGGTGGACTTGGGCAATCCCAAGGAGGCTCCGACAGTCTTTCACACCAACCGACTTAAAGCGTATGTCTCACGACCTGATGTAGGAGCGTTGCTTCTAGCATCATCCGAGAAGAAGAAGAGAGTGAAGCTCTTCCGGATCTCCTCAGAGGCTTACCTTTAGACGAAAAAATTGAAGGAGTAATCTCTCCTCCAATCTGACACCCGAGCAACAAGAAGAGTGCAAATCTATGTTGAATCAGTTTGCCTCTCTGTTCTCGCTTTCACCAGGCTTGACCCCTTGGGGCCAGCACGACATACTCACTGGTGACTGTCTGCCAGTCAAAAGCAGAGGATACCGCATGTCAGAAAACGTACAAACCCACATCAAAGGTGAGGTCAGCAAGATGCTTGATCTCGGGGTAATAGAGCCCTCTACTAGTCCATGGTCTAGCCCAGTTGTGTTAGTACCAAAGGCCGGATCTAAAGAACTTAGATTCTGCGTGGATTATAGAGCTCTTAATGCAGTCACCAAGACTGATGCCCACCCTTTGCCAAGAACAGATGAGTTGGTGGATAAACTTGGCGCCGCCAAGTTCCTCAGCACATTTGACTTGACGTCAGGCTTTTGGCAAATAGCCCTGACAGACCATGCCAAGGAGAAAACTGCATTTTCCACCCCCGTTGGCTTATACCAGTTTAAGGTAATGCCTTTCGGGTTGAAGAATGCACCTGCTACGTTTCAACGGATGGTAAACCAGGTTCTGAATGGGATGGAGGACTTCTGCATGGCATACTTGGATGACATCGCAGTGTTCAGCAATTCCTGGGAAGAACATGTAACCCACCTGAGAGATGTTTTGCAGGCTCTTGGATGAGCCAATCTGACCATAAAGGCGAGTAAATGCCAAATTGGACAGAGTAAGGTAGTCTATCTTGGGAATGAGGTAGGCGGTGGAGAAATAAGGCCTTTGTTCAGTAAAATTGAAGCTGTGTAATGATTTGCAGTTTTAGATGTTTTGCTCTGTGATAAAATGTTATCTGCCACTAATGTTACCAAAAAGGTAGATAGGGGCAGGGTTGGGCGCGAATGAGACCATATGGACAGCGCTGGTCATTGGGTACCAGATATGGAGCCGGCTCTCGGGATCCAGCCAGAGTCAGCCGCCCAGGCCCATGAACCACGTGGAATTCTTAAAAAAATTTAAAAAACGCCCGCGACAGCAGCATCGACTTTTTCCGTGACTTTGGCACTGGTGTGTAATCTGTAATGCACAATGCTCGCTACACGTACAACTGATTCCTTTCAGTTGTACATGTAGCGAGCATTGTGCAATACACACCAGTGCCAAAGCCGGCGGTAAAAGGCAATACTGCCGACGCAGGCATGCGTTTTTTTCCATTTTGTTTTTCTTTTTCTTAAATATTCCAGCATTGCTGGATGCCCACTATGAGTCCCGCTCCCTCTAGACAGCGCCCCGCAAACTCCCCCCCACCCTCGGCCCTTGTGTTGTGGGATCCCCCACCACATTTTTCCATTTCCACCCCTGTATGATTGCGTGATCTGCATTTGGCGGGCAAAGAAGCAGGACTTTTTTTATCGTACCCCGAACCCCTCCTCTCCTCCCCGCACCCCTGCTCTTGCAATGCTGGTTACTCCCCTGGCCTCCCGTGTGAGATTTATGTTTAGGTTTCTTTGCTGCCCCTGGCATGGAGGTTGGGCAAGTGCAAGAAAGATCATTTCAGGGGGCAGTGTTATGCCACTGGCCGTGCACGGTGTGGCAGAAGTTTGCCCTGGGCTGCCTTTATGAGACTTTTAAATGTCTGGGGGACTGTCTATTGCCTTTACGTTATGTATGATTGTATTGCATTATTATTGTTATTGTAATTATTTGGCTGTAAGAGAGGTTCTGTTAATTGTGGGGTGGCACTGTCTCCTTACTAGCCCCATCACTTGCAGCCTGGTTCCTAGGGCTCTGACACGCTCTCTGGATGCAACCAGCCAGCTATGCTTAAGGGCAGGAAAGCTTCAGTGGTGGAGCGAGACTACCATCTAGCGGTTACTATTGAGAACTGCAACCATCCTCTACAGGCTAGTTACGCAGTCCTGACCCCCGGGGTGAACTATTGATTGCCTTGCGAATGTCAACATTTTTTTTCCTTTACCGTGATTAATAGCGACACGAGTTATTTGCCGCTCCATGAGATGACAAAAAAGGTTTCTAAAACTGCTAAAGAACAAAAAAAAACCAAGCATGAATAAAGCTAGATCTTGTTTTATGGGCGTTCGCCCGTTTCCCACCCTTGGTTAGTTAGTGCTTTCATATACTGACATTATTGGGAAGGTACTATAAAAAGGAGGAAGTCTGTGAAAACATTCCTGCGCATCCACAGGCCATTGGCAACAGGGCGGCCCTAGGATTTGCGGGGCCATGTGCGTCAAATTAAGTGCGGAGTCACTTAATTTGCATTTGATAACATAACAGGAAGTGACATCCCAGGAAGTGACATCACAAGATATTGACCACTGTGTATGTAGGCATCAATGAAAACATGGTAAAATATATATATATATATATATATATATATACATAGCAAAGTATAAAAGGTTCCTTTTTATGCCCAACAATTTATAATGACATATTCGGAAAAAAACTAAGTCCAAACAAGAGACGTACGCTTTAATGGCACTTTTGTGTGGTCTTGTGGGTAAGCGTCTGCACTGGAAACATGACAACCTGCTGTGATATCCTAGTAGCTGAACACTTGAGCATGCACACTTTTTTTCAATGCAGGCCTCAAAACACAGCCAGGGTTGCGTCTATCTACCCGTTCAAAAAAGTGGGCGACGCTGTCCACCCACATGTATCGGCTTGTGCCTTGAAAATCAGTACAGAGCCAGAACCAGCGAACATATCCCCTCCAGTCTCCTGGATGACAACCTCTCTTGTCACATCCTTGGTAAATATTCATGGCTCACTTGCATGCTCCATATACCATGTGAGGAAAATGTTACATTCTACTTAAACGCTTTTTGGCGTGGTAAATATAAACATGTGGAAATAAGGCAAATAGCTAAAACGGTTTTGTGCGATATTTTTAATTGTGCTGGAGGAAGGCACAGATTGTAGGCAGTTAACCGCTGCTTTGCATGTGCTTTCAAAATAAAATGCCCTTTGCAGTTCTTAAAACAACAACGGCCACTTAAATAGGCCATCAATAGTAAATTGCACCCACTTTATATGCTCTGCTTTAAGAAAGAAAGTGATCAGCAGTGCTTATGAGGCCCACAGAGCCTATTGGGCCACTGGGAGGGTGGAGGGGCGTTTGTTCCTCCAGAGTCGCAGCAGGAGGTTGAAGGTGACAAGTGGCCTAATCAGAAGAAACAAAAGGGAGCCAAACCTCGAGGGAGAACACATTCTTTTGAAAAAGATATTTCAGCAAGCTTCCCAGTCATCCTGTAGGCTGCAGTGTGAGCTGCCCGTGAGCTCACTGTGCACTGCAGCAAGTTCAGGTACTCTGAGCACACGGCCCACGCTGCTGCCTGCAAGAGGGGGAGTCAACAGCACCCTTAGCGCAGGGCCCTAGCCAGTGGTCGAAGTGTACGAAAAGAAGTAGAGGAACTATGTTCCCTACTGGCCTGCACTGCTGCCCACAGGCCCCATCGCGGTGCCCCCTCCCATGCACAAAAAAACCCCCAAAAACATGTGCCTGCTCTTTAAGGAAACGTTCTGTGTAGTGCACTGATAGGCCAAGTTTCAACTTCTTCCTACACTTTTGTTTTAAAACAAAACCGTTTTTGGAACGGATTCTTTTTAAAATAAAAGTATAGGAACGGTAAAACTTAATTAAAATAAGTATAGGAGCACCGCTCCCGCCCACTTTGACCACTGGCCCTAGCAGGCAAAAGTGCAGCCGCACATGCTGCACACGCCTAGCGCCGGCCCTGATTGCCACCTATACTACTATTAGGGCACAATCTGCCATTGCACTCCTTTACATGCAGAAGGATACATACTGCGTGCAATGGTTAGGATGCAGTGCTTTGTTTGTTTGTTTTGTTTTGTTTATTTATTTGTTAATGCGCGCCAAACCCATGGGTAGCCGGGCGCAACAGTTTACATGAAGACTTAAGCTTGTTACAGTATTTGGTATGAGAATATAAAACACAACGGCAAAAAAGCAAATGTATACAAGAATACATCCAAACATATACCCAGAAGCAGGGCAAGTCTAGGGGTGTTCAGGCAATGGGTAGGTTGTGGCTAGGTAGGAAGCTAGGTGTTATGTGTCATTGGCGCGCAGCCAATTGATTATCTTGTGCCTGAATTTCGGGTACGGTTGTTCCGTTCTGAGGTCAAGTGGTAGTTTGTTCCAGCAGTGAGCAGCTTTTACGGGAAAGCTGGATCCTCCCGCGGTGGAGCGTTTAAACCTTGGAATCTCTAGTTTGGAGGTGTTAGCAGATCTCGTGGGTCACGTGGAGATTTTCCTGTTGATCTTTTCCATAAGATACGGGGGGGCTAGGTTGTTTAGACACTTAGATGTGAGGGATACTGTTTTAAGTAGGATTCTGTCCGTTATTTTTAACCAGTTAACCTCTTTCCTGAAATTAGTGATGTGCTCTCTGTAGGGGATATTTAGTGCTGCTCTCAGGGCATTATTCTGTACTCTTTGAAGTTTATCAGTGGTATATTTATTGGTTCCAGGGCATTGCAGTAATCTAACCTAGACATGATAAGGGCGTTAGCTAGTGTAATGCTGCTGGCACTGGAGAGGTAAGGTCTAGCTGCATGGATGAGTTTGCAGGTGTAAGTGGTGGAGGAGGCGAGGGAGTTGACCTGCTTCTTGAGAGTGAGGGAGGAGTCCAGATAGAATCCAAGGGTTTTAACCACAGACATCACTTTGATAGGGTTGTCATCAATGCTGAAGGATGTGTAGCTTGGGCATAGTTTTTGTATGTTGGCTTCAGAGCCTAAGATTAGTAGTTCTGTTTTATCGTCATTCAGGGAGAGGCCGTGTGCGGCCATCCATGCCTGAATGAGGCCCTGTATATCTTGTTCACCAGGGCTGAGTCTGTCTCGTAGTCACCCGAAAGGGGTATGAGGATCTGGGTGTCATCTTCGTAGTTCATGTAGATGACACCCAATCTGTCCAACTTGTCAAACAAAGGTTTGGTGAAGATATTGTACATGGTGGGGGAGACACAGGATCCTTGTGGGACACCGCAGGTTATTTTGATAGGGTCAGCTGAGTTGGTGATGGAGAAGACTCACATGGTGCGATTTGCTAAGAAGGATTGGACCCAGGCTATAGCATCTCCGGTGAAGTTGGCGGCAGATTCGAGGTGGTTGCATAAGACTGCATGGTCCACCAAGTCAAACGCAGCCGACAAGTCAGTAGGAGGGGCAGGGCTGTTTTCCCGTTATCCTTAATTTGTGTCTTGAGGTCTAGCAGAGCTGTTTCCGTGCCATGGAGTGGGCGGAAACGAGATTGCTGTGAGCCAAGCAGGTGGTTAGCCTCCAGGTAATCCTGGATTTGTATGTAGGCAGCTCTGTCTAGGATTTTTAGTAGAAAAGGCACTGTGGTGATTGGTCTGTAGTTGGTGGGGATGGTGGGGTCCAGAGTTTGTTTTTTCACTAATGGGAGGACCCATGATTCTTTGAGGTTGGTGGGTACCGTGTTGGATTTAAAGGAAGAGTTTATAAGCTTGGAAATGAAGGGAGCTAGATCCCTTGCTGCGTCCTTTATTAATTGTGCAGGGCAGGAAACGCCCTTACAGTTTGAGGGTTTGAGGGAGAGTATTATTTTTTCTGTGTCAATTATGGAGATAGATTTGAATCTAAATGGAGCAGTTGTCTTATTCTCCTGGGATTGGGGTATTTGTTGGTCCAGAGGTGGAAGTGTAGCCTTTTTTTTTTAGCAATTTTACATTGAAGCAAGGAGATATTGTTAGCAAGGGCGTTTTATATGTCTGTGCGCCAATCTTTGTTTTTGGGGGCATTGTCTATTGGTTGAATGGGGGATTCCAGCTCGCGGAGAATGGTGAAGAGCTCTTCAGTATTGGAGTTGGCTTTTGCGATGCTGTCTTTAAAGGTGTTCTTCTTGGTTTTGATAATTTATTTTTTGTAGGATTTGGCAAATTTGGTTAGGTTGTTTTTGTTGTATTCAGTGGGAGAGTGGCGCCAGATGGATTGGAGCTTTCTTTTTTTGTCCGGTTAATCTCCTAAACCGGGGTCTACACTTTTGGCTCTTCAGATGTTTTAGACTGTGAATCCTACGATGACTTAACATTGACTTTTCTGGCGAGGCCTGATGGGAGTTGTATCCAAATGTAGATCCCTGTCTCAAACCCTGTACCTGGTAACTAACAGGAGTTGATAATTAGTGGTTGCGGTACTGCTCAGCCAAAAAAACACGCCATGATTATGAGCTTTACCTTTGGTGATAATTGGGTTTCATAACGAGGTTGGCGGTATCCCGGCAGTACGTTTTCTGGGATACCGCCAATGCAAATTGAGTTACTGCTACACGGTCTGACGCTATTAGCACTGGATCACAAGTAGCGGTAAGTTTCCCCATTCCCCATTGGGTCCATTGCACCCAATGGTTTTTTTCGGCCCTGATAGCTCCAGCACAATTAGCACTGAAAGCGGGCAAGGAAATTAGATTTTTACCCCCAGCAAAGAGCTGGAGGTAGAACTCCAACTTTCCGCCCAACTCGTGATTGGGCCAACCCTTAAGTGCAGCGGTAATAGCGTTACCGCTGTATTAAACTTTGGTAATTCCGGGATTGACGTCATCTTGCAGCAATCCATGGACAATGGCTCTGAAACAAAGGGAGGAGAGGCACTCTACATTTAAACTACTGACTGTGGAATGTAAGGTCAACAGCCAAATGTCAGGATTGAGGCCATCTCTGGCTTCCCCAAAGCCACATTGTGTGATCTGAGGCAAAAATGCTATGAGGTCACATTTTCTAAACTGTCTCTCAGACACATGCCGCTGTGATTTTTCTGTTTCCAATGCCGGGTACTCGACTTCGCCATGATGAGGCCTAAGCAGGGGCTTCATCAAACCTGCAATTGTGATTGATGTGCCCCTAGAAGACCCCAAGCCTCTCGGTGTCGGGGTACACCAAGTGCCCGGTTTTTCCTGAATTAAGCAATAATACAGCGCTCTGCAAGCTTCACCGGCCTATAACGTCCCGGGACCCGAGGGCCTTAACGCTAGGCCCTGATGGAGTTACCGGGCCGGTGAAGCCTGCAGAACGTGACATTATTGTTATTAGCACCCTGAGGCACACCCTGGAGGTGCCAATAGCAATTACAAAAACAAATAAAACTGCTGAGCTGCTTAGTTCACAATGTACACATAGAACTGTAACCTTGTGTGAACACACCTTTATTTTAACCTAAAGCTTGTTATACTGCCTTTCTGTTGCCCCACATCGCTTCTGGAGGAATCTGCCTGGGCTGCTCGGCCGTAGCTACCCACCGTGAGCCAAGGACACCTAGAAGGGACTGGGATCTTGCTTAGATCAGGTTGCTGAAGCCTGTAGAGATTTCTCCTGATTGCTCCCATCTCACTGTGTGACCATTCACTAAAGCTGAAGATCAGAGACCATATCTAGATGCTATACAGAGCTTAATGCTGGATTCCGCCCACCTGTAAGCGCTGCACTAATAGGTCCCTCAATATGGCAGTTCTCCATTTTCAACCGCAGAAGAAAGAAGGATTGATTCCGCCCTGCAACGATGCAAACCTGTGCCAGAGGGAAAAGATTACCCCATGCACTCCCCTACTGCATTTATTAAGCGCTGTATACAATATATATTTTCTTATTGGCTATAATGCACACTCGCATACTAGCACTGACTCACATTTTCCATACCTTGGAGTACGGTCCTCTCGAGGGCGTTCAACCTACATTGCATTGTGACCATACCAATGGTGGAAGGCGCTATACAATGACGCATTACATTACATTGCATTATGTGCGCAATTGAAGCTGCGGAATGCGCCCAGCAGAGCGCACATTCACCATTGCACGCGCGCAGGCGCAGCCGCAAATGCTAATGGCGCATGAACACTCACAGCCGCTTCTTGGATGCAGCCACTGACCTCTTACATCTTGACCACTTCCATAGCACTCTTTACAGCACTCTATATAGCACTCTTTACAGCCCATGGCTTCCAAGTGCGAGTGGCCTGTGTCCAAATCACCGTTGAGCTCATGTCTGGCATTTGAAACCAGGACTAGGGTGAACAGATGTTACACACAAAAAAACATGAGAATTATGTAAAGGCAAAATAATGTATCTATTTATTGGATATTTGTAAGGCGCATATACAACATATGGTGATTCAAGGTGCCACAAGACATAAAAGGGGCGGGGTACAAGGGAGAAAGATACACTAACGGTGCTACTATGCCTTGTGACATTTGAATCGTGCAAGTGCAGAACAAGAAGTGCACGGCGGGGGGGCAGTCTGCACAATAACAAGGGCTAAGGCCGGAAGGGGGAAGCGGGAAGATGTACACGCTAAGGGGAGGCCAGAGTTCAAGTGCAAGGGGATGCAAGTAAGTGCAGGGAAGGGGTGACTGGGCAGGGGGGGCTGGAGCCCTCTAGTACTCAAAGGGAACCAGGCAGCCAGTCAATGAGGCAGAAAAAGAGGAGGGGGAGAGTGAAGAAGGAGAAAAGGAGGGTCTTGGGGAGATTCCGGAACTTAAGGAGATCCGGCTCAAGCCTGAGAGGGTTAGGGAGACAATTCAAGAGGGAGGTACCTGCGGAGGAGAGACATCTACCCTCCACTCTTTGGTTGGAGACTAGAGATAGAAGATTGCCACTAAAGGCTAAACCCCGAAAAATATATATGCTGGCCCAGCATGTCAAATCCCACAGCGATCAGTTATATCGGTTCTATGACGTTTCCCGAGAAAATTAGTGTGGGTCCATTTGCACAAATTCGTTTTTCTTTTACTTACACATTTCTCTGCAAAAAAGCGCACGGCGACCCCCACAGTGTAGCCTAAAATATCTGAGGAGCCAAAGGTTGCTGACCCCCGGAGTAGATGTTGTACCCAAGCAGAGACTCTGCAAAGCTTCCTGTTAAAATCCAGTTTGGTGTACTACAGTCAGACCCGGGCAGGCTCCCGTGGGTGCAGGTGCTACAAATGGAGACCTGCAGGGTGGTTTCCTTGGCCGATGTGATTGTATTCATGTTGGCAAGGAAACAGCTCTGTGTGGACAATATGGAAGACTTGGTTGTAACCTTATAAGTGAGCTACATGATCTACCCCCTAGGCCCCGACCTGGCACTGTGTCAGAAGTGGCTGTCGGTATCCGGTGCGGCTTGACGTGGTGTCCTTTCCTCTAACATGATCGATCAAGTCCCAGAGGGACGCGTTAGTTATGTGGTTCCTAGGTGCTCTGGTCTCCTATTGATTGTCCTTCCCCAAACCATCTGCAGATCTCCGAAGAACCTGAGGGGGACTGACGTGGACTTTACCAACTCAGGACGATGGCAGCACATCAAGGAACGCCTCATACGTGACCTTCATGCTTGTATCAACATGGTGGATTTCTCTGCCTGGGTTGACTCTATGGGCACAAGAGTTCCTATGGTACACACCTCCAAAGTGGATAACTCTTGCTAAACTGATCTAATTCTGCTCATTGGCATGGTCAGACAAGCCCTTAATCTTCTGGGCTAGAGTCGTCCGGGTGAGAAACTCTGGGTGCACGGGTACTTTTTTCAAGGGTGGACAACTCTTGCTGGTCTGATTATATTCAGTTATGTGCTCATCAATCCTGAAGAGTTCCTTGGTCCAGCAGTAGATATGAAGGAGAATCTGGGTGTGATGGCCCAGCAGGCAGAGGAAGCTAGTCCCGCTCTTAGCACGGTTGCTGATACTTGTTTTGACAACATTCCGACAGTTGCCAGTTACATTAGTTCAGAGACTACACCTAATTGTCTACCTGACCCCTCAATTTCCAAGGATATCCACTCAAGAAAGTCTCATATGGCGAGGATAGTTGACCCGCACCTTAGAAGGTTTATAGTGAATCCTTGGAATATCATTCTCACTAATGTGGAGAAGCCCAAGGACCCCGACTCAAGGGAGGCATTTAAAAACAAAGTCCTGGCCTGGTTCCATCAACAAGTAGGCCAATCTTGCATTAGACCTCGGGACCTTAGAGTGCTCCGGAGGCTACGGATCAGTAGGTGGTCTTCTCTGGGCAACACAGACTGTATCATCACATGATGTGATTAGTGTAACTTACCCCTGTTTCTGAATTTTGATCAAACTTGTACAACATGTCCATGTATATTAATGATTTTTAGGAATTAGGAGTTTGTTTTGCTTTCTTTCCATTTGTTCTCTATTATTAGTTGAGCATTTTGCCTGATTTTTTAAATGTCATGTTTTGTGTTGTATGTTTTGTCCTCGCACTGAGGCTTACGGTGTGTTGCACTATATAAGAAATAAACTAAACTAAACTAAACTACCAGAGTGACGCGTGTTGCTTCGTGCGCTCAGGATCTGCCTGGATGACACTAGTGTGAAAAAGTGACTCGGGCTGTGACGGAGAGTTCACCTGTGAACTTTGAGTGTGGCAGCCCCCAGAGATTGGGGGGAGGGGGCGCCACAATGTTTGAATGGATGTCGCAGTAGGATTGAAGGCTGAGTTTCCCCCTCAGCTCAAAAATCTCCCATAAAGAGAGAGGGTGTGCACCATTACCCTTTTCAATGCTGGGGCAGTTCCTGCAGCACGAAGAGGAAGGAATGCCTGAACGGAAGGACCCTGCGGAAGCTTTGCAGGATCTGCTGTCCCACCTAGACCAGTCCTGCTGGTGTCCGCAAATAGCTATCTAAGCTTTGAGCCTGCTTGTAACCACTGCACCCTGATACCTTTGGGTCTGGCGTGCAATATAAATAAATAAACAAACAAGCAGATCCTCTGGACCAGGCAAGGAACCTGCGTCAGTGCCATTGCTTTGTCCCCTTGACTTGGTGGGATCAATCATGTCCCCCCCTCTAATGAGAAAATGTGGTTGAGGCCTATTTGCATGCATTTATTTTTTTACACATGTCACCACCCCGGCAATCCCCAGACCTTGATATACACCTAAACCTAACCCCCAACCCACTTTTGTGGCAAAATGTCTAAAAATAACTCAAGCAAATGGGCCTGCGAGGAAATGGGCTACTTCCGTTATATCAGGGTCTTCTTTTGAATTCCCGCTGGATTAGAGGCATCTCTCGACTACTCCATTGCTATTTCAGGGATGCGCAATCCATTCAGGAGCAATTTGACAAGTGCAATCTTTTTCAGCTTACCCTATTGTTTATGGCAGAGTAGTTGCGTGGGTGGCACACGTGGAACAATGTGCGTAAAAGCGGTTATTTTTCTGAGGTACGCGTCCTTCTTGGAGTGCGATGTGATTGCCTTCACACTGTCACTACCTCTCACCAGGCTTTCCCTGCAGCTGTAACCTCATTTGCAGCCGTCTCTTGTCAGGAGAAGCTTATCCCGGCAGGAGGATATGGGGGCTCATTTTGAGTTTGGCGGTGTGGTAAAAAGTAGCAGTAATTCCATTCCTGGCACTCTTTTTACTCTTTTTAGTGGTAACGGAATTAAAATCACTTTTTACTGCACCACCCGATTCCATGTTTGCGGGTAAAGTGGGGGATTCATCTCCAGGAAAATGCTGGTGGTGAATCCCGTACGTTGCTTCCAAAAAAAAAGAGGATTTATGGTGCAGTATAACTGCTTATGGGAAATCCGCCCAAACACCCCCATGGAATCCTGTAGACTGCAGAAATGGGAATGTACACCACCATATTACCACTCGCAATCCCCTGCTAATGTCATGGGACTGAGTGGTGGTAACGATAAATGGGTGTGTAATACCACCGGGAGCGTTCTAAGGTCCGAATGGGATTACCAAATAAATGATCTCAGGCCCAAATGACTGGACAGACTCAAGGAACATCTTCAGAAAACTGCCCTCCTTAGCTAATTAGCCTACCATCATCAATCAGTTATGCCCTAAGTCAAGGCTTCTTCTCTGGAGTTGACCTTGCTGACTGTTCTCTTCCTTAGAACTTTAAAGGGAGTGAAGGTACATTGAAATCTTCATTTGGCGCTTAATGAATAGGCCTTGTTTTCTGGTCTTGCACTACATGTGAGGAGACCATGATTTTGTCCATTCTGTCCTTTTATTTATTGCTATTTGATTCAATTATATTGGGTACTATTACCCTCATTGGCCTCTGGACACTTGGTTGGTCCATCTTGCATAGGCTTTCTGCATCTTTGATGGTTCTATACTTGGCACTCACAATGATTCAGTACTTTACTCAATCGAAGAGAAATATGTTCTACGTATATAGCTCATCGTCTTCGACTCCTTTCGCACCTTGCAGTTGCTTCTTGCTGCAACATCCTTGATCCTGAGCCAGACAAATATCCTTTGTTCTTGCACAAATCTGTATTCCAGCGCTTGTCAGCTCTGCAGCCTTGCTCTTGCTCCTCAAGGCTTCTCACTTACTATTATACGATGGCGACGTCCATTTTCTCAACATAGCTGCTTTACCTGTGTTATATTTACTACGTTTAGCAAGCTTCTACATTGTCTCGTCTACCTTGAGTTTCTGTGTATATACATCTACTCCATCTCTTCTCACTTATCTTCTAAGTGTATATGGTTTTCTTCATATTTGCATATGTATTTGCTTCATACTTTAGTCACATTTTCATTCATTCGATATCCATATATTCTTCCATCCATATCCATATCCATATGTTCATCCGTGTGTCTTCTCTTCATGACATCCCTTTGCATCTGTCAGACTTCACGTATAGTTCTTCTGTATCCAGTGGTGTCTGCAAACTTCTACCACGTCAGTTCAAGTGCAGATTCGGTAAGGTTGTCTCATTGCATAATGTCTCTCATGCCTTCGATGCGGTATTGGGATAATGCCAGGTGTCAAACACAGTGCTTGCTTGCTGTTCTTCCAATATGCTGGAAGTGAGGGTGTGGGCTCCATGAGTGACATATACATCTGCTTCTCTAAACGGGTTTGGGCCGGAATCAGTAGACTTACCACCGAATTACCACCAACATCGTAATGAGGCCCGATCAAGCCTTCAGTCGGTCATCTGGTCGCCTCAACCATGACTAGAGTTTGTGACCTGGGTTTCCTGCTTTGCAAATGCTCTGCTCTCCCCACTTGATGTTCAATATGAACGGCTCCTTCCTAGGCTGGTGCTCGTTCCGAGCAGCCGACCCTTTCTGTTTCAGTCTCAGGCAGTGCGTGAAGTGGGGTAAGAAATCGAGGAGGGGCTTCATTGAGGGTTGTGGCCTAAATGATGGGTGTGGCCTGAAGTGGCCCTAGCATGGGACAATAAAAAAGAAAAGTTGGCGGGTTACTTTGTTGTTTTTTTGTCCCGCACAGTGCTTTTTATCATTTGTGCTCAATTTCTTTTGTATCATTCAATCGACTGCTTGACAAGGCTGGATGTGTCAGTCGATTGAATGAAACAAAAGAAACCCAGCCTCTCAGAAATAGAACACTGTGATGTGACACTGGCTTGTCACCGGCAGGGTTTGGGCTTGAATCCCCAGCATGGGACCGTAATTAAAGAGTGCTTTTTTTACTGTCCCATGCTGGGGATTCGACTAGAACACTGTGGGCCTCATCACGAGTCTGGCGGTAACCCTTAAATGCGACGGTAGCGCTATTACCGCCGCATTTAAGGGTCGCCAGATCATGGCTTTGTCGTATTTCCCCCCAGTTCTAAGCTGGGGGGAAATCTGTGGCAAATTTGCCGATTTCCGGGCGACTACCGCCGGCGGGAAATCCGCCGGTGGTAATAGCGCAAATTTTCCCCATTGGGCCCAATGGGGAATGAGGAATTCCGAATGGGCCCATTGGTGAATGGGCAATAACCCTTCCGTAAACCTGTGATCCGGCACTAATAGCGCCAGGGGATTTGGCGGTAGGGCTATTAGCGCCAGCGCTAATAGCGACGGCTTTACCGCCCAACTCGTGATGAGGGCCAGTGCTATTTCATAGGTGCACAATTTCTTTTGTTTTTATTCAGTACAATGACTGCTTGACATAAAGCCTGCTACAGGCTCTAGGTGTTAAGCAGTCTATTGAATAAAACAAAAGAAATCCAGCACCTAGGAAATAGCACTGTGCTATTTCATACGTGCTGGATTTCTTTTGTTTCATTCAATAGACTGCTTGACACATATTAATGAAAAGCAATAAATCCAATGCCTATGGAATAGCACAGTGCAATGTGACACTGGCTAGCCACCGGTAGTGTACAGGTACGAATCACCTGCAGAGAAAGAAAAAAAAGTGGCTGTCCCTGGTTCGATTGAGGTTTTGAGAGCCTGTTGGACTGAGCCCTGGCTAGCCCCAGCTCACTTAAAGCCATAGTCTCAGGTGGAAAAGCTTATTTGTATATTTTTGTCTAGGGACTCTCTCCCACTCGCTCTGCCCTTCCCTTGCTTTTGCACCTCTTGAAATGCGCTCCAAACATGGAGAGCAGATGAAACCCCACCTGCAAAGTGGATGGGCCTGCGCGCGCTGCCTGGGGCTTCAGAGTCTTCTGCTGAACTGTGGATATTGTAATGAGAAGGTTTGCTTCGAATACCTGCAGATTGTTTTTAGACACACAGATTGCCTCCCTCTTGGTCTGGAAGTGAGAACGCGTGTGGTGAAACGGCCTGCTGCATCAGAGGGAAGGTTGATCGGCTGTTAGCCAGGGACTGTGGAAGTAGTTATGGGCACCTGCTAGCTGCACTGATGCAACTGACCGCAGTAAAGGCCGGCTTTAGGCGCACGGGCGACCGCCCTGGGCGCCACATTAGCCCACCTACCATGCCAGCTCCACGTTGTCTTTCAAGGGCTCCCCCGAGCTGGCATGGTGGGTGAAGATGCGTCAGGCGCCCTATTGTAATAAAATGCTCCCCGCTTTCCTGCTGGCACACCCATAGCACAGTGATTTTTATAACAATAGGGCGCAGGTGCTGAACGAGCACAGGGCAGCCTTTGAAAGGCAGCCTCATGCTGCATTGACAGCTGTGCTTTATTGAAGTGATCAACTCCCTTCTTCTTCATAGGATCACTGAGTTAAGCACTTAATTAAATAGAGCGACACTGTTGGTTTTGTGGCAGCGCTCTATTTAGCAGAGCAACTAAAAATGCGTCCCTCCACCACCCTGCTGGGACCCGGGTGTTGGGGTAGTTGGTTGACTTGCCCGCCGCTGCAAAGCTAAGGCCGGCCCTGATCACAGTTCTGATCAATGTTCTGGCAGCTCTGCTCTGTTCTGGTCACCTGTGCAGTGGTCTGTGGGGGCCACCGTCCATTCCACACTCCGTCTGCCAGCCGTGCTTGGTCCACAGGGTCACACCTTCTAATGATTTGCACGTTTGCACGTGGCCGCGGGCTGCGAGTGCTGGGGATGTGAACGGGCGCAGTGTCGAATTAGCGGCAGTCAAAATCTGCAGAAAATTGAGAATTCTTATGAGCCCAGACGTTCAAAACTCTCTGCAGGTCGGAGAAATCACCTAAAGATTTAGAAATAGTGGGAGAGTTACAGAAGATTTCCCCAGTAATTCATGTGTTTTTGGGCAGGTTTGGGCTGTCTCTAGTTATAACTCAGGACACAGGCATGTTGGAAGGGCAGGGGCGCGGGGTGACCTATTTATGTGGCCAGGGCCAGGCCTCAGAAATAGTGAACTAGGGTTAGGCTGAGCAGCCAAGCTGCTGCCTGCTCTGTTGTGCTCCCCCACTTTCCCTCCTCAGACCCTCACCCCCATGAAATAGAAGGTAAGGAAGGAGCACTTACCTGCCATTTCTTTTACTGTCCACCTGGATCCACGCCCTTCCCATCACTCCAAGAACAATGCTCTTTACAAACAGCTCTCACTCTGCTATTTTCATGGCAGCTATCTTGTGTATAGATGATTTTTTGAGACAGAAAAAAGCATGAATTCCGCGCCCAAATCTTATTTTTACCGTGGGCATTATTCCAGGGCGCTAATGGCAATAATGACTGGAGTGCTGGGCCGTCTCTTGTAGTAATGTCCCACCATCATCGTTAAATGCACGCACGATAAACTCAGTCAGAATAGCACGCCGTACTGCTTCCCAATCCGGGCCTTATTGCCTAATTAATGTTCCCTTAATTTAATAATGTAAAGGAGCGCCCAGAGTCTTTGTGAGCGAGTGGTCTTCCTTTCACCCCCTCTCTTTCGCACTCCATAGGCATCCTTCTTTCTGCATTCCCACTCATTTCTCCTGTCATTTTTTTATGCCTACCTCTTAGGCCTTAATTCAAAGCGCTGAACATTATAAAAGAAAGTGCAGTACAATATAAGTGATTAGACAATTAAGTAGTCAAATCCAGGCCACATACCATCAGGGATGTTGAAGAAGATACGTTTTCAGGGACGCATGAAACAGAGAGTAGGAGGTAATAGAACGAAGTGAGAGAGGTAGAGCATTCCAGTGAAGGGAGCAAGAAGTTGAAAAGATTGAAAGTGGGACTGGGCACATGGAGGAGGAGGGACCACAAGTCTGAAAAGGGTGGAAGACCGAAGAGAATGAGTAGGGATATAGAAAGATTCAAGGACAGCAAGGTAGTGAGAGGCAAGTCTGTACAGAGATTTAAAGACGAGGCAGAGAAAGTGAAATTTGATTTGTCAGTGAAAGGGGAGCAGACAAGAGTAGCAAGAGACGACGAAATAGAGTCACGATAGGGGAGAAGACGTAATAAACAAATAGACGAATTAAAGCATGATTCGAGAGCGCGAGATGAGAACTTGGGAGCCCTTAGAGAGCAGTGGAACAATAGAAAAGCCGCAAGAAAATCAGTGAGGATATTCGAAGTTTAGATGCCGGGAAAGTGAGGAAAGGGCGAGCTTTCCGTATTTATGAAGGTGGAAGCGACAGGAACGGGAAGTGAGAGAAATATGAGAAAAGCAACGTTTACAGTCAACGTGAAGACCAAGAGAAGACCAAGATTACGAGCAGTAGTGTAAATTGGAAGACTAGCAGGAGGGAAAGATATGAACGGGGGTGAAGGATGGGGAGGAAGAGTGTTAGCCGGGAAAAACAAGACCTCAGTCTTTCCTGTATAAGAGTGAGAAAGTGAGAGGACATCCATGATTTAATAGCGGTGAGACAGGCAGTAACAGTGTGATGAATTTCAGGGGTAAATGAAGAGAAAGAAAGAAAGAAAAGGATGAGTGTTGTCTGCATAGAAGTGATGACAAAGACCAAAGGAAGCGATAATAGCTGTGAGTTGTGAAGTATATAATGAAAGAGGAAAGGGCCTAGGACTGACCCTTGGGGACCCCATGGTCAAGAGGGAAAGACAAGGAGGTATTGCTCGCCCATGAGACAGAAAAGGTCTGATTAGAAAGATATGACCTAAACCAGGATAGAACAGGACCCTTTTATGGTATCCGCCCTGTCATTTTAATTGCTTTTGTTTATTTTCTTTACAGCACTGTGTTTTCCATCCTGCTCTTTCCGCCGCTGTTTTTTCTATCCTCCCTTCCATTTCCCACTTCTTCAACCTTCCTCTCTCTCCTCTCAAACATCTCATTGGCACCTCCAATACTAACTTTGGAAGCCCTTTGCCTCTAAGTTAAACCACGTGCCACACAGGCGACTTAAGGGCACTTGCAGGGGCAGAGGGGAAGAGTTAAGACAAGTTCTATTTACAAGTGCAGGGCCAGAGGGTGTCCAGTACAGTATGTGTGTCCAGTACAGTATGTGTGCCTAGTACAGTATGTGTCCAGTACAGTGTGTGTCTAGTACAGTGTGTGTCCAGTACAGTATGTGTGCCTATTACAGTATGTGTGTCCAGTACAGTATGTGTCCAGTGCAGTGTGTGTCTAGTACAGTGTGAGTGTCCAGTACGGTGTGTGTCCAGTAACAGTGTGTGTCTAGTACAGTATCGTGTCCAGTACAGTTGTGTCTAGTACAGTTTGTGTCCAGTACAGTATGTGTGTCCAGTAAAGTGTGTGTCTCTAGTTGAGTGTGTGTGTCCAGTAAGTGTGTGTCCAGTACAGTATATGTGTCTCAGTACAGTATGTGTGTCCAGTAGCAGTATGTGCCAGTACATATAGTGTGTCTAGTACAGTATGTGTGTCCAGTACAGTATGTGTGTCCAGTACAGTATGTGTGTCCAGTACAGTGTGTGTCTTAGTACAGTATATGTGTCCAGTACAGTATGTGTTCAGTACAGTATGTGTGTCCAGTACAGTATGTGTGTTCCAGTACAGTATGTGTGTCTAGTACAGTATGTGTGTCCAGTATAGAGTGTGTCCAGTACAGTGTGTCTAGTACAGTATGTGTGTCCAGTACAGTATGTGTGTCTAGTACAGTATGTGTCCAGTACAGTATGTGTCTAGTACAGTATGTGTGTCCTAGTACAGTATGTGTGTCCAGTACAGTGTGTGTCTAGTACAGTATGTGTGTCCAGAACAGTATGTGTGTCCAGTACAGTATGTGTCCAGTACAGTGTGTGTGTCCAGTACAGTGGTGTCTAGAACAGTATGTGTCCAGTACAGTAGTGTGTCCAGTACAGTGTGTGTCCAGTACAGTATGTGTGTCCAGTACAGTTGTATGTGTCCTAGTACACGTATGTGTGTCCAGTACAGTGTGTGTCCAGTACAGTTGTGTGTCTAGTACAATATGTGTGTCCAGTACAGTATGTGTGCCTAGTACAGTATGTGTGTCCAGTATAGAGTGTGTCCAGTACAGTGTGTGTCTAGTACAATAGGTGAGTCCAGTATGTGTGTGTCTAGGACCGTATTTGTCCAGTACAGTATGTGTGTCCAGTACAGTGTGTGTCTAGTACAATGTGTGTGTCCAGTGGAGTGTGTGTCTAGTACAGTATTTGTGTCCAGTAGAGTATGTGTCCAGTACCGTATATGTGTCTAGTACAGTAATGTGTCCAGTACAGTATGTGTGTCCAGTACAGTGTGTGTCTAGGACAGTATGTGTCAGTACAGTATGTTGGTCCAGTACAGTATGTGTGTCCAGTACAGTTATGTGTCTAGTACAGTATGTGTCCAGTACAGTGATGTGTCCAGTACAGTATGTGTGTCCAGTACAGTAGTGTGTCCAGTACAGTATGTGTGTCCAGTACAGTATGTGTGTCTAGTACAATATGTGTGTCGAGTACAGTATGTGTCCAGTACAGTATGTGTGTCTAGTACAGTATATGTGTCCAGTACAGTATGTGTGTCCAGTACAGTGTGTGTCTAGTACAATAGGTGTGAGTCCAGTATGTGTGTGTCTAGGACAG
Organism: Ambystoma mexicanum; assembly: GCA_002915635.3. Classification (NCBI taxonomy): domain Eukaryota; kingdom Metazoa; phylum Chordata; class Amphibia; order Caudata; family Ambystomatidae; genus Ambystoma; species Ambystoma mexicanum. The sequence continues at coordinate 1,008,066,323 of CM030325.1, read as the reverse complement.
TATGTTTCCAGTACAGTATGTGTGTCCAGTACAGTGTGTGTCTAGTACAATAGTGTGAGTCCAGTATGTGTGTGTCCAGTACTAGTGTGTCATAGTACAGTATGTGTGCCAGTAAGAGTATGTGTGTCCAGTACAGTGTGTGTCTAGTACGTATGTATCCAGTACAGTGTGTCTAGTACAGTATGTGTGTCCAGTACAGTATGTGTGTCTAGTACAGTATATGTGTCTCAGTACAGTATGTGTGTCCAGTACAGTATGTGTGTCCAGTACAGTTGTGTGTCTAGTACAGTATGTTGTCCAGTACAGTATGTTTGTCCAGTACAGTATGTGTGTCCAGTACAGTGTGTCTAGTACAGTATGTGTGTGCCAGAAGAGTATGTGTGTCCAGTACAGTGTGTGTCTAGTACAGTATGTATCCAGTACAGTGTGTCTAGTACAGTATGTGTGACCAGAAGAGCATGTGTGTCCAGTACAGTGTTCTAGTACAGTATGTGTGACCAGAAGAGTATGTGTGTCCAGTACAGTGTGTCTAGTACAGTATGTGTGACCAGAAGAGTATGTGTGTCCAGTACAGTGTGTTCTAGTACAGTATGTGTGACCAGTAAAGTATGTGTCCAGTACAGTGTGTCTAGTACAGTATGTGTGACCAGAAGAGTATGTTTGTCCAGTACAGTGTGTGTCCAGTACAGTATGTGTGCCAGTAACAGTATGTGTGTCCAGTACAGTGTGTCTAGTACAGTATGTGTCCAGTAAGAGTATGTGTGTCCAGTACAGTGTGTGTCTAGTACAGTATGTATCCAGACAGTGTGTCTAGTACAGTATGTGTGCCAGTATGAGTATGTGTGTCCAGTACAGTTGTGTGTCTAGACAGTATGTGTCCAGTACAGTGTGTCTAGTACAGTATGTGTGGCCAGAAGAGTATGTGTGTCCAGTACAGTATGTGTGCCAGTACAGTATGTGTCCAGTACAGTGTGTTCTAGTACAGTATGTGTGACCAGAAGAGTATGTGTGTCCAGTACAGTGTGTCTAGTACAGTATGTGTAACCAGAAGAGTATGCGTGTCCAGTACAGTGTGTGTCTAGTACAGTATGTATCCAGTACAGTGTGTCTAGTACAGTATGTGTGGCCAGAAGAGTATGTGTGTCCAGTACAGTGTGTGTCTAGTACAGTATGTATCCAGTACAGTGTGTCTAGTACAGTATGTGTGGCCAGAAGAGTATGTGTGTCCAGTACAGTATGTGTGCCTAGTACAGTATGTGTCCAGTACAGTGTGTCTGTACAGTATGTGTGACCAGAAGAGTATGTGTGTCCAGTAC
>CM030325.1:1008031794-1008064987 GCA_002915635.3 Ambystoma mexicanum | reverse complement strand
ATACCCATGACACTGTAGCACTCTCCCTGCATGCACATGGGTGCACATGGGTGCTGAAGCGACATGGGTCTATACCCATGACACTGTAGCACTCTCCCTGCATGCACATGGGTGCCATGAGCGACATGGGGTCTATACCCATGACACTGTAGCACTCTCCCTGCATGCACATGGGTGCACATGGGTGCTGAAGCGACATGGGTCTATACCCATGACATGTAGCACTCTCCCTGCATGCACATGGGTGCACATGGGTGCTGAAGCGACATGGGGTCTATACCCATGACACTGTAGCACTCTCCTGCATGCACATGGGTGCACATGGGTGCTGAAGCGACATGGGGTCTATACCCATGACACTGTAGCACTCTCCCTGCATGCACATGGGTGCACATGGGTGCTGAAGCGACATGGGGTCTTACGCGACATGGGGTCTATACCCATGACACTGTAGCACTCTCCCTGCATGCACATGGGTGCACATGGGTGCTGAAGCGACATGGGGTCTATACCATGACACTGTAGCACTCTCCCTGCATGCACATGGGTGCACATGGGTGCTGAAGCGACATGGGGTCTATACCCATGACACTGTAGCACTTCCCTGCATGCACATGGGTGCACATGGGTGCTGAGAGCGACATGGGTCTATACCCATGACACTGCTAGCACTCTCCCTGCATGCACATGGGTTACACATGACACTGTAGCACTCTCCCTGCAGTGCGACATGGGGTCTATACCCATGACATGTAGCACTCTCCCTGCAGTGGCACAGGGGTCTATACCATGACACTGTAGCACTCTCCTGCATGTGCGACATGGGGTCTATACCATGACACTGTAGCACTCTCCCTGCATGCACATGGGTGCACATGGTGCTGAAGCGACATGGGTTCTGAAGCGACATGGGGTCTATACCCATGACACTGTAGCACTCTCCCTGCATGCACATGGGTGCACATGGGTGCTGAAGCGACATGGGGTCTATACCCATGACACTGTAGCACTCTCCCTGCATGCACATGGGTGCACATGGGTGCTGAACCGACATGGGGTCTATACCCATGACACTGTAGCACTCTCCCTGCATGCACATGGGTGCACATGGGTGCTGAAGCGACATGGGGTCTATACCCATGACACTGTAGCACTCTCCCTGCATGCACATGGGTGCACATGGGTGCTGAAGCGACATGGGGTCTATACCCATGACACTGTAGCACTCTCCCTGCATGCACATGGGTGCACATGGGTGCTGAAGCGACATGGGGTCTATACCCATGACACTGTAGCACTCTCCCTGCATGTGCGACACGGGGTCTATACCCATGACACTGTAGCACTCTCCCTGCATGTGCGACATGGGGTCTATACCCATGACACTGTAGCACTCTCCCTGCATGCACATGGGTGCACATGGGTGCTGAAGCGACATGGGGTCTATACCCATGACACTGTAGCACTCTCCCTGCATGCACATGGGTGCACATGGGTGCTGAAGCGACATGGGGTCTATACCCATGACACTGTAGCACTCTCCCTGCATGCACATGGGTGCACATGGGTGCTGAAGCGACATGGGGTCTATACCCATGACACTGTAGCACTCTCCCTGCATGCACATGGGTGCACATGGGTGCTGAAGCGACATGGGGTCTATACCCATGACACTCTAGCACTCTCCCTGCATGTGCGACATGGGGTCTATACCCATGACACTGTAGCACTCTCCCTGCATGTGCGACATGGGGTCTATACCCATGACACTGTAGCACTCTCCCTGCATGCACATGGGTGCACATGGGTGCTGAAGCGACATGGGGTCTATACCCATGACACTGTAGCACTCTCCTGCATGTGCGACATGGGTCTATACCATGACACGGTAGCACTTCCCTGCATGTGCGACATGGGGTCTATACCCATGACACTGTAGCACTCTCCCTGCATGCACATGGGTGCACATGGGTGCTGAAGCGACATGGGGTCTATACCCATGACACTGTAGCACTCTCCCTGCATGCACATGGGTGCACATGGGTGCTGAAGCGACATGGGGTCTATACCCATGACACTCTAGCACTCTCCCTGCATGCACATGGGTGCACATGGGTGCTGAAGCGACATGGGTCTATACCCATGACACTGTAGCACTTCTCCCTGCATGCACATGGGTGCACATGGGGGGCTGAAGGTCAACATGAGGGCTGCTCACTACCAGTGACATGGGGTCTATAACCCATGACACTGTAGCACTCTCCTCTCCCTGCATGCACATGGGTGCACATGGGTGCTGAAAGCGACATGGGTCTATACCCATGACACTGTAGCACTCTCCCTGCATGCACATGGGTGCACATGGGTTCTGAAGCGACATGGGGTCTACACCCATGACACTGTAGCGCTCTCCCTGCATGCACATGTGTGCACATGGGTGCTGAAGCGACATGGGGTCTATACCCATGACACTGTAGCACTCTCCATGCATGCACATGGGTGCACATGGGTGCTGCAGCGGCATGGGGTCTATACCCATGACACTGTAGCACTCTCCCTGCATGTGCGACACGGGGTCTATACCCATGAGACGGTAGCACTCTCCCTGCATGCACATGGGTGCACATGGGTGCTGAGGCGACATGGGGTCTATACCCATGACAATGTAGCACTCTCCCTGCATGTGCGACCTGGGGTCTATACCCATGACACGGTAGCACTCTCCCTGCATGTGCGACCTGGGGTCTATACCCATGACACGGTAGCACTCTCCCTGCATGCACATGGGTGCACATGGGTGCTGAGGCGACATGGGGTCTATACCCATGACACTGTAGCACTCTCCCTGCATGTGCGACCTGGGGTCTATACCCATGACACGGTAGCACTCTCCCTGCATGCACATGGGTGCACATGGGTGCTGAGGCGACATGGGGTCTATACCCATGACACTGTAGCACTCTCCCTGCATGTGCGACCTGGGGTCTATACCCATGACATGGTAGCACTCTCCCTGCATGCACATGGGTGCACATGGATGCTGCCGCGACATGGGGTCTATACCCATGACACTCTAGCACTCTCCCTGCATGCACATGGGTGCACATGGGTGCTGAAGCGACATGGAGTCTATACCCATGACACTGTAGCACTCTCCCTGCATGCACATGGGTGCACATGGGTTCTGAAGCGACATGGGGTCTATACCCATGACACTCTAGCACTCTCCCTGCATGCACATGGGTGCACATGGGTTCTGAAGCGACATGGGGTCTATACCCATGACACTGTAGCACTCTCCCTGCATGCACATGGGTGCACATGGGTTCTGAAGCGACACGGAGTCTATACCCATGACACTCTAGCACTCTCCCTGCATGTGCGACATGGGGTCTATACCCATGACACTCTAGCACTCTCCCTGCATGCACATGGATGCACATGGGTGCTGAAGCAACATGGGGTCTATACCCATGACACTGTAGCACTGTCCCTGCATGGGCGACATGGGGTCTATACCCATGACACTCTAGCACTCTCCCTGCATGCACATGGATGCACATTTGTATTTGTATTTGTATTTATTTACTTATAAAGCGCAACCAGGCCGGAGGCATAAGGGCGCGTAAGTTTGTTAAAGAGTTGCGTTACAGTTACAGGAAGGTGCAAGCAATGCAGTCAGCAAAAAGTTCCAATGCAGTTACAGTTAGGAACATACATAATATAGAAGGTGCATACAAAGATACAATGAATTACAAAGTGAGCTGGCAGCAGTCCGTCATGCTGGGGTCAAGAGGTTAGTCTGACATGTAGTCCAAGTTATGGAGCCAACACTTCGTGTTATGTTTGAACCGGTTAAATCAGGGTTCTGCTCGCAAAGGCGGAGGGATGGTGTTCCATAGTTTGGAAGCTTGTACAGGGAAGCTAGCTCCACCCGAATTGTGAAGTTTGAATCTTGGAATGGTCATGGTGTTAGTTTGTGCTACTCTGAGTGGTCTAGAGGAGGTGTGAGTTGTGAGTTGGTTGGTAAGGTATGCTGGAGCAAGGTTAGCTCTGGCTTTGTGTGTAAGGGCCAGCGTTTTGAGTGATATTCTATGCTTGACAGGGAGCCAGCGTAGATTACGTCTCGTCACGGATATGTGTGCCTTTTTGGGAATGTTGAGGGCAGCTCTGATGGCATTGTTTTGGACTACTTGTAGTTTATTGATGTTTTTGTGACTAGTGCCCAAGTAAAGGGCGTCACAGTAGTCTATTTTGGAAAGCACTAGTGCTCTAGCGAGAGTAATGCAATTAGGTACGGAAATTAATGGTCTGCATGCAGTGATCAGCTTGCAGGTGTATGCGGCTGATGAAGCTACTGCATTGGTTTGCCTGGAGAAGGATAAGGTGGCATCACTGTAAATACCAAGAGTTTTAGTGTTATTTGATACTGGGATGCGATTGCCATCTATGGTAAAGGCTTTGAATGCGGGATTAAGATTTTTGAGTTTGGCATGCGTGCCCAGGATGATCAACTCGGTTTTTTCGTCGTTGAGGCACAAACCATGGTGTGCCATCCATGCTTGTATGACCGAGTAGATTTCATTATGGGTCATGCTGTCTGTTTCGTAGTCACCCGAGATAGGTATGAGTATCTGGGTGTCGTCCGCATAGTTGGTATACGTGACACCCAGAAAGTCAAGGATATCGAAGAGGGGTTTCGTGAATATATTATAAAGAGTCGGGGACACGCAGGAGCCTTGCGGGACTCCGCAGGGTACTGGTGCAGGCTCAGCAGAATCCGTAGGAGAGAAGACCCTCATGGTTCTGTTCGCCAAGAAGGAGCTGAAGCAACATGGGGTCTATACCCATGACACTGTAGCACTCTCCCTGCATGTGCGACATGGGGTCTATACCCATGACAGTCTAGCACTCTCCCTGCATGCACATGGGTGCACATGGGTTCTGAAGCGACCTGGGGTCTATACCCATGACACTGCTGCACTCTCCCTGCATGTGCGACATGGGGTCTATACCCATGACACTGAAGCACGCTCTCTGCATGCACATGGGTGCACATGGGTGCTGAAGCAACATGGGGTCTATAACCATGACACTGCAGCACTCTCCCTGCCTGTGCGACATGGGGTCTATACCCATGACACTGTAGCGCTCTCCCTGCATGTGCGACATGGGGTCTATACCCATGACACTCCAGCACTCTCCCTGCATGCACATGGGTGCACATGGGTGCTCGGAGCGCATTTCACAGTGACAAGCCCATAAAGGCTTTGCGGACTAGAAAGGCCAGTGGCCCTGCAGGGGTGTATACAGCTGCTCTTTCACTTACAGCAAATGCATGCCAGGGTGAGAAGTGGCCCTCGCCTGCATTGCATATGTCCCTGCACCTGTTCCAAGTGGCGGCGGGGAATGCAGTTGTGAATTTGGGATGCACTTTAAAATGCTCTTAATGCCCCTGGTTTGTGTAAGGGGCTGAGGGTGAAAGAGGGCACGTGGATGGGTGCATTCAGATGCCATTTCTGAATAGGGCACAGTGTTTTTGATGCAAATGAAGGAGATGGACCCGCGCATCTCATCAATTGCGCCACAAAATGATTGGCGACTCAATCACAAAGGGCCCCAAAAGCACATACTTTGTTACCAGTCCCCCCCATTCCTTGTTGATTACAAGAATCGATTCTTTGCCACATGTTGCGTCTGTAAATAAATGTGTATTTAGTGACACACCGCATGTTCTTCTATGTGTGTGGGCGGTACGACGTCCTTTCATCGCGGGAATTTTATCGCGATTTTTTTAAAGGAAAAATACTCATCACATTTTTTTGGGGGCGATAGACAAATATATGTTTGGGGTGTGGGTGTTTGAGAATACCAAAAATATTAAAGGGTATGGGGATTGGAGGAGGGGAACTCCCCCAAAAACAAAAAATAAAAATTCTATGAGTTTTTTTTTCATTAAAAAATCTGCAGTAAAAACACCCGCAAAAAAATCCTGCAATGAAATGACAAGGAACTTGCAGGTGTGCAGCATATTTTAAATGTGCATTTGCAGTCATGTGGTATTGTGCTCATGTGTGCATTTCCAGCTGATGCGGTTTCTGATTAGGAGGGTGTCTTTGTGGTTGTACAGTAATTGTGTCAAGGAGTAACATGTTTGCATAGGTAGCGGTTTGCATTCAGTTTGTTCTTGCACGTGTGTTTCTTTGCATGTATGTATGCGGCCTGCTATGTGTGTTTGAATGCAGGTGACTGTGCGTGTTGGTGTAGACTGGGTGGTTCTCTGTGTTGTGTGCTCGCTGTGAATTCATGTAATTGATCCACCGGTGTGATAGGTGTGTGTGTGGGTCTGTGTTACAGCGGGAGACTGGGAGGCCACCAGCAGCCCGGGCAGTAAGGGACTGCAGCCTGGTTTGAAAAATGTTTCTTTCAATACACACCACTGAGAAAGCGTCTGCGCTCATAAACGCCGCTACGAGCACCGCTGGCGTGCTGAGTCAGCAGTGCAAGGATTGGTGTACCCGCTAACGACAACAGAGAACACAGGTCCTAGCAAAGATGGATGTAACTGGTCACTTCTTTTATATTGGTATATAGTGCCAGTGCTGGTCATTGGGCCAGCTCTTGCCGGAACCGAGATCCGGCACCAGATGTGTAGCCGGAACTCGGGATCCGGCCAGAGTCAGCCACCACAAACCCCAAACCCATGCTCTGTGCTGGGTTACATGGAGAAAAAAAAATTGGAGAAAAAAACGCCCGCGACGGCGGCAATGAGGTACTGAGCTGCGCGCCCCTATAGGACTTTGATCCAGGTCACAGCTGCAGGACAGGCAAACTGTAACTTCCTCTGGTGACCCCGTGTGAGGGGTCATCAGTGGAAGTTACAGTCCTCGGCCACGAGGTTTATTTATTTATGTATGTAATGTTTGTCGGATCCATGCACCCAGATTATTTATTTATGCACGGTTTGTCAGATGCTTATATCCACAAACATTGCATGAATAAATAAATAGCCCTATTAACATTGGAACAATGACACACGATGCAGCCACCCAACTGCTCTCAGAGGGGAGCTGCAGGAGCTGTGCGGATGCGGTTCAAGTAAAATAAAACGTTGCTGCTGGCGAACAGAAATCACCCCGCTTGAATAGTACCCAAGGGGGAGGTTTTTTGTTATAAAATGGGATGCAAATTGTATATTTTAAATAATATTTACTCAGCAACACTGGTCACACTATTATCCGCAGAGTGAGGGAACTCCTCACCAGGGCCATGGAAGTGGTTTAAAGTGGAATTCACATATAAAGAAATTGCGCTGTTTTAAACTATTATTTTGGACATTTCCTTTGATCAGAGGTCAACAGCCAGCTCCGCCCCCAACCCCGCCTCCTCGGGCACCTCCCCCCAAACTCCACCCCTACCCGGACCTTGCGGGATCCCCCAGTACATTGTTTTCCATTTCCCCAGTGTATTGTGCTGCCTGCCCTGCTTCACGGCCCTCTGTTAATAATTAGCCGTTTCTTAGGGACGCATTTTCTCAACCCGAGCACACAAATAAGTAGCCCTTCCTGGACTCAAGCACGCGTTCTGCAGTGTAAGCACCCATCTCAGCTGCAAGCACCTAACCCAGTGAGCTATCTGTCATTCACAGGAAAACACGCCATGTAGATGACTGGCGTGTATACTGACGACTGGGTCCTTTAGCGAGGCTAATGTGTGACTTGCAAATGTTTTGTCTCAGTTGAAGCAGCTCGTGGCTTGAGAGGGAAGCGGGGGGGGGCGGGGGGTACCAGTGATTACATGCAGGGAGACAGCCCTTGATTATACCGGCCCATTAACAGGGCGAATGCCCAACTTGTTCAAGAACCAGGCCAGCCCTGTGTGTGGATGACTTTCACGCACAGCGTGTTAGCTCGTACCTGTGTGTGGTTGCTTTGCTGCACCTGTGAACACATGTGACTGGGGTACGGTAGATGTGGTTGTGGGTGCCTAGCGTTTAAAGGCGCGCGCCCGTGGGGGGGGAGGGGGAGCAGCTTCTCCTGTGAGTGAGAACGTGTGTGGCCCAGCACCCGTCTGTGCAGCGCCCCGTGTGTGTGCGTGCGTGCGTATGAAGCTGCGCCGCCACCGCGCCCTGTTCTTCCAGGCAGGCATCCCCCCTCTCTCTTGCGACAGGAGGCAGAAGATGGCACTGAACCGTGAACGGCCCAGCGTCTGGCCGCGCCACCCTTGGGCGCGCAAGGCCTGCCGCCTCCCTGCACACGTTCAATAAATACAAGGGATTACTGCGCGCCCAGGCGCTGCCGCCGCTCACTGTGGCCAACGCCAGGGAGCAGCGACTATGCAGAGTGTGATCTCGACCAGTGGGTTAAGGGGGCCTGGAAAGCGGAGGGTGGGGGACCTGGAAATCTCGGCGCGCCCTGCTACTGGCATCGATTCTGCTTCATCTCTACTGTGTTTGCTGAGAGACCCCTCGCCCACAACCCCATTTATAAAGAACTGATCTCCTTCATCAGATTAAAGCAGGGTTCTGCAACCAAGATGTGTTGGACTACAACGCCCACCCGCCCTAGCCAGAATAGTCCACTTTACTAACCCTGGACAAGCCAACCCTACGCCACTCTACCAAAGCATAATAACTGATACCCACCCAACAATGGCAAGACGCGTGGGCCATTGGGGACCTATCTGCACATGTGGTGGGACTGCCCACTTGTTCAGGCTTTTTGGGAGGGGGTGCCCACCTCGATTGAAGCCATCACCAGCGTTAGACTTCCTAGAAGTCCTGAAGTGTTCCTAGCGGGCTCCCTGGTTTGTGGGGTTTACCCAAAGGGCTGGGTCGAGGGCTTAATTACTGACCCAGCTCTCCTGGCAGCTAAGATCACGGTTGCTCGTACTTGGATGTCCCCCGAGAGCCCACTGCTGCCTTTATGGTGGGTTAAGATCTGGGATATCTTGGTTGATAGAAGGTAGCGCAGCAAAAGAAGGCCTACTCCACCTGGAATATGATCGAGACTTTCCAGCACAAACCTATAAACCTCGGCTGCCAGGGCTGTTCTTGTGAGTCCATGGGGGAGTCTGGGATCGTTTTCTTAACTTTCCAGATGTACAATGTGGGGAAGTCAGAGGTGGGTCAGAAACCACTGGGGTGATGGGGAGATTAATCCAAACTGTGTTATTGATTTAAGAAAGAAAATGATGTGTGTTACGCGGTTTATAGTGACTATTTCGAATGTCATTTTTTCGAATGCCATTTTCTCGAATCAATTTTGCTGAAATTTGTTTTTTCGACTGTTTTTATTTTTTATTTTATGTAAAAAACCTTGTTTTTTTTTTAAACACTTTTTTTACTTACGAAACACAAAAAAACATATAAAACAAAAAAAAGATTTTTCGCCTAAATGTTTTCGAGATAATTGCATTTAGAAAAAATGCATTTGAAAATATGACCGGATACTGTGTTATGCTGTTGATTTTGTCGCTCCTTGTGTGCAACGGATTTAAATAAAGTTCTTAAAAATACCAACGGGAAGACCCTTCCAGGGCGTGCTGTGCCTATTTTACTTACCTATTAGTTCATTGGGTTTTCTCCCACGGTACTAACAATGTGGAGGGCTGTCATGAGCAAGCGCAACAGAATCGCCGATCGGGCAGTGCACTTTCCAGCACCTATTATTTATAAGAAATTGCAAAAAGGCATAAGATTTGAAGCCAGTTTAATACATATAACATCTCTGCCACTATCAATCAACCCGCTGAGCTACCTTGGTAGCTTTCTAATTGAGGACATGTCACTTTATTGTCACAGATTTCAGCATTAGATATGGATCCCTGATTGTGCACGAAATCAATGAGTTGCCAGCAGTGCAGCTCATGTACACGACTTCAAAGCCAAAACTCACCCCGGGCATGCTGCCAGTGCGCATGGTCTCATTTATGATGTACAGCCAGAGACTGAAAACTGCAAACATTCCAGCGGGAGCAAAGGGATGCTCCTGCCCCCATTGATAAAGTACTAAGGGGGAAGAGCCCCTGTTTCCCACCTGTACTCAGTGCCCAGGGGTGATATGTCATCTGTGTCTTGGACTCCCGCTCTATGAGTGGTATCATTTTATGTTACGCTGACTGTTATTGGCTGCATAGTATCTGATGCTGGGCTGGGAGTGATGTGTATTCTGCTAAACACCATCTCTAACTATATATTGTTTGAAAATGAGCCGGAAGTGTGGTCTATTTTAGTTAAAAGCATGAAGTATTTTGCTGAGTGCATCCTATTAGGCCCTGATACATGGAATTAATCGTGTGTAAAAGGGGGATTTGCATACCATTCTGTCCGCAAATCCCTGTTCGACGAATGGGGATTTGTGGCCAGAATGGCACGCAAATCCCTGTTTTACACGCAAATAATTCAGTGAATCAGGGCCTTAGTTGGCTGAACTAGGAATTGTCTTCTCATTAAAAGTATGCTGTGTCTTGCTTGTATGCACGTTGTGCATACTAAGAAACTACATGCTTTCAAACAATGACTTAGAGCAGATGACTATCATATTTCCTCCATTTCCTCATCTTTCCTCCATGCGCCGCTTTCTCAGGCGTCTTGAACGACATTGGCTCAAACACCCCACCCCCTCCAACCAAGCTGCATACTTCTCCTATCATACCCCCTACGACTCCTGTCTCAACTCCGCTAAACACACCTACTTCTCTGACCTTCTCCATATTCAGTCCTCTCACCCTCGCCGTATCTTTCAAACCTTAACTCAACTTCTCTTTCCAGCTACCCTCGATCATTCCATCGCTTCTCGTCTCTCTGCTTCTGATCTTGCCATCTTCTTTTCTAACAAAGTCCTCAATCTTTGACAAACTATCTACTCCTCCCCTTCTTACTCTCCTCCTCCTCCACCTCCTCTCCCTCCCCCACCCTCTTCCATGTCTTCATTTACTCCTATTACTCAATCTGAAGTTGCCCTCCTCCTATCTAAAACTCATCCTACTGCTTCTCCCTCTGACCCCATTCCTACCTCCCTCATTCCTGACATCTCCCCCTTCTCATACCCTATCTCACCTCCTTTTTCAACACCTGCCTATCGACATCCACCTTTCCTACTCCTTTTAAGCATGCGACTATTATCCCCATTCTCAAAAAACCTTCTGCTAATCCCCACCTTGCATCCAATTTTTGCCCCATTTCTCTCCTACCCTTCCTCTCTAAATTTCTTGAACATATTGTCTATTCTCAACTCTCTACCTTCATCTTCAACCATTCTCTCCTCCCCCCTACCCAATCCGGTGTCCGCCCTCAACACTTCACTGAAACTGCTCTCATCGCTGTTCTCAACTCTCTCCTTTCTTCACGCTACTCTAAGCACTCCTCTATTCTTATCCTCCTTGACTCTGTTCTTATCCAGCGCCTTGGTGTAAAGCGCTCTATAAATAAATAAATAAATAAATAATCAATCAATCAATCAACTGGTTCTCCTCCTATCTTTCCAACTGCACCTTTGCAGTCTCCCTACCTTTCCTCTCAACCACAGCGTCCCCTAGGTTCTGTCCTTGGCCCCTTTCTCTTCTCACTCTATACTTCCTTCCTTGCTCCCATTATCTCCTCCTTTGGGGTCTCACACCATTTCTATGCTGATGATACCCAGCTCTTCCTCTCCTTCTCCTCTTTCTCTCCTGACATCCACCATAAGCTTCTTCTTGCCTTTCTGCTATAAAATGCTGGATGTCCTCTCACTTCCTTACTCTTAATGCTGACATAACCGAAGTCCTATTCTTCACTGACAACACTCTTCCTCCTCCCTCCCCTCCTCCTTTCATCCTATTTCCCCCCTCCCAACTCTCCTTTTCTCCTCATGCCCATAACCTTGATATTCACATTGCTCCCCACCTCTCTCTATCTCACCACATTTCTCTTACTGACAGATCTTGCCGCTTTAACATACGTAAAATTAGACCCTTACTAACCTTTCACACTACTAAACTCTTAATCACCTCCCTCATCTTCTCCAGACTTTTCTATTGCTCCACTCTTTTCTTTGGTCTCACCTCCACTCACCTCTCCCCCCTTAAATCTGTCGACCACTCTGCCATTCTCTCCCTCTGCCTTGTCTCACCTCATGACTCCTTCTCCTCTTCTCTCACCTCTCTACGCTGGCTCTCATTTCACTCCCAGCTCAAATTCAAGTTCCTCTGTCTAATCTTCAAATCCCTCTATGGTCTTGCCCCACTTACCTTTCCTCCCTCCTCACGTTCTATACCCCTTCTCGTTCTCTCCGCTCTGCTGATCTTTTCCTACTCTCTCCTCCTCCACCTCCCTGCGCGCACTCCCGCTTCCGCTCTTTCCAACTACTCGCTGCTTTCCACTGAAACCGCCTCGCCCTCCCCATCCGCTCTTCTCCCTCCAAACCTACTTTCCACACTTCTCTAAAATCTTATCCCTTCCATTCACTTCCCTAACACCTTTTTGCTTCCTCTCTTACTTCTGTTTCTACCACTACCCACACCTCCTACTCCCTCTCTCACTTTCGTCCCTCTCCACTCATGCTTAACCTCATCAATAATGTAAATTGTTCCTTGTACTGTTTTCTGGTTTTGATTCAATTGTTATGTAATGCTTGTTGTATTTTGTTTGTTCCTCTTGTAAAGCGCTTTGGCGTAAAGCGCTATATAAAATCTAATGAATACCAATACCAATATGTATGCAGCTGGAAGATTAAAGACCTCTCAAATTAGGACATGTCAGGTGGGTGTTGCAAGAGAAGTTCCCATCATCTCACATTATTCTGGTACTTATAAACGTGGCTTTGTGGCTTTGAAGTCTGAAACTAAAACTACAATTACTGTCAAGAATACCAAATGAAGTCTGCTGAAAGCAAGTACTTGAACATCTGAGCTCTTGCATGGCACAAACCAAGAGTGTTCTTTCTGGATATTATTTTATATCATGCAGAGAAGCAGCAGTGTGGGTTAGTCCTGGCTGCTCACTAGATCGCAACATACAAACTAGCCTGACCATTCGGGTCGGCGGACAGGGCAGAATTCTAAAGCTCTAACCACCTCAGGTTGCGGCTGTAAGACTCACCAGAACCATGCAGATAAACCAGCATGGTCCTGCAATTTCCAAGGAATTGACCTTGCAGATTTTAACAACATGAACGCCATCACAAATCTGGACGCAAAGACTGATCAGAGCACCACCCTCGCTACCAGGATGAAACAGAGTCTGACGCACTTGGGCCAGCCTTACCGAGATGTACAATGTACCTGTGCACAACACTTTAATCAAGAACACCTTGGAAATCAGACCCCGGGTCAGTCGCCTGAACTTTTATTTCTGACACCCATAAGACACTGACACTACCCAACAATCATCCTAACATAGAACCCAGAACAGTAACAACACCCCATCAAGATGGATAACAATAAAGCGTGAGCTCTCCTGATTCAGTATAACCCTAACGTTCTAATAGGACTCCCTTTCAGCCCTAGAAAACCGCCCCCTTCCACAACCTTTCAATCCACTATCACCGTTAAACCATACAGAAGGACTATAACAGACAGAAGATTTATGCCTTCACCACTATCTCGACCAAAGCAACCATGGGGAGCAGCTGAAAGCTCATTGCACGGCCTGCTGCATCTTCAGGGCTATCACATCTAACAATATAATAAAAGGCCATATGTATGTTTGTCCGATGCAGTACCTTTGCCTGTTGTCACCGCTAGAGGGAGCTGTTGCCTTAGGATACAAAGAGACAATGCCAATTCTCATAGATATGCCTGTTGTCACCGCTGGAGGGAGCTGTTGCCTTAGGATACATGGAGACAATGTCAATTCTCATAGCTTCGCCTGTTGGCACCACTAGAGGGAGCTGTTGCCTTAGGATACATAGAGACAATGCCAATTCTCATAGCTTCGCCTGTTGTCACCACTAGAGGGAGCTGTTGCCTTAGGATACAGAGAGACAATGCCAATTCTCATAGCTTCGCCTGTTGTCACAACTAGAAGGAGCTGTTGCCTTAGGACACATGGAGCCTGCAAATTTGCATAGTTTCGCCTGTTGTCACCGCTAGAGGGAGCTGTTGCCTTAGGATACATGGAGACAATGCCAATTCTCAGAGCTTCGCCTGTTGTCACAACTAGAGGGAGCTGTTGCCTTAGGACACATGGAGCCTGCAAATTCGCGTAGCTTCGCCTGTTGTCACCGCTAGAGGGAGCTGTTGCCTTAGGATACATGGAGACAATGCCAATTCTCATAGCTTTGCCTGTTGGCACCACTAGAGGGAGCTGTTGCCTTAGGATACATAGAGACAATGCCAATTCTCATAGCTTCGCCTGTTGTCACCACTAGAGGGAGCTGTTGCCTTAGGACACATAGAGCCTGCAAATTCGCATAGCTTCGCCTGTTGTCACCGCTAGAGGGAGCTGTAGGCTTAGGATTGATAATGGTCCAACTGTTTCAATGAAAACCTGCACTTTGGCCCATGTACACAGGCCTGTACACTAGTACTGATATATTCAAGGATTGCACGCAGTGATGACTCATACGCAGTGTCTTCCATGTAGAGCTGTTTATTCAGTGCAGCAAAATTAAACAGTCAGCTCATCAAGATATGCAAGACAGTCACTGTCCATCCTTCCTTACAGTAGTCAGGCCTCTGTCTCACCTGTGCATCCTGGAACCCTCCTGCGGGCCAGCGGGTGAAAGTTCATCCATGATATCAGAAGTTCCATTCTGCAACAGCCTGCTTGCCACTGAGAGGGAAGAACAGGATGTAACACGCACAGTGTTCTGCCGTGGGTTCCCCCAGTGTCCCAGAGCTCTAATCTAGTACATCTTCAGTGTTTCCTTCTAGATAGAACACACGCCCAAGCATCAGTGCCATGCACCACTTAGAGCCCTACCCGCAGGCAGGGCTCTGGTATTCATGAGGGCCTTTTTGCAACTGTTAAAACACGAGGTAACATTTTAGGGTCTACATTAACTAGGTGCAACATTTATATTGTCTTAAACCTACTCTGAACTGCATAATCTCGCTTTTTTTTACCAGCTTTGTAAAATATATTTACTTAAACCAGTTTGGCCTCTTGACTCTTATATACGGTGTCCCTAGCCTGCCCTCCTTGTTTTGTTTGTGCCCCCTAGTTTGCCCCCGTAATATTGATTTCTGGGGATGCCACTGGTGGCTTCAGTGAACTGTTTGAAGGAAAATGTTTTGCCTCATTTGTCTCTAGACCTTTCTAGGAAACAATACTCTTTGTGGAGACATGCGCATGGAAGCACCCGTGCTGGGCCTGGCAGAGAGACTCCATCAAGGTGAAACTGTGTAAGCAGCTTGCACTAGTGTAAATAAGCAACGGTACAGTGAGCTAAAGTGTGTTTGTAGGCCCTCCCGAGTGGGCACCTTCCTGCAGAACAGGTTATTTGGCTGTGTTTGTTCTCAGTAGAGGTGCTCCCAAACCTTTGTATATATGTACAGAGACTGGGGGCTTTACCCTAAGCTGCCCTGGGTAATCTAGACGTAGACTCCTGGCTCACTGTGCTCAGAGAGCCACAGCTCCACCTCACTGCTGAAGCCCGACCAGGCCGTAACATGTGTATGGGGTTACTGATGGTACTCTTGCTCAGAGGAGAATTGCCTAGCATTTCAGGACTGGACTTCCCAGGTGAGTCCAGACCAGACTGATATGCAAATGGATATTTCTTCTCTATGAAAGGAACAGTGAGCTAAAACGTGGTTGTAGACGCTCCTGAGTGGGCACCTTCCTAAAGAACAGGTTATGTGGCCATGTTCGTTCTCGGTAGAGGGGCTCACAGACCTTTTTGTGCATTTTTAGGATCTGGCCCTGAGAGATACTAGCATGGCAATTATTCTACAGGAAGGCAAATTGGCCATAAAGGCACACTCAGAAGTCAGCAATGGCAGCAGAGTCTCATAGTATATCAACCAATTAAATGACCAAACCATGGTTCAATCCATCAATTCATGAGTTAATTAACCATTCAACCCATGGGTCAATTACCCAATCAATCTGATTGAGATCAAACATCGATTTGCGAAAATAACAATCCCTGAGTTATTAGGTTCAATCAGTCCCACTTTTTCTAATTTAAATGTAGTTATGTGTTTCCCTGGAAACCTTTCAGCAGCGATGGGTCGGTGGAGCATAGTTGTTATTTCCCCCTTATTTTCGTGTAACCCCCACCCGAGTGGTGATTTGGGTGGAGGGTCACTCGGGGCAGCATAGGAGCAAATCTGGCATGCTGAGAGTGGGGGCGGGGGTGGAAACGTAGTGAGCAAGGGGCGATGATGGGACCAGCGGCGGACGGTGGATTATGTTCGATGATAAACAGTCGGGGTTAGCTTGTTTTTGGGAACATGCAAAAAGGACCCCTCAAACCAAAGAAATGGAGCAATTCAAGAATCTCTTATCTTCCCTCTCTCTATGTCCCACCCCCATTCATCGAAGTCATAACCCCCAATCACAACCCATAGAGTGATAGGCTGCTCTGGCAGTGGGCAGCAGAAGCACGGGTGCTCCCCTGAATCCCGCGAACCTCTCCATCACTGCTGGGTTTAAAGTAAGACGCCACTGGCACTTCAAGGGTAACATTAGGAGACCACAACGAGGGTACTTTACATCTTACCAATAGCCGACACAAGGAAAGAATCCGGGCAGGAGTACAGATGCAGACGACAAATTAGTAGCTGTATGAAAGTATACACACACCCCAGCACAGACACTGAACTCGGATTAGCTGCCACACTTCAACGTGCACACCTGCTGCCACACAGCAACACACACAACTGCAGCCACACAGCAACATGCACAACTGCTGCTACACAGCAACACACACAAGTGCGGCCACACAGCAACACGCAAAACTGCGGCCACACAGCACATGCACAACTGCTGCCACACAGCAACATGCACAAGTGCAGCTACACAGCAACATGCACAACTGCAGCCACACAACAACATGCACAACTGCAGCCACACAGCAACATGGACAACTGCAGCCACAACATGCACAACTGCTGCCACACAGCAACATGCACAACTGCAGCCACACAGCAACATGCACAACTTCAGCCACACAGCAACATGCACAACTGCAGCCACACAGCAACATGCAAACTGATGCCACACAGCAACATGCACAACTGCAGCCACACAGCAACATGCACAACTGCAGCCACACAGCAACATGCACAACTGCAGCCACACAAGCAACATGCACACGTGCAGCCACACAGCAACATGCACAACTGCTGCCACACAGCAACATGCACAAATGCAGCCACACAGCAACATGCACAACTACTGTCCCACAGCAACATGCACAACTGCAGCCACACAGCAACATGCACAACTGCTGCCACACAGCAACATGCCCAACTGCAGCCACACAGCAGCACGCACAACTGCAGCCACACAACAACATGCACAACTGCAGCCACACAGCAACATGCACAACTGCAGCCACACAGCAACATGCACAACTGCAGCTGCACAACAACTGCAGCCGCACAGCAACATGCACAACTGCAGCCAACAAGCACCATGCACACTGCAGCCACACAGCAAAATGCACAACTGAGCCACACAGCAACATGCACAACTCTGGCCAGACAGCAACATGCACAACTGCAGCCACACAGCAACATGCACAAGTGCAGCCACACAGCAACATGAACAACTGCTGTCACACAGCAACATGCACAAATGCAGCCACACAGCAACATACACACCTGTTGCCATACAGCAACATGCACAACTACAGCCACACAGCAACATGCACAACTGCAACCACACAGTAATGTGCAGCCACACAGCAACATGCACAACTGCTGCCACACAGCAACATGCACAGCCCCGCAGCAACATGAACAATTGAAGCCACACAGCAACATGCACAACTGCAGCCACACAGCAATGTGCAGCCACACAGCAACATGCACAACTGTAGCCACACAGCAATGTAGAGGAGGTCCCAAATAAAGCCTGCACTTTTGACTTTCCATTTTGAAGTTCCAGGAACAGTCACACCGAGATACGTGACGTATGATGAGAAAATAAACCAGCAGAGAGCCGCAGTAGGGCTTTGCCCAGTGCCTATAGGAAAAACAGCACCTATTGAAGTACCAGTACCAAGAAAACCATGGACAGTAAGGTATCCAGTGAGGAAACCCTACCAACAAATGAGACGAGATGATGATTACCTAAGTACAGTCCCCGAAGAAACCAAAAAGGTTTTAATGGAAGACGAATGGTGACGTCACAAGAACCCGGACTGACTCACAGATAGAAGAAATGGCGACCCGAGAATGACACAAAGAGACGAAATGCCATGAATAAGGATATTGTGAACCTAAAGTGAAAGGACGATGTTGAAATACAAGAAGTAAGCTGTAAGCAAGATGAAGACAGTAATCAGTTTACACCTGTAAATATGCTTGGAACTGCAAGAAAGCTAAGAAAACAGTGCGGCTTGCTATGCTAAGTAGAAGACTAGTGCGGCAAGTGCCATTATACACAATATACCTAAAAACGAAGCACAGTATTATAAGTGTATTTCTACTTTGCACAAGAAGCAGAATCAACCCAGGTTACTAAAGGCCAAACAAGAAAAGATTCATATTCTAGCAAAACGAGAAGAGACGGCTGAATCGAAACTCAGCAGAGGCAACTCGTGCCAGGGAAGCCAAGGTCATACCAATAGATGAGGCGAACAGTAGCTACATCTAATTGAAACTAAGAACAGAATATCCTGCCTCTGAAAGGTCGAGATAAGAAGACGTAGGCAGGTGGCGGGCTAAATGAGAATCAAATACACAAATTGAGAGAAAAGAGACAAATTCACGGTGTGGGAAGCACGTGACCAGCCTAGCAAGAAGAAGCTAGGGTTCACACCTACACTTGGCACCGGACCAGGCAGAGATACCAGAACTTTTCCAGACAGAAGATGCAGTTTCAAGGCCAACCACAGTGAACTAATTGACACATAGCTAGAGAGATGATTGATTGTGACCATAATTGGAGAAAGGCCGGGTAACTAAGGGGCACCTCACACCTGGCTGATCATTCTGCATGCTGCTAAGCAAAGTGGAAAAGTATGCATGGGGTTGGTGCCAACCCAATCACAATGGACCAAATAATCTAGGGTCCAATAGTTAGTAGAACCAATGAGATGTCGTACTTTTAGTGACCTCTACAGTAGTCATTTTTGAAGGAAGGGCTTAAACGCCCACCTGACAGTGTTTACCCAATCCCCTCACTCCATTACCATATACAAATATAGTACCTATAGTAAAGTTACCTTTTCCTAACTAATAGAAATGAATATTAACTTTTGAGTGTTACATGTCAATTATGACGAGTTTTGAGTATAAATGTTACAACTTGTATGAAGTTTGTTGGAGTTGAAGCGAGGAGGACGATTGCATTGCTGCTGATATCCACCACTCCCCGTTTTCTGTACTTGTCATTAAGCAGACTCCCTTTGCCAAACCATTGAGTTGTCCTTATTGATTGGTGCTTGATTAACAAATCTGCACCCCCATCCATCTCAAGGGTGCAGCTATCTTTTCTTAAAGTATTTCCGAGCAAACCACAGGTCTATGGGCCAGCCGGGGGTCTCGGAATACACTTGGTAGCAGAGGATGGTTTCTCGATTATCGATTATTGATGAGGATAAGACACCCATTGACCGTCGACATAAAGTAACTCTAGGTTTTCGGCAATATCACAAGTCCTTTACCATTAGGCTGAGTAGACAGTGAAGCGTCTCGTAGACAGTGGTAGTGTAAAAGAAATCTGCAGACTAGGGTCTGAAGGAACCCGTGTTTCCCCATGCAACCCCTTCCCATTCCTATGGGCAGCTGAGCGGGCGAAAAGCCAAAGGAGGCGGTAACAAAGGCGGTGATCCCGAGGGTCCAGAGGGGAACCATGCGAACGGTGAGTGAAAAAGACTGAGTGTTTTGGCAAAAGTGCATGCTTTCGAACAAGTAAAGGGAAAAGGTAACGGAGGGAGGCGGGAAAGAAAAAACAAAACATAGTCAGAAGTAGACAAGAATGTACATATCTAAGGGGAAGGGGATAATGACTCGAGAATAATTAAGCAAACAGAGAAGATACCAGGGAGGACACCCGAGAAGTGAGAGCTTACCAGGGGAGATGCCCGAGAAGTGAGAGGATTCGCCTTATTCCTATGCTTTTAATACAAGCGGCTAGAAGAAACGTGTACCCATAGTCCCAACTAGAGGGGGAACAAATAGACTACCACAGCGATTAAAGACGCTGTGAAAGGGGTACGTTTAAACTCCATGTCGCTGTAATATTTAGAGGCAGAGATATCTGTGACCGGCTGGTGTTCGTCTAGTCTGTTGAACGTCTGTCTTACATGTTATTTGTTGTGACGTCACAAGTCAAACATTTTCCTTGAAAAAACAGATTTTAATTTTACGCGATTGAATAGCCAAGATAATATTGCATGCAAATGGATGGTTTTTGAGTAAAATAGAAGATATAAAATTTTGCGGAAAAAATTGGGATTGGAGCTTGCAGTGTTTGGTGCTCGCTCATACTGTTGGAAGTTGTTTAAGTCACGTGAAACTTTGACAGTGTTATATGAGGAGGAAGAGAATAGATTTAAGCATGGAAGAAATAACTCCATTAGCACACCTATGCAAAAAATTGCCGAAACATGCACCCAAGCTAAAAATATATAGCACAGAGTGGGTTAAGGGAACCAGCCACAAGATGTTCATGCCATGGCCACAAGGTGCGTCGTTATCTAAAGCTGTTTTGCAACACATGACCACATATTTGCACGCCACATACACGGGCAAGAAGTTAGACAAACGCCTAGCTGTTCTTGAGCTTTGGAAAATGTACGAACAGGGAAAGGAAAAGGAGCCGTCAATAGATTGGATACTTAACATATGCACAGAGGGGGATGGGACGTCTCCGGCGCCACCTGCCCAATCCGGAAAAAAACCTGACGACAATAAGGATGAAGGGTTATACCCACTGAGAGAACTTAAAGCAGCTACAGGGTATAGCAACCCAGCATATGAGTCACCTACACAAAGTAGTGATGAAAATCAAGGTAAAGAAAAGGATAAGGATATCACCTGCATAGTCCCAAGAGACAAGGAGAGACGCGATGAAGAGAGACATGACCAAGCACAGACAAGTGCATCTTGACTAGAGAGAGAGGACAAACAATGGAAAGGAAGCGAAGATAGAACTGATGAGATAACGTTCGCAAAAAACGAATGGATGGGAGGGCAAAATTTATTGAAACTAGATGGCAAAGGCATTGATGACGCAAAACAAAAAGGGAGGCTAGACAATGTACAGAGAAAGGAAAATGAGAAGGAATTGAGAGACAAAAGAATAAGGAAAAAAGATAGACAAAGGCGAGAACAGCTATATCTCGAAGAGTAAGAAAGACAGCTCGATCGCAAACAGAGAGCAGCCAATGATCATGACAGACAGAAACAGCAACGATTAGAGGAAGAGCAAAGAATACGAGAGAAGAGACTAAAGAGATGAAGTGATGAGGAGATCCGAAGGGCAGATGAACTTAGAAATTAAAAGAAAAAGGAAGAAGATCAGAAGGTTCAGAGAAGAGGCGAGGAAACGCAAAGAATTTGATGTCGATGTAGAACGTAAGCGAAGACAGAGAGCATGCAATCTCAAATATTTGGGGAGAGAGGTTAAAAAACCCTCTCCAGTAGCAAAAGGCATCAGAGTCAGCCACACAGTCAGACCGACACGAAGAAGTATCTCGCAGTCAGAGGGGGGTGTCCCCACCACCCTAAGTGAGCAGGCTTAGGACATTGCCAAGCAGGCAGCGTTGCGGGAATATTACCCCTGCAATAGACAGGAGAACAATGAGAGAAGAGAAAGAGAGCTATTTAACCTAATTTCTGTTACTCGAGAAAGGAGTCGCAAGACCACAATATATTCCATGGCCATACATGGATCGAGAAAATCTGAAAAACAAGCTTCCAATGCTGACATCGGGAGCCGGAAAGTGGATACATGAGTTAGAAAAAATGACAGGAGGAAACACGCTAGCTATAGGGGATAGAAAGAGTCTCCTAATTCCCATACTTGGTGAGAGAGCAGACAACGTGTGGACATGAGCAGGTTACCACAATTTTTATTTTTATTTTTAATAACAAATTTTATTACATTTTATGCGATAAACAACAAGTTACTAACAAAACCATAAAACTTTACATACAGTTGGCAGAGTAGCACGGATGAGTATACTTAAAATTAACATATATGCAATCGCAGCGACGCACATGATGTGAAGTATATGAGCAGTTAAGGCAGCAAGCAGTTTATGAGTGATTATGATGTGCAAGCATCCCAAAGAGTGGTGTTAGCCAATATAGTCTCGGTAGGGTTGCGTGCCAGTGCAAACTGCCAACATTGCATTAGATTTATATTGTCTGTTCCCATCTTCCCCAAATCTTATCTGCCTTGCCTGGGCAGCCTCTAGCTTGGTAGACTCGGCGTTCTATTAAAATGATTGCATCCACATCCGACGTCCACTGATCGTATCTCGGGGTGTTTTCTGAACCCCACAGTTGTGCAATGTTCCTCTTCGCAATTCCTGTGGAAGTTGAAACCAGTAGCTTTTCGAATCGTGACAGTTCTAGAGTGTCTGCGATGCCCAAAAGCAGGAGTTTAGGATCTGTCGGAACTGGGCGGCATATGACCCTGGAGAGCCTCGCGCCTCATTTATGCCAGAAGCGTTGTATGCGTGTACACTGCCAGAGGATGTGGTAAAAGGATCCTTCTTCTTGTTTGCAGCGTAGGCATTTGGGGTCGGTCGATTTGCCCCAATTGTACAGGGTTATTCGGGGATAGTATATCCTATGTAATATCTTAAATTGCACCAGCCGAATTCGTGCCGAAATTGCACATTCTCTAGGATACATCAGGATTTCAATCCAGTCTTCAGGTAATATGGGACCAATATCATTTTCCCATTTCGTCTTCAAGGACAGCAGCTCTTTCGTGCCAAATGAGGAGATAGCATTGTACATGGTAGATGTGACTTTGTTGTTTACCTTATCCATTACTATGTTCCTTTCTATAGGTGTACATTCCGGCATGTCCACGAGTTGGGCCCTATGTGTGATAAGTGCATGCTGTAGTTGCCCGTGGTGATACTGTTCAGTCTCTAGCAAGCCATGTGTTGCAGCAAGCTCAGGGAACTGCATTAGTTGGTTGTTTACTACTATCTGCTGGATCGTCTGTATGTTAGCTGCAGCCCAGGTTGGCCATTTCGGGAGGTTGGCAAGACGAGGAGATGAGCATTGTTCCAGATGGGTTGGACTGGGGTGATTTTGTTATCCCAACCTATGTGTTTATGTATTTCTTTCCACACTAAGGCTGTGTGTGCTGCTATCGTGCGTTCAGGCGGGCAAGTCTGCTTACAGTAGAGGCTTTTCGAGTGGGGACATACCATGTCTTGCCGCTAATTCGGCTCTTATGTGAGGGATGCTCGGGTCTCCGTGCAGGATATCATTGACTGTTGCCATTTGAGCTGCCCAGTAATAGATTTGGATGTTTGGGAGTCCTATTCCCCCTTCCCAGACTGAGCGTTGGAGAGTTGGAGGGCAATTCTCGGGCGTTTCCCACCCCATAGGAGTGTACGTGTTGTGCTATTTATACTGTGGAATTCTACAGCGGGGATGTGGAGGGGGGCATTCTGAGAATGTATAGAAGACGGGTAAGGTTAGCATCTTAAAGAGTGCTGCCCTGCTAACAGTGTCAGTGGTAGTGCTTGCCAGTGGGCTACGTATTGGTCATATCTTTTAATGAGTGGGTGCAGATTTTGTTTTACGTAGCTATTTAGCTCGTTGGAGATTAGAATATCTAGGTATCGGAATTGACTGGTTACAACTTTGTATGGGGAACCCGATGCTGGGACGCAGTCTATCCCTTTAACTGGGAACAGCACAGATTTGGACCAATTTACTTTGAGTCCGCTTAAAGGATTCGTACTCTATTAGGATTTGTGTGACTACGGGGCATGAGGATGCTGGGTCGCCCAGGTACACTAGGAGATCATCTGCATAGAGGGATACTCTATCTTCGCAGTTCGGACCCCATCTTAAAGCCAGTCCATGTGGTAGTGTCCCTCAGGAGGACTGCCAGTGGCCTCCATTATCAGTGCAAACACCATTGCCGAAAGTGGGCAACCTTGCCTGGTTCCCTTCCCTAGTCGATGGTACGCGACGGCCACCCATTACTTTAACCTCGGCTACTGGGTTATTGTATAGTAGTTGTACCCATTTTATAAACGGTTCTCCGAAGTGCATCCTGCGCTTATGGCCATAGCGCCTCCCAATGAACAGAGTCAAATGCTTTCTCGAAGTCTATGGCCAACAGAGCTAGTGATTGCTGCAAGGCCGGGCCCCTCTCCAGTGCCAGATGTAATCTGCGAATATTCATTCTGGTCGACCTCTGGGGCATAAAGCCACATTGGTCCGGTGGATCAGGGATGTGATGACTAGTTGTAACCTATTGGCGAGAACCTGGCAGTATTTTGGCTTCGCTATTAATGAGGGATATGGGTCGATAGGATGTGCAGTCTTCAGGGGGTTTACCCTTTTTGGGAATTACTATAATGGTGGCTTTGCGGAGATCAGGTGGGAGCTCGCCTTGATTTAGGGAGTGCTCGAAACACATTGAGTAAGTGTACAGGTATGTCCAGATGGTGTAGTTTTTTCCAGAAGTCTATTGGGAACCCGTTCGGGCCTGGGGTCTTACCAGCCTGGAGCTGTCCGATGGCAGTTGATATCTCAGTGGTAGTGATTTTGCTGTCTAGAGCGGTTGATCTGGTCTGTAGTGAGTGTTGGGAGGACAATATCAGTTAGTATGGTACTGTCTATAGCATTGGTGGGGGGGTTCGTAGAGGTTCTCATAGAACTCAGCAAAACGTTCAGCGATGTCCGCATCGGGTGGACTAGATTTGCGTTTAGGATTCTGATGCATTTCACTTTCGATTGACCCTCGTCTCGTTTTTCCAGCCACAAAAGCAGTTTACCTGCTTTGTCTCCCCGTTTCATATACACGTGCCTTCATGCAGCGTGTGCTTTCCTGGCACAGTCCAAGGATAGATTATGCAGTTTCTTCTGTGCCATTAGTAAGGCTCTATTCGACTCCGGGTGTCACTAGCAATGTGTTCCAGTTCCTTGGACAAGACTTCAGTTTCAGCTTCCATGATTTTTTTGCGATGCGTCCTCTTCTTATGGGACGTCCATGAATAATTACTCCGCGCAGAAACTGGCTTGTACGCCTCCCACAGTGTACTGGGGTTGTCAGTCGAATCTGTATTAATTTCAAAGTAATCGGAGGTGGCGGTCTCTATCATTTCCTGAAATTCAGGGAATCCAAGTAGTAGGTGTTTAAACGCCATGAGGGGGCGGTCGTGGCCTAGCTGTTTCCAGTTCTAGTAGCAGTGGAGAATGGTCAGAGATTCCTCGGGAAAGAAGGATGCATTGCTTATTTGGTGACTGTTTTGGTGTGGGAGGAAGAAATAATCTATCCTAGACATCGAGGCGTGAGCCCCCGAGTGGAAGGAATATTGTCGGGTCTGAGCGTGAGAAACTCTCCACACATCACAGAGGCCCATCGCTGACACAAAGGAGGCCAGTTTGGTCGTGGTGTCGGGGTTTCTGGTTCTCAGGTGCGTGCGATCAAGCGTATAGTCCATGACCTCGTTAAAGTCTCCTCCTATCACCATCGTGTCTGCATGCCCCGATGCCAGGATGGGGGTAATTTCGTTTAGCAGGTCGTTGAGGAGAGCTGGTGGGGAGTACACTGCCATGAGTGCCAGTGTTTGGTTCCATAGTGTTGCTTGGATGTATGCATACCGGCCTCCTCTGTCCTGAAGGACGTTCGTAATCACCAGCGGAAGTCTCTTGTGGATTAGTATGAGGACTCCTCTCGCTCCCATAGAGAAGCCTGCATGAACCGCCAGTGCGGTAATTTGATCTTTGGAAAAATTTGCATATGTTTCCGGCTAGATGTGTTTCAGTAAGCATAGCTATGTCTGGGGAATGTCTGTTTAGATGCTGCAGAACTAGCCGTCTTTGATGCTGGCACCCAATCCGTTCACGTTCCATGCCAGGAGTTTAAGCTTGCTTTGGGTTGAAGTGTACTCAGCTGCCATTGTTAGTGCGGGATCTGTTTACACAGTTGTATTTCCCGTGGATGCATATGTAACAGTTCTGTGATATTAGGTTCGCATTTCGTGCTCGTCGTGCCTCTGTATATGATGAACATTGAACATATGTAACAACCCCAACTCCCCCCACCCTATACTCCACCACAACTGAAGCATCTGTCGACCCGATGTAAACTTCTGAACGATTTAACCTGTCATCTACATCTGCCTGCCCGTGACAATCTGTTTTCAGAGTGCGGATGTACTAGTTGTTGCGTCTCAAGGGGAAACACAAGGCAGGGTGTTGGAACTCCGCTATCCGGTGTTCCGGTTTCACTTAGTGTCCGGGGGCGGGATGGGGGGGCGCTGTTTAGACGGCCGCCAGCCGGAATTGCCGTCATCGTCGCGTTTGCGGTGTACAGTACAGCACCTTTGCGGTATGTAGTAGTATCTGGATATTCAAGATATTGGTAATGCCTTCTAATCCTCCGCATGTTGCAGGATTCCGTTTTGCTGTTGTTGTTGCGGTTCCTGATCAGGTGGTCGGTCAGGGCGAGGTCTATTCCGTTCTCCTCTTCGTCTTCCGTCAGCGCTCCAGTCGCCATCTATGTGCCTTTCAGCCAACTCCACGCCTCTTTAGGATCAGTGAAGTGGACTGTTGTTTTCCTATAAAATATTTAAGCTGGGCGGGAAATATGAGCCCATATTTAACTCCCATGATTGCAGTCGTTTTTTAAGGGGATCAAATGATTGGCCGCGCTTTCTGTACTTCTCTAGTGAAGTCAGGAAAAAACGCTATTTTTGACCCATTATACGTAATAGTTTCCTTTAGACCTCACCAGTTGCAGTACTGTGTCTCTATCTCTATAGTTTAGGAACCGTGCGATGACTGTGCGTGGAGGTGCTCCTGGCATGACCTTACCGGTGGGAATACGGTGGGCTCGCTCGATGGAGAGAATTTGGAGAAGGACTGTACGTCATATATATCGCGAGCCACCCTCGAGGAATAGTTCCATGCAATCTCCTTCAGCTTTTTCTGGAAGACCCAGTATGCGGACATTGTTCCGTCTTGACACCAGACCCTCACAGGGAACCTAGGGTCGATGTCATTATAGGGAATAAAAAAAATTCCTTCTTAGTTGACGTGGGTGCAACACACTTGTGCATATGTGAAGGCAAGTTTTCCTTGTCCGGCGAGGCCATAAATACTCAGAGTTTCACAGGAGCCACAAATCGTGTTCCCTTCACAAATGCACTTCCAGTCTCTATAGGAGAATGTGAAATGAATGTGCCTTTATTATATTCACGCCAGGCCCCAGTAAATATTTTGGGTTGAGATTTAATGACAAAGTTAAACATGACAATCTCATTCACGGAGGAGGGCATAGTATGTTCAACTCCAGGAATGCACTATTCAAATGTATGTAAAAATAATCAGAGCATACGCACACAGCTATGAGGGCTATACCATTAGAGCCAGAAATATTCACGTATGGTATGCATATACTAATGGCAGGGCTGCCAGGCCTTGCAGACATAATCATGAAAACCCCAGATGAGTTTTTATTTAGACCAAGAATACCTATGCATGAGGAGAAGGGACAAGTATTTCCCTTGATGATACACACAGCTGCAGTACGGGGGAGAATGGCTTTGATTGATGGTTATGATGACGAGGGCTGACAATGGTGTGCAGTAATCGCCATTGAAGAAGGATACCGGTTGACTGACATCACTGATGACGATCTGTTTGAAGAGCAAACAGACATGGAAGAGACAATGATGGAAGTGAGTCTCATTTTCTGGGTGAGAATGATGTTGGCACGAAACCGTCCTGAGTATTTTGATGACGACATGGCCCAGGTGCCTGTCTCAGTGTGGACTACAGGACCCTATGACGTAGGCCTCTAAAAGGGGTTGGAGAAGAGAGAATTAGGCTAAAACCAGGAGCAATTTTACCCAAAGCACAACAATATCCCATGTCCAGAGAGGCAGATGAAGGGATTTTTAAGACAATTTTGGCTATGATGGAGAAAGGCAACTTAGTGACATCAGAGTCGTCATGCAATACACCGGTTTATCCGATCAAAAAATCAAAGGGAGGGCCTTGGAGACTAATCCAGGATTTACACCCAATAAATGATATAAATTCCCCTTAGTCCCTAACCCGGCTACAATCCTATGTAATATACCTGTTGAGGCAAAATATTTCACAGTGATTGACTTGAAAAATGCATTTTTCCCAATACCATTGCACCGTGATGGATCTGAAAAGCACAAGGCTACCCCAGGGGTATTGTGAGTCTCCATCTATTTCCAACAGAGTACTGCAGATGGATTTAAGCAATATTGCATTAAAAAGTGTTGTCCTGCAATATGTGGATGATATCTTAATTTGCAGCATGACAGAAGAGCAATGCAGGCACTATTCTATCCAGCTATTGACTGTACTGAAGTGATATAAAGTTGACAAGGAAAAGTTACAATATTGTCAACAAGAAGTGCTATACATAGGCCAGCTGATCTCACATGAGGGAAAGAAAATGACCCCGGAAAGGGCTGAAGTCATATTGAACACGGCTAAGCCACACATGATAAAACAAATGCAGAGATTTTAAGGCCTGTGCAACTATGTTAGGGCATGGGTCTTCGATTATAGCTCTTACACCAAGCCTTTACTTCAGGGCCTAAAGAAGGCCCAGGTGACGAAAGAAAAGATTGAATGGTCTGAGACCATGGAGAAAGGATTTACTGAACTTAAAAAAGCAATTTGCACAGTACCAATTTTAGGAATCCCAAATTATGCCAAGAAATGTTACTTATTCTCGCACACAAATGGCAGCATCATGACGGCAGTGCTCACACAAAGAACCACATTGGGGTACAAGCCCCTGGCATACTACAGTGGAAATTTGAACCCAGTGATGAAGGGCCATTTCCCCTGTGAACAAAGTTGAGCTGCCGCTGCATTCACTATAAGGAAGGCTACGACCATTCTAATGGGATCGTCAATGATGTTGTACATCGAGCACTTGCTATTTGGTGTCCTAGAGAAACCTAAAGGTACACTGACATCTCAGAGAGCTTCGGCCTATGAAGTGATCATATCGAATCCATCGATTAAGATAGTCCGATGCAAGATAGTGAACCCAGCTATGTTCATAGCAGAGCTAGTCACTGAAGGAGAACCAATACACGACTGCGCAAACTATGAAGAATTCTATGATTAAATCCCCAAAGTAAAAGAAAATACTTTGGTGGAAGGAGAAGTCATCTTTATTGACGGTTCGTCAAGAATCAATCAAAGCGATGGCAAACGATATACAGGCGTCGCTGAAGAGAAACACAGCGTGAATGGAGAATTTCGAGTACTCCTTATTGCACGAATACCATCTCACTATTCAGCACAGGCTGCAGAATTATTGGCGCTGATACTCGCTATTGAGAATCACGCAGACCAGGAAGTGATGGTGTACAGTGACTCCGCCTACATGACGTCAACAGTGTACGCTGGCTTAGCGTGCTGGAAAAGGAGGGGCTACCTCCGAGCAGACGGCACGCTGTACAGCACGCAGCCTTATTGGACAGGCTGATCAAGGTACTACATTTCCCAGTGGGCATAGCAGTCATGAAATGCGCCACCCACACGAAGGGGACAGATTTTATTTCACGCGGAAACCAAGCGGCAGACATGGGAGCCAAGCGTGTGGCGTCCAAAAGTGAGATGATTCTGGAGTTGGAAGTCACCTATACCAATGAAAGAAAAATGGTTGGACGGACTACACCTGAAGGATATAACAATCTTGGCCAAACACAGTTAATGGAGCTCCAAGGGGAGGCACCACAGGAGGAGAAAAATCTTTGGAAACGACAAGGGTGTTCTTTAAACCCATCTGACAGCTTGTGGTGACAAGACACCACTGGTAAACCAGTAATGGCTATAGCCCTATTAAAAATAGTGCTGGAGCAGCTACATTACCCAGCCCACATGACAAAAGAGAATTAGCAGCAACACTTGCAGAAGACTGGTTTATACGAATTTGATTTCTTTATGGTTAAACTGTGTAATCTGACAACAATTCACAGCTGGGCACACATTAAAAGTAATAAGATCAGTCATACCCAGGCCAAATGGGCCCTTTCAGCACTTGCATGTCGAATACGTCAACATGATTCAAGTATGTAACAGGTACAGATACTTAATTGTGGTGTGTCCATTCTCTAGATGGATTGAGGCAGGTCCCTGTACACACCCAGATTCTACCTGTTCAGCCACATTTTTTGTAAGACAAGTGTTCCCAATGTGGGGGGGTGTGCGGGTTATGAGATCAGATAATGGCCTCACTTTGTTAATACAGTATTTGAACAGATCAGCTTGCTAACTTGGTATAAGCACAAGTTCACGTCGGTGTATTATCCGCAAGGTAACGGGAAATGTGAGAAGCTCAACAGCTTGTTAAAGGAAAGGATAGCCAAGTTGAAGCTTACTCTAAGAAAGGGATGGTTGCACTGCCTTTCTTTTGGCACTGTATGCACTTAGGAACCAACCCGATTCCGACATTCATCTTACACCACACCAGAAAGCCACAGGAAGAAGAATGCATACTCCTCTGGCACCCAAGATATTTTAGGGTCCGAAATGTAAATTACCTGAATTGCATGACATCTTGCCTTACTGTAATTTCAGACCAGCTGCATCGACGACGAAAGGGGTGAAGGGCAGCACGGAACACAGAAGGAGATACTACTACGGACACAGCTCAAGGACTTTGTGTACCATCTGTTTTCCCTGGAGACAGCGTCCTTGTAAGCAACCATATGAGGAAAAAGTGGGATGAGCCAAGATTTCACAGTGGAGGACTGCACTCCATCCGCAGTAAAACTACAAGGCAGGAGAGCTTGGATTTTCCTGGGCGATATGAAACCCTACATCAGAGAAGGCCCTCTGCCTGCACCCCAGCATAAGGAGTCTACGAGCGACGGGGAAGAACCACAGCACGTGCAGACGAGATCCATGACAAGCGTGAGAAAAGCAGCAAAAGTAAAGACAAAGAACCTTTGTGAGATAGTTGTGGTTTCACTTGGGACATCCCTCTGAGCAACAAAGAGGATAAGGACATATTAAACAGACACTCTGTGCATCCTAGTTGCAGGGTGAAGAAGAAAGATGCATTTATGAACCACAACAGTCTGTTGACTGTGCACTTTGGACTGAGGCACACTTAAAACCGTGATGAAAATAAAATGCCGAATTTTGGTCGAGGACATATGAGTTGGAAGAAAATACAGTATCCAGACTCATTTCACACTGAGACACTATTCGGAATCACTTATGGTGTCCCGTAGTAGCGACATCACCAAAGACGTGGTGATATACTTTAATCTAGTGCTAAGATCATACCCGTCATTGGTGGGGAGAATCACCAGTGTCACCAACTTTCTTCAAAGTCCCGAGAACAAAAAAGCAATAAGAAGATTGCTTACTGTAATTGTCGAACTGTTTCTCCTACTCCTGAGTACAGCGAAGAGAAAGCAAATGCCCAAGCAGAGATGGAAATAAGTGAACTTATCAATACATTGTTCTGTTCGCATAATCGAAGACTGCCAAAATCTTGTCGGAAAGAACGACAGAGACACTCACGTTTCTTCGAGATCCAGCGAAAACAGACATCTAAAATTATGATCCTAGTTGCACTCCATGCAAACGGTCAGTGCAGACATTGTTTACATTAAAGAGGAAACCATCAATCCTGAAACTCAGCAAGACAGGACAGATGTCCTTGTCACAAGAAGACAGCATGTTGGCTCACAATGTCCTCTTTCATCTAGTCACTGACTTTCCAGAGCTAGTGGGGGACCGATCGATGTTGACGTTCTCACATTCATCAGAGATCCAGCTAATGTTGCACAGATGGCATGCTCTTGCATGGGATTATAATACAAATAGTTCTCTCTAACCATCAACAGAACTATCTGAGGAGATTCTAAAAGCTTTCTGCGAGGGACAGATCAAGGAAGCAGTGTCAAGGTTTACATTCTTCCATTTGTTGTTATTTTGTCTCTATTTTTTCATTCCAACCAGGACACAGCATGTCTTCAGGACTGAAGCAGATCCGAGGCGTGGACTGGGAGCTGACCTACTTTGAACATGCACAGTAAAAGGATGTGCCGAAGTGTTATTTGATTTGATTTTCCCATAGTTTAGCAAAAGAACTGCATCCCAAGATAATAGACAATTTATTATTCACAAGAAGGGGGACAATTGTTGTGTAACTCTTGAAACTCACAACACAGAATCCGAAAGACTATATTGTTAAAAGAAATATAGTAAAAGGTAGACATTTTGGCGAATGATCGAGATGGGGATCCAGACCAGCAACCTTGTCCTCCCGCAGGAGGAAGACATCCACGATTCTCTGAAAGTAAACGCTGCCGCCTGACATACAGGGACATAATGTATTTATGTATTGTATTCATCATTGTTTTACTGTCATTAACAATCATCAGAACGGCATTTTTCATTGGTACACAAAGTGCTCCAATTCCAGTGCACCCACCTAATGATGAACACATGAAGCCTACAAAGGCACCCAGACCTTATATAGTCATTCCAGTCCCTAGAAGATCTGATGGTGGATGGATGAACTTGAAATGGATGTGATTAGCAAAACACACACACTTGTGGTAAAGATGAATGAAAAGGCCGGAGACAGGGTTGGCAAAGTATGAATGTGACAAGAATATTGACAACCACACGCATGCAAACATGGAATGCACAGACAACAGCCCTAGTGTCAATGACCGCAAAACCACAACTCAAAGCCTCAGAGAGGAAAAAACTACATACTACAAGAAATCATACTACACACAAGGTGAAAAGACACATGGAAGAGACTGAACTTGTGGAAAAACAAAGACAGTGGAGGAGACGCCAACAGGAACAACACTAATGGACATTCCTGTTTAAGCACTTATGGAAATAAAGTCAAGCC
>CM030325.1:1007949584-1008031774 GCA_002915635.3 Ambystoma mexicanum | reverse complement strand
TCAATTATGTATCTGGTAGGTGTGGGCAGGGCCTACAGTCCTGGGTGCAAATTGAGTACATACTGAGTACATACAGTTAAAATGTTTCATTCTATGGGTGTGCTAATGATTTATAAGCGACCATGGGTGTAATATGCTGTGGTGGTTGTGGCCAGGGCCTAGAGTCTTGGGTGCATGGCCGTATGCCGCAGGCCGTACAAACTTATGAGCACTGGAGTTATAAGGCACTGCACACCCATACATTCAAATATCTATGGCCTTACACCCAAGACTCTAGCCTCTGGCCACACCCACTGCAGCATATCACAGCTATCGATACACCCGAAGGCCATACACCCAAGAACAAAGTTATAAGCACTGAAGTTATAAACCAACTTGGTTTTTATATACTGCACACTTATTGATTCGAATATCTATGGCCATACATCCAAGACTCCAGGCCCTGGCCACAACCACCGCACCATATCACCGCAATAGCTACACCCGTACTATCGAACATCTATCAGGTGGTTGTGGGTAGAGGCTAGAATCTTGGGTGCATGGCCGAAGGCCAAAGGCCACGCACCCACGCCCCAATTTATACGTAGTGAAGTTATAAGCCACAATGGGTGTGATATGCTGTGGTGGTTGTGGCCAGAATCTAGAGTCTTGGATGCAGGGCCAAAGGCCATGCACCCAAGAACAAATTTATAAGCACTGAACTTATAAGCCAACATGGGTTTCATATACTGGACGCCTACAGATTCAATTATCTATGCCTACACACCCAATACTGTAGGCCCTGGCTACAACCACCGCAGCACATCACAGCTATAGATACACCCGTAGTATCGAACATCGATCAGGTGGTTGTGGGGAGGGACTAGAGTCTTGGGTGCATGGCCACAGGCCGTAGGCCACACACCCAAGACTCTAGGCCCTGCCCTCAACCACCGTAGCATATGAAATTCACACATCACACCCATACAATCAAATATCTATCTGGTAGGTGTGGGCAGGGCCTAAAGTCCTGGGTGCAAATTGAGTGTATGCTGCAGTTAAAATGTGTCATTCTATGGGTGTGCTATTGATTTATAAGCCACTATGCGAGTGATATGTTGCGGTGGTTGTGGCCAGGGCCTAGAGTCTTGGGTGCTTGGCCGTAGGCCATACTCCCAAAACTCTAGGCCCTGGCCACAACCACCGCAGCATATCACAGCAATAGATACACCCGTAGTATTGCATATCGATCAGGTGGTTGTGGGGAGGGCCTAGAGTGTTGGGGGCATGGCCAAAGGCCATGCACCCAATACCAAATTTATACGTAGTGAAGTTTTAAGCCACAATGGGTGTAATATGCTGTGGTGGTTGTGGGCCAGACCTAGAGTCTTGGGTGCATGGCCAGCGGCCATGCACCCAAGAACAAACTTATAAGCACTGTAGTTATAAGCCACAGTGGTTGTGATATGCTGCAGTGGTTGTGGCCAGGAGCTAGAGTCTTGGGTGCATGGCCAAAGGCCATGCACTCAAGACTGAAGTTATCAGCACTGAGGTTATAAGTCAGCATGGATGTGATGTGGTGCGGTGGTTGTGTACACGACCTAGAGTCTTAGGTGCATGGCCGCAGGCCATGCACCGAAGACCAAAGTTATAAGCAGTGAAGTTATAAGCCACCATGGTATTGAAATTCTGCAATGGTTGCGGGTAGGACCTACAGTCTTGGTTTCTTGGCCGCAGGGTGTAGGTCATAGGTTATACATCCAAGACTCTAGGCTCTGCCTACAGCCACTGCACCATATTACTGCCATAGATCAGACATATAGATTCGAATATGTATGACATGTGTGAAATTATACTTACTGTTTACTTTGTTGAGATTCTATATAATTCTTACATGACTTTAGTACTTGGCGGAAATATCCTTTTTTAATTTCCGTGATAAAAGAAAAGAGCATGTTACTGTTTGTATTTTATAAAGACATTACATTGTACAATAGACATTTTAGCTTTTTTTTTACCCTCATATTTAGTTTACAAACCAGTGTACTGTGCATTTTGCTCAGTTTCTGTGTTTGTTTTTCAAATCCTTGGGTCTGGGGGAAAAAAAATCCTTGTCGGATTAAAAAAACCCTTTCTTTGCTATGCTACAAACTATTTCTTTGTTTCCTTTGAGTGTTCACTTGTTGTTTCTGATTAATGTTATGTATGTTGGCTTGTTGCATATTTTTTAAACAGTTAGATACCTGTTGGCGTATTCTAACTGTGTATTTTTGTTACGGATCTGTGGTATTCATTTATCTGTGTGGTTGTTAGACACTCTTGGGCAGTTAGATACCTGTTGGCGTATTCTAACTGTTTATAATGTTTTACTAGAATATTTGTTAATGTTGAAGTACACATTAGTTATTAAATTTTGGCTTTAAGAAGATTAAATACGCGTTTGTAAGATTTGCTGGCAATCTCTGCTTTAGAGTAATGGTACTATCATTACATTCGAACTATCCACATATCTTTTTAATATATGCAGTGTAGTGACATGAATTGGTTGTGGCTCCTGCGTGGTAGATTATACCTATTGTTGTAAAGGTTTTCTTACCAAGTGACACTTGACCGTGTGTGAATCCAGTCAGCTTGCAGTTGTTTTTGGTACCATCTGCATTGTAACGTAGAAGCATTAGCATTAGTATTATGAAGTTACTATGTGTGTGTACCAGTAAGGTGGAGCGATTATCTGAATTGCAGATAGTACATAATCTGCCATGGTTTGCATTTTGTAGAAGTTTCTGAAATAGAATGGATTCACAATTAGGTATGGATACATACACAAATCGCTCATTAGGGATTTGTTCCTGTGTCACATTGTTACAGAGCATGTATGTTTCCACATGTATGGAATCTATAAGATTTCATTTATAGGTATGTTTTTGTTTTCCAGTACTTGTAGTAAGTACATTAGAAGTTCTTGTGGACCTTCTTGTGAGTTTAAAGTGAATCTCACCATTCCAGCACAGTAGTCCAATCCTTGTCTTATTCCGTGAACACTATACGTGTTGTCAGGATTGTTTGTTGCGTTTCTATGAAGGACTAACATTTGCAAACACAATTGGTCTGTACTGTGTAAATAAATGTTGTTAACAATTGGTGGCAATTGAAATAGAATATTCATTGCTACATTTGCGTAGCAACTTACACCAGTTTCATTTGAAAATTTGAATGGACCAGCTAGTTCTGTCTCTGAGTGACTTTTTCGGAGTTTCTGTTCCTTCTTTGAAGAAGTACCAGATTTACTTTCTCTAATAGGTTCTTCTTTGCTTGTAGTAATTGATGAAGTTTTAGCTTCTTTTGTTTTCTTTGAAGGATTTGTCGTCAGATTCTATTGCATTTCTGTTTGAATTAGTTTTCTTTTACCACTTTTTCCTTTTTCTGGAACAGGATATGATTTCAGATGGAGGGTGTACAGTGACCCCAGCCTATTGTATTCTAAAATGCAAGGAATATCAGCGTTCACTTTACTTGCATCAAAGTTCATTCGAAAAAGACTGTCAAGTGTACATAAGCGTGATAATGCTACGTAGCTCATGCCTTCTTTAAAGACTGTGGGCCTCATTACGACTCAGGCGGTAAGGGTTTTACGGCGGCGTAAACAGCGCCGACCCTTACCGCCTGATTCCGAGGTCCCTTAGCGCCATGGAGGTTTTAACACCTGCTTTTAGCAGGTGTTAAAATCCATGGCGCTAAGGGACCTTGATGTTAATTACGCCACCGTAATTTACGGTGGCGTAATTAACGCCTTCCCCACTCCCATTATGCCCTATGGGGCAAAATGGGAATGGGGAAGGGAAATGGGAAATGGGGACTTACCGCCCCGCCAAGGTTGGAATGGGGCGGTAAAGTCCGCCAACCACCATGGCGTAAACGTAGTTTACGCCATGGTGGTAAAGTCACGGCCCAGGCGGTAACTTACCGCCTGGGTCGTAATGAGGCCCTGTGTGTTTCCTATATCTATCAATGTTTTGTCTAGGTAAGACCTTGGGATTTATGAATGGTGACTGCATATGCAAGAGTTAGAGAAAATTGTTCTCTACGTACATACATGTCTTTGAAGATAAGGAATCGAGCTGTTGAGCACCCTATCCTTTTCACTTCTGAAAGTTTGTCAAAACGAATATTGAAAAACTGAATGTTGTTGTCACGTGGGTATGTTTGAAAGCCAACAACTGTACCCAGTGCCCCATTAGCTAGCCCTTGCTCCACGTCAAGGTTACGTTTAAGCATTACTCTACAATTTAAGGATAATTTTTATATTTTTTCCAACCCAGCTGTGTTGGAGATTGAATTTTCTAAGGTATTTAGTCTTGTTGTGGCTCGCTGACACATGGGTAGTATCATACCATGTACATCCAGTTTGTCTGTGGAGCAGATTTCCATTATTGGTTGCATTTCTTTTTTTAACATTGTTTAATTGAATTTAAAACAGCTGGCAAGAGTTGCCATTAAGGCCATACAATTGACATTTTTGTGCGCTAATTGTTCCATAACATCAGAAGAACATGCGCTATCACGATAAAGTGCATGAATGTGCCGGTTTTTCAATATTGCTTGTGCTTCTTGAGATAGTACACCAACTCTAATACCTTTTAAAATGTTGGCGTAAGTGAGATCTGCAGATTGACACGTGTTTTCTGTTAATTCTCTGTATTGGAAATGTTGCCAAAGGTTGACATTTCCTATGCTGACAACAGTTTTACGGCAGAGTTTGTGTCCTAAGGT
This sequence comes from Ambystoma mexicanum, assembly GCA_002915635.3. Lineage (NCBI taxonomy): Eukaryota > Metazoa > Chordata > Amphibia > Caudata > Ambystomatidae > Ambystoma > Ambystoma mexicanum. Next base: position 1,008,027,025 of record CM030325.1, on the reverse strand, counting down.
TTTAAAAATAGGTTCAACTTTCACTGGTGTCAATTGTAGAAGATCTCCGAAAACGATAATGTGTTTCCCTGCAAAGAGTTCTTTGTAGTTTGTTTTAAGTACTTCTTGCAATCTGAGGTGAATGAAAGCCAACATTAGGTTGGAGACATGCTCACTTCCTCTATTAGTAGCATTTTCATTTGTTTTAATACTCTGCGTAGTTCCATTGCAGCTTCTGCAGAAAGTTTGTAATAGTCAAATTTGTTTTGGTGTTCTACTGGAAGGAGTAGTAATCGGTGTAAAGTGACACCGCCTATGTTGTAGGCAGCTAAACCTGTGGGGAAAGTCATAACAGCTGACAGTTTGTTGTTTGTCAATTGTTGAAGGAACTTGCTGATGATTTTGATTAAGAATGTTTTTCCTGACCCAGCTTCACCACTGAAGTACAGCAGTATAGGTTTGTAATTTTGGTAGGTACATTCTTTATTTTCGTGTTGCACACCATGTGCAATTTCTTTTGTTACTTCTTCAAAAATGGTGCGCTGATCTTTGTTAAGTTTTGATTTTAGTATAGTTAAGTCTTCTATATCTTCTTCATAGTGACACATGGTGTTTTCCACTTCTGTCATAGCTAATTTTGCCTCATTTGCTATTAGTGGCTGTGCTAGTGGTTCTTGACTTCCTGTTACAGAAGGTTGATTATTTTTGGAAGTGTCCTTATCTAGTTGGGATTGAAGTTCTTCTTCGTGTTGCTGTTCATTGTGCAACATTGTTTTGTACTGCGTAAAGTTCACATCGGTGATAGTGCTTTCATTTGCTTTGAAAGCATCTTCACAGCAGTCACAATTATCTAGTATCTCTCCCTCTTTTCTCCATGGTTTAAAAACTAGTAGCAGGGACATGTAATATATTTCTTTCTGTTGAGGAGTTTTTAATGACAATTTGACATGATTAATTAAGCTTTGTTTGGTAAGTTTCACTAATCTGCCTTCACAATCTGTCACTCTATATCTACCTATGCTTTCATTGGGTTTTATATTATTTTTGTATGCAAAGTTTTGAGCTATGTGGTATGGACACATGGTTTCCAAAGTGGTACTCCTGTTCGGGTAGTATGTGTCCAGTAAATTGTTTTTTAAAATGTCTTTTGCCTGTTGGGTAGGTTAGGTTAGGTTAGGATTGACATTTGGTATCGTAGACCCCCCTTGTGATTTTGTGATTCTGTGATTCTGTGATTCTGTGATCCTGTGATTCGGTGATGCCATGTTTATGTGATCTTGTGACTTTGTGAGTCGGTGATTCCGGGGATCCTTGTTGATGCATTAGGAAATGTTTTAACGTTCCAACGTTCCAATGATTTTAGTATTGTTTGGTTGTGTAATTATTTGTGTCATTGCGTATGTTTTATGAGATTTTATATGTTTTATATGTGTTATATATAATTTGTAAAGGTGTAAATCTAATTTTGCTACCAAAACAAACAAATAAATAAAAAAAAAAAAGACCATAAAAAAAAAAATGTTTTTTAAAATGTCTTTGCTGTTGGGATCATTTTTGGCAATTGTTTCTGTGTCCTCATATGATTTCAAAACTCTTTTTCTAGATTTAGCAGGACCAAGACTTAGCCATACTATGTTTTCTGATTTTCCATACAAAGCAGTACCAGTTAAATGATCTGCAGCTTCATAGGCGCCACATTCTCTATGAGAGAGAATTTTTATGCCTAGGCTGTACAATTTCTGAGATAGTGTTTTGTCTGATGATAGGTAATTCCAGAGGTCTTGAAGCTCTGTTTTTTCTGCTTTTGTTAAGTAGGCTGTAACATATCGTGCAACTGCAGTGGCATTGTCTGCAATGCACTGCACATCTATGTTTGCATTCCATAAGAGGGCAATGATTTCATTGTAATCATTGATATATTTTGATTCTTCTGTTCTTTTTATGTAATACGTGTTCTTAGGTGATTTACCTTTAACACTATGTCGAACTGAAGACATGAAGTTGTTCACTTCACCTGTTTCTGTAACTGGTCTAGGGAAACCAAAGCGGCATTTGGTGTAGTATTTCCCTTTGTTTTTGTATTTGCAACGACAATATTTGCCACATTTGTGTCTTTGAAATTGTAAAATCTGTCTATGAAGGTCACTATGTGTCAGTTGTGAAGGGATTTCACAAGTGAATAGAACAAAGTTGAGTAAGGACATGGGGGTCTTGCTGCTGAAGACCAAATGAACACACTCCTAAATACAACCACTGCCTTTGAGTAGTAGTATAGTGCTAGAGTTAATCGTTTGGGCACATATTAGACAACAACGTACTGTATACTGCAATATTGTTTTAATTGGATTGCAGTGGATGTTTCAAATACATGTAATTTGAGTCAAAAGATACACCAGCCAATGTACATATAGAGGTTTAGTAACCTTTTTGTGGGGTACACATGCTAAATATATGTAGTATCAATTTGTTGCTTCTATGTCCACTAAGATGTCCTTGGGAAGGAAACCCGCGGACTTAGTGATATGATAGCACATTTATCGGTGAACAATTTGTCAGAACAATGTGGGGTTGAACAAAGACAACACACAAAACACAGAGAGTCAACACAACAGTGTTTCGGCCAGGATGCGAGCTAAGTGCGCCCTTATGGGATGGCCTTCATCAGGATAAGATGAGTTCAGGGGTGGCAGTATCTTGAGAAGTCTGTTGGATTAAACAGACAGGATGGTGTTAGGAGTGGGAAACAATGAGGTCGAAACTAGCAGTGAGAGACGTGACGAAGTCACAGGGAAAAGAACCGGTGCTTACCGGGTCTTGAGAGCGCAATGGCTCTGGTAGAGGCAGTGTCACTGTACACTGACAGGATTGCGAGGTCCTAGGTGTACCCGTTGCTAGGGAATGCCTGAGGCTGAAGCTAGCGTCAGGGAGCGTTAAATAACGCGGTGCCAGTCCGTTGGGACGGAGGCTAGTAAAAAGAGAACACAAGGTTCAATTAAAGTTAAGATCTGTGTGTCAGGATCTCATGAAAATACAGGTGCCATACAGTCTGGTAAATTAAGCTCGATCCTAGAGTGTTGATGCATGCTTGTTATACGGTGGATCTACAAGTACTAGGCTGCTGGCAAAAAGCAGCTGATGAAGCACGGAAGAAGTAGGTCACAATAGCCTGTGAGGTGGCGTGCTCGTTAAACTGTGCGGAGTCACTATAGGGTGCCAGTTGGTGCACTGATCAACGTTAACAGCGCTGGTCAGGCATTTGTGAACGCCAGCGCGAGTGTTGGAATGATACGTTTTTTCTTCCGCGTAATTTTGAAAGACTTGCAAAATTACGCGGAAGAAAAAATGTATCCGTACCTTCGTGAGAATTACTACACCGAAATCCAACAACAAACCAACTACAACAGAAGAAATCGAGGCGTCAATTTCTCAGGGACCTCCTCCAGCAGCGGCGGGAGCTCAAACGGAGCACAAGGGAACCAACAGCAACAACAACACAACAACCTTTTTTTCCCCCGGGGCATGCAACGAGGCCGGCCGAAGAGGAGACCAACACCACAAGGGCAACAAATGCGGACCCGCCAATGGTACCAAAACCAAGGACAACAGAGAGGATACCCATCTTCAACTTATCCGACCATATAATGACATCAGCAGAACAAAATTTACTGGAAAAAGGACTACCTTTTGTTCCAGCGACCAAAGCACAGGCTTTTGATACGGAAGTCGAACATTACTGGCCTCAGGGTGAAATCCACATTTAAGCCACCCGCGCATACTATTCCATGTGAATTTGATACCTATGAGAAAATGGTGACCAGTGCCATCCAGAAGGGACTCGCAAAGAATAATTTCTACCCTGACAATCTGACTGCAGAAGAAAGAAGAGCCCTCACCTCACTCAAGAACAACCACAATATCACCATCAAACCTGCAGATAAGGGAGGCGGGATTGTCATCTCCAACATCATTGATTATGACAATGAATGCTTACGCCTGCTTAGTGATACTGAGGCCTACTTACCTCTACGAAGAGACCCGACGAAAGAACTACAGGAAGCAATACGGAGTCTAACTAACCATGCAAAACAAGAATCCTGGATCTGCGAAGACGAACATCGCTACTTGAACAAAAGCCATACACACATCCCGGCGTTCTACATACTCCCGAAAATACACAAGAATGCCACCAAACCGCCAGGAAGACCAATCGTCTCGGCGTGCGATTTCATCTTCGAACCTCTGTCAGTCTACACTGATTTTTTCCTCAAACCATTTGTCAACAAAATTACATCATACCTAAAAGACAGCACTGATACCATTGTGATGCTGGATGCCATCACCATGGAGCCAGAATACATCTTCGCCACCCTAGATGTTGAAGCATTGTATACCTCTATACCACAACAAGAAGGCCTGGGAGTACTGAAACTCTTTCTGGAAACCAGAACAGACACCACAACTGTACCAACGGACTTCATCCTGGAATGCGTAAGGTTAGCGATGACCGAGAATTTCTTTCTCTTCAAAAAACAGCTGTATAAACAAACCAAGACAAAGCAAATCTCTACATGGCCCAATACGAAACTGAACACATTACATCTACCTCCAATCCCTACAAAGACAAAATCATCCTATGGAAAAGATACATCGATGATGTCCTCCTCATATGGCACGGGAACCCAGAGGACCTTATGGCCTTCCATCTATGGCTTAATCAGCAAAATCAGCACATCAAATTCACCATACATTGGGACTACCACGGAATTGATTTTCTGGATCTACACATCTACAAGTCAGGCGAGAAACTAAACACTGAATTATTCCGCAAACCAACTGACAGAAACACCCTGCTGCACTTCAAAAGCTACCACCCCGAGGGTTTGAAGTACAATCTACATTATGGGCAGTTCCTACGGATTAAACGGAATTGCACAGACCGCAACAACTTTGAAAAACATGCTACTGATCTCCAGACACGTCTATCGGACAGAGGTTACCCGAAAAAAGCCATCAAGAATGCAAAAAAGCGGGCTGCCAACACCGACCGCAACATATGTCTCACAAAAACACAGAAAAAAGAACTAGACAGAGTAGTGGCCGTCACCACCTACAGCCCACTGAGCAACCTCATCAAAAAAACTGTCAGACAACATTGGCCTCTTATCAAAAATGTGGGTTCTCTTCAGAAAATCCCACTTTTTGCGTTCAAGAAGAACCGCAACATCAAAGAAACGCTGGTACACACCTTCACGGAACCAGCCAAATTGACTAAAACTCTGTGGGACTTACCACCCACCCAAGGACACTTTCGATTTGGTAAATGCACTGTATGTCAATTTACTGAAACCACTAAAGTATTTAGCCACAATAAAATCAAATGGACTCTACAGGATCATACAAACTGCAACAGCAAACAGGTTATTTACATTATAACCTGCCCATGTGGACTCGTCTACGTGGGTAAGACCATGCAACCGGTCAAAACCAGAATCTGCGAGCACCGCTCGTGCATAAAAAACAAAGTACCCCTGGTCGACGACTTCATCCGCAAGAATCACACCAATATGGACTTGAAGTGGATTGTGATACAAAAAGTCTCCTGCAGCAAAAGAGGGGGGGACATCGACAAAACCTTGACGCGCCTTGAACAGAAATGGGTGCATAAATTGGACACAGTCAAGAAAGGGCTCAATATCACTGTGGAATGGAAGCATTTTTTGTAACAACACTTGCTTCACATGTTATTTCACCCCATTCTAGACATGACCTATGTGGCTTTGCATCATGTACACGGAGAAATATGGACTTCTGATTGAACATTGGATCCTATGAATGAATCTGGTCCTACCATTTAGAATATCGTATGTGCATTATCATGAAATAGCTTCTATGTGTTTGCCTATGTACCATACATAAAATGGGGCGCTTTGAATAGACACATGTATTAATCATGCAACTGCTTTGTCCGGCAGCACTCTCGGACCATTGGATTCACTATGAGCAGTCACCCCAGTCATGTGTCAGTCGACCTGTGCGCTGTCGCCTGCTGCCTAAGCATCCTTGTAACCCACCCGAGAATGTTCATTAATGTTCCCATTATGCCACCTGATACTATTAATACAGCTGCCAGTGTCGACGCTGCAACAGTTTTACCCTCTGTTTCCGCACTGCGCAGGCATAATTATGGACACCTCACACGGGCACCCGCCTATATGACGAGCCTTTTGTTGACTCATTCCCCACACGGTGCGCCATTAATGGATTCCGCGTTCACCTTCAGACTCGCCACTGCAGCTGTTCACCCCACATTCTTGAGGTAAGCCGGGGCGGGATAGAGGGGATACATTGCGATCTGTTTCTTTTAATCATCACTCCAAACCAACACGCACAAATGTTACTTCTTGTGCACTCACACGCCAGCTTTGACAACATTAATCATTCCATCACTCGCGCTGGCGTTCACAAATGCTTGACCAGCCCTTTTAACGTTGATCAGTGCACCAACTAGCACCCTAAAGTGACTCCGCACAGTTTAACGAGCACGCCACCTCACAGGCTATTGTGACCTATTTCTTCCGTGCCTCATCAGCTGCTTTTTGCCAGCAGCCCAGTACTTGTAGATCCACCGTATAACAAGCATGCATCAACACTCTAGGATCGAGCTTACTTTACCACACTGTATGGCACCTGTATTTTCATGAGATCCTGACACACAGATCTTAACTTTAACACTGTTGTCTTGACTCTCTGTATTTTGTGTGTTGTCTTTTTTCAAGCCCACATTGTTCTGACAAATTGTTCACCGATAAATGTGCTATCATATCCCTAAGTCCGCTGGTTTCCTTCCCAAGGACACCTTAGTGGACATAGAAGCAACAAATTGATACTACATATATTTAGCATGTGTACCCCACAAACTGGTTACTAAACCTCTATATGTACATTGGCTGGTGTATCTTTTGACTCAAATTACATGTATTTGAAACATCCACTGCAATCCAATTAAAACAATATTGCAGTATATAGTATGTTGTTGTCTAATATGTGCCAAAACGATTAACTCTAGCACTATACTACTACTCAAAGGCAGTGGTTGTATTTAGGAGTGTGTTCATTTGGTCTTCAGCAGCAAGACCCCATGTCCTTACTCAACTTTGTTCTATTCACGATGTTACCTGCCTGTGCAGAGTAAGGCATTAACCAGGTGCCCTTTCTATAAATCGGGATTTCACAAGTGACATATTTTTGGATGAACTGCAAAACAGTGGCATCACTGTCCTGACCAAATTTAGGTGCACCTTTGATTCATAAAGGCATGTGAATAAGTGGTGCTCCTCTGGCTTGGTATTCTTTTCTCCAAAAGAAGTGTTGCACTTCTCCAAGTGGAGGAACAGTTTCATTACAAATAAAGTGTAGCATAGCAATGAAACGATGATGGAAATATCTTGACACATTATCAGGATCTAGAGAGCAAAGTCCTCCAGGTGTTAGTTTATCTGTGTTGGTTTTGTTGTTTTTTGATATGCGTAGGAAATCATGTAAATCTTCCCATGCATACTCTGCACAACTTAATGTAACAAACCAAGTGGGTGGTCCAAGGTTTCTGATCATACAACGTACATCTCCGTGCCGTCGGAACCAGTATTCTTTCATACCACGCATTTTTGGAAACAGATTTGTTATACTTGATTGTAAAACCTCATCTTTTCTTGCACTTTTTGGATTAATTGCATGACATATTTTGAAAGTGGGTTCCAGAGTTCAGTATGTGTGCAACTCTGTAACATAGGGTTGCTAGTTCACTTTCAAAGAGTAGGTTGAATATGTTTTCCACATTTTGTCTAAATCTGGGATCTTGATAATACATTCGTAATGAACGGTATTCTGATGCCGTAATCTGAGTGGGTCTCTCATCGCATCTTCCGCCTTTGCCAGTAGGAAATAGCAGTGGAAAAGCATGTGCTTCTATACTTTTTTCCCATATGCTCATTTGTGACCCTTTGGTTTGTCGCATTTGTTAAGTTTCTAGTGCATCATCTATGCTCTCATTAGAGTGCAATGGATGAATTGTGTAATGGTCCAAACGAGTGGATACTGCAGCAGGATCCAGAAGTTCAAATTGACCAGTTTCTGATGACTCTTGAATTATTTCAGTTGTTTCCCTTAAGCTTTCTTCAATATTTATTTCTTTGTAGTATTCGTTATTGTCTTTCAGATATTGCAAGGCTTGTGTAACTTTATGTAAGTCCACCAGTTGTTGCCAAATTGTTTTGTCTCTTGTTAGTGCACCATTTACTAAGACAATTAAAGAATGCTCTATTGGACTTTGCACTCCTAGAGTGTGCACATTTTCTGTCAGATCTAATGGCAAATAAACTACTTTGCCACGAATGCCTTTCACCAATTCAGAGGGAAGTAATTTTGCTGTTTTTGGTTGAAGGCGTATTATTGCTTGAAATGGGTGAACTGTTTGAATTATGATGCTCTCATACAAATTGAGTTGTTGCAGGGGTTTTGGTAGTGGGAATAATTCCAAATTATTTGTGATAGCACGTGAAGGAGTTTGGTTGTTGTCCAGTTTTGTAGTGCAGTAACTGCAACATATTAGGGGTTCACTTATTTGATATTTGTTTTCTGCTAAAAGGTAGAGAGCTAATTCAAACCATTTGGGATCTTCATTGTCTTCTATTTTGTATGTTACGTCTATAGTTTTTGTGCTCCTTTTGTGAAACGTTCTGTGGCAACACACATACACATGGTTTGGTACTTCAGCCGATATACTTTTAAATTTTAGTATTTCTTGTTTGTATGTGTGTAATAGAAGGTTGTTATGTGCAGAATTGTTGCTAGTCTGTTCTAAAACTATTGCATTTTGTAAGTGGCTTTCACTTCCAAAATATTTTCTCTGGATACGGTCGACTTCTTCTTGTAGGTATTTGGGTGTACCATGCAGAAGAGTGTTATTTAAATTGGCTAATTCTAAAGCTGGACTTTTAGCACAGTACAGTTTATACACTAGATTTCTTACATTTGAATGATGTATTGATATCCTTTTGATATCATGGAAGGTGCTTTTGCAAATAGGTCCTGAAATGCAGGCTAATGAATGTCCTTGTAGTCCTGTGTTTTTGCACAGTGGAAAGATGTCCATATTTGCAGCACTTTCATTTTGATTTTGTCTTTACCTTTCACATATTGATTGAGGAACTGACGTAAAGATTTGAAAGATTTGTTAGGAATGTTACACATTGACGTGCACAGCCATTTGTATACTGGATGGTCTGGTTCAGTCGAATTGAGAGATAATTCTGAGTTTTCACAGGATACTTTTGTAAACAGTGTTTCTTGTTCCATGATGGTATTATTGATATTTTCATACCCTCATCCACTGCTATGGATGGCAATTGTGTTTGTTTGATTTTGTTTGTATGCTTCTTCATTAAAATATGGTTCTATGGTTGTTGTGTGACTCCATTCACCTCCACAAATATTTAAGAAGTTATTTTTTTTGACATTCCGTTTATTGAGACGTTTCTTTTGTAGTTTAGTACTTAGTTTAGTTAGTGGTTTCATCCTATTTAACACTAAAATAAATAACTTCCTTTTGCGAAGGATTGCACTGTCTATGAGAGCTTGTAGGATTCATTTTCTACGGTAGGTTTTAAGGGTTGAGGATGATTTCGTTCCTCTTCTCATTAAATTCTGAAGGACTCTGTGGCGAAACATTTTTGCTAAAATACTTTTTTTACTATGGGTTCTTGCTAGTATATCAGGATTCATAGGAGCATTGTTAGCAGTACTGGTAGTCAAACTTTTGTAAAGCGTTTTCTGTTTCGTGACACATTTTGATAGAGGAGCCAAAGTTTTGGTAGTTGAAGCTTCCTTTGTTTTGCTAAATGACTGTATTAGCTGCTTTGTTTCAACGTTCTGTACAAACTCTGCTAGAGATGGATGCTTACTTTGGACACTTTTATTTTTATTTGCTCTATTTCTGCGTTCTATTCTATGGACTTGCTTTTTGGTAGGCATTCTTTGGGGTCTGTTGAAAAAAAAGAAGGCATGGTTTGGTCTGTTTTACAATGTATGTTTGCTGTGTGCATGCGTGCATGAGTTTGATTGGGAAGCTGTTTGTGGTGGTGTGTGAATGTGCATTGGGCAGTTCCAATGAGTTGGGAAGGCTATTTTTCTGTTTGTATATTACTACACTGTGCTTCAGATGAGAGTAGAAAGTGAGCTAGTTGTGAGGAGAAGCATTGATAGTAAACATAATGGTATAAAATTAAAACAGCTATTTGTTTTGTAGTACTAAAATTCTAAGGCTTCTGTATGTTATTTGTGTTACAAAAACACAGGGATCTGTGCGCCATTCTGCCTGTTATTCTTTGTTTAATAAATGAGGATTTGTGGGTAGAATGGTTCAGAAATCAATGTATTTTTTGGTGCGCAAATTACATAAATAACCCACACACTCTCTTTGAGGAACAGTAAGAATATAAAGGTAGTACTGTACTTACTTTTTTTTGCAGAATGACCAGGTTTCTTTGGAAATGTTGTTTGCAGTATAGATGCTGTTGGTTTTCAGGAGAGTAGTCTTCACTGCAATTGTAAAAGGAAGAAGTTAGTAACTTTGTGTGTTTAAAGCAGTGATGTTAATGTACACGTTCTTTTTGCATCTTTCGTCGGAGTATTCTACTTTGATATCTGAACACAGTGCATGTGTGAATTTCATTTCACTATGTGCAGCCTTTATATGTTATTTGCAGTATGTTAGTTGAACCTGCTTCGCAAATTAGCACAATTTTCAGTTCATGAAATTCCCTTGTTTTTTTTAAGGTGTGTTGTCCATAGCAGAGAGGTTTGGAAGTGATAGGTCATTATAGTAGATGGGAAAAATTTGACTACTTTCATATTATAAGTACGAACGCGAAAAATCAGGAGAGCCTCAGAGGGAGATGTCACCACAGCAATCGGGAACTTTTATTTTTCTCATACGATCACATTGGAAGTAGCATTAATTTAGGCGGAAGACAGTAAACAATTGTGACATTTTCTAATGGAAAATCGAGTTTCGCGCCTAAATCGGGAGGGTTGTTACGTATGCATAGGTTATGCGGGAGACAGTAAGAAATAGTGCGGTTTCTCAATGAAAAATCGGAAATCTTGCACTTAAAGGGGGAGCGTTGGTATGTATTGGCTATGCAGATTTAGTGGCATTCATTTGTTTAAATGGAATCATAAGGGTTGCACATGTTCTCTGAATAAAATATGCATACCTGTACTTTGTACTCATGCATGTGCGTATGCATGGAGCTGTAAGTAGAAATCCGCAACACTTGCACAGTAATTTGTGAAGAAGGTGCTTTGCAATGATATGCAACTTGCATTCAGAGTGATCAACAGTACATTTGAAGTGTCTGATGATGGAGTTAGATGTAGAGATCTTGAATGTGATTGGTGAATGGTTGTGTGACTGCTTAGCTGTGTCCAATGAGGGAATGGATTCGCGAGTGATGTGGAAGGGTGAAGGAATGGCTAAGAGTTACGTGCCGCACGGACACCGCGCTTTTCCGTGGGTAGGGCATGCCACATATGGGGTTTCTACAGCAAATCCAGCATGGAAAGGGGACTGTAGGCATCAGCCAATCAGATGTTCACATTGTTCATTTATGTCAAAAGACTGTGGCCCTCATTACAAGCTAGGCGCAAAGGGATACCAGGCACCGGTAATGATACCGGTGCCGGTAATCCCTTTGCTCCCTATTCCAAGGTCCCTTTGCGGGTCCTTCCTTACTGCCTGGTTTTAGCAGGCATTAAGGACGGGACCCGCAAAGGGATACCGGAGTCAATAACGGTAGCGTAATTTACGGTACTGTTATTGCCGCCTTCCCCCTTCCCATTGAGCCCTATGGGGGCTTGAATGGGAATGGGGAATGGCTTTTCAAATGGGGACATACCGGTCCCGCAATGGTCAGAATAGACCGGTAAGTCCCCATACCACCAAGTCGGTGGCGGTACCGGTATTGGTGCTAGTCATGGCGCTAATAGTGCCATGACTAGCACCAACCTCGGAATGAGGCCCAGTGTGTGCAGTGAAGATGCCAGAGGTGTAGACAGTCAGGGTGTTGGTGCTTGGAGATATTTTTGTCCATGGTTTACAGCACTATTCCGAAAGTAGGCATGTGGCACACAATTTCGATGTCAGAGAAGTGGAGGTGGTGTGGAGCGCTGCGACTGATTGCAATTTTGCGGCAATTCTCCAAGTTTGCAGAGATATGTGTAGGATGACCAGTCCCCATGTTGTAGTTTTGCACTACGGTGCTTGCCATTTGGGCTACGTGAGTTCACCGACTTTGTTGGAAGACTTGGAACAGTTGGTGCAAGCAGTCATTAACATCTTTCCAACTGCGAAAGTATTTTTTTCTGGCTTACTCCCTAGAGGAAAATGGGACAACAGTTCTGTTTTTTGTTCTGATCAAAGTATTGGGAGGTGTACCATCAATCGTGGCATGCGTACTTTCATGTTACGAGATGGTATGTTTTTCTGCAGCCACGAGAACATTATTTCCAGTAATGCGGCTTATTTTGAAGCAGATGGTGTTTCGTAATCTTTTTTGGGAAATGCCATGTTCTTTTGGAATGTAAGGCTTGCTTTGGAGAAGGTTCTGTAATGATTGTAGAAGTAAAGTAAGAAGAAAAAAAATAAAAAAAATACAAAATAACAGGTGTCTGTCAGGCATCTGCCAAAAAAAAAAATAAAAACGGCTCTTTTGAGAGCCCACCTTAAAGGGGAAAAGGGGAATACTATTTAAATGTACAGTCGTCACGCTCAGATCCTCTACGTGTCCGCGCACATGGCGGTAGTCTGCAACAGGGTTTCTGGGGTGGGGACGCATGCAAATGAGAATGAGCGAAGCTATGGATAGGTCAGTAAAGTTCAGTGGGTGTGTTCTGAACGGAGAGATTTAGTGAGAACGTCTTTTTCCTGACAGGAGACCAGACAGCTATGGCTCTGTGTGCTCAAAAACAGATTATCTGGATTTTGGGAGACTCATGGATACATTGGTTGACGTTGCATGCAAAGAGTTGCGGTATATCTGCAGATCTTGTATTTTCTCATGTGGAAGTGCACTGGCATGGAGTGCGTGGAATGAAGTGGCTGGACTTGGTACCTCTCTGTGCTACTTTACAGACAGAGCGTCATCCTAATATAATTATCATTCATTGTGGAGGAAACAGTTTAGGGCATGTCTCTGGAATTTCTTTGCAATTTGCAATGAAGGAAGGACTTGCAAAGGTCATGGACATGTTTCCAAATTGCCAAGTAGTTTTTTCCCGTATTGCACAAAGACAAATGTGGCTGCGTTCTTCTGCATTTGGTCCACAGATGGAGAAAGCGAGGCACAATGTAAATAAGGCTGTTTGTGCCTTTCTAATAGATGTTAGCATGTCCTCTTTCCACAATGAAAACATTTTGTTTTGCAGCACTTTCATTTTTTGCAGAGATGGAGTCCATCTCACATATGCTGGCAATCAGATTTTTCTTTGAAATGTACAAAATGCATTGCAACCTTTTTTGGATTCATAGTCACCTATTTTGCATTACGTTTTTTCGAATCCACAGCTTTTCAAACACCCAAAACACCACCAAAAGGCTCTTTTCAGAGCCACCACTTACTCCCAGGAAAAGTGCATTGGTTTTGCTCCTCTTGCACCCTCCATTTTTGTGCGTCCTACGACTGTCTGCTGACTTTTTGAAAAATGTGTGTGGGCCTACACAGTTCATTTGATAGTTCGATTGTTAAACTGAGAAAGGTGGCTCTGAAAAGAGCCTTTTTTGTAATTTTTGTTGTTTTCCATTTTTTTATTTTTTTACACACGACACACTAGGAGAGGCGGGTAAAGGAGGTAAGGAAGGGACACCAACCACAGGGATAAGAAAGGGCAGGTGGAGAGAGAAAGATGTTGGGTGGACCTTACTTGGGTAGGGAGCAGTTCTTCTGGTGCTCTGTGACCGTAGTCTCAAAAGCACTTCGAAGACTTTCTCCCCTGCAGAGTACTGCGTCGCAGTACATACACAATATTGTGACCCTCGAAAGTTAAGGGTAAACAGCATCGCGAATAGCCTGTGAGGCAGCTGGAGGGATGCATTCTCCCACAGGAGTGTCTCTCGTGGTGAGAGGATCGGACACAGAGGATGCTGCGGAGGAACTCAACCTACTACGTTCTTCACATGGTACCAACTTGCGAATGTCCGCACTGTGGAACGAAGTTAGGTGTCTCTTCATGGTTGTCGTACCAAAGCTGTACACACCAGGTCTCCCACAACTCAGCACCAAGTTGCACTGGTTACACATGACCTGGTTCGCACGTGCTTTTGGTACGTTTCAAAAAATGGTAAACAAGCGCCACACCAACGACTCCCGGCACGTGCTTGTAGTGCAGTGTTCCTCCACCCCATTCTCTTCTTCCACTTCTTCCTCGCTCTCTACATCCGCACGCGTATTTCCCTCTGCAGGTCCTTGAGGAGGTGGTGGCGGTGGAGGGTTTGGGGGTGGTGCTGAGGCTGATGAAGCAATAGCAGCCATGGATGCCATTAGGGTTGGTCAGCTAATCTTCGCTACAGCAGTAAAGGCAGCAAAACTCAATCCGCTATAGCAGAAGTACAATGAAGATGAGCTCGGGGTTGTGGCCTTTTATAGGGGTAGAGGGGTGCACCTCGTGACCATATCGATCACTCAAAAGCGTTGCAAAAATTCTAAACAATACGTTGAAAGGTAGGGCCATTGTATGGGACATGTGAAATGGTAATTTTATACTGTTAAATAATTTCCGTCTGTATAAGTTTTTGAAATGTTGCGGAAGCAGACAAACTGCGCAAAATAAGGCCACACGCTCAGCGTGGGTGCAGTCACATGATGAATTTGTGAACACATCCGCAAAGGAAATGGGTGCCCGCTGGACACCAAATGTAGAGTAACGGACGTGCGCATGCGCGCGGGTGTTCTACGGACAGTGTTCGGGTCCTGAAACTAATTAAAAGTGCGACACAAGTGAGACGGACAGTTACGGACAGGTGCAATATTCGCAGTACTTATGGGTGTGGTGCGCATGTGCGTAGATGTTCTGCTGACTGTACGGCCAGGTACAGTGTCCTTAGGACACCTCCATTTTGTTTGACTACGGACATGCCGGCCACCGCGCCTATTCTATGGACAGTTCCATCTTGGCTGCGGACGGTACGGACAGGTATAGTGTCCTTAGGACACTCCCATTTTGTTCATTTACAGACATCCCGGACACCTGGTGTGTTCTAAGAACAGTTTTATATTGGTTGTGACCAGTACGGAGAGGTATAATGTCCTTAGGACGCCCCCATTCTGTTCATTTACAGACAACTTGGACAGCTGGTGCGTTCTAAGATCAGTTCCATCTTGGTTGCGAATGGTACGGGTAGGTGTATTGTCCTTAGAACATCCATATTATATTGATTACGGCCAGCCCGAACAGGCACGCTGTCCACGGACATTTTAACTCTTTTTTAAAAAAACATTTGATCCAAACCATTCCACTACCACTAACATAAAAAATGTTTTAATACACACACATACATCAATCAAGAGAAAGAGGGGGAAGCAGACACTGAAACGAATATAGGGGAATTAGGGTTCAACACGGGCTGGTTGTGAGGGGATGAAGGGATGGATGTTTCGTCAAAACTTTTATGTTCTTCTTGAGGGTTTGGGGATGGTTCACAAGGAAATGGAGAAGGGGGACAGGTGCAGGTGGGACAATGATATCTTATTTTTCCTCTCACGTATTCCTCCACAAATTGCCTTAACCCGTTAAAATTCTCATTAAGAATGTCCATTTTCTCTTCTATCTGTTTCAGGCTGTCTTGCTCTGTATCCTTTGGTGGACTTTCTTCTTTTTTTACCTGGTCTGTTAAAAATAAATATACATATGTTAAATGCCCATAAAATACTGACTATTAATTTGCTTATGCAGAGAATTGTGTACCATTATTATCGCTATCTTCCGACATTTCCCCATGCGGAAAATTCGTCTCCAGCCACTCCAAAGTACTGCACATTTCTGTGTCAAAACAAATGAAATACATTATTTGTTCTGCACCTCATACAAAAAAGTACACACACATATAAGAAAAATGAAGTTCACTTACTATTTCCTTATAATTGTTTTCGTTGTGCTGTGTGCGTCTACTGTCGCTCCTGGCTGCACAGTTTCTGTGAGGTAATTACGTTGGAGGCATATCTTTTTTTGTTATGGTATAATCCATTTCATTCTACATGGTAATTAAATGCATGGGTAATGTTTGAGACGTGTAGGTTCAATTGGTTACTTATTAGTACTTATAATGTGTTTATGTGTTCTTTTTTAAACTTGTGCATTTTTCATATGGCACAATAGTACAATTTCAGATACCCCCTGACTGTTTGGCTAGTGTTGATCTCGTCCGCGCCCGTCCGCACACAGGCGCTCCATCCATGCCTTTCAAGTATCATTAGCGTGGGGGTTCAGTATTTTCTATGTTAAATATATATAAAGAAAGGGATTTATAGTACATATCTCCCAATTTCACATGATGAAAGTGTATATTCAGTAAAAAAAACTTTATTAACGGTATGTTATGATTAAGTTGCCCTACTAAAAAACTATGAAATTCAGTAAAATAAACTTTCTTAAAGGGACGTTATGGGTCAGTTGCCCTTCGAAAAACCCGTAAAATTCACTAAAAAACTTTGTTAAGGGGACATTATGGTTAAGTTGCGCTACTAAAAACCTGTGAAATTCACTAAAAAAAACTTTACAAACGTGACATTATGGTTCCAAGTAAAAATGAAAAACCCCTGAAATTCACCAGTTATGGTAGGCTAAGCAACCATAACTGCCCGCACCACTGTGCACTGCTTACACTAACACCCAGGACATCAAAGATGACATCACAAATGTCATTGATGACATCACTGATGACATCACATGTGTAGCCTTCGTTTTTGTTCACTAGGTGGGTGGTGTTAATTTACTGACAGTCAGAACTTAACTTTATTTATAGATATTGCTATTCTCACATTTTCTTACAATACTTTCCTGGCAGGGCTTGGTGATCCCGCGTGCCTTTATGTTCTGTACGTGCTTTTCGTGCGGTGCGTGTGTTTTCCATCCGTTGGGGTTCACACGCTATTACTTCACAGCGGGTGTTGGCTACGCGTTCTTCTACACGCAAGGCAGACGGTGAGTGGTACCCCGCTCCCCCAGGCCCGATCGCGTGAATAACTTCACGTGAACCCCTGAAATACACGCGCCCAGGCTATTCGCGTGTGGAACTTCCCACGCACCCCTGAAATACACGTAGCACGCTGGGAGACATGAGTGGGGCCTGGTGGAGGGTGCCCCTGGATGCGGGGGTGGGGGTGGTGGGAGACATGAGTGGGGGCCTGGTGGAGGGTGCCCGTGGTGGCTGGGGTGGGGTGGTGGGAGACATGGGTGGGGGCCTGGTGGAGGTGCCCCTGCACTGCTGGGGGTGGGGTGGTGGGAGACATGAGTGGGGGCCTGGTGGAGGGTGCCCCTGGATGCTGGGGGGTGGGGTGGTGGAGACATGAGTGGGGCCTGGTGGAGGTGCCCTGGATGCTGGGGGTGGGGTGGTGGGAGACATGGGTGGGGGCCTGTGGAGGCTGCCCCTGCACTGCTGGGGTGGGGGTGCAGGGAGACATGAGCAGGTCCCTGTTTTGTGGGCTGCCTGCAGGGGCCGTCGAGGGTGTACAGGGAACACCTGTGACCCACCCAGCCTAATCGCGTGTGGAACTTCCCGCGCACCCCTGAAATACACGCGCCCAGGCTATTCGCGTGTGGAACTTCCCGCGCACCCCTGAAATACACGCGCCCAGGCTATTCGCGTGTGGAACTTCCCGCGCACCCCTGAAATACACGCGCCCAGGCTATTCGCGTGTGGAACTTCCCGCGCACCCCTGAAATACACGTACCCTGCTGAAATCGCGTGTTAAACTTCCCGCGCACCCCTGAAATACACGCGCCCAGGCTATTCGCGTGTGGAACTTCCCGCGCACCCCTGAAATACACGCGCCCAGGCTATTCGCGTGTGGAACTTCCCGCGCACCCCTGAAATACACGTACCCTGCTGAAATCGCGTGTAAAACTTCCCGCGCACCCCTGAAATACACGCGCCCAGGCTATTCGCGTGTGGAACTTCCCGCGCACCCCTGAAATACACGCGCCCAGGCTATTCGCGTGTGGAACTTCCTGCGCACCCCTGAAATACACGCGCCCAGGCTATTCGCGTGTGGAACTTCCCGCGCACCCCTGAAATACACGCGCCCGGCTATTCGCGTGTGGAACTGTGAGGGTGCCCCTGGATGGTGGGGGGTGGGGGTGGTGGGAGACATGAGTGGGGCCTGGTGGAGGGTGCCCCTGGTGGCTGGGGGGTGGGGGTGGTGGGAGACATGAGTGGGGGCCTGGTGGAGGGTGCCCTGGATGGTGGGGGGTGGGGGTGGTGGGAGACATGAGTGGGGGCCTGGTGGAGGCTGCCCCTGGTGGCTGGGGGTGGGGGTGGTGGGAGACATGGGTGGGGGCCTGGTGGAGGGTGCCCCTGCACTGCTGGGGGGTGGGGTGGTGGGAGACATGAGTGGGGGCCTGGTGGAGGTGCCCCTGCACTGCTGGGGGGTGGGGGTGGTAGGAGACATGGGTGGGGGCCTGGTGGTGGGTGCCCCTGGTGGCTGGGGGGTGGGGTGCAGGGGGACATGAGCAGGTGTGCAGGGTAGTCCCCTGTTTTGTGGGCTGCCTGCAGGGGCCGTCGAGGGTGTACAGGGAACACCTGTGAGGACCCACCCAGCCTAATCGCGTGTGGAACTTCCCGCGCACCCTAAAATACACGTACCCTGCTGAAATCGCGTGTAAAACTTCCCGCACACCCTGAAATACACGCGCCAAGCTATTCGCGTGTGGAACTTCCCGCGCACCCCTGAAATACACGTACCCTGCTGAAATCGCGTGTAAAACTTCCCGCGCACCCCTGAAATACACGCGCCCTGGCTATTCGCGTGTGGAACTTCCAGCGCACCCCTGAAATACACGTACCCTGGCTAATCGCGTGTATAACTTCACGCGTACCCCTGATATGCACGTTACCCGCTTTGCGTTCCTTGTTTGGCAGCCCTGTAAACTGGTCCAGGGTTAGCGCAGCCCTTTGCGATGATTTAGCGATTTTGATGGCTTTTCCTTGCGCGAGGGCGTTCTTGGGGGCGTTACTGGCGCTGCTGCAGGGTCGCTGCGATACTCTGCGCCACGGCTGGTTTGGAGCGTAAAATCCATGAATACGCTGTGCGCGAAATCGGTTTTAGCGCACGTGCCTGGCGCAGGCAATCGCACGCCGACACTCTGCGCCAGCCGCTTGCGACACTTTTCTGCAAAATTCTATGAATTACCCTGTAAAAACAGTTATCCTTTTGCCAGCTACTTGAGTAGTTTTGATTATTAATGTTTGAAGTAACTTCTGCATCCCCATCCATCTCAAGGGTATTGCTACCTCATCTTAAAGGGCTGGAAGACACCAGTTCACAAGCGTGAGTGAGTCTTTTTGTGTAAAGTACAAATCAAAACTCACCTCAGAAAGATCCCAATTTCAGCAGCAAGAAAAATAGCAATGCAGCCAGTAGAACCCAGCCACAGCAGCGTATCTTAAGTCAGTGCAACACTTGTGCAAAGATACACTAGCACTGTGTTTAATGACGCTGACTTGCAAAGCACCAAACTACATGAGCAATTAACCTTTCAAAAGTAAAATCTTTATAAAAATAAAATAAGCTGGATTCCCTCTGAAAGGCAAAAGAGCACTATAAATGGCCTTCTGTGAGGTGATCACACTTCAAACCAAATAAAGCAGGTGGAATAAAGCTCATCTTGGACATTTGCCACAGTAGATAGTTCCATGCAAATCCCTTCTTTCCACTAATTCATCATTAGTAACTATTTGAGGTATTGGTTTACTTCCACGCATCAATGATTAGTGTTGTGTGTTGAGGTTACTTTCACCAGTATATACTATGACATGCAAGACAATGATGGTAACATAGCTTGGTAGGTTGCGGGCCTGCTGCAGAGAAGGGTGTGAACTCTAGGACACAAGGGTTGGTAGGTCTGAAATGCTGCTTCAATCTTTCACGGGAAAACCAACAGGTTTCAGTATTTATAAAACCTGGATTACATTACAGACCTCCTCTCAGCCTATCAGAATGGTCAAAATGCAGTCTATAATTAAGCAATGAAATCCAACAGGCAGGGGTGTTACCAGGTCAGGTAATGCCCGAGGTCGTGTTAAAGGCCCTCACGACATCCCGGGATGTTTTCCAGGATGCTGATAGTTGTTTTTAAAGTTCAGAAAAATTAAAATAAATAACAAGATGGCTGCTATGGATAAGGGAGAAGGGAACATGTCATCCCTTTCCCTTTTCCATGGCGGTCATTGCAGTGGCGGTTGGGGGGGCTGGGGGGAGCACCGGAACACAGTGTTCGCATCGTCGGGGACAAGGAAGCCGCAGATAAGTGAGATGAAGGGAGTGGCAAGAGTGGTGGAAATTGAGGATGAGGTGGAGGAACGGGAGTGCAGGGGAGGCTCAGAAAGTGGGCTTAATTATTGAACTGTAGAGACAATGAATGAAGACTTAGTGCCTGATTCATAGAATATTTTGCACAGTTCAAAGGCAGTGCAAAGACAATTTTGCAAAACAAAATGAACTTCGCACTGAGTTTGCACTGCAAAAATAAACTTTGCACAGTTCCATGAATCAAGGTTTGTGTAGGCAGTGCAAAGTCACTTTTCAGTACTGCAAAGTCACTTTGAACCGTGTGAAGGCCATTTTAGTGATGAGTGCACATTCTGGCAGTGTCCACCTGCAAAATAGTGCTCGCCATTTCTTCCAGATGCCATCCTCTATAATCAGGGTGACACAAAGGCAAGCACCAGCCTATGCATGTGTGATACTGCCAGATGCATTTTTCAGATGCCATCCTCTATCATTAGCGTGACACAAAGGCAAATACCAGCTATGATATTTCCAGATGCATTTTCCAGATGCCATCCTCTATCATCAGGATGACACAAAGGCAAATACCAGCTATGATATTTCCAGATGCATTTTCAGATGCCATCCTCTATCATCAGGATGACACAAAGGCAAATACCAGCTATGATATTTCCAGATGCATTTTCCAGATGCCATCGTCTATCATTCATGGTGGCACTAAAGGCAAGCACCAGCCTATGCGTGTGTGATATTGCCTGATGCCTTTTCCAGATGCCATCCTCTATCATCAGCGTGACACAAAGGCAAATACCAGCTATGATATTTCCAGATGCATTTTCCAGATGCCATCGTCTATCATCATGGTGGCATAAAGGCAAGCACCAGCCTATGCGTGTGTGATATTGCCTGATGCCTTTTCCAGATGCCATCCTCTATCATCAGCGTGACACAAAGGCAAATACCAGCTATGATATTTCCAGATAGCATTTTCCAGATGCCATCGTCTATCATCATGGTGGCATGAAGGCAAGCACCAGCCTATGCGTGTGTGATATTGCCAGATAGCACCAGCATATGCTGTGCGTGATATTGCCAGATGTAGGTATAACCATGATGAGATTTCTCACCTAGCAATGTGGGGAAGAGGTTTACTTTGGATTGATGAGCGACCCAATAGTACGCTGCATGCAAAAGAACATTTTGAAAGCCAATAAATCCTAGCAAAGATGACAGCCTGCCTGAACTACTATCTAACATCACGCCTTCATTCAGACTTGTTTTGTTGAAACTATACAAAAGCTGTCTAGTCTAGATTTGAAATGTTCTGCTGGTTGTATTATTTTGGCTTACATCCCTTTGTTAAATTTTGAAGTTTAATTTTCCCTTTATAAATATGGAACTAAAAGTAGCATATTTATAGTGTGACATGGGTACAGAGGACATTGCTGGTGCAGATGTTCACACTTAGGTTAAACTGGAGGGTGATAGCTAGAAGGTGTTCAATTAATCATAACCACTGGCAGTAGCAGAGGCAGCTTTTGGTGCTGGGGTAAATAATAGGGTGCCAGTGGGAGGCTGAGGGGTTCACTGGGCACCAGGGAGGGGCCAGGGAGGGACGACCATCCCCTGTGCCCTCCCTTGGCTCTGCCACTGGCCCTCCTATGGACAACTGGCTACAGACCGTAATTTGTTCAGCCTGCCAGGTCATTCCAGAAGTGGAAAGACCTTATGCAAGTCAGACTTGGTCCCACACAAAAAGGGGCAGTCCATCCATCCCAAACTGCTAGGTCACATCCCTTCTGCATGAGGCAACAAGCAAACCCAAACATGTTTCCACTTCATAGGAAACTAGGCTTCGCCTCACTGATGAGACCCAACAAGGCCGAAATATGTAGTGGGTTGCTTCTGGCCAGAGAGGACATGGCCTTCCAGCATGGCTGGTCTGCTCCCATTGGTGGGACTTCCAAAGCTGATTTGCATTTGCCTGTTACCCTTCTGCAATGGCGCAGATGGGCAAAAAAATGGTGGTGTGGAAAGCTGTAAAGAAAAATTTTAGTGGGTAAAATTGATTCAAAACATTCCACCCATCACATTTTTGGTTTTATTTCACACTTGACATGAAAAGGCCAGAAAGCTCAAGAGAGGGAACGTAATCCTAACTACACATTACATCTAACTAAGTGGTCACATTACGGTTGACTTTGAAGGCACCAAACAGGTGAACACGGTCATTCGTAGCACCGTCTATCACGTTTATCCTGCCTGCCTGGCGTTTGTCAAGTGCACGTTGCATTTTGGAACTTGTAGTTTTGCTTTCTCCTTAAATTCAGGCCTAGAAATTATTAAGTGGAAAGTGTTGTTGCCTAAAAAGTAACAACAACCACATTACAACCCTTTCTACAACTACGTACTTACTCAGAGGCCCAGGAGCAATGGAAAGGTGCTTCCAGGTGCTAGCCATCAAGCTTGGAATTCTCTGCCATTTTGCTCTGCCACGTTTAAATAATCATTGATGCTTCGGCACTTAGATGCTGCGCCCGTAGGTGCTATATAAATATGTATAGAATTGAATAGAATAGGGAAGGAGCAATCTATTCCCCTCAAACGTGAGGCGTGAGTGGTTCCCTCCCGGCCAAATTTCCCAGTTCCATACGTTACACTTCGAGACAGTCATGCTTTTTGCTTCCAATTGCATCCGGGAACTTGTAGTTTCTTTTTTTTTCCTTTTGAAAGGGTGGGCCTATAGATTCCAGCATGCAGTGTGAAAAAAAACAGGACTGGCTCAAAGAAACTGGGAAACCTGGCAGCTAGTTAGTTCATCCAGTCTTGCTTCCTTGCATTCTGATATCTGCATGATATTCTGCTTCATAAGAAGTGCAGGGATATAGATTCCAGGATGCCAAGAAAGAAAATAATCGGACAGCTTGATGTATGTTTAGAATGTGAGGTCATGGTGCAGAGCACACGTGTGTGCAGCAGTTTGGTAGCTTAACTATCTCCCTTGTTAGGTGAGAGAAGTGCAACCTGCATGATCTGTTTCTCCACATTGTGGTACTTGTTTTGGGTTTGCATTAAAAAAAAAGGCAGGTCTACAAGTAACAGAAAGTTATGGTGCCAATTCTGGATGTTCTGTTGACACTGTCCTGGGACAACTGGTGATGTCGCTATACTTGCCTGGGAGGGGTATGATTACACCACCTGCAAGGCTTGTAAATTGCTGTGATGCAGTATGTGAATAATGTATTTGGTTTGCAAAAAGATAATTGTTTTTTATGGAAAAAGAACTGCTTGCTAAATGTGTCTTCTTCTCATAAAACCAATCACCTGTGGTGAGAATGTTGCTTTAAAATGCATATGACCAATCAATGTTAACAACTGAACTTCAGCACTTTTGGTGGGGTTTTCACATCAAAAGGTCACTGATGATGAACTTGCCCTTGTCGGGGTGGTCAAAGAGGGTCCCTTCTATTATGAGGAATTCATGCTGCGAGCGCCATATTGATGGCTGGGGGGTGCAGCAAAATGACAGCAGTTTCCTTTTTATTCATAACTGATACAATATTAACTTGCACGCACGCAGAAAGATAATGTATCAAATCTACCAAATGTAAAAACATACATGTACCTTAATATATATACATTAGAAATTTGTGAATCTCAATATACATACCCTTTTTACAATGAATCAGAAAAAATTGCTTAGGGCTCTCTTTGAAAATGCACTTTGACTTCTAAACAGGTTTTCAGACGACAGAAGGCAGGTAAATGAGTAATCTCAACCTTTGCGTTCAGCATATGCAGAATTAGCCTTGAGTTTAAGGTCTGATAAGTCTCGGAGATTGTAGATATAATCTCTTTGTTGTTTATTCTGGTCAGTAGTAAAACACTGGATGTAGGTGCCTAAATCTATTTAGGAGATTCAATTGTGCAAGCCTGGTAGATTGGAAAAGTTGCAAGGGAACAGATGCTATCTGGCCCTTTGTATTAAAATCTTTAGAGGGGATTAGTCATTTGTTCAGCTAAGTATTTTTCAAAGTCATCAGATGTTTTATGTAGCCGCATAACTTAGGTCTTTTAAAGGCACCAGAAGTCTGTGGAATGGAGATGGCTATCTATAGTTCAAGGGAAATAATGGTTAAGCTGACCTTCCTCTATTTGCTAAAATAAGTCAGTGAGAACATGTGCAATCATACTTAAAATTAAAGGTTTAGGCCAGTTATTGCTACCAATGAATTGTGTTTTCAATACTAATGTTTGAACCATGCACCAATGTCAAGACCTACTACAAACAAATCCCAAGAAGAGGTGTGTTTTGAATATGATCTGAAGCTAATAAGGAAGATAACCCCAACCAATGAAAATGGAAGAATTAGGAAAAGATGTGATTTCTTTGAAGAGGTTTAGTCCAATCATATTTGGTGGGTGGAGAGTAATACATGTATCTCGGAGTGTTTTAAATTGTTGCAAAAAGTATGTAAACTCCCGACTGATGTTGTATTGTTGAGACTTTGGTTAGTTGGGTCCTGCAACGTCGTCTAACCACTCCCCGGAGCTTTGTACAATGATCTTGCTTTGTGTTCAACCGTGTACTTGCTTCTTAAGTAGTGGGCCGGATTTTGTTTTGGTGATTAAAGGTCCACCCCCACACCCTCATGACCCTTTGCCTTATTTGCTGTCTTTTAACAAACAGAAGGGCTGTAAATGACAGTTTGCTGAAAAGCAGACTGGCAGAAGCTCAGGGAGAACAGCAGGAATCTTTAGTTGAAACCTCCATTGAACCCCTAGAGTGCCCATACATTATTTATTGGTGGAGCTCAGGTCCCACGGGCCCATGTAGCCTGGCACCTATTTCCACAGAGGCACCAGAGACAGTCCTAGACCATCCGGGACTAATTCCGGAGAAGGAACAGCCCGGTCATGTACAGAGGCTTACCTAATGGGCTGTGAACAAAGTCCTGGACAGAGACTGGAGCAGTCAGCCTCCCGGGCTGCAATTGCTGTTCCACAGTGAACCCGCAGGTACAAAGCAGGCAGGCTTAGCTCCCTATTTGAAAATATTGCCACAAGCAAAACATTCCTGAGGGAAGATGGGCTGGATTGGGTAGGAAAACGAGCACTAACCTGCATCAACCAGGAGAAAGGGAGGATTACAAATGGAGACAGTACGAGAGTGTGGGTTATTTGGGTGGAGTCAGAGGAAGTGGAGGTGGAAGGCCAACAGCCCAGTAGGAGGGACGAAGGTGCAGTGCAGTGTGATGAAGTGAGGTATTGGATAATGAGTGAAAGTGTTACTATTGTGCGTGCATGTTTGTGTTGCAAGTGGGGTGAGTATAGTCAGTGTGACTGTGAAGTGCATGGTACTGGGTGGAACAATGGTTGCTGAGTAGTAGTTGTCGAGAAGAGAAAATACTAGTGGAAGAACGGAGTGTTAGTGGGAGTTGTAGTGTGGAGGAGTGAGTAGTAGCATGGAGTAGGGAATAGTAGTGTGGAGGGGAGTAGTAGTATGGAGGAGGGAGTAGTAGTGTAGAGGAGGGAGTAGTGTGGAGTAGGGAATAGTAGTACAGAGGGGGAGTAGTAGTATGAGGAGGGAGTAGTAGTGTGCAGTATGGAATCATAGTGTGGAGGGGGAGTAGTGGTATGGAGGAGTTAGTAGTAGCATAGAGTAGGGAATAGTAGTGTGGAGGAGGAGTCATACTATGGAGGCGGGAGTAGTAGTGGGGTGTATGTATAGTAGTTTGAAGGAGTGAGTAGTAGCATGGAGTAGGGAATAGTAGTGTGGAGGGGGAGTAGTAAAATGGAGGCAGGAGTAGTAGTGTGGTGTATGGTATAGTGGCGTGGAGGAGTGAGTAGTAGCATGGAGTAGGGAATAGTAGTGCGGAGGGGGAGTAGTAGTATGGAGGAGGGAGTAGTAGTGTGCAGTATGGTATAGTAGTGTGGAGGGTGAGTAGTAGTATGGAGGAGGGAGTAGTAGTGTGCAGTATGGAATAGTAGTGTGGAGGGGGAGTAGTAGTATAGAAGAGGGAGTAGTGGTGTGGAGGAGGGCTTAGCAGTGCAGAGCATTCAGTAATGGTGTAGATTAGGGAGTAGTAGTATAGAAGAGAGAGAGTTGGTAGTAACATCAAAGTGTGAAGGTGAGACCCATAACCTTGTTATGCATGTACCTTAATATATATATATTAGAAATTTGTGAATCTCAATATACATACCCTTTTTACAATGAATCACAAAAATTGCTTAGGGCTCTCTTGCAAAATGAGCTTTGACTTCTAAACAGGTTTTCAGATGACAGAAGGCAGGTAAATGAGTAATCTCAACTTTTGCGTTCAGCATATGCAGAATTAGCCTTGAGTTTATGGTCTGATAAGTCTCGGAGATAGTAGATATAATCTATTTGTTGGTTATTCTGGTCAGTAGTAAAACACTGGATAAGCTAGGTGCCTAAATCTATTTAGGAGATTTAATTGTGTGATAAAGTGAAGTGCATGGTACTGGGTGGAACGATGGTTGCTGAGTAGTAGTTGTTGAGAAGAGAAAATACTAGTGGAAGAAACGGAGTGTTAGTGGGAGTTGTAGTGTGGAGGAGTGAGTAGTAGCATGGAGTAGGGAATAGTAGTTGTGGAGTGGAGTATAGTATGGAGGAGGGAATAGTAGTATAGAGGAGGAAGTAGTGTGGAGTAGGGAATAGTAGTGCAGAGGGGGAGTAGTAGTATGAGGAGGGAGTAGTAGTGTGGAGGAGTGAGTGGTAACATAGAGTAGGGAATAGTAGTGTGGAGGTGGCGTCGTACTATGGAGGCAGGAGTAGTAGTGGGGTGTATGTATAGTAGTTTGGAGGAGTGAGTAGTAGCATAGAGTAGGGAATAGTAGTATGGAGTGAAAGAGATCAGAGGGAAAGAAGAAAAGGAGGTAAGTCAAGGTGGGTGGAGTTGGAGGAGGAGAGTAGAAAGGTGACAGTTGATGGGTAGGAAAGAGTGAGTGTGGATGGCACAATTCCCTATCTCTTCAGAGCACTAGCCACTGGCTAGTGTAGGGACAGTGAGGAAGTTGCTGAGGGAGTCTAATCGGGGATGGCGTACACTCGTTAGGTCGTTATCTCGAGTGTAACTCAGTTGTAGAGGGTAGGAGTCAATATTCTGTAGATACTATCCTGTGGGTTAAGGACGCCGGTTAGGGAGGAGGTTCATTATCAAGATGAGAGAGAGAGGGAGGGATGGCACTAGGCCTCAAAATATTTTAATAAGTAGTCTTGAACCGTCTTTTGAAAGTGGGAGTGATTCGTGTGCCATCTGTGACAAAAGGCATAGTTTGTTAGCGTCTTCCCAGCATTTTGGAAAGGTCTGTGGCAATGACGTGGCGCCCCTATGGTGCTCTGCCAGCCACCATGGCAGCGTCCACCTTCACCACCTGCAGGGCACCCGGCTACTCACCGTCAATGATCCCTTTCAAGGTCTGCATGTCACCATTGGTCGTGACAACCATAGCATCGGTACCACATGCACGGCAACACACCCAGCTTCACGTAGGAATATCAAGAGAGCTGCGAGAGCGCAGTCAGGCTACGGAAAGCGTGATGTTCAGGCTCTTCAATGGCCAGCCACAAGAGTTCTATGCTGCCGGCCATTGCTTCAGTTTGACTGACTCCCCCCTAGCCAGTGGCATACCGACCCCGGCAGGTATGGGGGGCAAGCTGCCTCTGCATAGGGCTCTTTTGAGAGCCTGACCGGGACTTTTGTCAGCGGGACCCTTTTCCCGTTCTACACCTCAATGTGGGCGCCCAAAGGGAACGGTGTCCCGCTGGGAGGACAATGTGTGCTGAGCAATTGCTGCTCAGCACGCTCATTGTCCTGGCAGCAGGACACCTTACCTTTCTGAACAGGAGAGGTGTCCCAATGCCAGGGCAATGTCCCAAGGAGCTCCGGGCAGCAGAGGGGTTCTCACATTGCTCTGTGTCAACAGAGCATTTCAATGTGCGCCATTAGGCAGTGATGGGAGGGAGGGGGGACTATTAGCAGGGACTTTTGCCCCTTTAGAAATGTGCATGGGAGGGAGTGACCAGCAGTGAGAAGGAAAGGGTGCATAATGTTGCATGCTTTTTGATTTATTGTATGACGCTCTTAATGCCCGAATGAAATGGATTTAACCTAGGAGGACTTGTTAGGCTCACATTAATCTGCATGATGTTATTGTGACTTTGCATGCAGGATGGGCAGAATAGAACTAAAGCTGTACTCTTATTGCTCAACATATTCTCTGATGATGTTTATAATGTACAGCTAATTATGAAAGGATAGTTTATTGTGCAATGTGCTTTGCTTCCAAGGCATTGCTACAAATAAAGTATTATTTCAGCACATGAAATGCAAAGGGAAACCTTAAAAAATATCTATATCAACTAAACCTGGTCAGTTGCTTAAATTGTCCACGTCCCAGTTCCACCATTTAACCAAAGTGTGTGATCCTGGGCAGATCTGCAGCTCTGTAAGTTTTTTACTTCAGAGCGTATGTTATTATTATTATTTTGTTTTTATAACGTGCCACATGAAATGGGCCTCAGGGCGCCCAATATATGTTAATATAGCATGCTGTTATTTTTTTGTTAAAAGCCTGACTATAGAGTTGCTCCATAGTCTCGGGCGGATAGCTCAGGTTTTTGCGCACTATAAATAACCTATCATATCATATCATATATTTTTGTTCTGTGTTAAATGTCATTTGCCACTAATGTTACCAAAAAGGTAGATTGGGGCTGGGTGGGCGTGAATGAGACCATATGGAATTGCGTGCACAGCATTTGGGGGGAAAGTAGCAGGACTTTGTTTGTGTTTCGATACCCCCTACTCTTGCAATGCTGATACCCCAGCCCACAATTGATACTCGACTCCCTGCTATGGGGAGCGAGGAGCGTTTCACTTTCCTTGACCCTTAGCTCTGGCCCACTTTGGG
The DNA here is from genome assembly GCA_002915635.3 of Ambystoma mexicanum. NCBI lineage: Eukaryota > Metazoa > Chordata > Amphibia > Caudata > Ambystomatidae > Ambystoma > Ambystoma mexicanum. The sequence continues at coordinate 1,007,997,548 of CM030325.1, read as the reverse complement.
TGACTCTCTCACAGTCACTGCCACCATGCCCAGTATGCTCGCCCATGTTACAGCTCCCCCTATACATTTCACACCTATGCCAGCCGCCTGACAGAAGGATTGCTCACCCTTAGGCAGTTTCAATGACTAGCCCTTGCAGAGTGCAGCCGGCATGAGCACGTCCCTGCAGTGGCGGGCTAAAGCCATTGTGGCAGGATGAAAAGGGTTTATGCAGTGCCTTAAGTGGAACTACAAAATGAGCTGGGGTTCATCAAGGGGGTGTGGCCTAACGGTGGGGGTCCTGCTGGCTCATTAGGCGACGCTCCTTGGCGGCCCTGGCTCAATGGGCTACTGGCACCCCTGCCAGGCAAACTTTTCTAGGGATCAGCACCCTCTCCCCATGCGGGAGATGGTGCAGATCTCTGCATTTGTTTTCTATAGGCTTGCCTGGCAGGGGGCAGCCCTCGCCTATTCAGCATTAATGGTGGCGTTGCCCCTCGCCAGCTGGGGAGGGGCAGAGTCACCATTAAGGCTGAAAGGGTGAGGCCTCTGGAAGCGAGCCCGTTTTCATGAATACTGAAACTCCTGCAAATGCACAGGAGCTTCAGCATTTAGGAAACAAGGCCTCTGCTTCCAGTGGCCTCACGTTTCTCTCCATAATGGTGGCTCCAGCCCACGGGTATCTCTTGCTTGAAGGGATGCCTTGCAGGTGCGGCGCCACCATTATGGATGAAAGGCATTTTTTTCTGAAGCCAGAAGCTCTCACACACTAGCGAGAGCTTCAGACTATAGAAAAAAAGCACTTTCGTGTAGTGGCCAGGGGAGATTTGTGGGCCCTGTCAGAGCCCAGCCTCAAAACGAGATTTTGGAGCCTGCAGGGCCCCGGCCACTTAAAGCCCGGGTTTATGGTTGTAATGCTGCCATATATTTCAAGACAGGCAGCATAAGAATGTTTTCCCAGCAATTCTGGCAGATGATATTGATATTTTATTTGTATCACGCTCATACACTTGTGTTTCAGATATTGCTGCATGTTTTGTGTTTGGTCACAACCGATGCATTCACATGTGCTGTGAATGCTCCTCTTTGCGTCCTGGCATCTATTGACGTTCCTCACACCCTCCCTCTCCACCTCGCACCCTCACTTTCTCCCCTCGGACATTCACCCTTCCCCTCTCCTTCTGCCCTAACTCATGCTCTCTCCTGTCCCCCTGCTATCTCTCCTCATCCTCCCTTGTTATCCCTATGCACCCTCACTCACTGTTTCCCTCGCTATACCCTCAGTCTCTCTTTCATACTTACAACCTTGCATCCGTGACCTAATGCACTCTCAACAACTAATCCCGGCTCACCTTCACTCTCGCACCCCTTACTTTCTCTCCAGACCTTCCTTACTCACACCTACACTCTCATTTACCGTTCCAATCTCACCCGCTCTCGCTCACACACCCTCTTGGTCCGCTTTCCTGGCACCCTCCCTTGGCCCTTGCTCACAGTGCTGGAAATGGGAAAAATGTACTGGGGAACCCTCTCATCCTTGGAGGGGCGGCAGCATGGACAGAGGGGGCGGGACTGAGGGGCGTGGTCCCAGGACTGGTGTATCTCTTCATAGGACTAAATCCTGGTAATTTCCATAAAATCAAAGAGCATTATGGGAACATAAGTCTGTCCAGAATATTGCATTTGAAACATGTCTTATTGTGATTCACTTAGAACCCCTTTTGAGTGGAAAATTGAATTTGGGCTGTTCAGTTTTAACACCCAGGGTCCCTCAATCCCCCTAAAAAAAATGTTTTCTTTTTTTAAATAAAATCGCCCCGTTTCTCTTTGTTTCGGAGTGGCTGGCTTTCTTGTGCAGGTCTCTTTAAAAAAACAGGGGGTTCCACAAGTGTAACACTTTGAGCAGTGACCCTAAATAAGAAAGAATGGGAATAGCAAATAATGAGTCTTTCTGGAATTCTATACAATAATTGCTAGACTCATTAAAGGTTCATTTCAGGAGCACTTCAAGGAGTCACTGATTTAGTCTGTCCTTAAACACCTGAAATTCACAATGCAGACAAAAACGTCCAAAAAGCATTTAGAGTAGAATAAGCATCCATTACGGACTGTGTATTTTTTCGCAAGTTGCAATTTTATCATTTTTTTCTGCCGTTGTCTCTATTACGATCATCACAAAACATTTCATCTCGCTCACTCGACAAAAAAGCATGTGTACAGTGTATAAATGTTTGACCCTAGCACATAAAGTGGCCCTTGATTTCATAGTGCCACAATTAATGCTTTCTTGTAATGTGTCTATCTTTCCTGTCGCCATAGCATGCTGTTCAGGATGTATGTTTGCATGTAACAAGTGTCCAGCGTACAGGATGCCGTGTGAGTGCCTGGCGTTCCCTACGCTACTCTAAATTCTTTAATACACAGTTATGAACCCTCCCAATGGTATGTATTTTGCCAACCTCTGAAGCTTGAAAGTAGATCCATGCAGGTTGACATGTGGCCAACTTTGCACCAGACCTGCAGATGAACTGGCCTGCTGTTAAATCTCAGATACCAGTTTATTGGTATTCACAACAGAGAGTAATTTGCTTTCTGACTTTGAGAACATTCAGACATGTTATTGCTAATTTTACTATAGCCGGTAAAATAGCTCTAGCCAGTAAGATAGCGCAGTGGGTTGAGCGCTCTATGTTGCATTTAGTCTGTGAGATGTAGGTTGCAGGTTCAAATCCCAGCAGGGTCAACTCAGCCTTTTAATACTTCTGAGGTTGTTGAATGAGTGCCAACACAGGTTGGGTCTTATTGCATGTATATTTGCTCTATATAAAGTGCTTTAGCGTAAGTGCTATGTAATAACACATCGTTATCATTTAGCCTTGGACGTATGCTTGCATTCACAGTTATTTGGTAATATGGGCCTATAAATACTGATATTAGCAATACATATGGTGATCCATTCTTGTATGAAAAGTATATCACATTCCACCCCTTCTTCGTGAACCTCGAGTGGGCAGGAGCCCAGCCCGCAACACTTGTCATAGCATCAAGAGATGTTCCCTCTCGGCCGGCACCGAGCATGCAGCAGGGTAAGGTGGTGTGAGCGCTGTGCATCCAGCACCCACACCGGGCTACCACCTTCCTGCAAGATCCCTTGGGTCCCAGGCCGCTATTTAATCTGTGAATTTACCCTTCTTTGCCCCTCTGCTCGTGTTAATACACACGAGGAGCATCAGTAATGGCCGCTGCATATGTTGTGCACTTGGTTGCCTAGCAACTGCGTGACGATCACCGACGCCCATTGGCCCATCGTCTAAATTTCTTGATTCGGCCGTGCCGTAAGGCGTCAGCCGGCCCTCCCACAAGGAACTCCACAAAGGCACAGGCCTGTCTGTGCCTTCATCACTTCCACCGCTTCTTTGTGAACCTCGGGTGGGCAGGAGCCCACCCCGCAATGCTTGTCATTACATCAAGAGAAGTTTCCCCTCCGCTGGCACCGAGCGTGCAGCAGGGTAAGGTGGTGTGAGCCTGGCAAGTTTCGATCTCGGCTGGACAAGTACCGTAGCTACAGTAGAACAAAGGTTTCTGTTCTGCTTGTTCTTAATGCGCTCTGATAGGTATGTGGGATTTGATAGAGACACACATTTGTGCGCTAATGTGAGTGTTTTGTGTGTAATTTTCTGTTTCACGGGAAGCCAGTGTAGCTTTTTCCTAAAGGAGGAGATGTGGGTGCAACCCGATTGTTTGAAGATAGTGCGCACAGCATTATTCTGTGTGACTTGGAGAGCTTGTATGTTTGCAGAGGTGGTGCCGGTCAACAGGCTGTTAACAATAGTCCAGCCTGGAATTTATCAGTGCTGTAGACAGAAGAGCGTAGTTATCAGTTGTTATGAAAGGTCGGACATATTGTATTCGTTTATTGATGAGTCCACAGCATGACCGGGTATTGGAAACATGAGGCTTGATGGAAAGTTCTTCATCCAGGATAACACCCAGTGTTTTCACTTTCCTTAGGACGGTTATGACATTGGCCCTCATTACGACCCAGGCGTGGGACCATGGTGCTAATAGCACCATGGTCCATGCCGGTAACTTACCGACTCCGCCATGGCGGAATGGGGAATTACCGCCCCATTCCGAGGTTGGCGGCGCGGTAATTCCCCATGTCGCCATGGCCCTTCCCCATTCCCATTTTTGCCCCATAGGGCTCAATGGGACTGGGGAAGGCGCTAATTACGGCACCGTAAATTACGGTGCCGTAATTAGCTCCTAGGTCCCTTTGCGGGTTGGTTTTTTAACGCCTGCTAAAATAGGGTGACCAGACGTCCGGGTTTTCCCGGGACAGTCCGGGGAAATCACCTGACGTCCCGGGGTCCCGGGAGTTTTTTTAGTTTATAAACCCCGTCCGGGGTTTTGATTACAGACCTTTTTGCCGTTTTTTTTTGCCGGGCCCGATTTCGAAATCCCGAAATCGGGTCCGGCGCAACTTTTCCTGTTGAGAATGGGCCCCCATTTCCTCCCCTTCCCTCCCCAGCGCTCTCCTCCAATGCGAGGAGTGTGCCTGTTAGCACACCCCCTCCATGACCCCCGCAACGGGCCAACAAAATAGAAGTAGGACTAAAGTCGAATGTGTATTTTTCTTTAGTCCTACTTCTATTTCCATAGACCGTCCGGGTTTTTTTTTTAGAAAATCTGGTCACCCTAGCTAAAAGCAGGCGTTAAAGTGCCACCCACAAAGGGACCTCGTAATCAGGCGTTAAGGGTTTAACGGCGCCGCCACCTTTTACGGCGCTGTTAACCCCTTAACGCCTGGGTTGTAATGAGGGCCATTGCCTGCAATCAGGAAATTGGAGTAGTCTGAAGTTAGCTTGCTCCGAGTGTTCTTGGTGGAGACAATCATCAGCGCAGTTTTATTGTTGTTGCGAGCCAGAGAGTTACATGCCATCCAATTCTGGATGGCTCTGTAGATGTTATTGAGGATTTCGGCGTCATTCTTATATTGGCCACAGAGCTGAATGACAACCCGAGTGTCATCTGCGTAGTTCGTATAATGGACACCCAGGCTGTTCAGAAGATCTAATAGTGGTCGGATATATAAATAAAGAGTAACAGCGACAGGCAAGAGCCTTGGGGAACACAGCAAGTTTAAGAGATGGGAGTGGAGTGGTTGTTGCCAACACAGACCCATATCATGCCAGAGTGGAGCAGTTTGCGACCTCTCTGAGCATTATCACTATTAAGGTGTGGTCAACAAGATCGAAGGCTGCAGAGAGGTCTAGCAGCATGAACAGAGTGGCTTGGTTTTTATCTGCTATGCCAGCTAGGGTGGATTTCAGGTCAAGCATGGCAGTTTCTGTGCCATGACGGGCCCTATAACCGGATTGACGACTGCCCAAGATGTTGTGCTTTTCAACATGATCTTAAAGTTGAATATAAGATGACTTGTCCAAGATCTTCAAAATAAAAGGGACATTAGTAATGGGTCGATAATTGTATTTATTATTGGGGTCAAGATTTTCTTTTTTCATCAGAGGAGTTATCCATGCTGATTTCAGGACATCTGGTACTGTCATGACCGCAGCCTCCAAGGAGTCAGGTTTAGCCCAACTGCCTCGGAAGCTGGGTCACAACTTCATTTCCAGGCACCCATCGGCTCCCATAGGGGCCTTATGGACCTTGTCCTGGCGCCAGTGGCGCCAGGCTCATAAGGGGACTCAGTCCCGGCACAGGACGTGCCGGGCTCATGATGTAAGGAATGGTGCTTGGGTGGACCTACCTGCTGCAGACCATGCTGCTCACTCACCTGCAGGATGAAATCCTCATCCATCCATGGCTGGAACTACTTTACCTCTGGGTGTGGCCAGCACCACTCCCTGGGACTGGATACTGGAACTATTCTGGAAGCTGGGACTTCTTACCTGGGCGAGGCTGCTGTGGAAGGAGACACCTAAGCACTCCAGTAAGCTATTTAAACCACGCCCGATCAGAGCAACGTGCTTCGCGTTATTCTGCAAATAGCAGCAGGACGCTCACCGTGTCAGCTCCAGAGAATCTTCAACTTCTGCATCTGGGGAAGAGAAATCCGCAATCTTACCTTCCGAAATACCATCTTCGTCTTCAGCAGCATCTGAAAAGGGAAAAGAACACCAGGTTAGCACGAGATAAAAACCAGCGCAGCACTTACCCAGTCCATCGGTGCATCTCAAGCCACGGGCTGCAGCTTTCCATTTTTTCCGGCACCCTGTGGAAGCAAAGACATTGGTTAGTAAACCTCCGTGAAACTTTCCTTACCTGCGCTGCATTCTTCTCGCCTCCGCCGACGCTGCTACTCGCATCTGCAAAACAAAAGGACATCATTAAGAAATACAAAACTCCATCTATACGCACGTGTTTTGGGCAGCGCTCATCTTTCTCACTCCTCGGTGCATTCCTCGACATCCATTTTTCTACCCAGCTGCTTCTGCGACCTGAAAAAGGAACAGAGACATTAAGAAGTGCTTTTAACTTCGAATTGACATTTTCTACTTACTTGCCTGCAATACCTTCGCCATTCCATCGCTCTCCGGACCTCCATATTCAAGCAACCGCCGTTCGTGCTGCTAACAACGGCCTAGCTCCAAATCTTCATCCTCTGCAACCAAGAGGCTGGACAATTAACCAGTGAAGTAACTGGCTTCGGCGCCCCTGCACTGACGCAGGATGGAGAGCTCCGCTTTCACCTACATAAGGTGAGCACATTTAGCCTACGAACTACTTGGGAGTACCAGGAAGGGGAGGCAGCTTACCCAGTCAGGCTTATATATCCATATTAACCCCTTGCTCTCATAATTGCAGACACCTCACCCTTCAGATCAAGATCTCCGTGAGGAAAGGGCCTTTCCAGGGTGGCATTCGAGGCCTGTGCGTGACCCTAGAAGACTCCGAGAACCCCCAGCCCAGACCTGCGCCTCCGAGGGATTCAGGTGAGCGTTACAGGTACCGAGCCCTCATTAAATGATGAATTGATCAATTGGTAAGCCATGGAACGAGAAGGTCAGATGATTCTTTTAAAATGCTGGTAGGACAATCGTCCCCTGGACAGGATGTAGCTTTAAGATCCTGAATCACTTTGAGCACCTGTTCCTCTGAGTAGTGAGAGAATGAGAATTGCAGGATTTTTCCTAGGTGGTTGGTAGATGAATGTGCGGTGTGGGCCGAGAACAGAGGGTCCACGTTTTTAAGGGAGTTATTGATGTTTTCCTTGTGAACTGAAATTTTAGATAGAAACCCATTATGAATATCTTGGCACCATGCTGAGGATTGTTTGAGGGAGTAGGCTGGTCTTGAAATTCTACCAGAATCTTAAACAGTTCACCTACATAGGATTGGGCATTTATGATTCTTTTGTTATGGTGAGTGGCTTTAGCGAAGGTGATGAGTGCTTTAAACTCTTGTATATATTTTTTGTAAGCAGAGGGTGTCTGCGTTGGGGTTTTTCTGCCAGGATCTTTCCAGGGCCCTTTTGGATTGTCTAGCAGAGATGATTTCTTCTGACAACCAGGTGTTTTTGTTGGCTTAGGTTTGGTCTTTTTCATTCGCAGTGGAGCTAGTTCATTTGTTACTTGCTTGATAGCATGAGTGAGGTGGTCGACTAACGCAGAGGAGTCAGCAAAATTAGCCAATGGCTGCAGGTTAGATGATAACATAGTGGAGAACTTGGCAGCGGAAATGTTTTTTAAATTCCTTGTCAGTTGACGAATAAGTGGGTAGGAATTGAGTTTAAGGGGAGGATTAGGCAGAGTGACTTCTGCCTAGATTAAAGCATTCTTAGACCAAATACATGGGACCATTGTCAGTTGGGAGATGTCAGCATTTTGCGAAGTAAGCCAGTCAAGTATGTGACCACTTTTTTGTGTAGGTGTGTTGACCCATTGTTTTAAGCCTATAGAGAAGATGGAGTCTAGTAGCCTGGTGCTGACTTTGTCAAGCTGGTTGTCTGCCCAGAGATTGAAATCACCCATTATGATAAGAGGGCTTCTTGATTTAAAGATGTGTGCTGTCAAGTCGAGTAGTTGTTCCTCGAAGAGAGGCGGTACTTGGGTGGCGATAGATTGTGAGCACATTTAAGGATTTGTGAGGAGTGGTTTTAATCGTAACCCATAGGGATTCCCATCCATCAGGTGAAGTGTGAGGCAAGACATGGCAACTGAAGCTTGACTTGCACATAAGCGCAACACCTCCCCCCTTGCCATGTGTACGATCTACTCTGTAGAGGGTGTAATCATCAGGGGTGGACAGCGTGGCTTGAGCGGGTACATTCGTATTGAGCCATGTTTCAGTTATTCCAAAGATGCCCGGGTTATGTTGAGTGACATGGTCCACAATTTCTAGGCCATGTTTGAGGAGAGAACAAATATTTAGCAGTGGCAAAAACAAAACTAGCAAAGGTGCTATGTTTGGTGTTGTGTTGCTGTGAGAGTGCAATGTTTTTTTGAAGCACATGGTGATTACGACCCGGTACAATCGTGAATAGTGAGGAACCAGGTGAAAAACCTACTAGAGCCGTGAAGCAAGGCGTGCAGGTAGCCACCAGAGTAAGCCTCTGTGTCGGAGCGGCGAGTCGGCGAGCTGCGGCGATGACTGGCAAAGAACGGCACGTCGCAGAAGCGTCGGCGCTGAAGCACCTGGACTTCCAATATATGCCTGGTGGTTATGGGTAATGTTGTCTCAAAGACTACGGTACACACACGTGATCATTCTTGGATCGAGCAGTCACACGTGAGAGTTCTTGCTCTTTGACAAACACACCAAAAGTTAGCAGATTAGCAGAGATGTTGCATACAATTGTGGAATCAAAATACTTTGAATTACATCAATTTCGTGAGAGTTGGAAAGAAAGTTCAGCGAGGAGAAATAAAGGCGAAGCAGACAGTCAGCTTGCTGGGAACAGAGGTCAGCTGTCTGACAAGTGATTCCGTCTAAATGACCCCATTTACCCGTTGTCTACATTTTCTGGATTCAGCCGCGCCAGAAGGCGTCGGCCGACCCACCGACCAAGGCACTCCACAAAGGCACAGGCCTCTCTGTGCCTGTCTGGGCTGACCTGAGGCCGCAGGACGCCGAACTCTGCCTCTACACTCACGACTGACCCACGCATGCCGCATCCAATTCCGTCATAGGGTAAGACTACATCAATTCACTGCCCCCATTGAAACCACAGACACTGGGCCTCATTACACGGACGGTGGTAACCATGGCGCTATTAGCTCCATGGTTGCCGCCGGTATTTTACCGAGTCCGCCATGGTGAATGGTGGAATTACCGCCCTATTCCAAGGTGTGTGGGGGCGGTAATTCCCCATTCACCATGGCCCTTCCCCATTCCCATTTTTGCCCCCATAGGGCTCAATGGGAATGGGGAAGGCGGTAATTACGGTACCGCAAATTGCGGTACCGTAATTACTTCCGAGGTCCCTTTGCGGGTCCCGTCCTTAACGGCTGGTAAAACCAGCCGTTAAGGTAGGGTCCCACAAAGGGACCTCGTAGTAAGGCGGTAAGGGTTTACGGCACTGGTACCCTCACCGTTACCGGTAAACCCTTACCGCTATCTGTGTAATGAGGCCTACTGCCTATAACATTCTGGCTGAGAGCCCCCACCACAAGCCTCTTACCAAGCATACTGAGCTGTCCGCCAAGTTCACCCACCAGCCACCTGCAGAGGGTCATCTTGTCTAACGTGCCCGACACCTACCTAGCTCCTTTGCTCTACCTGCCTACATCTGCACTTATCTGCAATGTACCCATTTGTGTCTAGTCAGCTCGATTTTGCTATAGGTTGCTTTGTAGCCTTATGTCTCGCACAATGCATGAATGGTCTCCGCCTTCATTACATTAGAAACGTGCCTCACTGCCTCTAAATCACCTCGAATTGTTGCATTCCATGAGTGCCTACTGTGACTATCATGATTTTATCTCCGGCTGCATTTTAGCCCAAACGTGTGCCCCATAGGACTTTTAAGCTGCCTTGAATTGTCCTTGTTTACCTGAATTAGAAGCGTGCAATTCTGAATTGTCTCAACCTGCTGCTAGCTGCATCCAATACGTGTGTGCCTCACCGTGACGATCTCGATTTTATATCTGGCTGTACTCTAGCCCAAACGTGCGCCCTATAGTACTTTACAACTGCCCTGATGCGTCCTTGTTACTTTTGCCTCTACATACTGTGCCATTACATCTCTATGTATGATAATCACCCCAATACTCTGTATGCCTCTTCAACTTACGCGCCATTGCAACCGGAATGATTGACTGATTTTTGGTTTTGTGACCTTGTATAAAAACCTATTTTGGTGGCTCCGATATCTTCCTTTAAAGCCCACCTCAATGACCTGGACACTAAATGCTCGATTGATACCTGACTCTTAGGCAGTACCACTCTGTCTGCATTCCTCCATCTGATACTGTGCTGACATTTAAGACCCCACTTTAACCTCTTTTGCCGTGGGGGTGCCCGTTATTTTGACTCACCTCTACCGGTTGTACTAGACATATATCTGCCTTAGACTCATATCAGCACCCGCAAACTGTCGTACAATTTTAGGTTAGTCCTGAGTAACTAATGTCTATAATTGCACTTGCTCACCTTGACCGTGTAGCTATGCATGCCTCTACCAGATATCGCATGCCTTACCTCTGGTTAGTCTTCATACTCTTGTCTCCATTATAAAGGCCTTCCCCATCTAGCCCGAATCTCTTTCTGTAAGCGTCAGTACAGAAGTCCCTCCACCATGTCCAAGCATTCCTATACTGAATGCTACATCAAGCCGACCATCTTTCTTCCACCCTTGACTCTCACTGGCAGGATCAAGCCCACTCCGTTCCTTCCCCCAATGATGCCAGTGCCCACCATCCTACCCATCAGAGCCTCACTACAACCCCTAGAAAAGAACACCTATAACAACTATAAAGTGCCATTGGGCATCATACAAGATACAGTGCCCAGTAAACCTGATACTATTCTAGAACCCCTCCCCACCTCACCCACCCCGAATCGCCCATGTCCAACTACAGCAAGAAACACCAGGACTGGAGCCAGACTTGGCAAATCGTACAAAATACCTCTTGCCACTCTTCCTATAAATAGCCCCCAACAACGCCTAAAAAAAGTCCCATCAAAAATCCACAAAGCTTCTAAGAGAACTAGATTGGTATCGACCACACCCGACCTACCCGCCCATAGTAATAGCCCTACTGCTACCCATGGGGCATTGATCAATGCCAGATCCCCGGTAGTGCATGCAGCTGACATTGCTGACTTGATCATAGAAAATAAATTGGACTTCCTAGCAATTACCGAGACCTGGCTTCATGCAGCAGCAGGCCCTTCCCTCCTTATTGCGACCCCAGACAACTATACGATCGTTAGACCTGATAGAGAATCTTCTAGAGGTGGTGCTATTGCCTTTATCACCAAAGCAACATTGGAACTCAGAATTGTCCCACATGCCACTACCAAGTCATGTTAACTAATGACGGTGAAACTCCCCCTCACCAACTCGCGCACGATAACAATACATCTAATCTATAGACCCCCTAGACCTAGAGGCCCCTCTGAAGAAGAAATTATAACCTTGCTCTCCACTAACACAAAGCCCTCTTCGCAAATCCTCATACTAGGTGACTTTAACCTAGGTTTTAATGAACCTACAGACCAATCCGCATTGACGCTGGCTAATTCCTTGGCTGAACTAGACCTCACTCAGAGAGCCCTCCTACCTACACATGCAAAAGGAAGAATCTTAGACTGGTTAGCGGACCTCAACAGTGCAACTAATATAACCTCTATCAAACCACAATCTTGGACTGACCACTTCCTATTGACAGTTAATCTGAAAGGTTGCATACTTCCTCTTAGACAGAACATTATTGCTCCACCCCTTCCGACCAGGAACAAGAAGATTATTACAGTGGAAAAACTTAAGCCTTTTCTCCAACCTCTACTTAAACCTTTACCTGCTTCCTCCGATCCAGCAGAATTAGTGGATCTATACAACAAAACCATCACCAGAGCCCTAGACTCTATTGCACATTTGAAAATGTGCAAAAGTAAACACATGGCACACCTGAATTCCTGGTTCACTCCCAAACTCAAAGACATAAGAAATGAAAAAAGGAAATGTGAAACCACCTGGAAAAATAACCCCTCCACAGCCTGTCAGCTAACTATAAAGAAAACATTCATTTAGCAAAACGTTTCACCTGTAACGATAGGATAGATAAAGCTAATTCTAGTACCAGAGAACGCTTTACCATTTTAAGAGAACTCGAATCTCCCACCCCACTAACAGATAACTGCATCAAGGACAAAAATGGGTGCACCAAAATTGAAGATGCCGTATCCAATAAAATCACTCTGCTCCAAAAATAAATATCTGCTAAAAAAGTTAACCTGCCTCCTTAGGCTAATACTCGCTCTCCCTAAACCGTCTCAGTGCTTCAAATTCACCTCAGTGTCCTCCCAAGAGGTGCAAACATTATAGCCTCTCTCAAACCCTCCAACTGCCACGGCGATACCTGCCCAGCAACCGTCATAAAGGAAGCTGCTAGTGTACTTGCCCCCTTCATCGCCTCATTAATTAACGCCTACTTCCGCACATGCACTGTCTCTACTAACTTGAAGAACTCCTGGGTACTCCCACTTTAAAATAAAATGACACTGGACCCTAGCATCCCCACTAACTTTAGACCCTTCACGACAGTCCCTTTTTTACTAAAGATCATCGACAAAGCAGCCTACAATTAGATACAAACATATCTGGAGACTAATAAGCTACTTGGACTCCATCAACCTGGCTTCAGGCCCCAACATTGCACAGAAACAGCCCTGATCGACCTGAAAATCCAGATTGAAAATGTAAAAGATAAAGGGAAATCAGCCCTCTTGCCTCGGTTGGATTTGTCATCCGCTCTTGATTTGGTTGATCACAAGGTTCTGTATAAGCGCCTCTCTACAGTGGCCCATTTCTCAACATAAGGGCCAGAAACTCTGCCCTTACCAATCCAGAGCCACCATGAGCAGGAGCTCCTTCCATCTACTGCTGGAGCTGCTGACACCAGGTATGTCACGAGTCCCTAGCTACAGCACGAGCGTGCGTCTTGAAGGCAACACGCGGCAAATTATTTAGTAATATCCGCACTGCTCCAGCGTTGCCCAGTGCGGCCTTTCCTGCCAGGATCTGCCCCATTAATGCACTCAAAGTGCATCCAGCCACCAATCGAAGCCCTGAGGTCCACACCATTTAAAGATGGCTGTCCGCCGCATCTTTAGCCCTCCATCCGGCCCCGCAACCCTGCAAACATCGTGATTGGCCCCTCTCTCTATTGGGAGCCAACCACAAGCCAGCAGGTTCCGAACCGGCCCACCTCGAAGGCACTGTGCACTGTGCCTATCTCTAGCCTGTATACGCCACCGAGCATAGGGCTAGATCCCCTGCCCATCTCCTCTGGGGTAACATACCGCCCCTTACAGCAACCTTTTTTCAACTGTTCCAGCCAGCAACCTGAACTGTTTCAAGCCTTCACTGAACCCTGTTCTCGCAGTACGGTATAACACAGACTACTGCTCACATTGTGTAGTGCCTTATGGTCGCTTAGAGACCACTGTGACCACTTGTGTTGTGCCTTATGGTCGCCTAGAGACTACTGTGACATTGTGTAGTGCCTTATGGTCGCTTAGAGACCACTGTGACCACTTGTGTTGTGCCTTATGGTCGCCTAGAGACTACTGTGACATTGTGTAGTGCCTTATGGTCGCTTAGAGACTACTGTGACATTGTGTAGTGCCTTATGGTCGCTTAGAGACCACTGTAACATTGTGTAGTGCCTTATGGTCGCGTAGAGACCACTGTGACCACTTGTGTTGCGCCTTATGGTCGCTTAGAGACTACTGTGACATTGTGTAGTGCCTCATGGTCGCTTAGAGACTACTGTGACATTGTGTAGTGCCTTATGGTCGCTTAGAGTACACTGTGTATTAGTACTGGGTATCAGCACTGTGCACTAGCATTTCTCCGATTCTCTGCGCTAGTACCCTCACTGCAGCACCATTGTGTACTAACATTGCGCACTAGCTTCTCTCTGACGATTTTGTGCGTCAGTTCCCTCTAAACTCAGACATGATAACCTGGACCTTCCTCATTATGTTCCCATTCTGCTGGTCCCCCATGACACCCCTTGTACAGGGCCACACTTTCGCTTACACCCCCAACGGCCTCAGCAGACTAGCCTGCCCCAGACATTATCCATACCCTGCCCCAACCCCTTCCTACCCAACATCAACCCCTTCCAGCCTACTTCCTCCATTGACTCTCATCGCATAGCAGACACCCCCAGCCCCAAGAAGCATCACAAACTACTCCCATCGGCCAACCCACTATCACGAACCTCACTACCAGCAGATCCTATCCCTGCTCAGGATTATCGAGATTCACCCGACTCAGATCCAGAACACACACACCCGCATCCTTCCCCAATCTAGGCAACAAACAAAACATAACCTTAACCAAATCTGCCCCTCACTGCACACGCCCTACACTTCCGACAGACCAGATATCACACGGCCCGATCGCACCCTCCCCCCGCACCCACACCAAAAAATCATGCATCACCACCGAAACCATTAAAGGTGCACTCATCAATGCGAGATCTGTAGTCGCCCATGCCTTAGACATTGCCGACATTATTACCGTCAATGATCTCGACTTCATAGCTATTACAGAGACCTGGCTCCACCCAGCATCTGGCCCCTCTCTATCACTTGCTATACCCAATGACTATACCATCTACCGTGCAGACAGACAAACAGCTAAAGGTGGTGGAGTAGCCGTTATTGCAAAAAGTTCCATCAACATTAGACACATACAAAACCAATCACTGACATCAGCGGAATTACTCACCCTCAAACTATCCACAACGCACACAAGCACTATCACCATCCACCTCATTTACAGACCGCCAGGCCCCCATACTATCCTTTAATGACGACATAGCCCTTCTACTCTCTAACAATATCAAACCTAAACTCTCGACTACTCATCCTAGGAGACTTTAATCTAGGTTTCAATGATGAGAAAGATGACAAAGCTCACACTATCGCCAACACTATTTCAGAATTAGGACTCACCCACCATATCGCACAACCCACACATAACAAAGGCCGCATCCTTGACTGGATAGCTGACCTCAATTGCAACACTACCATCCTCTCCAACACTCCATGCGCCTGGACCGATCACCACCTTATTACCTTCACCATCAACAAAGGCACTCAAACACCAGTGCCCTCCTCCAATGCCCCACCCACACTCACAAGAAACAACAAAAATATCACACTAGAGAAACTCCTCCCGCTACTCCAACCATCATCGACTTCTCACCCACCATGACCAACCCTACTGAATTAGTAGATTTATACAACACAACTATCCTTAAGGCCATAAACACCATAGCACCACTCAAGCTTCGGAAAGCCAACCACGAGCACACCTCAATTCCTGGTTCACCCCCAAACTAAAAACACTCCGCAAAGCCAAAAGACAAGCTGAATTAGCATGGAAACAGTCACCATCCACTATTAATAAGACATCCTACGCACTGGCATCGAACATCTATAAATCAGCCATCATCCAGTCTAAAAAAAAACATGTACAATGAAAAAATCAGCAACGCCAAATCTAATACCAAAGAGCTCTTCAATATCCTGAGAGAACTCAAATCACCCTCCCCCATTCCAGACACTTGCAACAAAGACATCCACTGGTGCACGAACATCCAGGAAGCACTCCTAGGCAAAATTGCCACGCTACAAGCCAAACTCCTGATAAAGAAAGAAAGCCTCACCCTCTCCGATAACATCACCCCCTCTACACACACCCACACCACCCCCCAAAATGATGACAATAACCTCTTTGAGTTTTCCACCATCACCATTAAAGAGGTTGAAGAAATAATCTACTCTCTTAAACCGTCCAAATGCCAAGGCGACACTTGCCCAGCCCCTATCATTAAAGATGCAGCCAAACAACTTGCTCCCTTCATCACCTCCCTCATCAACGCATCTTTCACCTCCAACATAGTGCCCAACAACCTCAAGGACTCCTGGGTTCTTCCTTTACTTAAGAAGAGCCACCCTTGACCCTAATGTCCCCACCAACTACAGACCCATAACGACTGTACCCTTCCTACTAAAAATCCTCGACAGAGCTGCCTATTCTCAGATACAGAACCACCTTGAGAAAAATAACTTACTAGGACTCAGACAATCAGGATTCCACCCCAAACACGGCACTGAGACCGCCCTGATTGACCTTAAGACACAGATGGACAACATTAAAGACAATGGTAACTAGCCCTCCTTCTCCTCCTTGACTTATCGGCCGCCTTCGACCTGGTCAACCCACGACATCCTCTGCAAACATCTATCCTCAGCAGCCAAATTTTCAGATAACGCCAACACATGGATCCATTCCTTCCTTAACAACAGATCCATGAGAGTCTTCGCACCCACAGCCTCTGCCATTCCAGCCCAGTCACTTGCGTGTGTCCCCAGGGCTCCTGCGTCTCCCCCACTCTATACAATGTATTCACGAAACCCCTCTTGACATACTGGACCGCTTGGGTGTCATCTACACCAACTACGCAGATGACACCCAATACTGATCCCTTTAATAGGCGACTACTCCACCGACCTCACTGCTCTCAACAACATTTATTCCATTATCCAAGAATGGATGGCCAAGCATGGCCTATGCCTTAATGACGACAAGACCGAGCTTCTTCTCCTAGGTTCCCAACCCAGACTTAATAAACTCGACAAACTCTATCAAGCATTCACTATAGACGGCAATAACATCATCGTCTCTAACAGCGTCAAAACCCTAGGAATCTACCTCGACTCCTCCCTCACACTGACAAGACAGATCAATTCCATCTCATCAGCCACTGCTTACACTTGTAAACTCATCAATGCCAGCAGACCTTACCTCTCACCATCCAACTGCATCACCTTAGCCAGAGAGCTAGTCCTTTCCAAAGTTGACTACTGCAATGCGCTATACTTGGGAACCAGTCAGAAAAACATCAACAAACTACAAGTCATACAAAACAACGCCTTGCGAGCAGCCTGAACATACCCAAACATGAACACATCTCGGACGCCAGACGCACCTGCCATTGGCTATCCATACCACAAAGAATTGAATATAAAACCATCTTCACTCACACACAAAATGCCTAGCTAACCAAGCACCCAGATACCTATCTGACAACCTCAAGCACCACACCCCAGCGCGCCCTACCAGATCAGCTCAAACACACTGCTTAAATATCCCAAGATTTAAGCTCCAAAAAGCAGGTGGCTCCAGCTTCCCCGTGCTTGCCTCCAAACTTTGGAATTCACTTCCACTCGAGCTGAGATCAGAACCGTCCTTTCACAGATTTAGACACAACACCAAAACTTGGCTTCTATCCAAAGAAACTGCCTAGCCCTACCTCACTAGCATGCACCAAGACTGTAAATTTGTAAATATGTAATCGATTTGTACATTTCTGCTGCATTATTCTTGTTGTATTCATTATTCTTGTTGTATTCATCGCAAGCGCCTGGATGCCCTAGGGCCAGGCGGCGCTATACAAATAATAAACTAAACTAAACTAAACTAAACTAAACTAAACTAAGCAATGGCATGGATCCAATCCTTCTTAAACAATAGATCCATAAGAGCATTCTCAGCTTTGGCAGCCGCCGATCCCATCCCCATACCCTGTAGAGTCCCACAAGGATCTTGTGTATCGCCTACTATGTATGAGGTGTTCACTAAACCATTGTTTGATGATCTGGACCATCTGGGTGTCACCTACACGAATTCTGCAGATGACACCCAGATCCTCATACCGCTGACAGGCGATTACGACAAAGACTTAGCTCTCATAAACAGAATTTACCTCATCGCTCAGGCCTGGATGGCCGCACATGCTCTGTGCCTGAATGATAAGAAGACCGGGCTGTTCCTTTTTGCCACATCCATCAATATAAAAAAACGGAGTAATCAATACCTTTCCTTCAACATCAATGGAAACGATATCAAGGTCGCCAAAGAGGTAAAAACATTGGGTTTTTACCTAGACTCCTCCTTGCATCTGCCCAAACAGGTCAGTGCAACAGCTTCGGCAACAGCATACACCTGCAAGCTTATCCACGCCTGCAAATGCTTTCTTTCCACAAAAAGCTGCACCACTTTGGCCAGAGCTCTAGTATCTACTACTGAAATGCATTGTACTTAGGTGCCAGTAAACATATCATCAATAAACACATCCTGCAGAATAATGCACTCAGAACTGCCTCGGGCATCCCTAGAAGACAACATATATCTGCAACTAGACGTGACATCAACTGGCTCTCCATCAAGGAGAGAATACAACTCAAAACAGCGTCCCTGACTTACAAATGTTTCAATAATTCTGTCCCTCAATACCTCACTAAAAATTCATCAAAATTAACCCTGCTGACCTACCACGTCATCTAACTCTGGATGCCTAAAAGTTCCCAGTGATACACTTAAATAAGCAGGTGGCAGCAGCTCCCCAGTTATGGCTGCTCAACTCTGGAACCCCCTACCCACCACATTAAGATCTATAGATTCTATAAATTCAGGAAAGACACCCAAATCTGGCTCATCTCCAAAGACACATCATACTAGAACCTGTTAACCATCCTTAATTTGAACCATGTATAGTAACTGTACATTCCTGTATTGGCTGCCTAACTGCATATTGCCTAGTGTGTAAATAACATAAACTGTATTTTCATGTATCCCTGTAAGAAATGGTATAGTCCTGTATTACCTTACTGTATACGGCCTTATTTGTAACTAAGAAAATGCATATCCTTGTAATGCGCCCAGATACCTCTGGGTTTGGAGCGCACTATAAATAAAATAAAAAAACAAACAAACAAACAGTGATATCTTAACCATATTTTTCTTAGTGTACTTAGAAACAATGCTATCTGATGCCACTTCCTGTTTTGTCAAGGGGTGAAAAGTCATGTTCCAGTTCGTCTCCCCGGCTTCCACTCGCCCGTTTGCACTCTCCCCTTTGCCAGCTTATACCTATAAATGCAACCTGCAATGAACAATAAACAACAGGACTATTGCCTTTACCAATACTTGTTTTGCTATTCATATTTTAATATATTAGTATAGAAAATGTAACATGTTATTTTTTTGTGAAGAAGGGTAACTTTTTTCGTCTATTGGGAGCATTTGTAGAACATTGTAATATGTAACATTTATAATGTTAAAAACAGATGTACATGTGGCCCTGTCTGCCTGTGGCAAACCAGTGCATGTTTTAGGAACATGGTGTGGTACGGAGACCTTTGTTTTGCTTTGTTCAGTTCGGTGGCTCGCGCCTTGGTTGCCCGAAGGCCTCGGCTTCACAAGCTGCTCTCCTTCTGTCGCAGCTGTTTGGCACTTGCAGCAGTCCGCGCGATTACTCTGCGTCCTGGCAGACGGGGTGACCTCCGGGACGCCTGGGACATTCCTCCCACTCAAGTAGACCCATTCGGAGGGCGTTATGTCGTACCCCTCAATTATATATGATAGAATAAACTGCAGAGGCTAACTTAAAGGGAGGTAATATGGGTGCATGCCCCAGTGCTTAATATGTAAAAGAATAAGTGCCATGGGGTTCTACTACAGCTCGCACAGCTCATTGTGGTTGATGGATGCACTACACCACTTCTGATTCAAGTGAATCTGAGACAATAAGTGCCGGGGCTGAAAGCTAAGCGCCCCGGCTGAGCCCTAGCAAACAAGGCCACAAATTAAGCACTGAGTACTCCGGGTCCCCGCCCTCAGAAGTGAACCTTTTTTCAAAACGTTATATTATATATTGGTACCCGGCGAGGGACAATGTGATTGTAACATGCAATCTCATTGGCCCTCGCCGTGGCATTACCAGACCAGGAATCCCTCTCCCCATAAAGTTCCAGTGGCCATTTTGTTTACATTTTTCCCTATTTTATTTAATGGCTGCCATGGAAAGGGAGAAGGGACTAGTTGTAGTCCCTTCTCCCTTTCCATGGTGGCCATTTTGTTTGTTTACTTTTTGTCATTCATTTTCCAACGGCTGCCATGGAAAGGGAAAACAGACTTTGTTTTTCCTTGTCCGGCGGAAATGTTTGTAACATTTCGTTTTCTGTTTCAAAACGCTGCAGCGTTTCGGAACGGAACAAAAATTGTTCTTGCCCCGGTCTTACGGGCCGGGGTACTTATAGCAATAGGCACCTCGCAGGGCCTGTAACTATGGGCCCCGGTGCATTACCTGAAGTGTTAATGCCCCTCTGCTCGTGGCCTAATGCTTAAGATATCCTCGGCCTATGCTATGGTACGTGCACCTTCCTGGTAACTTCTACTAGGTATCCTCTACCTAGGCTATGGTACATGCACCTTCCGGTAACTTCTGCCAGGTATCCCCTATCTACGCTATGGAATGTGTACCTTCCTGGTAACTTCTACTAGGTATATTATACCTACGCTATGGCATGTGCACCTTACTGGTAACTTCTACTAGGTATCCTATATATACTCTATGGTATGTGTACCTTCCTGGTAACTTCTACTAGATATCCTCTACCTACACTATCGTATGTGCATCTTTCTGGTAACTTCTAATAGGTATACATATCTAGGCTATGGTACGTGTACCTTCCTGGTAACTTTTACTAGTTATCCTCTATCTACGCTATGGTATGTGTACCTTACTTGTAATTTCTACTAGGTATTTTATACCTACGCTATGGTTCATGCACCTTCCTGGTAACTTCTCCTAGGAATCCTGTACATAGGCTATAGTATGTGCATCCTCCTGGTATATTTATATTTATATATTTATAACATGCCGAAAGCATGCAGGCATCAGGGCGCGACAAAGACACTAGGACAGAAGAATGACAGGACAGAACAGTAAGAAAAGGAAGGACCAGGCTCCACATGAGCGCAGAGTAGTAAGTGATAAGGGGTTTCTTACTTGAATAGCGTGGTTTTCAGCTGTTTTCTAAAAGATAGCAAGTTGCTTTCTAGGCTCAGGTTCTGAGGTAACTTATTCCAGTGGGAGATGGCCTTGCTAGAGAATGCTCTGCCTAGACCTGTGGATTTGGCTCTGTGGTGACTGGGATTAAGCAGTCCTTGTTTAGCGGATCTTAAGCTTCGTCCTGGCTCAGACCAGTTGAACTCCTTCTTCAGGTATGCTGGAGCCGTTCCATTAAGGCAACGGTGAACTAGTGTCAGTGATTTGAAAATGATACGTTCAGTCACAGCCAGCCAATGGAGTTCTTTTCTGTCTATTGTAATGTGTTCGCGTTTGGACTTTCCCGAGATGGACCGGACGGCATTATTCTGGATGATTTGACATTGCTTTAAGCAGCTGCTACTGGCTCCCAGTAATAAGGCGTTTCCGTAGTCCAATCGTGACAGGATGGTAGCTCTAGCCAGTGTGGCACTTTTTTTGGTGTTAAGAAAAGGTCTAATGCGACAGAGGAGCCTCTGGTAGTATTGACAGTTCCATTTTAAGTAAGAGGTTTGTGCTTCAGATCCTAGCGATGATTACAGGTAAATACAGAGTGTTGTGACTTTGTTAGACACTGTGATGGACGAGTCTTTTATGCGGAACGAGGAGTAATCAGGACCTACGTTTTTTAGGGCTTTTGTGGAGCCAAATGTCATAAGCTCTGTTTTGCCGCTATTAAGGCACACCCAGTGTGATTTCATCCAGTTTTCTATTGTGTTGTAAATGGCTGATAATCTGTTGCTGTCAGAAGTGTGGTTACCGCACAGCTCCAAGATGAGCTGTGTGTCATCTGCAAAGTTGGTAAAAAAGATCCCAAGCTGTGTGAGAAGGGTGCAGAGACAACGAATGTACAGATTAAAAAGCAAGGGAGAGAAGCTGGCTCCCTGTGGAACTCCTCAGTCCACTGGGCTAGAGTTCGTGGAATGACCTCCCCAAGTAATTTTAGAGTTCCTATCCTCTAAAAAGGACGATACCCAATCAATAGCTTCCTTGGAGCAATTTCCAGCTGTGTCTAGGGCCTCTCGGAGCTTGCCGTGATCTAGTAAATCAAAGGTTGCCGAGAGGTCCAAAAGAACTAGCTGGCCTGCCTTGCCTTTGTCAAGGATGCCTAGCATTTTGGTTGTAAATCAATAATGCTGATTCAGTACTATGAGCACTTCTGAAACCTGATTGTTGTGGATGCAGAAGACAGTGCTTGTCTACGTATTCTTGTAGCTGTTTTGTGGCAATTTTATCAAGGATTTTCAGCAGGAAATTGCAACTGATGACAGGCCTGAGGTTTGTTGGGTCCTGTTGGTCTAGACCAGGTTTTTTTTTTTTTACCAATGGAGTGACTTTGACTGTTTTTAATCCAACAGGGACTTTCTGATCCCTGAAAGAGGCGTTTGTCATGCGACATAAAAAGGGGGCGAAAATGTCTGCGTTATTTAGAATGAATTTGGGGGGTAGGATATTTTCGGAGCAAGAAGTGCAGTTCATGGATGAAAGCGTATCCAGCATATCTTCTACCGAAACGGGCGAGAAGAAAAATTTGGGAATGTTAAGTTCTGGATTCCCCTCCCTAGTTTGGTCCAAGGGTAGTGTTTCTAATAACTTACAATTGATTATATTATCTCTGGCTTTTGTGATTTTGTTGGCGAACGCTGTTTGGGCCTGTTCGCAGTCTGCCAAGGTTGGTTGGAAAGGTGGTGAAAGAGTCAGAGGTTTTTTAATGGATTTTAAGATTTGGAAATGTTTGCCTGTCCGAGTTTGAGGCGCCAGTGATTTGGTCATTGTAGTAGTTCTTTTGGCTTCAGTTAATTTGCTCTATACAAAAAGTCAGATATTTTCCAATTTTCTTTTTTGGACTCGGAAAGGGGTTTAATGCCATTCTCTCTCCAATTTTCTTTTTTCAGTTTTGAGTGTGGCAAGTTCAGTTGTGTACCAGCTCTGGTGGTTGGGTTAGGCCGGACTTGTTTGCTTTTAAGTGGAGCCTGCATATCTAGAAGTTCCTGGAAACGGCTGCCGAATATAGAGGTGATGAGTTCACAGGGATCATCATCAGTGGTTTTATCCATGATATGTGTAATAGCTTTTCTTAAAGTTTCTGGAGTGATTTTCTTCAAATTCCTACTTTGGATGGATTTGGGAGAGTTATCAGAGTAGTTAACTTCTACTAGGTGTCCTCTATCTGTGCTACGGTACGTGCACCTTCCTGGTAACTTCTACTAGTTATCCTCTATCTACGCTATGGTATGTGTACCTTCCTAATAACTTCTACTAGGTATTCTATACCTACGCTATGGTTCAAGCATCTTCCTGGTAACTTCTCCTAGGAATCCCCTACGTAGGCTATAGTACATGCACCCTTCTGGTAACTTCTACTAGGTGTCCTCTATCTATGCTACGGTATGAGCATCTTCCTGGTATCTTCTACTAGGTATCCTCTATCATTGCTATGGAACGTGCATCTTCCTGGTAACTTCTACTGGGCATCCTCTACCTATACTATGGTACGTGCACCTTCCGGTACCTTCTACTAGGTATCCTCTACCTACGCTATGGTATGTGTACCTTCCTGGTAACTTCTATTAGGCATCCTCTACCTACTCTATGGTACGCGCACCTTCCTGGTAACTTCTACTAGGTATCTTCTACCTAGGCTATGCTATGTGCACCTTCCTGGTAACTTCTACTAGTTATCCTCTATCTATGCTATGGTACGCACACCTTCCTGATAACTGCTACTAGGTATCATCAACCTACACTATGGTACGTGCACCAACCTGGTAACTTCCACTAGGTAGGCTCTACCTAGGTTATGCTGCGTGCCCCTTCTTGGTAACTTCTACTAGGTATCCTCTATCATTGCTATGGAACGTGCATCTTCCTGGTAACTTCTACTGGGCATCCTCTACCTACGCTATGGTACGTGCACCTTCCTGGTAACTTCTACTAGGTATCCTCTACCTACGCTATGGTATGTGTACCTTCCTGGTAACTTCTTCTAGGTATCCTCTATCTACGATATGGTATTTGTACCTTCCTGGTAACTTCTACTAGGAACCCTCTACCTACACCATGGTATGTGCACCTTCCTGGTAACTTCTACTAGGTATCCTCTACCTATGCTATATTATTTCCTCCTTCCTGTTAACTTCTACTCAGCATTCTCTACCTACGCTATGGTATGTGCATCTTCCTGGTAACTTCTACTAAGTATTCTCAATCTATGCAATGGTACATTCTTGCCCCCCCCACCTTTCCTCCCTTCTTACTTTCTATACCCCTTCACGTTCTCTCCACTCTGCAAATCTTTTCCTTCTCCCTCCTCCTCCACCACCCTGTGCCCCCTCCCGCTTCCGCTCTTTCCAACTCCTCGCTCCCTTCCACTGGAACCGCCTCCCCCTCCACATCCGCTCTTCTCCCTCCTACCCTTCCTTTCGCTCTTCTCTAAAATCTTATCTTTTCCATTCCCCTCCCTAACACCTTCTGCTTCCTCTCCTACCTCTCCCACCGCCTCATACCTTACCTCTTACTCCTGTACTTACTTACCCTCTCCATCCGCTCTTCTCCCTCCTACCCTTCGTTTCGCTCTTCTCTAAAATCTTATCTTTTCCATTCCCCTCCCTAACACCTTCTGCTTCCTCTCCTACCTCTCCCACCGCCTCATACCTTACCTCTTACTCCTGTACTTCCTTACCCTCTCCATCCTCTCTGCTCCCTTCTACCCAGCCTCTGCATCTTATCTAGTCTTATTCTTTCCTCTCTTCCTCCTCACACCTTCTCGCCTTCCCTCTTACTTCCTCTTGTACCTCCACTAACTTCTACCTTTCCCTCTCTCACCTCTGTCCCTCTCCACTCCCTCATCACCTCAGCAATAGTGTAATTGTTCCTTATACAGTTTTCGAGTTGTGATTCAATTGCCATCTTATGCTTGTTATATTTTTCATTGTTCTCATGTAAAGCACTTTGGATTAAAGGGCTATATACATTCAATAAAATACAAATTTAAATACAAGCACCTTCCTGGTAACTTCTACTAGGTATCCTCTACCTACACTATGGTACGTGCACCTTCCTGGTAACTTCTACTAGGTACCTTCTACCTAGGCTATGCTACGTGCACCTTCCTGGTAACTTCTCCTGGTTATTCTATACCTACACTATGGTATGTTTACCTTCCTGGTAACTTCTACCAGGCATCGTCTACCTGCGCTATGGTTTGCACAACTTGCTGATAACTTCTACTGGGCATCCTCTACCTATTCTATGGTACGTGCACCTTCCTGGTAACTTCTACTAGGTATCCTCTACCTACGCTATAGGTTGCGCTCCTTCCTGGTAACTTCTACTAGGTATCCTCTACCTACACTATGGTACGTGCACCTTCCTGGTAACTTCTACTAGGTACCTTCTACCTAGGCAATGCTACGTGCACCTTCCTGTTAACTTCTACTGCGTATCCTATACCTATGCTATATTATGTTTACCTTCCTGGTAACATCTACTAGGCATCCTCTACCTGTGCTATGGTATGCACAACTTCCTGATAACTTCTACTGGGCATCCTCTACCTACGCTATGGTACGTGCACCTTCCTGGTAACTTCTACTAGGTATCCTCTACCTACGCTATGGTATGTGCTCCTTCCTGGGACCTTCTCCTGGACATTCTCTACCTTCGGTATGGTACGTGCACCTACCTGGTAACTTCTACTAAGTATCCTGTACATATGCTATGGTACATGCACCATCCTGGTGACTTCTACTAGTCATCCTCTACCTATGCTATGGTATGTGCACCTTCCTGATAACGTCTCCTAGGCATCCTCTGCCTACACTATGGTACGTGCACCTTCCTGGTAACTTCCACTAGATATTCTCTATCTACGCTATAGTATGTATACCTTCCTGGTAACTTCTACTAGGTATCCTCTACCTACATTATGGTATGTGCACCTTCCTGGTAACTTTTATTATGTATCCTCTACCTAGGCTATGGTAGTGATGGCTGGAAGGTTCAGAATGAATCTTAACCTCTGGCATCGCTCTGGGAAACCCTCCAGACCACAGTTCTTCGCCTGCCAAGCCATTACAAAAGGGGAAAGACCACATGCAAATCAGGCTTGGTCCACCCCCAAGAGGGTAGTCCAGCCCGAACTGCTAGGTCACATCCCTTCTACACGAGACCACAAGCATCCCCAGACATGTTTCAGCCTTGTTGGGTCATCAGTGAGGAGTAGCTTGGGTCTCTAGGCCCAGCAGGCACGGGACCCACGTCTGGGCATACCCGTCCCACTCGGGGTGACAATAGCAAAACAAAAAGAGGTGATGGCTGGAAGGTTTAGAATGAATCTTAACCTCTGGCATCGCTCTGGCCAACCCTCCAGACCACCTTTCTTCGCTGCCAAGCCATTACAAAAGGGGAAAGACCATATGCAAATCAGGCTTGGTCTCACCCCAAAGGGGTAGTCCAGCCCGAACTGCTAGGTCACATCCCTTCTGCACGAGACCACAGCATCCCCAGACATGTTTCAGCCTTGTTGGGCGTCATCAGTGAGGAGTAGCTTGGGTCTCTAGGCCCAGCAGGCACGGGACCCACGTCTGGGCATTCCCGTCCCACTCGGGGTGACAATAGCAAAACAAAAGAGGTGATGGCTGGAAGGTTCAGAATGAATCTTAACCTCTGGCATCGCTCTGGGAAACCCTCCAGACCACAGTTCTTCGCCTGCCAAGCCATTACAAAAGGGGAAAGACCATATGCAAATCAGGCTGGTCCCCCCCAAAGGGGTAGTCCAGCCCAAACTGCTAGGTCACATCCCTTCTACACGAGACCACAAGCATCCCCAGACATGTTTCAGCCTTTTTGGGCGTCATCAGGGAGGAGTAGCTTGTGTCTCTAGGCCCAGCAGGCACGGGACCCACGTCTGGGCATACCCGTCCCACTCGGGGTGTTTGTTTGTTGTATTAATTTGTATAGCGCTCCAGACCCATAGGTAGAAGGGCGCTTAAGGAAGCGGTTACAGGCATGAGATAAACATTTACATGGTACCGCAATTTACATAGATTACAAGGTATAGGCAGCAGTTACATAAAATGTAGGCAAGGTGGTGGCCTTAGGGAGGTGAAGGTCTTCGAGGTGAGGGTAAATGCTATTCTTTGTTCAGTAACCAGCCAATAACCTGTTTCCTAAATATTGGAAAGGACTCAATAGTTTTTAATGTTGAATGGAATGGTGTTCCAAAGTTGGGAGGCAAGCACTGTGAAACTAGCACCACCTGCTCTTTTTAGGGCAAATCTAGGCACTGACAGGCATAGGGAGTTGGAAGATCTGGTGGTTCTGGCGGCGGTTTTAAGGTAATTTATTGGTGAGGTACGGTGGGGCTAAGTGGTTAAGGGACTTGTAAGTGAGGCAGATAGTTTTGAGGTCAATTTTTTGCTGTATGGACAGCCATTTACACGCTTTCCTGGTTGTGGAGATGTGCTCTCGCTTCAGGGATGTTCAAGGGCTGCGCGTAGGGCATTGTTTTGGAGAACCTGGAGTTTGTTGATTATGGATTGGTTGGCTCCTAGGTACAGGCTATTGTAGTAGTCCAGTTTGGACTGAATGAGGGCTCTGGCAAGAGTTAGGCAACTGTTGGGGGATAGGAAGGGTCTGCTAGCCCTGATAAGCTTGCCCGTGTAGTCAGTGGCTGAGGCGGTTGCGTTAATTTGTTTAGAGAGGTTGGTATTGGCGTGTAGGTGGAAGCCTAGGGTTTTCACACTCTTAACAATGGGGATCGTATTACCATCTATGATAATGTTATTGTAGCAAGGACTGAGTTTTGACAGGTTGTTGGGGAGCTGACTAGAAAGAAGCTCTGTCTTCTCATCGTTCAGGCACAGGCCGTGGGTGGCCATCCAAGCCTGAATGATGGAGAAGATTTTGTTAATCCGGTGACGTCCGCATTGTAGTTGCCCGAGATGGTGAGGAGGATCTGGGTGTCATCTGCATAATTTGTGTAGGTGACACCCAGACGGTCCAATTTGTTGAATAGCGGCTTTGTAAATATATATACAAAGTGGGGGAGACACAGGAGTCTTGTGGAACTCCGCATGTGATGGGGATAGGGTCCGCTGCTGCTGTTGTGGAGAAGACAAGCATGGTTCTGTTCGACAGGAAGGATTGTATCCATTAGGAGGCAGAGGAGGAGAAGTGGGCTGCGCTAGACAGGTGGCTGCAGAGGATTTCGTGGTCGACTAAATCGAAAGCCGCTGAGAGGTCTAAGAGGAAAATGATTGTGGCATTACCTTTGTCTTTGATTTCATCAATCTGGCTTTTGAGGTCAACCAGAGCAGTTTCTGTTCCATATTGAGGTCTGAAGCCAGATTGACGTATGCCTAGCAGTTGGTTCAATTCCAGGTACTCCTGAATCTGGATGTAGGCGACTCTGTCCAGGATTTTCAGCAGGAAAGGGACAGTGGTGATGGGTCTATAATTAGTCGGTATGGCTGGTCTAGTGATTGTTTTTTTGATAGAGGAGGACCCAGGATTGTTTTAGGTTGCTGAGGACAAGGTTATTAGTGAATGAGAGGTTAATTAGCTTGGTGATCAAAGGGGAGAGGTCTCTGGCTGCGTCTTTTATTATCTGGACAAGACAGCTGTCCCCTTTGCAGTTAGATGGTTTTACGGAGGTGATGATTTTTTGGACTTCTAAGATAGTTACTTTTGGAAGGAGAAGGCTATATTATCTTTGATAGGAGTTGGTGAGCTAAGAATTGGGTTGGTGGTCTTGTTGCTGAAGAGTTGTTGACGTTTGTCCTCAATTTTAGTTTGAAGTCCTGTGATTTTGTTGTTGAGGGCATTATGGATGCTGGTGCACCAGGGTTTATCTTTTGAAGCAGGTGTCTGGAGGCGGATTGGATTTTCTATATCTTTTAGTATTTTAAATACTTCTTTGGTGGAGGAGCCTGCCTGATCGATCCTAACGTTATAGGCATCTTTTTTAGTGCAAATTATCTCACTTTTGTAAAGCGTGGAAATGTTCTTAAGGTTGGACTTGTTTTCAGGTGAAGGGTTGGTTTTCCATAGGAGTTCTGATTTGGCCTTCTTTTTCCTCAGTAGTTTAAGTTCATGGGTGTACCACGAATTCAAGTGGCTTAATGGTTTGCTTTTACGTAGTTTCAAAGGGGCAATGGTATCAATGGCAGTACCCATGGAATTGTTGAAGGTGTCAACAAGTAGATTTAGATCAGCATTGTCCGGTAGAGCGTTAAGGGTAGGTAGGACCAGGTGTAGTAGGGCTTCGGCAGTGATGTTGCGTTTGTTTCTGGTTGGGCAGGCTGGTGCCATGGGGCACATTTTAGGAGCCGCGTGGCTGATGTGAATATCGAGGGGGATGAGGTAATGATCCGTCCATGTGAGAGGTTGGGGGTCCTTGCACGTGGCAATGCAATTAAGAGTAGCTACTCAATCGATAATTATGCCTTTCTGGTGGGTCGGTGAAGTACTGAGTTGAGTGAATCCATGCTCAGTTAGGGCGTTTGCTAAGGATGTGGCTGGGGCGTCCTTGGGGTCGTTGTAGCCGAGATTGAAGTCTCTGAGGATAATGGTTTGTGCTAGTGGCTTGGCATTTTCACTGATGAGCGCGGTGATGTCTTCTTCGAAGACTCCAGGGGGACCTGGGGGTCTATATATAAGGTGTATGAGGTCAACCAGAAACACTTGTGTATAGGCGCATTACAAATGCCATATCATATCATATCAAATGCCAAATGCCATATAGTGTAGAGTGATAGTGCTTGAAGGAGAGGTTTGTAGCTTGACTGTGAGTAGCTCACAGGATTTCACTGATAGGGAGGAGACTAGTCTGCAGCCTAGTAGTGATTTAGAGATGATTGCTACGCCTCTTCCTTTGCCATTAGTTCTGTCAGCTCTGAGGATGGAGTAATTGATGGGAATAGCTAATGATAAGTGTGGTCCTGATGCCTCATGTAGCCAAGTTTCCGTTAGGGCAAGGAAGTCGAGATCATTGGTTAAAATGGTGTCGGCAATTTCTGTTGAGTGTGCGGCCTGGGATCTTACATTGAGTAAGGCTCCTTTAAGAGGGAGTGGTTCAGGCTTATTGGGGGTCTTTAGGTTCTTTTTGTTTTGGTATTGAATTTAGTGGGGTGGATGCTAGTTGTATGGGGATCCTAGTGCCTAGTCTGTTGTTGCGGGCTGTGTTATCCGGGTAGGTTGAACATAAGAGTTTTGGAGATTTCAGAGTGGGAGGCACAGTGTGGCTTGGGGCACTGAGTCTGCTAAGATTGGGAGTTTTGTTAGAGATAGTATTGTCTGGGGAGCTGTTGTCTACAGAGGAGGTAGGGTGAGGGTAGTGATTCAGTGGAAGGGTGGCTGGGAAGGTAGGAAGGGCATAGGGCAAGGGATTGGGTGGTGCCTACGACATCCAAGATTGGCTAGGCCATCGTTGAAGGTTATGAAGTTGTTACCGCTGCAGGGTACATAGTCCGGCATGATGCAAAAAGGGAACATGGTGAGAGTTAGCCAGGTGATCATGGTCTGGGCGCAGGGTTGCACGATGCAGGTGAAGTACACTTTGGGCTGGGTTGCAATGGGGTGGTGCCTAGATTGGAAAATGCCTGCTAAGGTTGGCTGTTATGAGGCTGTTATGAGGCCACAGCTAGGTGTGCATGCTAGGCAGGCGTAAGTAGGCACATAGAGACACAGAGATGGGTCACTAAATCTGATAATCAGTATGGTGGGTGGCTAGTAGGGCTTCCTCTAACAATAGTTGGGCAGTAAGGCAAGGGGTAGCCTGGGCTAAGAGCATCAGAACATATGCAGATCAGCATAGGTTAAGTACAAGGTCCTGCGTGGGCAGATCCGCAAAGACTGAATACAATAGTCTAGCGTGGGGCAGCTTAGGGCTAGGTGTAACAGGATACAGGCTATAGGGTAGAAGAGTATACGCTAAATTTGTTAAGCCGTTGGGTGGCCAATATGTTCAATGTCATGTCTAGAGCGCAGATGGCTAACACACTAATGACTAGGGCACAGTAGGCAGACGTTCAATGCGTTGAATAGAAAGAATGCAATAATGAAATGCAGACGTGCTGGCATCAAGATTCGAATTTAGCGCAGGAGGCCTAAAACACCAAAGATTAGACAGTCTGGAGCACAATGGAGGCACAAAGGCCTACTGTAATAGGCTAATAGACTGTATCAACATGACAATAGCAAAACAAAAGAGGTGTTTCAGCCTTGTTGGGCGTCATCAGTGAGGAGTAGCCTGGGTCCCACTCGGGATGACAATAGCAAAAAAAAAGAGGTGATGGCTGGAAGGTTTGGAATGAATCTTAACCTCTGGCATCGCTCTGGGCAACCCTCCAGATCACTGTTCTTCGCCTGCCAAGCCATTACAAAAGGAGAAAGTCCATATGCAAATCAGGCTGGGTCCCACTCTCAAAGGGGTAGTCCAGCCCGAACTGCTAGGTCACATCCCTTCTGCACGAGACCACAAGCATCCCCAGACATGTTGCCAGTGGTACAGATTCATTCAAAACCTTCCGCCCATCACTTTTGTGGTCACAGTTTGTCTCACTATGTGAGAGAGGTATGCCCAGACGTGGGTCCCTTGCTCGCTGCGCCATAGGGAACCAAGCTGCACCTCACCGAGGAGGCCCAACAAGGCCGAAACATGTCTGGGGTTGCTTGTGTTTCCGTACAGAGGGGACCTGGCCTAGCAGTTTGGGCTGGGCTGCTACCATTGGTGGCATACCAGACTGATTTGCGTATGGCTGGACCCCTTTTGCAATGGCGCAGACGGGCTAAAAAACAGTGGCGTGGAAGGTTTCCCAGAGCGTTGCCAGTGGTACAGATTCATTCAAAACCTTCCACCCATTACTTTTGTGGTCACGGTTATGATACGTGCACCTTCCTGGTAACCTCTACTAGGTATCCTCTATCTATGCTATGGTACGTGCACTTTCCTGGTAACTTCTACTAGGTATTCTCTATCTACGCTATGGTATGTGTACCTTCCTGGTAACTTCTATGAGGTAGCCTCAACCTACACTATGGTATGTGCACCTTCCTGGTAACTTCTACTAGGCATCCTCTATCTAGGCTATGGTACGTGCACCTTCCTGGTAAATTCAACTAGCTATCCTCTACCTATGCTATGGGACGCACACCTTCCTGGTAACTTCTACTAGGAATCCTCTACCTACACTATGATATGTGCAACTTCCTGGCAACTTCTTCTAAGTATCCTCTACCTAGGCTATGGTATGTGCACCTTCCTGGTAAATTCTACACGGTATCCTCTATCTATGCTATGGTATGAGCACCTTCTTGGTAACTTCTACTAGGTATCCTTGATCTACGCTATGGTGTGTGTACCTTCCAGGTAGCTTCTGCTAGGCATCCTCTGCCTACACTATGGTACGTGCACCTTTCTGGTAATACTACTGGACATCCTCTACCTATATGTAGGTACCTGCAACTTCCTGTTAACTTCTACTAGGTATCCTCTACCTAGCACTATGGTTCATGCATATTCCTGGTAACTTCTACTAGGTATCTCTACCTAGGCTATGTAATGTGCACCTTCCTGCTAACTTCTACTTGGTATCCTCTACCTATGCTATGGTATGTGCACCTTCCTGGTAACTTCTACTAGGTATCCTCTACTTACGATATGGTACGTGCACCTTCCTGGTAACTTCTAGCTATCCCCTACCTATGCTATGGTATATGCACCTTCCTGGTAACTTCCACAAGGTATCCTCTACCTATGCTATGGCACGTACACCTTCTTGGTAACTTCTACTATGTATCCTATACCTATGTTATAGCACGTGCACCTTCCTGGTAACTTCTACTAGGCATCTCCTACCTACGCTATGGTACATGTAGCTGCTTGGTAACTTCTACTAGCTATCCTTCGCCTCCATTATGGTGCACCCACCTTCCTGGTAACTTTTACTAGGTATCCTTTGCCTACGCTATGCTATGCACAGCTTCTTGGTAACTTCTACTAGGTATCCTCTACCTCCGTTATGGTATTTGCACCTTCCTGGTAACAACTACTAGGTATCCTCTATCTATGCTATGGTACATGCACCATCCTGGTAACTTCTACTGGGCATTCTTTATATACGCTATGGTACGTGCACCTTCCTGGTAGCTTCTACTAGGCATTCTTTACCTACACTATGGAATGTGCACCTACCTGGTAACTTCTACTGGGCATTCTTTACCTACACTGTGGTACATGCACCTTCCTAGTAACTTATACTAGGTATCCTCTATCTATGCTATGGTACGCACACCTTCCTGTTAACTTCTACTAGGTATCCTTAACCTACGCTATTGTAGTACCTACACCTTCCTCATTGCTTTAAATCTGTCCATTGATGCTTCAGCAGTTGTGCATGTTGCTGTGTGGCTGCAGTTGTACATGTTGCTGTGTGGCAGCAGTTGTGCATGTGCATGTTGCTGTGTGGCAGCAGTTGTGCATGTTGTTGTGTGGCTGCAGTTGTGCATGTTGCTCTGTGGCTGCAGTTGTGCATGTTCCTGTTTGGCTGCAGCTGTGCATGTTGCTGTTTGCCTGTGGTTGTTCATGTTGCTTTGCTGCTGCAGTCATTGTGAGGCTGCAGTTGTGCATGATGCTTTGTGGCTGCAGTTGTTGCATGTTGCTGTGTGGCAGCAGTTGTGTATGTTTCTGAGTGGCATCATTTGTGCATGCTGTTGTGTGGCTGTAGTTGTGCATGTTGCTGTGTAGCTGCAGTTGTGCATGTTGCTGTTTGGCTGCAGTTGTGCATGTTGCTGTTTGTCTGCGGTTGTGCATGTTGCTTTGCTGCTGCAGTCATGTGAGGCTGCAGTTGTGCATGATGCTTTGTTGCTGCAGTTGTGCATGTTGCTGTGTGGCAGCAGGTGTGTATGTTTCTGAGTGGCAGCAGTTGTGCATGCTGCTGTGTGGCTGTAGTTGTGCATGTTGCTGTGTAGCTGGCGTTGTGCATGTTGCTGTTGGTTTCAGTTGTTCATTTGCTGTGTGGCTGCAGTTGTGCATGTTGCTTGTTGGTTGCAGTTGTACATGTTGCTGTGCGGCTGCAGTTGTGTGCAGCTGCAGTTGTGCATGATGCTGTGTGGCAGCAGTTGTGTATGTTTCTGTGTGGTAGCAGTTGTGCAGGTTGCTGTGTGGCCGCTGTTGTACATGTTGCTGTGTAGCTGCAGTGGTGCATGTTGCTGTGTAGCTGCAGCTGTGCATGTTGCTGTGTTCATGTAGTTATGCTGTTGCTGTGTGGCAGCAGTTATGCATGTGCTGTGTGGCAGCATTGTGTGCATGTTGCTGTGTGGCTTCAGTTGTGCATGTTGCTGTCTTGCTGCAGTTGTGCATGTTGCTGTGTTGCTGCAATTGTGCATGTTGCTGTGTGCTGCAGTTGTGTGTGTTGCTGTGTGGCTGCAGTTCTGCATGTTGCTGTGTGGTAGCACATGTGCATGTTGCTGTGTGGCTGCAGTTTTTCATGTTGCTCTGTGGCTGCAGTTGTGCATGTTCCTGTGTGGCTGCAGCTGTGCATGTTGCTGTTTGTCTGTGGTTTGTTCATGTTGCGTTGCTGCTGCAGTCATGTGAGGCTGCAGTTGTGCATGATGCTTTGTGGCTGCAGTTTGTGCATGTTGCTGTGTGGCAGCAGTTGTGTATGTTTCTGAGTGGCATCATTGTGCATGCTGTTGTGTGGCTGTAGTTGTGCATGTTGCTGTGTAGCTGCTAGTTGTGCATGTTGCTGTTTGGCTGCAGTTGTGCATGTTGCTGTTTGTCTGCGGTTGTGCATGTTGCTTTGCTGCTGCAGTCATGTGAGGCTGCAGTTTTGCATGATGCTTTGTCGCTGCAGTTGTGCATGTTGCTGTGTGGCAGCAGGTGTGTATGTTTCTGAGTGGCAGCAGTTGTGCATGCTGCTGTGTGGCTGTAGTTGTGTATGTTGCTGTGTTAGCTGCCGTTGTGCATGTTGCTGTTTGCTGCAGTTGTTCATTGCTGTGTGGCTGCAGTTGTGCATGTTGCTTGTTGGTTGCAGTTGTACATGTTGCTGTGCGGCTGCAGTTGTGTGCAGCTGCAGTTGTGCATGATGCTGTGTGGCAGCAGTTGTGTATGTTTCTGTGTAGTAGCAGTGGTGCAGGTTGCTGTGTGGCTGCTGTTTTACATGTTGCTGTGTAGCTGCAGTGGTGCATGTTGCTGTTTAGCTGCAGCTGTGCATGTTGCTGTGTTGATGCAGTTATGCTGTTGCTGTGTGGCAGCAGTTATGCATGTGCTGTGTGGCAGCATGTGTGCATGTTGCTGTGTGGCTTCAGTTGTGCATGTTGCTGTGTTGCTGCAATTGTGCATGTTGCTGTGTTGCTGCAATTGTGCATGTTGCTGTGTGACTGCAGTTGTGCGTGTGGCTGCAGTTCTGCATGTTGCTGTGTGGTAGCACTTTTGCATGTTGCTGTGTGGCTGCAGTTTTTCATGTTGCTGTGTGGCTGCAGGTTTTCATTTTGCTGTGTGGCAGCAGTTGTGCATGTTGCTGTATTCCGAGAACCTCGGCGGCCCATAGAGCCAATGTTTGCTCGGAAATACTTTAAGACGAGATAGCTGCACCCTTGAAATGGATGGGGGTGAAGATTTGTTACTCAAGCACCAATCAATAAAGACAACTCAATGGTTTGGCAAAGGGAGTCAGTTTAATGGCAAGTACGAGAAAATGGGGAGTCATGGATATCAGCAGTGATGCGATCGTCCTTTTCGCTTCAACTCAACAAACTTCATACAAGTTTAAAATTTATACTCAAAACTCATCATAATTGACATGTAACACTCAAAAGTTAATATGCATTTCTATTGGTTAATAAAAGGTAGCTTTGCTATAGGTACTATATCTGTATATGGTAACAGAGTGAGGGGATTGGGTAAACATTGTCAGGTGGGCATCTAAGTCCTTCCTTCAAAAATGAATACTGTAGACGTCACTAAAAGTACAACGTCTCATTGGTTCTACTAACTATAGGACTCTAGATTATTTGGTCCATTGTGATTGGGTTGGGACCAACCCCATGCATACTTTTTCCACTTTGCTTAGCAGCACACAGAATGATCAGTCAGGTGTGAGGTGCCCTTAGTTACCGAGCCACAATCAATCATTTCTCTAGTAGCTATGTGTCAATTAGTTCACTGTGGTTGGCCTCGAAACTGCATCTTCTGTCTGGAAAAGTTCTGATATCTCTGCCTGGTCCCGTGCAAGCGTAGGTGTGAACCCTAGCTTCTTCTTGCTCGGCTGGTCACATGCTTCCCACACCGTGAACTTGTCTCTTTTCTCTCAATTTGTGTATTTGATTCTCATTTAGCCCGCCACCTGCCTACATCTTCTTATCTCGACCTTTCAGGGGCAGGATATTCTGGACTTAGTTTCAATTAGATGTAGCTACTGTTCGCCTCGTCTATTGGTATGACCTTGGCAACCCTGGCACGAGTTGACTCTGCCGAGTTTCGATTCAACCATCTCTTCTCGTTTTGCTGGAATATGAATCTTTTTCTCATTTGGCCTTTAGTAACCTGGGTTGATTCTGCTTCTTGTGCAAAGTAGAAATACACTTATAATACTGTGCTCCATTTTGAGGTATATTATGTATAATGGCAATTGCCGCACTAGTCTTCTACTTAGCATAGCAAGCCACATTGTTTTCTTAGCTTTCTTGCAGTTCCAAGAATATTTACAGGTGTAAACTGATTACTATCTTCATCTTGCTTACAGCTTACTTCTTGTATTTCGACATCGTCCTTTCACTTTAGGTTCACGATATCCTTATTCATGGTGTTTTGTCTCTTTCTGTCATTCTCGGGTCATCATTTCTTATACCTGTGAGTCAGTCCGGGCTCTTGTGACGTCACCATTCGTCTTCCATTAAGACCTTTTTGGTTTCTTCCGGGACTGTACTTAGGTAATCATCATCTCGTCTCATTTGTTGGTAGGGTTTCCTCACTGGATACCTTACTGTCCATGGTTTTCTAGGTACTGGTACTTTAATAGGTGCTGTTTTTCCTATAGCAAAGGGCAGAGACTACTGCGGCTCTCTGCTGGTTTATTTTCTCATCATACGTCACGTATCTCGGTGTGAACGTTCCTGGAACTTCAAAATGGATGATTGAAGTGCAGGCTTTATATGGGACCTCCTCTACACTCCCCCTTCTGGGTGACTCATCGACAACTTTCACTTCCGTCTTTGGATTCATCTTACTCGGTTCTTCTATATTCATCTTCACTTCATCGCCTGGGTTCATTCCTTCTTCATCTTCTGGATCAATACCTGATGGTTTGAAGAAGTGTCTCTTTGGAGTCCATATCTTTATTAGTCCTTTGAAGCTTCCTGTGGTCTTTACATGTTCATCTTTATTCCATGTCATCAATTGACATTGTCCATTTGGGCTGCAGTAAACCCATCTTCCCACATAGTTTCGATGTTTCCTAGAGTAGAGAAACTTTGTTCCCTCTGGTGCTTGAATGCTAGCCTTCACAAAGTATCTTATTTCTTCATCAGTCAGGTCTTTGGTTTCCATCATGGCTTGACGTCAATCATGATCTTCATCCCTATGACTTTCTTTGCAGTTTTTTGGCATTGGGAAATTATTATCTTAATGACACAGAAGCCTAGTAATATCATTACTAGCAGGGCTCCAGGGAACTTGAATGCATCTGCCATCCATTGTGGGTGCGATGAGAACAGTGATCCAAACCAGCTGTCATCGTCCACTTCGTCAGTTTCGTCAATCATCTGGTTCTGCAATTCTGGCAGAATACCTATGGCCTCTGTTAAAGTTCAATTTTCCTCATCGTGAGAAGGTATAAATGTGCACTATGATTCTCTGATTTTTGAATAAACTCCTCCATCCATAGCTGTGATCATATCAAGTATATATCTGTTCTGGAGAGTCATCAGTCGGGTGGCTCTTAATTCTTCTTTGATTGCGTTGAATCCTTTTATGGTGGTGTTGATGGTCTGCAGTAACTCCCATCTGGTTATCTGCAACCATTTAGTGTTTGCTCCAACTTGGACTCTTGGCATAAAATAGTAGTGAACACTGATGAGGTGAGGCTGAACAGCCTATGTTCATATGGAATTGCATGAAAGACTCTTCAGATTTGGCAAATAAGTCATTTTCTCTCTTCATTCAAGTTAGCAGTTCCACAGATCTCTTCTTCCTCAAGTGAGCATCTGCTTTCGGGAAACTGTCAATATTCAGGCCACTTTCCGGGATCACCAGTGCTGGAACGTGGACATTCACTATTGTGCACATGCCTCCCCAGTTTTTCGGCAGTCTTGTATGCCTTGGATCCACATGCCCAATAATGATCCATAATTACTGCAGTTCCATGTACCATTCCTGGAGCATCAAAAACTCGTCCACAATTCTGATTTTCTCCCATCTTCCTTGTGCCATTATTCCTGAAGCAGAATTTTGGGTTCTCTAGTGGCACTATCTGCAGGGGTCCTCCTCTGTGTTTACCCATGTCAGCAGTTTTGCAAGCTTTGGCCATAATGGCTTGCATCCATTTCGCACTATGTTGATGGTAGGCTTGTAGTGACCGAAGACATCCATGCTCGGCATATGACTACTCCTTGCTCCATCATTCTGTGTGAAAGCACTGTTCCCAAATTTGCATTTGGCATCGGTTCTTCCATCTCTGAGCTTCTTCTGGAGTTTTTCCTTAGACATTTAGCTTCTGGTTTGCTTCTTTTCTGATTTCTGCTCCTTTACCTCCAGGCTTCTCGTATCTGATCACAATGTGTTTCGTCTTTCCATTGTTTCTTGTCTTTATGTCCTGGACATAATTGTCTTCATTTGGATCGGTTGCTTCAGTTGCCATTTCAGTGAGGCATCACTACCCATGAATTGGCCTCCTGTTTTGCACATTGCTACATGTGAGAGACAGTGTGCTGTCTGAACATCAATTTCTACAGCTGCGAAGATCTTGGAATTTCCCATGCTGTACGGTAGGAGTGCACAAATAAAGCATTCCCCTTCTGAACTCTGTCTTCCAACTTCTTTCATATGCTGGTACCAAATGTTGTTTCCCAACTGTGCTGTGCTGTCCAAGTAATTGTTTAGTTCACTGTCATCTCCGTGTATGCTTCTCTTGATACTTATTATTTTCCTGCAGTTTGCTATCACTACATCCCTGAATGCATCTGTATGGCTCCTTCTTGCCGGAGGGTTCTCAGGTATCCTGGTACATGGCGCAGGCTTCCTCATCTGTGTCATTTGAGTAGATCGAATTATGGCAGTTGTTAGGGAGAATTCTCATCTATGGCTAATTTGCCTCACCTAGTGAGTCCCCCAGCAGCTTTGCCGGACTTCTGGAGTTTATTTTTTTCCACTTGGTAAGAGTGAGAGCTTTTTCCCCACTCTTACCTGTGTTTTGCTATGTGTTTCTACCTGTTTTTGTGATTGTGCCGTGGCACAGGGTTGTCTTTGAAACTTCCCTCGACTCCATTTCTGAGACGACTACCATCCACCAGAAAAGGGTAAAGTTACCATTAACTTTACTTAGTCAATCTACCACAGATCCAGTACACCCCATCTTCCATGGAGTACTGGAAAGGGTTAATTCGTATCCCTTTTTATCTGTACCTCCTAGAGCATTGTTTCGGTCTTTTAACATTTAGACTTGGCTGATGGTAGTGGTATTTATCCTAGCTCTTCTACCGCGATTATATAAGATAAACATGGTACTTATTATAGTCTCAAACATAAACCCGCTTGACCAAATCGTCTTTCTTTTGGCTCCGGTTGGGTTTATTCACCATTTCTTTTTGTTAAAGTCCTTCTTGTGTCTTACTTTGCGTGGCAAACTAGGTTTGCCTTCTTTGTTCACTGTCTTTTGGCGGGCTTCTGCTCAGAAGCCCTCCTCAAGGCGCCTGGGTGTCTAGATGGGCTGAATGTGAGGGAGGGGTGTAGTCACCCCTACACAGGGTATCCTAGGAAACCCAAGTTGCACTTTGTCATGATTGGCCAGGGTAGTTGTCCGGGCTGGACAACCCCCCTGCTGGGTGATTGACAGCCAGGCTGTGTGAATGGGTTTTTTCACATAAAAGGCAGGTCTCTTGGGCTAGAAGTCAGAGAGTCGCCACTGGAACTACAAGGAACCGAAGAGAAGCGGAGAGAACGACGGCTGCTGCAACTACCCCGTCCCGGTGAAGCCCTGCTGCAGTCCTGAGCTATCTTCCCTTCAACGACTTAGAGAAGATCCAGTCCGGAGTCTTCTTCCCTTGAGCTTGGTGGGGATAACCAGCTCATCTTCCACAGCCAGAGGATCCTCTTCCTTGGTCGAAATCGCTGCACGTTGCTGTAGTGGTCCGGATAGCCACCTGAAGAGCCTCTCCTGTTTTTAAGGAGGGCACCTTTTATTTCTTGTCGCTGCTGCCGGCTTCATCCCTGTGTGGTGCAGACCCCCTTCAGACGTCCTCCTTCACAACGAAGCTCCAGGAATCGTGGGTCTGCGGGAAACCAACAGGAACAACTGCAGGGCACCAGCTGCACCATTGGAACAAGGTACTGTGTTCTACTTGAGGAAACTGGGTGAATCCCTTTTCTTCATTTCCAAGGCTTGCCTTGTCTTCCTCCTTCTTATAACTTTTTGCTTCCGAACATTGACAATATCGAAGTACTTTTGGCTACGTTGAATCGTGAACTGTCTGACTGTGTGATCTTCGGCAACAGGCCCCAGTGTCTTTTGACCCTGGGTCCAGCCCTTTGACTTTTGAACTCCTGTCTCTGAGTGTTTCTTGATTTTGCCTGACTAACCAAAATATTTCCTGTGATTTTTGCCTCCAACTCCCCCTGGGTATCTCAGGTGCTAAGTGTGTTTTTGCCCCGGAGCATTTCATGTCACGGATACGTGTTTATTTAGTAGACCGAACTGTCAAAAAGTGATCGCAATCGTATTCGCGGTAACATGTTTTGTTCATAACACCGGTTCATTCAAACACAGGGTACTTACCTTGAGAATTACTGTACAAAGTGAATTGGTTAGTTGTAGTATGTTTAACGTGGGGTTTTTATTTGAGTTTAATAGAAGTGTTGTGTTTATAACGAATGGTTTAAAAATAAATGTACTTATATTTTTCTACCTGAAACCTTGAGTCAGTGTTTGCTTGAGTCACAGTAATTGTGGTCCCTTTGTGTAATCTCTGCTACTGCTCATATACTCTTGAGATAAGCCTGGCTGCTCTGCCACTGCTACCACTCTGACATAGTAGTCCAGGCTTGTACCAAAGGTAAAACTTGTATTGCCACCTGTAGTCTTAATTGTGTGTAATGGTCCCTAAGGGCACTGCACACGATTCTGCCTAACCCTGGTGTACAGCGGTGAGGATTTGGAAGTAGAGTGATTGCACTTAGAGTGCATCTATTACTTGGGTTCAACTAACCACAAGGCTAACACCACTAATTCTATTTAACTAAGAAATCATGTCAAATATGGAAAGCTACACTGAAGAGAGTCTTTTACTCTATACTGCTGAGGTTCTGGGAACCCTGTGTAGGATAAGAATATCTCTGGTAAAGGAAAGAATCTGAACTGTTTGCAAAGTTAATGGGAAAAAAGTCTGGAGAGTGGTCAGAAGGACCTACCACTCCAGCAAATGTGGATGTTGATGTTTCTGATTCTGAGAGTGTTAATTGTCAAGAAGTAGATGAGTCATTGCTAGGAAACCCTGCAACTCCTTTGCCTGCTCAGAATGCACAACCTCTGTCCACAGGGACCCCCACAGGTCCTACACTTACTCTTGAATTTATTGCACTTGAGAAAATGAGACTTGAATTGGAAGTGAAACGTATTGATGCACAAACTGCCATGAAACATCAAGAGTTAAGGCTCAGAGAAATGG
The DNA here is from genome assembly GCA_002915635.3 of Ambystoma mexicanum. Classification (NCBI taxonomy): domain Eukaryota; kingdom Metazoa; phylum Chordata; class Amphibia; order Caudata; family Ambystomatidae; genus Ambystoma; species Ambystoma mexicanum. Next base: position 1,007,955,588 of record CM030325.1, on the reverse strand, counting down.
AGCTGAACCATGAACTAGAAATGAAGAAATTGTCTCTAGAAAATGCTTCTCTCCCAGAGTCTTCTAGGTCTTCCAGCCCTAAGAGACCCCATATGCCAAAGGAAATGATTAGTATGTATGAGACTAAACTTGATATTTTGGATTGGTTAGCAATGTTTAAGTACAATCATGAGATTCAAGGTATCTCAGGGAATCAATTGATTCTTTGGCTTTTCTCTAGGCTCCTCCCTGTTGCAAGTGATGCTGTAATGGAGTCGGGGGAGGAGGATAAACAGGATTATGAGGTGTGTGAAACTAGCATTAATAGCTAGGTTTGGGAAGACCCTTCCAGTATCTTAAGAGGTTTTAGAACCCTAAAATCATGATGGTACCTTGGGCTACCTGGGTGTTGTGAATTTTTTGAAAAACTTAGATGGTTGGGTTAAGGGTTACAAAGTGAACACTTATGAAGGTTTGAGCAATCTTGTAATGTTGGAGTCTATTTTTGATGTCTGCTCTCCTGAGCTTAGACAGCACTTGGCTGATTCAAAGGAGATAGATCCTAAGAAGATAGCTAAGGCTGCTGACTTGTGGGTTGCCAACAGGGCCACTCACAAGGATTCTGGGGCTACTCAGAAGAAGTATGAGGGGAAGCAGCCAAAGAAAGACAACAAAGAGAATTCCAATAATTCCAATCCAAAAGAGGGCCCAAAGCATAACCAGGGTAAGCCACAAGGTAAACCGAATCAGGCTAGTGTACCACCGGGTTCCACACCAGATGGAGGCCAGGGCAAACCCCCATTCCAGAGAGCATTTGGAAAATGCTTTGTTTGTAGGTTGCCTGGCCATGTGAAAGGAGATCCCAAGTGTAAGGGTAAACCTTCAAGGATCAACACTGTCTCCTTAGCCTTCTCCCAAGTGGATGAAGTACCTATGACCAGTGGAAACTTTCAGCTACTAGCTGATGAGCCCATGAGAGTCTCAGCTAGTGTTTCTTTAGTGTCCTTGGGTCTTTGGGAACAACAGAACATAGATGTCTATAACTCAATCCCAGATAATACTAAAGAGTATTCTAAAGATAGTGTTCTTGTGAATGGTCAGTAGACCTCTGCCATCAGAGGCACGGGAGCCAGCATAACTGTGGTTGATGAATGTTTATTCAAAGTGGAGGATGTTGCTAAGGCACCCAAGCACTTCCCTGTGCAAATGGTTCCCCAGTTATCAGCTCTCCTCCAGTGTAATGACATGACTGTCAGAATACCTGTAAGTGTGCAGAATAACGAACCTGGGAGGGTCCTGTTGGGTAATGACCTTAAAACTCTTGGAGTTGTGTCCAGCACCCCCAGGCTCCCCAGCAGAAGGAAGCAGGAGCTCACAAGGTCTGCAAGGGACAGAACCTTCAGAGGGCCTCCTGGGGACATGATAGAGGAAGCTATCACCTCAAGTCCACAGGACTTACTTACTGCCATTGCAGGACAAGAAAAGACAAAGGGAAAACCTAAGTCTGCCAGCAAGAAACCAGCAAGCACTCCTGTGCCAGAAGGACATCTCCGAGACTGTCCAAAGTCACACCTGTGACTCCCACACCAGCTTGAGGCTGAGTGTGAGGTTCAACCCTGTATGGTCAAACTAGATACTGAGGAATCAGATCTAGAAGAGGATGTTACCTCGGTAGGAACAATCTTGACCCTGTTGACCATCCTGAGCTGCAGTCTTTACTGGCAGAAGGTGGACCCACCAGATAAGATTTCAGTAAGGGACAAAGAGAGTGTCCTACCTTGAAAGGTCTTCGCCAACAGGCAGCTTCTCAGCTCAATGGCTGAGCCAGCTGGGAAGTATAGGTTGCACTGGGAAGATGGCTTTCTTCACAGTGAACCAACTGAGTCAACCCTTGGAGACTACAAAAACTTGTAGTACCTCTAGTGAACTGACTCCAGTTTCTGCAGTTAGCCCATGAGGTACCTTTGGTTGGTCTCTTAAGTTTTAAGAAGACCAACGAAAGGCTATCTCTGCACTTCTACTGGCTTAAGATGGGTACAGAAGTAGACAAATTATGCAGAAGCTGCCACACTTGCCAAACCTCTGGCAAGAGTGGATCCAAGAATGTGGCACCCTTAGTGCCTCTCCCAGTGGTGGGAATTCCTTTTGAGAGGGTTGGGATTGACATTGTTAGTCCTCTTGACCCTCCCACAACTTCAGGCAACAGGTTTATCCTGGTTGTAGTGGACCATGCCACTAGATTTCCTGAAGCCATACCTATGAGAACTGTTACGGCTCTGGCTGTGGCTAAGGCCCTACTTGGTATTTTTACCAGAGTAGGTTTTCCTAAGGAGGTGATATCTGACAGGGGATCACATTTTATGTCCCACTACATGCAAACCATGTGGAAAACCTGTGGAGTCCCCGACAAGTTCTCAACTGCCTAGCACTCCCAAACCAAAGGGCTGGTAGAGAGGTTTAACAGAACTATGAAGAGCATGATAGGTGCTTTAGAAGAACCCCTTAGAAGAAAGTGGGACCTTCTACTGCCATGCCTTCTCTCTGCATATAGAGAAGTCCCTCAGGAGGGAGTAGGATTCAGTCCCTTCGGAATTCTCTATGGCCATCCAGCCAGAGGTCATTGGCACTGATTAAGGAGGGGTTGGAGACTGCACCTTCCCCCAAGCCAGTCAGAGTGACTCACTATGGATAGGTCTCCGGAGGAGAATGTCACACATGATTGCAGAAGCAAGTGATAACTTGAAGGCTGGTCAAGCTCTTGTCAAACATTGGCATGACCAGAAGGCTAACATGGTTGAGTTTACTCAAGACCAGCTTGTTCTTGTAATGGTCCCCACAAGGCAGAGGGCCTTGAAGGACAAATGGATAGGGCCTGCAAGGTTGTGGGTAAACCTGGAGAGGTGAACTATCTGGTGGACTTAGGCAATCTTAAGGAGGCGCCAGAGTCTTTTCACACAAACGTTTAAAGGCTTTATGTCTATAGATTCTGACATAGGAGCTTTGCTTCTAGCTTCAGCTCAGGAGGAGGAGGAGAGTGAACCTCTGCCTGACCTCCTCAGAGGCTTACCTTTAGATTGAGCAAGTGGAAGGAGTTAATCTCTCTTCCAGTCTCACATCTGACCAGCAGGATGAGTGCAAGTTTACCGTTGAATCAGTTTGCCTCCCTGTTCTCACTTTCACCAGGCTTGACCCCTTGGGGCCAGCATGACATACACACTGGTGTCTGTTTGCCTGTCAAAAGCAGGGGTACAGAATGTCAGACAATGTCAGATACCACATAAGGAATGAGGTCAACAAGATGCTTGAACTCGGGGTACTAGAACCCTCTACTAGCCCATGGTCTAGCCCAGTGGTGCTTGTACCAAAGACAGGATCCAAGGAGTTGAGATTCTGCGTGGACTACAGAGCTCTAAATGCAGTCACCACGAATGATGCCCATCCTTTGCCTAGGACAGATTAGCTGGTGGACAAACTTGGTGCAGCCAAGTACCTCAGCACATTTGATCTAACGTCAGGCTATTGGCAAATAGCCCTGACAGACCATGCCAAGGAGAAAACTGTATTCTCCACCCCAGCTGGCCTCTACCAATTCAAGGTAATGCCTTTTGAATTAAAGAATGCACCTGCTACATTTCAGAGGATGGTCAATCAAGTTCTGAATTGGATGGAGGACTTCTGCATGGCATACTTGGATGACATTGCAGTGTTCAGCCCCACATGGAAACAACATGTTGAACATCTAGGTTATGTATTGCAGGCTCTTGAACAGGCCCATCTGACCATAAAGGCAAGCAAATGTCAAATTGGTCAGAGTTCAGTGGTCTACCTTGGACATGAGGTAGGAGGAGGTGAAATAAGGCCATTGTCTAGCAAAGTACAAACTGCACAAAACTGGGCCACCCCTACTACTCAAACCCAAGTGAGAGCCTTCCTAGGTCTCACTGGGTATTATAGGAACTTCATAGAGAACTATGGGACCATAGCTTCTCCCTTGAATGTCATCTCCTCTCCCACATTTCCTAAAAGGGTCAGGTGGAATGAGGAGTGCAATCAAGCCTTTGAAGGTCCAAAGAAAGCCCTTTGTCAACTCCAGTCCTAAGAGCGCCTGACTATCACCAACCCTTCATTGTACAAACTGATGCTACTAATGCAGGTATAGGTGCAGTCCTTAGTCAACTGGATGAGAAAGGTAGGGAACACCCCATTTGTTTCATCAGCAGGAAGTTAAAGGATCCTGAGACAAGGTGGCAACAATAGAAAGATTGCTTTGCTATTGTGTGGGCATTGAGAGGTTTAGACCATACTTGTATGGATCTACCTTCACTATTCAGACTGACACCAACCCTTGAGATGGCTGATGCAAATGAAAGGGTAAAACCCAAAATGACTCAGATGGTCAATCTGCCTACAAGGATTTGATTTTTCCATTGAGCACAGAGCAGGAAGTCACCACCAAAATGCTGATGGTCTCTCTAGGATGTGTTTAACCGACTAGAGGTATGAGGTCCATCCAGGAGTGGATTAAATCCTCCTGTCCCTTGGTCTGGGGGGGGCGCAAGTGTTAGGGAGAATTCTCATCTATGGCTGGTTTCCCTCACCTAATGAGTCCCCCAGCTGCTTTGCCGGACATCTGGAGTTTATTTTTTTCCACTTGGTAAGAGTGAGAGCTTTTTCCCCACTCTTACCGGTGTTTTGCTATGTGTTTCTACCTGTTTTTGTGATTGTGGACTCTGAAGTACACCACTTCAGTAGCCCCCTTCTTTTTGTGTGTCACACAGCACCTTCAGTGCCGTGACACAGGGTTGTCTTTGAGACTTCCCTCGACTCCATTTCTGAGGCAACTACCGTCCCCCAGAAAAGGGTAAAGTTACCATTAACTTTACTTAGTCAATCTCCCACAGATCCAGTACACCTCATCTTCTATGAAGTACTGGAAAGGGTTAATTTGTATCCCTTTTTATCTGTACCTCCTAGAGCATTGTTTTGCTCTTTTAACATTTAGACTTGGCTGGTGGCAGTGGTATCTACCCTAACGTTTCTACCTCGATTATATTAGATAAACGTGGTACTGTTCTTGGCTATTATATTAGCCTCGACATAAACCCGCTTGACCAAATCGTCTTTCTTTTGGCTCTGGTTGGTTTATTATTGTTAAAGTCCTTCTTGTGTCTTACTTTGCGCGGCAAACTAGGTTCGCCTTCTTTGTTCACTGTCTTTTGGCAGGCTTCTGTTCAGAAGCCCTCCTCAATGCACATGGGTGTCTAGGTGGGCTGAATGTGAGGGAGGGGTGTAGTCACCTCCTATACAGGGTATCCTAGGAAACCCAAGTCGCTCTTTTTTCATGATTGGCCATGGTAGTTGTCCGGGCTGGACAACCCCCCTGCTGGGTGATTGACAGCCAGGCTGTGTGAATGGGGGTTTTTCGCTTAAAAGGCAGGTCTCTTGGGCTAGAAGTCAGAGAGTCGCCACTGGAACACAAGCGGAGAGAACAATGGCTGCTGCAACTACCCCGTCCCGGTGAAGCCCTGCTGCAGTCCTGAGCTATCTTCCCTTCAACGACTCAGAGAAGATCCAGTCCGGATTCTTCTTCCCTTGAGCTTGGTGGGGATAACCAGCTCATCTTCCACAGCCAGAGGATCCTCTTCCTTGGGCGAAATCGCTGCACACTGCTGTGGTGGTCCGGATAGCCACCTGAAGAGCCTCTCCTGTTTTTAAGGAGCGCACCTTTTATTCCTCGTCGCTGCTGCCGGCTTCATCCTTGTGTGGTGCAGACCCCTTCAGACGTCCTCCTGGCTAGGAATGTTCGTATCCATACTGGCATTTGTCTAGTATGTGGCTCTACTGTGGAAGTTGCACTTGTCCCTTTCGCTGGAACATATGTGTTTGTCCATGGTGTCTCTGTGGGTTTATTCTCTAAATTCTCTTGTCCTTTTCGTGTTCTGGTTATGAATGGCAAAATTAATCTGCTCTCAGTTGTGTTTGTGCAAGAACCTTTTCCAGGCTTGACTTTATTTCCATAAGTGCT
>CM030325.1:1007884423-1007949564 GCA_002915635.3 Ambystoma mexicanum | reverse complement strand
CGTTATGAACGTTTTCGTGGAGGTCATTTTTTTCAGATGGAGATTTTAACAATATTATTACAGAAGGACTATAGGATAGAGAGAGAGTTCAGGCAAGACAAAAAGTTTTCTGGCAATACATTTCTGGATAAAATACCGGATGATTGGATAGAGATGACTATGGACAGTACATAGGCTAGTGACAATCCTATACTATGGATACTCACTACCAATGTTTTGAATGGAACCGTCAGGGATCTGGTCAGGGATACTTTCTGGGACAGACTGCTGGGCACACCGGACTGGTCTGGTTCCACGATCAGCAAGGCGCACTGGACACCGCACAGCAGCACTGGACAGCAAGGCGCTGTGGTCTACACTGCACAGCACGACTGTACTGTATCTGCAATGGCTCTCTGGTCTGCACAGCACTGCACGGCACCAGGTGGGGTTTAATCTGCCCTTCTGGTTATGAAGATAATTCTTTGGCAGGCAAGCAGTTACAGCACAGCCTGGCTGCTCTTTGGTTTCCCCTTTAAGTTGAGGGATTCGTTCTGGAAGGTATGCCCAGCTGAAAGTGGTTCAGCTATGCTCTGAGCCTTTCTGCTTGCAAAGTTTCTGTGGTCTGGAACAAGGAGTATGGATGGATCTCCTTCAGAGTGCTTCGCCAAATTCGGGATGGTGGGTGGATCAGTGTCCTTTTCTAGGTCCTCAGCTGTCTCTGTTTATGTGTTTGATAAAGGGGTGTGTATGTTGAATTATCCTAGGTGCACCACCTAGGTAGTCTATTGGCTAAAGTCTGCTCTCTCTCTTGATTGGAGGAGAAAACCGAGTGTCATACTGATGATGTGGTTTATGAGGCAAAACATCCTCCCTTTGCCTTTTGCACATCAAATGTCTTTTTGATATAATACATCTTTACATGTCTACAGTTACAATCTTGATACCAATAACATACATAGATTCCATATTTGTGGAGCAAACCTCTTCCAATCCTCATTGTATGAAGTTTCATGCTTCTGACATAAATACAATTGCTATAAAACCAGAATTTTCACTGTGCCTTCCCTGAACATTGCACAGATTTCTGGCACCTCTTAAAATGTGCACAAAAAATCACATTAACACTGCTACTAATTGTACAATTTTACAAATTCGCACAGTCCTTTATTAGTCTTTTTCAAAAATATGCTTTCTGTGCATTGTGAATCAACAAAAATTTCTGGCTCCACCTCCACCTCCATCTCGAGCTCAAGAGCAATCCCTGCCTTCCTCTGGCAGAGGCCACTGTGACACTTTACAATCTGCATACCTTTCAGCCAAGAAGGTCCATTGTGTCGCCTAGGAGCAGCCCCAGTGCCCCTCCTCTCTTAATCAACACCTGAATGTGAGTCCTGGTCCAGAGAGCAGAGGAGTGCCTTGCCCAGTGGGGAGTTGCTTTGTAGTTTGGCTTGCATAGGCTTACTTTAAAAGTCATTTTGTTAAGTTTTTCTTGTTGAAAATAAACTTGCAATTTTAAAACAGGCAACTAGAACTCTAATTCCAGTCTCTAAACCATGGAGATTAAATAGTGCAACCTATATTACTTTTGATAACAGGTCACTTAATTTATAGACATTTGATTTCAATTGCACAAGTTTAAGCTTCTGATGCAACTAATGACAGCTTTCATACTGCGCCATATTTTGACAGATTTTCACAGGCAAACACACTTTACTGTGGATATTTTAATGACAGATTCGCTTTTCCTGACATTGTGTGTTCATAATGATTCCTTAAATGAAGTGACAGGTAACACCCAGCAAGTATATTGAGATGTTTGTGGTGTTTTGTTCCGAATTTTGTATTTTCAGCAACCAAGAAAAAGGGATTTAAGAGCAATTTCTGGTTTCTTGCAATAAAGCACTGCCTTTCCTGCAGTGTTCATGTTTCCTTGGTAGCAGCCCAGTAACATGTTCCATCAGTGAAGTCTCCTTTCCACTACTGACTACAGGCAAAGTAGATCTGGCAGCCATCTTTTCCAGTTTCAAAGCGCAATTTTCATAGGTTTGACGTGCATAGGCCTTTTGCGGCCATTTTTGATGATTCTTTCACCATCAGCACACAGTGATGCCGCAGGGCAGAGCCTAGTGGGTTAAAGCATCCACAAGCCCCCCTCACAATTGACTTTGACTGCCCGTCAAGGGGAAGTCGCGAGATTGGAGGTTCAGTTTTTTCTTTCTGGTCCAAATGGCAAAATTCATCTGCTTCTCCTATCAGCGCTGGATCGACAGGTTCTCCTCGCCGGTTCCTGATGAGAGTATGGAGCGATACCCGGGCCCTTGGGTCTTCTCTCTGGTCGCTGAGTGTCCTCCTTGATACTTAGATCCATGGTTTCAAATTCTAGGATGACAAAACAGAGCATATTGTAGACATTTCCCCACCACTATTCATGTAGTGGGCAGACAAATATATTTGACATATAATGACAATCTTTTCTGTTTGCAATTATTCCTAATTTTCAACAGTGAATAGTTTTATAGTTGGAATTCTAGGGAGCTGGAATGTCCCCCTCTGGTTTCCAGATGAATCCTCTAGTTGCTGCAAAGTGTGCCTAGGATGGCAACACTTCAGTTGGTTGATATGGACCCACTTATCTTCCCCCTCTGCCAAACTGCCTTTGGGGATACGGATTTGTAGGCGACTGGTGAGATTTGTCTACAATTTCAAAAGGTCCCCGCCAGCTAGGCAGAAATTTGTGCTGTTTGGCCTGGTTCCTTTGGAAATTGTATGATCGACCTGGTCTCCTACTTGGTATTCTTTTCTAGTAGTCTTTAGGTCATAGTGGGTCTTCATACTGTCTGCAGATCTTTCTAGATTTCGCTGAGCATAGGCAAAACATGTTGAAGTGTTTTCTGAGATTCTCAACATACTCATGAGTTGTGGAAGCATTGATCAAGTCTGCTCTTGGGTTCTGTAGAGCAGAGGCTGGGGAAGCACCATCCTTCGTCCAGTCATCAGCTCATACGGTGACATTTAGTGCAGAAGAAGGGTAAATCTGTGGCCATCAAGACAAGAGGTAATCGAATGTCCCAACTTGGCCCAGAATCTGCCACAAACTTTTTTAATATGCTCACAATTGTCTTGTTGTATCTCTCAACTCCACCACTAGAGGCTGCTGGCAGGCAGTTTGTAGTTTCCTTTTGACCCCCAGTATCTCCCACATCTTTGTCATCACTTTGCTAGTGAAGTGGCTACCTCGGTCTGACTCGATCCTTTGGGTAGTCCAAAACATGAGAAGATGTGGTTGATCATCAGGGCAGCTGCTGTTTCTGCCTTGCAATTTGTGCCGGGATACATTCCACCCATTTAGTGAACAAGCATGTCACGGTCAACATGTACTTGTTCCCCCTAAAGGAGCGAATCAGGGCCCGATAAAAATCGACTTGTAAATCTGACCAAGGCAGTGTCATCCCCTCCTTTTGGAGAGGCGCACGGTGTGTGAGGGATGTTGGCTGAAATTGTGCACACACATGACACCCCTTCAAGTATTGGCCGTGGTCCTGCCCCATGTAGGGCCAGTATGCAACCTCTCTTAAGATTTCAAGTGTTGTATGAAACCCCTGATGACTGGCTGTGGCTGCATCATGGGCGTGACTTAGCATCAGGCTTCAGAATCAGGTAGGACCACCCACTGATCATGGCCAGCTATGGATCTCCTCACCAACAAACCGTCTTTGATTTGGAACATTTATGGACATTTCATCAACACTCGGAGGTCCTCTTACCCTCGTAATCGGTATCCGTCAGGGGAAAGTTCTCAGGGTCCTCAATGTGCTTATAAAACTTACCAATTATCGGATCCCCTTTTTGAGCCGTAATCAAATTAGCATCTGGGTCTCCTTACTCCATTGTGCAGTTGAGAGTTCATTGTGAGCATTTGTCTGGACCTAGTGATAGCAGTGACCTGGATTTCCCCCAACAGGGACTCGATCTCAAGTAGATCCCCTTGATGGCTCTGTTTTGGCCAGCTGATCAGCTAGGTAATTTCCAGTTTTGTCTGGTACCTCTACTTTAGCATGACCCTTTATCTTTTTCCAGTAGATGGTCATCCCATTCGAGTGACCAGATCATCAATATTTGGATTAATTTTCCCATGTTTCAATGGTTTGTTATTAGCACATAGCATGCCTCTGGTTTTCCAGTTAACCAGGTGCTCCACAAACCCATTCCGTACATAATCCGAATCTGTGATTATGACCAGTTGTAGAGTTGGTGTCGGACAGCAGTGAAGATGGCTTAATGCACAGCCATCATCTCTGCCGGTTCACTACTTCAGGACCGATTTGTACCCAGCGGAGTGTTCCAGGGCATCATTCACCCATGCATTCCTTACGCCGGCCACAAGTTCTTTTTCACCATTGTTGTCAACATGGTAGGAGCACCCATCCACATAGACAGTGGGAATTCCCTCACACTTGTCTTCTTCAAAGACTTTGTGTGGGAATTAAGGTATGCCTCCATGTTGTCCTTGATTTTAAGACTTTCGTCCTCGAGACAGTTTTCTCTGGCACAATCATGCAAGTCAGCCAGACCTTGCGCGAGGGGACTCTTCTTGTTTGGCCATATCTGACTTCCACAGGAAAGCCTTGCATTGACAGAATCCAGAAGTATTCGGGAATTCCTCTACATTTCCGCCCGGATTCTGTCACTTTGGAGATATTGCAGAGGCTGGTGTGGAGTCTCCACTATGATGTGTTCCCCCTGGATAAATGGTGGTAATTCTTCAATGCCCATACCGTTGCCAGGAGTGCCTTTTCACAATCGTCGCATTTTCCTCCACAGAGAATAAAGTTTTACACACATAGGAGATTGCGTTATTGACCTTGTCATGCTTTTGATATAATACTGCAGTCAAGCATGTATTTGAGAACCCTGTCTCCTAGAGGAACTCCTTGTTTTTGACAGGGTAAGCTAGGCAAGGCGCTTGTGAGAGGCTTCTTTTGAGTTGTCTTACTGCCTTGGCTTGTTCTGGACTCCACTCCCACTTGGCCCACCCTTCAAAAGACGGATCAGGGGTCTTATGATCTCTGCATAATCCTTGATGAACTTTCTGCTGTAATTAGTTAGTCCAAAGAGGCTCCTTAGTTCCCGCAGAGTTGTGGGGTCTTTTAATTTCTTAAGTGCTTCCACTTTCTTTTCCTGGGGACAGAGACCCTGAAGAGTAATCTCATGCCCCAAGAAATTGACACGGGTTCTGCACCACTGTGCCTTTTGAAAGGAGAGTTTTGCTCCGGCAGCCCTCAACTGTGTCAGAACATAACGGATCTCTGCTATGTGTTCCTCCACAGTTGAGCTTTTGACTAAAACATCATCTACATAGGCCAGGTTACCCCTTTCACCCAGGTCGGGCATGGCCTTGTGTAGAAAAATGTTAAATTCATTGCCGGAGTTGATGTATCCAAAGGGAGTCCGGGTCCATGTGTACTGCTGCCCCCCGAAGGTGAAAGCCAGCTTGTATTGGTCCTCCCTACTGACAGGTACAGTCCAGTACCCATTGGTCAGGTTTATTGCAGTGAATACCTTTGACCCCTGGATCTGGGCCAGCCCTTGGTCAATGTAGGGAAGAGGCCATCGGGAAGTATGGACCTTTTGTTGAGCTCCCTTAGGTCGGCACAGAGTCTCCACTGGCCGTTTGGCTTCAAAATCCCCAGCACCGGATTATTGAAGTGCTGTGGACTGGACGAATTATCCCACGGGACTCAAGGTTCTTAATTATTTCAGTAAGGGACTCAATGATGCGAGAGGCAAGCAATATTGCTTCACAAACACTGGAGTCATGCCAGGGTCTATGGGAATTGTTGTTGTGTGGATGTCGGTGCGACCACAGTCATATGAGTCCCCCGCAAAGAGATCTTGAAATCTAAGAAAACTTGTTTCAATTGTTGCTTTTGCTCCAGAGTCTCACAGGCATCAGCTAGTTGACTCTCTCTTCCAACCATCTGCCTGAAATCTGGAAAGACTTGCGGTTTTGCTATCTCAGTGGCCTCCTCCAGCTGGTGGAGAAGTCCCTGGTCAAAGTGCTGATTTGGACTGGTGGCTTCAGGTGGGGAGGCAGTCCTCGCGGACTTGGAATATCACCTCATACCTCCTGAAGTCACAGGTCACATCTTCCTTACCATAAGGCAGGGAAGTGTACACCAGGAAATTCCCCCCATGCCGGGTGAAGATCCTGTCTGGTGTTGCGTCATCGTCACTATCACTGTCAAAACAGTCCTTGGGATTGTCCTAACAGTTCATTACCTAAATCTATGGAAAATGTCGTCATCAACCGCCATTCCAATAATGGTGCCTGCGGCTAGAGTAATACTCTTTAAGTCGCTGTTATCCACCTCTATTGGAATGGTGTCATGTTCTATGTTGACTAGTGGTGTTGGGTTTACCCCCAACCCTTGCTGTTGGAAATAAGCATTAAGATGAACATAGGCGTCAGGGTTTTTCATTTCTGTCCTCTTTTAACTTTCACTTCCAGTGAGAATTGTCGGGTCCTTTCTGGGATGGTGACTTCCTCTCCAATCTGAATTTCAACTGCATAAGGCAGCAGTTGAGCTGACCTAAATGCTTTCTGGGTCATCAAAGCCCATGGGATTACCCCTAATCAGGACCAAGCTTTGAAGTTTATTAGGTCCAAACTAATGGCAAAGGGATTGAGAATGTCACTGCTAAGTAAAATGCGGCAGGGACATCTCGCACGACCCAACAATTATGGACTATGCTCTTGTTGCCTATGGAGATTTTGAGCATACACCTGCTAGGCAGGAGATGTTTGGAATGGGTGTTTCCAGATCCATTTCCCATTTGTCTATCAGTTTAAATGTGGGAATGGCTGGATCTTTTGGAGTTTGCGGAACATGGCTTCGCTGATGAAGCTCTTACCGTGTTCACACACACTCGGCGAGAACAGAGTCCTTCCCTTCATTTAACTGAATAGGGACACAACTGCTCTCCAATTTTCTGAATATCAGCCAGGCTTTGAGCTGATTTCTCATCTTTCTGGACTATAGGATGGGATTTTCTGATTGTGAATTTGTACAGAATTTCAGAGTGTTTCTTCCAGTGTGGAATGCCACCTTAGACTGGAAGGAAGGTTGATTTTCAGAATAGAGAGGACCCCCCATCACCAGTTGTTGTCCTACTGCTATTACTGTCACGTCTGGGATTTGATTATTCTGGAAGTGAAATTCTATTTGGTCAGGTTTTGTTCAACCATGTGGCATGTGCCATTTAAACTAACATGGTTGACACTCTGTTTCAATTTTATGTCGGTTAGTCTGGGTCCAGAGGACCTTGTTTACACAATCTATTAGGGTGACAACCTTCGCAGGATGTCATTCCCTAGTAAACAAGGGTGCCCTCTGGAGTCACAACTATGACCGGGTCTTCACCTTGTGTCGCCCAATTTTAATGTCCAACTCTGCAGTCCCCTCGACGGAATTTCCTTCCCATCGAAGTTCTGAAGTTGTCCAGGAAGAGGAGTGAGAGGAATTTGGTATTCCTCCCCCTTCCCGAATTCAGTTGGTCAAAGGCCCTTTTTGACAGAAGGGTAGCTTGGATCCAGTGTCCACCAGTGCCAAAATGTACACTGCCCCTGTATTTGGACCGGGGCATAAAATCTTCCCTCCTTCTCCTCAAGGGCACAGATAATGTACATTTTTGGACAACTGGTGGGCTAATTTTCTGGTTTTGGACATTGCTAGAGAAGAGATTTGGGCAGAATTCTGTGGAGAGCCTTGGGAATCTGAAAGAAAAATTGGCAACTGGAGATCAGAGCCATTGTGGGTTCCCCTGGTTCCGGTTCTGGCCGCCCCCCCTTTTTGGAGGCAGTCACCAGGATGGGTTTGAACCAGGGATTTCATGCTGGTGATTCTGAGTACTGATGATGGCCGGTTTAACTCAGGTCCCACTACCAGTCTGGATTTGGATCCTATGGGACCCATTTTTCTTTGGGAGGAGTTCCCCCATCTCTGAAGGAGAAGATCCTTTTCCAGGATCCTCTGAGGATCCCTCTCCTTCAAACTGGAAGACTTGTACCTCCTCCTCAAAATGGGTCTTTTTGGCTCTTTATTTCTCCTACCCCCCTCTGCTCCTTGGGTTGCAGACTTTCGGGGCAGAGATTTTGGTTCCGGTTCCTGGGTTTCCAGGGGCTTTTTACAAGTGGGGAAGGAAGCTTCCTCCAAGGCTTTACACCCCCTTCCCCTTGTGCCTCCTCCCTGGGAACCAGTGGGTTGTCGGGTTGCTCTCCCCCGTCATTGCTCTGGAGCACCAGGTCCTGGATTTGAGGCATTCTCGCTGCCATGCTCATCTGAGGTTCTGTTGAGCCCTCAGCATGTGACCCAGATCCTGTGCCATGTTTTGGACCTGGCGCTCTAGTTGGGACACCCGCTCTGGCTGGTACGGGTCCTCATGTCTCCCCTGGGCTGATCCCGGAAGGTAGCTATCCCTTCTCCCAAAATACCCCGGGTTAGGAAAGTTGGGTACCCCTCCACCCTTGGCTCCCCTCTCCCGATTGGGCTGTCTGGCTCAGAAATTGGGGAAAGAAGGATGGATTGTTTTGGGGTTGAAGTTTTGCGGGTACCTTGGAAGAAATTTTGTCCAGTATTGGGGGATTACTGCCCTCCTGGGGAAGTGAGGAGGGAAGTTCCCTGGGTTAGCTGCTGTCTGGTTGGATCCCCCCCTTGGCTGGAGGAGTCCACACATAACCCAGGATGGGTCTATTGCCCTTGTAGCGTGGCTGATGTAGTCAGGGAGTTAGGGTCCCATTTGTGGATACCTCCCTGGCTCCCTGTTTGTGATTGGCCGAGGGCCTTCTGGCTTGGGTTGTTTTGATTCTGTGCAGGCAGGTTTTTAGGCCCCCCTTCTCTAAATCTAAAATGGGGCAACCTTCACCTCTGCCACTTAGCAGCAGCAGGGGTTGTTGGTTTTGGGTTTTTCGGCGCATTATTTTTATTTTCGATAGGCTTCTGCACCTCATAGATCCGGGTAGCCTGTTCAATGACCCAGTCTAAAGATCTTTTCTCGTGAAAGTCCCTCACTAGCTGGGTCATGATGTACTTGGGAGAGCGTGGAAGAAAGTATTCACAAACTCTTGCTGTCAGTGCGCACCCTTCTGTGGTCTGCGCAAAGGCACGCTTTAATTCTTGAACAAATTCTTGTGGGGCCTGATCTTCCCCACATTGCAAGTTATAGGCTGCCTTGCGAGCCTCCTGAGGATTCCTGTGCACAGAAAAATGTTTCAAGATGGCCGCCCTATAGGTGGACCATCTGGAATGATTCTGATCCTCCAGCCCGCAAAGAAGCTGGAGTACTCAGGAGAGAAGGTCCACTTTACATATTGAATACAGCTTTGGCTGTCCTTCAAATGGAAAGTCTCCATCATTTGTTCAAAGAACTCAAGGTGCTCCCAAACCGAATACTTTGCATTCTTATGATAGGGCGTGATGACGCTCCTAATGGCCTTTATTTGTTTTAGGGATCCTTGAGCAAGGCCCTCTTGACCTTGTTGGCTTTTTTGGTTCGGGTGACCCTGGTCCACTCATCCTCTGACTCAGAGGCACTGCTACCAGAGGTGCCTGTCTGGTCTTCTAGGCTCTCCCGGATTCTGCGAGCTTGGGAATGGCTGGCAGAATGTGGGGGCCTAGTTTCTTGGGTCCTGTGGTGCTCAGAAGAGTCTTCTGATTCTTCTTGCTCCCAGGATTGCTGAGTACCCCCCCAAATGTCCTAGCTGGGCAGAGGTTTTCAGGATGCCCTTAGTGGCCTCCTCTCATGGAGTTCCCCACTAAATTTTACCATCTGGTCTCTGGGTAAATGGTATTTTTGAGGATCCATTTCTCTGACCCTCCTCTCATTCGAGTCTCCCTGATCAAGAATATAGTTCTTGATCAGATGAAAACCCAACTGAAAAGGGTAAAAATAACAGTGCTTTCCAAGAAGGACGAGGGAAGAGGAGAAACCAGAAGTTCGTAAAATCTATTTTTGATATAATACATCTTTACATGTGTACAATCTTGATACCAATAACATACATAGATCCCATATTTTTTGGAGCTAACCCTCTTCCAATCTTCGTTGCGGTGGGATCTTGAGTCTGGATTTGACACATTTTTGCACTTTTTGTCTGGGACACAACATCTGATTTGTCCACAATTTTGTACATCTGTGCGCTTGATATCTGGGCATAATTGTATGAAGTTTCATGCTTCTGACATAAATACAATTGCTACAAAACCAGAATTTTCACTGTGCCTTCCCTGAACATCGCACATATTTCTTGCAACTCTTTAAAATGTGCACAAAAAAATCACATTACCACTGCTACTAATTGTACAATTTTTACAAATTCGCACAGTCCTTTATTAGTCTTTTTCAAAAATATGCTTTCTGTGCACTGTGAATCAACAAAAATGTCTGTCTCCGCCTCCCTCTCCATCTTGCAGCTCAAGAGCAATCTCCGCCTTCTTCCTCTGTCAGAGGCCACTGTTGACACTTTACAATCTGCAGATCCTTTCAGCCAAGGAAGGTACATTGTCTTTCCCAGGAGCAGCCCCAGTGCCCCTCCCCTCTTAATCAACACCTGAATATGAGTTCCTGGTCCAGAGAGCAGAAGGGAGGTGCCTTGCCCAGTGGGGGAGTTGCTTTGATAGTTTGGCTTGCATCAGGCTTACTTTAAAAGTCACTTTGTTACATTTTTCTTTGTTGAAAATAAACTTGCAATTTTAAAACAGGCAACTAGAGCTCTTATTCCAGTCTCTAAACCATGGAGATTAAATAGTTGCAACCTATATTACTTTTGATAACAGGTCACTTAATTTATAGACATTTGATTTCAATTGCACAAGTTTAAGCTTCTGATGCAACTAATGACAGCTGTCATACAGGCGGCCGCTGGTACTGCGCCCATATTTTGACAGATTTTCACAGGCAATCACACTTTTTACTGTCGATATATTCATGACAGATTCCGCTTTTCCTGACATTGTACGTTCATAATGATTCCTTAAATGAAGTGTTTTGTGGTGTTTTGGTCCGGTATTTTGTATTTTCAGCAACCAAGAAAACGGGATTTAAGAGCAAATTCTGGGTTTCTTGGTTTCTTGCAATAAAGCACTGCCTTTCCTACAGCGTTCATGTTTCCTTGGTAGGCAGCCCAGTAACATGTTCCAGCAGTGAGGTCTCCTTTCCACTACCGACAACAGGCAAAGTAGATCTGGCAGCCATCTTTCCAGTTTCAAAGTGCAATTTTCATAGGTTTGGCGCGCATAGGGCTTTTGCGGCCATTTTCGATGATTCTTTCACCATCAGCACA
This sequence comes from Ambystoma mexicanum, assembly GCA_002915635.3. NCBI lineage: Eukaryota > Metazoa > Chordata > Amphibia > Caudata > Ambystomatidae > Ambystoma > Ambystoma mexicanum. The sequence continues at coordinate 1,007,938,244 of CM030325.1, read as the reverse complement.
CACTGATGCCGCAGGGCAGAGCCTAGTGGGTTAAAAAATCCCACATGGAACAGGCCTTGACTCCGGAGACAAGAAAATCCAAGCGGTTCACCACAGCCAGTGAGTCAGAGGGAGAGCCGATAAGAAAACAAACGGTGTTGAACGAAAATAGCAAGCGGCTGATTAAAGAAAGTACAAAGAACTGTTGATATTCATGTTATAGAACAGTAAAGCACCATGTCAGTGCTCACTCAGGAAACTCTGGGCGATTAACCCTATAGTTGAACTACCGTTACCAGAAGGCCTTGGGAGAAAGGCTAGAAGGGGGTCAAAGTGGTCATAAAGGGGTCTAGTAAAATCCTCAGTACAGTCGAAAGCCTTTGACTGACAGATGATTGTCAAGCTAAGGGGAGCGAATCCTGCATCATAAAGTTGGCAAGAGTGAACCTGATGGAGGGATGGCGATAAAGAAAGGGTGAAGCCAAAAGTCACGATTAGCAGTGTGTTGACAAGAGTGAACCTGGCAGAGAGATGTCCACAGTGAACTGTTTAAAAAGACATTAAGATTCGTGACTATCACAGATGAAATTGTTTTAAAAGTAGTAGTGAACCCGACGGAGGGAAGTGAACATTCAAGAAAGGTCTGACCCCAAGAGAGGGGGATCCAGGGATGAAAAGGCATCATCCAACGTACAAGCAGAAAGGAACTTGTGTTTATTATTTTCTTGAGGAGATCAGGTCCTCAGAGGCACAAGACTTTTTGTAGAAAAGAGACTTAACCATCGAAGACCCTGATAACTTGAGAGCGGAACTGTTGGCTCGTGCTGAGGAAAGCTTGAGCGTGTGCTGTGCTCCGGAGTCCCGCCTTGTCCCGTGCTCAAAACAGATGATTGTCAAGCTAAGGGGAGCGAATCCTGCATCATAAAGTTGGCAAGAGTGAACCTGATGGAGGGATGGCGATAAAGAAAGGGTGAAGCCAAAAGTCACGATTAGCAGTGTGTTGACAAGAGTGAACCTGGCAGAGAGATGTCCACAGTGAACTGTTTAAAAAGACATTAAGATTCGTGACTATCACAGATGAAATTGTTTTAAAAGTAGTAGTGAACCCGACGGAGGGAAGTGAACATTCAAGAAGGGTCTGAGCCCGAGAGAGGGGGATCCAGGGATGAAAAGGCATCACCCAACGTACAAGCAGAAAGGAACTTGTGTTTATTATTTTCTTGAGGACATCAGATCCTCAGAGGCACAAGACTTTTTGTAGAAAAGAGACTTAACCATTGAATACCCTGATAACTTGAGAGCGGAACGGTTGGCTCGTGCTGAGGAAAGCTTGAGCGTGTGCTGTGCTCCGGAGTCCCGCCTTGTCCCGTGCTCAAAACATGGGGAAGGGAGACCGTGACTACTGCATCCTGACTTATTATTTGTGAACATTTATTTCTTTCCTGTGAACCCTATCCCACACTCTTTGTTTGTATGTAGAGTAAGGATTGGCAATAGGTTTTTCTTAGTATAGGCCCTTTTATTTGACAAGAGGCCACTAGGACTCCCTTATTATTATTTGATGGTCGTAGCTTGCTCTCATCTTAGATTTAGGCTTAGATTAGGTGTTTTTCCAACCCACATATACAGTTTAATAAATACCCTTGAAATGTGATCATTTGTGTCTGTCTTTACTGTTGGCACCCTGGGTTCCTTACACTTCATAAGAACCATAGGCCATAGCCGATCAAAACCCGCCCAACCAGGCAGACATATTCACCAACCTGGCGGGAAACGAAATAAAAAGCATCCTAAAAACAAACCCACCCCAAGAAAACTCCACATACACGCTGATGACTGCAGCCGTGAACAGAAATCTGATTGCGTTACTCAACCAGGATTACGAAAGATATTAATTTAACCAATGTGCTCAGCTAACCCATGAGACTATCAGGGAATATGTCCTCCTGACTACTGAGGAAAATAACTCACTGTGATTTTGCAAATTTCTCTGATGATGGAGTGATCCGACTCCAGATCATAGAAGGATGCACGTCATTGGTTTTCAGGAAACACCTGCCCAAAAATAAAATGGACACTTTACAAAATATTAAACTTGGCCAGAGTATCTGAGAGCGTGAATGCACAAGCAGCCGCCATAGAAAACCCAAGGAAAGGGGATAGAGTAGCAGCAATGCAGAACATACCAGTAGTAGGTGCCTGGGGCCACAAGCTCCTTTCAGGCCAGGACAAAGATGTCCATACAAGAGGCACTAAGGAGACAAACAGTGCTACAGATGTGGATTTGAATATCCCCGCAGAGGGCAATGGCCAGCATTAGGGCAAATATGCATGAGATGCGGTAAAGAAAACTACTTTCAGAATGTGCAAAGGTAAAATCTTGAAACTCCCAGACTACAAGCACCCCACATCACCAAGGACGATTAGGCGACAAGAGGACTTAACAAAAGAGCATATCCAGACTGGAATATCCAGAGACCAGCCTCGCGCAGAAGTATGACTCTGTTCCAAAGCCAGACCGGAGTAATCAGGGCAATGGCAGCTCTCGCTCTGCAGCCATCGCCACAATACCGAGACGAGTATGACTACTCATGGAACACCTCAGAACTTTATGCCCGCTACCCCAAGAGGTATTAAGCAAGCTACAGAACAGACCCATATGCAAACATGCCCATGGGCTAGCGACAGACCCATATGAGAACCCAGCCGCAGACCGGGAAGATGAGGAACATGACCAAGGACCCACAACTACCAGGATCGTTACAGCAGGGAATACATGAGGCTAATCAGCGCTGAGACAGATGACAGCTTTGCCCCAAAAGTCACCGCCCTGATGGGAGGACTAAATCACCAATTCATTGTGGTCACTGGAGCGACTGTAATGTTATGAACGAAATCCTATTTAAGGCGATTAAAGATATCTACCCGCTGGGCCCTTCCCAGGCTTGCATATTCCAATGGAGTGCAGCAAACCCACTCCAGTCCAGAGGCAGCCCTGCATCACAGAGGCCGAATAGTATCCACAACCATCCATGTGAAACAGAGTCCCACAACAGGTCGATTTCTGAGGAGGCATCTCACTGCACAAGCCCTTGGCCTAATAGACATAAACTGTCCTGGGACTCCCAACAGGTTCAAAAGAACTGAAAATGCTAACTTGTCAAGGACGTCACTCCAGACGATCAAGGCGTCTTCCCGGCATTATTTGAGGAGTAGGCATGCTCAGGAGTCAATAATCACCACCACATAAACCCAAGAATAACCCCAGCACCTGCACAGACTTGCCTTCCATCTACAGTCACAAGTTGCGCAAGAACTACAACCCCTCCTAGACAATGGCATTATTGAAAGGGTGAGCAGGCCGATACCCTGGGTGTCGCCATTAGAAGTCATCCCAAAGGACAATGGCCGACTGACCCTCTGCGTCGATATGTGCATTCCAAATACTGCCATCGAAAGAGAAAGAAACCCTGGCCCAAACATAGAGGACATGATTATCAGACTAAACCAAGCCACCCGATTCTCCAAGCTAGACCTCAACCAGGGATCATTCACCCCGACTCCACACCCATCACCACTTTTGCAAATCCCGAGGGACTCTTTCATTACAATAGGCTTAATTTTGGAATATCCTCCGTGGCAGAGATATTCCAGGAAATCATTGGCAAGCTAATATCACCCTTGTCTGCCACATTCAACTATAGCGATGATATCCTGGTATTCCGCACATCCCAGGACCAGCACGACAAAGCGCTCCTTCAGGTCTGTGAGATTCTGCATAAAGCTGGCCTCAATCTTAACAAGGCAAAGTGCGAAATGAACAAGCCCAGTCTGAGGTTCTTTGGACACATTTTTTTGAACCATGGCATAACAGCGGACCTAGAAATGATTAGTGCAATCACAAATCTGGCTTCCCGGATGGAAATTACCAAGCTCAGATCCTTACTGGGCATAGCAGGATACTGCACCCACTACCTGCCCAACTATGCCACACTCACAGACCCCCTTAGAATGCTGCTGAAAAAGGATTCCCCTTTCAAATGGAACAAGGCCTGTCAAAGCGCCTTCCAGGCCATAAAAGAAGAACTAACCAACAACCGCAGGCGTGTATACATTAGCCCCGAGTGGGACACAGACTTAACAGTGGATGCCAGCCCCATAGGACTGGGAGGAATCCTGGCCAAAAACCACACACAAGAATGGCACATTGATGCATACGTGAATTGAGCCCTGTCAGCCATCGAACTGGCATACTCCCAAGCCAAAAAGGAGAGCTTGGCTGACCTTGTGGGCATGTGAAAAATGTAATTGCTTCATCATTAGAAGGAGATTCACACTCATAACAGACCACCAGGTGCTATTATCCTATTCCAGAACCCGAAAACCATGAATTGAGAGATGGGGCTCAGGCTTCAAAATTACAACTTCCAGATCGTCCATAAACAAGTAGGAGACGCAAACCCGGCCGACTACTTTCAAGACACCCTGGTGAACAAGCAGAAGACACGCTGGGAATGAGGTAGAACACTACATCTGTTATCTGTCTGAGAATGCACTTCCCCCACCGTTCACCGATGCACTGTTTGCCGCCACTGCAGATCTCACCGTTCAGGCAGCAGTGCAACTCACCAACACGAACGAGTGGAGGAACTATCGAAGGAACTTATGTGAAAAACAGGTAGGTGGATTGGACCGAGATAGAGAGAATGGCCAAAATACAAGGGGAACTGGCTACCACAGAGCATGGCATCCTGCTAAGAGGGAGTCAACTGGTAGTCCCCAAATGCCTGAGGAAGACCATAGTGATCATGGCGCATGAGGTCCATCAGGGACTGGCGAATACAAAGAAGATCCTTTGCAACCAAGTATGGTTCCTGTACATGGACACAATAGTCGATGACATACTGACACTGCCAGAACTGTAGGAGAGCAGCAGCAGCCGAGGCGCTATGCCCCTCAAAGATTGTACCATTACCCAAGTGACCCTGGCAGCGAGTAGCAACAGACTTCTGGAAGAAGGGGGTCAAATACTGGTGCCAATAGACGAACAGTCAAGGGTCCCGGTGGTGAAACTGGTGCAGTCGACAGAATTCCAGAGTATGGTGGGGTCATAGATGAACTGCTCAGCAAATGGAGATACTAAATGTCATGAAAACAGGGAACAGACCCCCATTTCAAGGAAAAGAGTTCCAGAATCTGGCAGCACACCTTGGTTTTCAACATCAGAATGTTACACCACTCTGACCACAAGCCAATGTAAATTTGGAGCGATTCATGTCCACCATCAAGCCAACCCAACAGAAGGTGCTCATTGACCAGATATCTTTTATCCGAAGCTGTGAGGAAAATGCTGAGAAGCTACAGGAAAACACCACACAGAGCCACCAGAAAGACCCCCATGGAGATCATGATTAGGTACAAGCCCAGGACACGACTCCGACAGCTGTAGGATTATACAGAAGAACAGAATGCAGAGATACAGGAAAGAGATGCAAAAAAGGAAAAGGAAAAGGAAGGCAATGAGGTGGGCTGACCAGCAGAGAAGGGCACAAGAACCACAACTGCTTATTGGAGAGTCAGTCCTAGTACGCCACAGGCCGCAGGGAAAAACAGACTTGCGATATGATTCTGAGCCACTCCAAGTGACTAGGTCAAAGGATCCCTATTCACGGCGGCAAGAGACGGACGCGAGATAACTCTGAATGCTTTATTCTTCCATCACCTATACACAACCATAGACGGAGACCACAGAGCCACCATGAGGAGAGCGAGAGCCGGAGGGCCTGGGAGAGAACGTGCCAGAAGGAAATGATGCAGATTTACCCAGTGGCAATCAAGCAGAGACAGAGGAAAGACCAGGAGAGGCTCTGGAGTCACCAGGAAAACCCCATAGGGTCATCAGAAAGATGCCACGACAGATTGAACAAATGTGAGCCCGAGAAGTCTCACAATAAGCACGAGGAAGATGTTGTGGAGATACAAGAGTATCGGGCCTTTAAGGGAAGGACACATGATAAGGGGGAGGGCGCGGGCAGGAAGAGGAGGGGAAAAGGGAAGGAAGTCAATAAGTTGGCCAGTGAAATAAAGTAAAGTTAAGCCAAGCTGGAATCCGTGTATTTCATGGGAAAAGGGCAAGGCAAGCCCCAACGAGAATAACAAGGGGGTTCCTGGGAGTCTCTCTTAGTAAGCCCCAGAACACAGGGAGCAGTTCTCTGAGATGTGCAGTGCTTCCCAGAGTGAGTGCCAGGTGCATTCCACTGGCACACAACATCTGATTGTCTGGTTGCTGACAGATGCAGAAGGCCCTTCTCTCTCCCACTGCGCATGCCCAATGTGACGTAGGCAGCAGAGCCTACTTGAAGAGAGCTATTTAGTGAGTCCTCACAGTGTTTGAAATAATGCACAGAGAAGACAGACTACAGGCCTACCACCAAACAAAGATAATGTTTACATCTTTCTTTGGTGTAATGTTTATTAATTATGCAATTTTGCATCATGACGTGTTGTGGGTATGAAGATTTTTGCATGAGAATTTTTTGAATAAAGTTATTTTTATAACGAAAATTTGAATTTATAGAAGAAAAAAATGTGTTGGTCCCCACCACACATTTCAATTGGGATCCAGCCCTTTTGCTGATTTTCTCTATGCAAGAATTCGGGATAGGACTGGATCTGCGGCACTGCATCTTTCGTGTTGAGCACCCGAGAGTCCCCTTGTGTGCGACAATATTCCTGTCGGAACATTTTCAGGGACAAACCGAGCAGTGCGTGTGGTAATAAGCAAAAGCTTGAGTGACGTGCTGGGAAAACCCCTCATTCCCTCATTTCTCAACATGAGGGCGTTTCTGAAGTTTCTGGAGAAGTGTCCGTTCCATGCAAGGTTTTCCAGTAGGCCAGCCCAAATAAAATGGTGGGGGTTCTGCAGGGGTGTACCTAGGTCTGGAAAGATCTGGGCTACGCTAATGTCGGGACTGTCAGGACACGGGGCTAGCTAACATTTTGGTTATAACCCTGAGTTTCTATCCGGGGCTACAGCCAAAAGACCTGTGGCTATAGCCCTCTTAGCCCCCCTAGCAGCGACTCTGGGGTTCAGTGGAAGGCTGCTAGTTGCATAGTCGAAGCTTGGCCTGAGCCTGGTTATTACCTTCTGCTCCCACTGGACAGTAAAATGGCTGCCGTATCCTTTCCGTCGCTTCTTCACACGGCGAACAATAAAGGACACAGTTTGGCACTCTCCTTGCTAAGCCTTTGCTCCCTGCTGAGATCTTCCCTGCTTTGCAGGCTCATTCTCTTCCAAGTAATTGTTCATTCTAGACCACGGAGGGGGGTTAAGGCAGAGGCCTTGATCCCTTACTTTCAGGGGCTCAACAGGTTTCTTCGTGTGCTCATTATATCCACTGAAATGCCTGCTAGGGGTGCCGTGCACCCAGTGGCGGAAATGGAAAACATTTGGAGGGGGATCCCACAATGGCCGGTGGCGGAGCGCGGGGAGTTCCGCAGAGGCAGAGTTTAGAGGGGCGGAGCTGGCAGTTGGCCTCCGATCAAAGGAAATGTTCAACATATTAGTTTAAAAATGGCACAATTTCTTTCATGCTGCTTCTTTTCCAAAGTCCACACTGTATATCAATTCCCCTTTAAACCACTTCCATGACAGTGGTGCATCCAAAATATGTTACCTGCACGCACACGACCACAATCAGGGAAAAATAACCACAAACTCCCACCAGCGCCAGACAGCTTTGTTCCACCAATGGGTGCGTTAGCGTCTGATTTGCAGTGGGCACATGCAGTTTGCATGGGAAGAGGTGTGCTCCCATGGACCGGGGTGGCCTACGCGCCTCTACTGTGAAATGTAGAACCGTGCGCTAGCCTTCACGGTAAAGCAAAAACAAATATATATAAAAAATTCAATGAAAAAATAGCCTTTTCCCTCAGACTACGCAAAGTTTAAATTGCACTACCATAAACGGGTGAAATTCTGAATACTTACACATAACAAAACGTTAATTTCACATGTACACCATGGAAAAATCAAAATGGATGAGAGGACAGAATCAGAGAATTCATCTGCAGGTAATAAAATGTGCACTTTGCTTGCCGAGAAAATGGCGTAGAGAGAGCAAATGATCTCCAAGCCGAGATGCCACCTGCGCCTCCTGTATGCGCACAGTGCGCTCGCAGAGAGCAGATTAGCTACATACCGTAGTGCGGCGAGCGCGTTGTGCGGTCGCACGGAGCAGATTAGCTACATACCGTAGAGTGGCGAGTGTGTTGTGCGCTCGCACGGAGCAGATTAGCTACATACCGTAGAGTGGCGAGTGTGTTGTGCGATCGCACAGAGCAGATTAATACCGTAGTGCGGGGAGCGCATTGTGCGGTCGCACCGGGAAAATTTGCTACATACCGTAGTGCATCGAGCGCATTGTTTTTTTTAAACAAATGTGCGCTTTGGTTTCTTCAATGGGTTGTTTTGGATGTATGTGGCTGGCCGGGTCATGAGATCCGGCTACACATTTGATGCCGGATCTCGGACCCAGCAACTGCCTGCCCATTGTCCAGTGCCGAGTGCACCCCACCACCTGCCAAGCAAACCGGGTGCTCATTTGGGAGTGAGTAGCTTTGTAAATGTCATAACAGTGTCTCTTGTCTGCCATTGTTTTGCCCTGCAAAGTCTCTTCACTGCCAGTATTTTTTCCTGCAGGGCCTGTTTTCTGCAATTGTTTTTTGCACGCAGGTCCTCTTTTCTATCACGGGCTGCAGGACCTCTTTTCTACCATTTTTTGACCCACACGGCCTCTTTTCTGCCCAGGGACGTCATTTCACCAAAATGCCTTGGGTAGCGGAAGTGACGTCACATGCCCCTTGATCTCTGATGACATCACAGGAAGTGATGTCATTTGACCCCACCCTGAAGTGACGTCACGACCGTTTAGCCCTTCGCAAAAAGTAGTGGCATCACATAGTATTGTTTCTAAGTACACTATGAAAAATATAGTTACAATATCACTGTAACATGATATATACATTTCATACAAGAATGGAACACTATATGTATCAGAAGAAAAAAAACATGCTATAACTGCAACTTGCAAAAAGCAAAATACATAGCCTGAAATGGATGCTTATTCTACTCTCAACGCGTTTTGGGGGATTTTCTCTGCATTGTGCATTTTAGGTGTTTAAGAACAGACTAAATCAGTGACTTGCCCCCTGAAGTGTGCCTGAAATGAACCTTCAATGAGTCTAGCAGTTATTGTATGGAATTCCTGAAAGACAAAGAGCTCAAATAGCCACATGGCATTGGCCACAGCCCAGGAGCTTCAATATTTTTTAAAATGTAATTTTTTCAGGGTAGCAAGGGAGACCACAGTGGTAGCAATGCAGACCTCAGGGGTCACAAGTGCAACCCCTGGCCACCCCTAAATGACCTCCCTGTTGCTGCCTTTTTTTTGGCTTGCAGTCCCCTTTTCTGCCTTTGTTCTGGCCTGCAGGGCCACTTTTCTGCCATTGTTTTGGCCATTAAGGTCTCTTTTCTTTGCTTTGGCCTGCCTTGCCTCTTTTCCACAATTGTATGGCTTGCATGGCCTCTTTCCTGCCCTTGTTTTGGCCTGCAGGGCCTCTTTCCTGCCCTTGTTTTGGCCTGCAGGGCCCCTTTCCTGCCCTTGTTTTGGCCTGCAGGGCCTCTTTCTGCCTTGTTTTGGCCTGCAGGTCTCTTTTCTGCCTTTGTTTTGGCCTTTAGGGCCTTTTTTTGGCCTGATGGTCTCTTTCTGCCTTTGTCTTGGCCCTGATGGGTCTCTTTCCTGCCTTTGTTTTGACCTGCCTCGCCCTTTCTGCCATTGTTTTGGCCCTGCAGGGCCTCTATTCTGCCTTTGTTTTGGCCTGCATGGCTCTTTTCTGCCATTGTTTTGGCCTGATGGCCTCCTTTCTGCCTTTGTTTTGGCCTTGTTTTGACTGTCCGCTTTTCTGCCTTTTTTTTCTGCAGGTCGCTTTTCTGCCCTTTTTTGGCCTGCATGGCCTCTTTCTGCCCTTTGTTTTGGCTTCAGGCCCTCTTCCTGCCTTTGTTTTGTCCTGCATGGCCTCTTTTCTGCCTTGTTTTGGCCTGCAAGGCCTCTTTACTGCCCTTTGCTTTGGCCTGCAGGGCCTCTTTTCTTCCTTTGTTTGGCCTGCAGGTCTCTTTTCTGCCCTTGTTTTGGCTGTAGAGTCTCTTTTCTGCCTCATTGTTACCTGCATGGTCTCTTTTTCTACCATTTGTGGACCTGCATGGCCTATTTTCTGCCTTTGTTTAGGCCTGCATGGCTTTTTTTACTACCATTGTTTTTGCCTGCAGTGCCTTTTTTCTGCCTTTGTTTTGGATGATGGGTCTCTTTTCTGCCATTGTTTTGACCTGCCTCGTCCTATGTCTGTCATTGTTTCGCCCTCAAGAGCTTCTTTTCTTTGGCCTGCACAGCCTCTTTTCTGCCATAGTTTGACCTGCATGGCTTCTTTTCTGCCAAATTTTGACCTGAATGCCCTCTTTGTTTGTGCCTGCAGGGCCTCTTTACTACCATTGTTTTGGCCTGCCTCGTCCTGTATTTGTCATTGTTTTGACCTGCGCGGCCTATTTTCTGCCTTTGTTTTGGCCTGCACAATCTCTTTTCTGCCATACTTTGACCTGCATTGCTTCTTTTTTTCTGCCGTTTTCTGACCTGCATGGCCTCTTTTCTGTCTGTGTTTGTGCCTACAGGGCCTCTTTTCTGCCTTTGTTTTGCCTGCATGCCTCTTTACTACCATTGTTTGGCCTGCTCGTCCTGTTCTGTCCATTGTTTGGCCTGCACGCCCTCTTTTCTACATTGTTATGGCCTACATGGCCTCTTTTCTGCCCTTGCTTTGGCCTTCATGGCTTCTTTCTGCATTTGTTTTGCCCTGCAGGGCCTCTTTTTGCCTTTGTTTTGGCCTGCATGGCATCTTTTCTAACATTGTTTTGGCCTCAGGGACCCTTTTCAGCCTTTTAGGGGAGAAGCTGTCTACATCTGCAGGAGATCCACCCCCCTACCTGCCCTGTTTGGAGACATGAGCTGTGCTGTGTCTGACACCAGCCGTCTTGCCAGTACCGACATGAGTATTTAGAAGCACATATCCATTGAGAGAGCCCTATTGAATGTATCCTCGGAGTGAGGAACAAGAGGAATTCCCTGAAGGAATATGAAAAAGAGAAAAGAAAATTAATTAATGACGTTGTAAGAAAGTGTGCACAACGACTCGAGATATTGGCCGAAAATAATGCATGGATCCTAGCCGGCCAATGACTAAGTAAGGGATCGAGTCAACTCTCAAATGTAAAAGAAGATTACACACCAACAAAGTGCTGCAGAAAACAAACGTTCAATAAATGTACAGACGCTGAAATGCAAGGTAGATCAAGTCATCGTATAGACTAGCTATGAGTAGTGGTTAGAATGCAGGCAAAGCCGCCATTGTATAGAAATTGGACAATGGTATCATGAATAAGCCAGAAACCATGAGGGGAGAATGGAAAGTTGTGTCGCAGCAGAATAGCGTGCTCATGCAGCTGCTTGGTGAGGCTGCCTGGCCTTAAGTCAAGATTCTAGAAACTGGGGTCAGCTATCTACTCTGAAGAAGATTGAGTGTGCGGAGGATGAACCTCCTCACATTAAGGTGCAAGAAAGAACACAAAGGATGCCAAGTTGTAATTCATTTAGAGGATTTAAAAGCTGCAAAATGGACCAGATCGTGGTCTCCTGTCACATGAGCCAAGGATGGAAAAAGAGTTTGTACATAGAGTTCCAGACACGATAGCAAGTGCCCTCACTCTTATGCATTGTCAAAGACAAGAATATTCTGCAAGGTCAAGTACAAAGAGAATTTCATGGCAGGCAGCATGGGTGATTAGAGATTAAAGGCTAATTCGCTGGTGGGGTAGCATCATGTCCCATCTGTCTGCATCTAGGTCTGGCTTGTGTGCTGCTAAATAAACAGAATGTTCCAGACATGGCACAGGCATGCCAACAAATTGTATTAGTCCATATAACGAAGGACCTTATAGTTTATAGACCAATGAGAAACTATGTATCTAATGTTTCTGGATTACATATTTTGAGAGGTAGGCATAAATTATCCACCTGATATTGGACAGCTAATACCAATCCTAGCTCATATACAGGGGTATATCTAGATGTTTCCCTTAACAATCCTGATCATTTATAAGTTTTGTACAATTGCCATGTAGTGTGACATCACTCTGACACATATTTAAGTGTAAGGATCACATTTTATGTGGAGATCATTGAGAGACTGGGTGTACGTACGTATGTTCGTTACAACCTCCCTGTTTTAGAAAATTGTTAATAAAACAGTAACTTGCCATATTCTTGAGTTTTTCTGGTTATTTGGACGTATTCTGGTGTAATCCCATCCATTACCATATGCATGTTCCAAAGGGTCATAACCTCACCTTTGTTTTGCCTGGTGGTCTCTTTTCTGCTTTGTTTTGGCCTGCATAGACACTTTTCTGCCTTTGGTTTTGCCTGCATGGTCTCTTTTCTGCCCTTTTTCTTGTCTGCCTTTGGTTTTGCTTGACCTCTTTTCTACCATTGTTTTGGCCTGCATGACCTCTTTTCTGCATTTGTTTTGGCCTGCATGTACCTCTTTTTCTGCCATTGTTTTGGCCTGCATGACCTCTTTTCTGCCTTTGTCTGTGGCCTGCATGGACATCTTTTCTACTATTGTTTTAGCCTGCCTGGCCTCTTTTCTGCCTTTTGTTTGGCCTGCAGACCTCATTTTTGCCTTTGTTTTGGAGTGCAGGGCCTCTTTTCTGCCTTTGTTTTGGCCTGTCTGGCTTATTTTCTGTCTTTGTCTTGGCCTGCATGGCCTCTTTTCTACCATTGTTTTTGCCTGCAAGGCCTCTTTTCTGCCTATGTTTTGGCTTGCATGGCCTCTTTTCTGCCTTTGTTTTGGCCTACATGGCCTCTTTTTTTTGCCTTTGTTGTGGCCTACAAGGGCTCTTTTTTACATTTGTCTTGGCCTGGTGGGTCTTTTTTCTGCCATTGTTTTGACCTGCCTCGTCCTGTGTTTGACATTGTTTTGGCATGCGTGGCCTCTTTTCTGCCTTTGTTTTGGCCTGCATAGTTTAGTTTAGTTTAGTTTATTATTTGCATAGCGCCGCCTGGCCCTAGGGCATCCAGGCGCTTGCGATGAATACAACAAGAATAATACAACAGAAATGTACAAACCGATTACATATTTACAAATTTACAGTCTTGGTGCATGCTAGTAAGGTAGGGCTAGGCAGTTTACGTTTCTTTGGATAGAAGCCAAATTTTGGTGTTGTGTCAAATCTGTGAAAGGAAGGTTCTGATCTCAGCTCGAGTGGAAGTGAATTCCAAGTTTGGAGGCAAGCACGGGAAGCTGGAGCCACCTGCTTTTTGGAGTTAAATCTTGGATATTTAAGCAATGTGTTTGAGCTGATCTGGTAGGGCGCGCTGGTGTGGTGATTGAGATTGTCGGATAGGTATCTGGGTGCTTGGTTAGCTAGGCATTTGTTGTTGAGTGAGGATGGTTTTATATTCAATTCTTTGTGGTATGGATAGCCAATGCAGGTGCGTCTGGCGTCCGAAAATGTGTTCATTTTGGGTATGTTCAGGGCTGCTCGCAAGGCGTATGTTTTGTATGACTTGTAGTTTGTTGATGTTTTTCTGACTGGTTCCCAAGTATAACGCATTGCCAGTAGTCAACTTTGGAAAGACTAGCGCTCTGGCTAAGGTGATGCAGTTGGATGGTGAGAGGTAAGGTCTGCTGGCATTGATGAGTTTACAGGTGTAAGCAGTGGCTGATGATATGGAATTGATCTGTCTTGTCAGTGTGAGGGGGAGTCGAGGTAGATTCTAGGTTTTTGACGCTGTTAGAGACGATGATGTTATTGCCGTCTATAGTGAAATGCTGATAGAGTTTGTCGAGTTTATTAAGTCTGGGTTGGGAACCTAGGAGAAGAAGCTCGGTCTTGTCGTCATTGAGGCATAGGCCATGCTTGGCCATCCATTCTTGGATAATGGAATAAATGTTGTTGAGAGCAGTGAGGTCGGTGGAGTAGTCGCCTGTTAAAGGGATCAGTATTTGGGTGTCATCTGCGTAGTTGGTGTAGATGACACCCAAGCGGTCAATATGTCAAAGAGGGGTTTCGTGAACACATTATATAGAGTGGGGGAGACGCAGGAGCCCTGGGGACACCGCAAGTGACTGGGGCTGGGATGGCAGAGGCTGGGGTGCGTAGACTCTCATGGATCTGTTGTTAAGGAAGGAATGGATCCATGCGTTGGCGTTATCTGAAAATTTGGCTGCTGAGGATAGATGTTTGCAGAGGATGTCGTGGTTGACCAGGTCGAAGGCGGCCGATAAGTCAAGGAGGAGAAGGATGGCTAGTTTACCATTGTCTTTAATGTTGTCCATCTGTATCTTAAGGTCAATCAGGGCGGTCTCAGTGCCGTGTTTGGGGCGGAATCCTGATTGTCTGAGTCCTAGTAAGTTATTTTCTCAAGGTGGTTCTGTATCTGAAGATAGGCAGCTCTGTCGAGGATTTTTAGTAGGAAGGGTACGGTCGTAATGGGTCTGTAGTTGGTGGGGACATTAGGGTCAAGGGTGGGCTTCTTAAGTAAAGGAAGAACCCAGGAGTCCTTGAGGTTGTTGGGCACTATGTTGGAGGTGAAAGATGAGTTGATGAGGGAAGTGATGAAGGGAGCAAGTTGTTTGGCTGCATCTTTAATGACTGGGGCTGGGCAGGTATCGCCTTGGCATTTGGACGGTTTAAGAGAGTAGATTATTTCTTCAACCTCTTTGATGGTTATGGTGGAAAACTCAAAGAGGTTATTGTCATCATTTTGGGGGGTGGTGTGGGTGTGTGTAGAGGGGGTGATGTTATCAGTGAGGGTGAGGCTTTCTTTCTTTGTCAGGATTTTGGCTTGTAGTGTGGCAATTTTGCCTAGGAGTGCTTCCTGGATGCTCGTGCACCAGTGGATGTCTTTGTTACAAGTGTCTGGAGTGGGGGAGGGTGATTCGAGTTCTCTCAGGATATTGAAGAGCTCTTTGGTATTAGATTTGGCGTTGCTGATTCTTTCATTGTACATGTTTTTTTTAGACTGGATGATGGCTGATTTATAGATGTTCGATGCCAGTGCGTAAGATGTCTTATTAATAGTGGATGGTGACTGTTTCCATGCTAATTCAGCTTGTCTTTTGGATTTGCGGAGTGTTTTTAGTTTGGGGGTGAACCAAGAATTGAGGTGTGCTCGTGGTTTGGCTTTCCGAAGCTTGAGTGGTGCTATGGTGTTTATGGCCTTAAGGATAGTTGTGTTGTATAACTCTACTAGTTCAGTAGGGTTGGTCATGGTGGGTGAGAAGTCGATGATGGGTTGGAGTAACGGGAGGAGTTTCTCTAGTGTGATATTTTTGTTGTTTCTTGTGAGTGTGGGTGGGGCATTGGAGGAAGGCCCTGGTGTTTGAGTGCCTTTGTTGATGGTGAAGGTAATAAGGTGGTGATCAGTCCAAGCGCATGGAGTGTTGGAAAGGATGGTAGTGTTGCAGTTGAGGTCAGCTATCCAGTCAAGGATGCGGCCTTTGTTGTGTGTGGGTTGTGTGATATGGTGGGTGAGTCCTAATTCTGAAATTGTGTTGGCGACAGTGTGAGCTTTGTCATCTTTCTCATCATTGAGACCTAGATTAAAGTCTCCTAGGATGAGTAGTCGAGAGTTAGGTTTGATATTGTTAGAGAGTAAAAGGGCTATGTCGTCATTAAAGGATAGTATAGGGCCTGGCGGTCTGTAAATGAGGTGGATGGTGATAGTGCTTGTGTGCGTTGTGTATAGTTTGAGGGTGAGTAGTTCCGCTGATGGCAGTGATTGGTTTTGTATGTGTCTTATGTTGATGGAGCTTTTTGCAATAATGGCTACTCCACCACCTTTAGCTGTTTGTCTGTCTGCACGGTAGATGGTATAGTCATTGGGTATAGCAAGTGATAGAGAGGGGCCAGACGCTGGGTGGAGCCAGGTCTCTGTAATAGCTATGAAGTCGAGATCATTGAAGGAAATAATGTCGGCTATGTCTAGGGCATGGGCGACTACAGATCTCGCATTGATGAGTGCACCTTTGATGGTTTCGGTGGTGATGCATGATTTTTTGATGTGGGTGCGGGGGGAGGGTGCGTTCAGGCCGTGTGATATCTGGTCTGACGGAAGTGTAGGGCGTGTGCAGGGAGGGGCAGATTTGGTTAAGGTTATATTTTGTTTGTTGCCTAGATTGAGGAAGGATACGGGTGTGTGTGTTCTGGATCTGAGTCGGGTGAGTCTCGATAAGCCTGAGCAGGGATAGGATTTGCTGGTAGTGAGGTTCGTGATAGTGGATTGGCCGATGGGAGTAGTTTGTGATGCTTCTTGGGGGCTGGAGGTGTCTGCTGTGCGATGAGAGTCGATGGAGGAGGTAGGCTGGAAGGGGTTGATGTTGGGTAGGAAGGGGGTGGGGCAGGGTATGGGATAATGTCTGGGGCAGGCTAGTCTGCTGAGGCCATTGGGGTGTAAGCGAAAGTGTGGCCCTGTACAAGGGTGTCATGGGGACCAGGCAGAATGGGAACATAATGAGGAAGGTCCAGGTTATATATCTGAATTTAGAGGGAACTGGCGCACAAAATCATCAGAGAGAAGCTAGTACGCAATGTTAGTGCACAATGGTGCTGCAGTGAGGGTACTAACGCAGAGAATCAGAGAAATGCTAGTACACAGTGCTAATACACAGTTCTAATACACAGTGCTAATACACAGTGTACTCTAAGCGACCATAAGGCACTACACAATGTCACAGTGGTCTCTAAGCGACCATAAGGCACAACACAATGTCACAGTGGTCTCTAAGCGACCATAAGGCACAACACTATGTCACAGTGGTCTCTAAGCGACCCTAAGGCACAACACAATGTCACAGTGGTCTCTAAGCGACCATAAGGCACAACACAATGTCACAGTGGTCTCTAAGCGACCATAAGGCACAACACAATGTCACAGTGGTCTCTAAGCGACCCTAAGGCACAACACAATGTCACAGTGGTCTCTAAGCGACCATAAGGCACAACACAATGTGAAAGTAGTTTGTGTTAGACCGTACTGCAAAAACAGGGTTCAGTGAAGGCTTGAAGCAGTTCAGGTTGCTGGCTGGAGCAGTGGAAAAAAGGTTGCTGTAAGGGGCAGTATGCTTGCCCCAGAGGAGATGGGCAGGGGATCTAGCCCTATGCTCGATGGCGTATACAGGCTAGAGATAGGCATAGCCTCTTTGCTACCATTGTTGTGGCCTGCATGGCCTCTTTTCTACCATTGGTTTGGCCTGCATGACCTCTTTTCTGCCTTTGTTTTGGCCTGCATGGCCTCTTTTCTGCCTTTGTTGTGGAACACATGGCCTCTTTTCCGCTGTTGTTGTGGCCTGCAGGGCCTCTTTTCTGCCTTTGTTATGGCCTGTGAAGGTGGTCATTCCCCCAAACGCAGATCCTAAACTCAGAATAAATGGACACACCCCAGTAGGGAATGAGACCAGGAGATAGAATGCAAGTTGAACAAAGTTTATATCAGGTAAAAGATGCACGCAGAGGACTCTGCTGCTCTGAGAGCGCTCTGCCAACAATACAGAACCAACACATTTTATGCACAACTTTCGTCATCAGTGACAAACAATATAGGTGATGAATATTACATGGTCATTGGTTCACTACAATGTTACAGTATGGGCCATACTGGGTTGGTGCAGCTTGATTGGCTGGTGCAGAGCTGTTGCTTCTCGCAGCACGTGGGTCAGCTGGGCTCATCTGGGAGGGGCGAAGGTCAGAGGCGTCGGGCACGGATCATCTAACTAATCTCTTTATTCTGAAACATAGAGAAAAGGCTACAAATAACTAATCACATTAAACTCTGACATTTAGCGGAGGTGCTATAAAGTTCAGCTAACAACTATATATCTAGCTTATACCTGCCCTCGAGGAACAGTCAACCACAGTGCCTTAATCCAGCGCCCACCACGAAAGGGTTTGATCTACTGGTGCCTCATGACACAGATTGATAGGTGTTGGTTCGTCATTGAATATATGGTACAGGGGACCTGGGGCTGCGGTGGGTGCATGCTCTGGTCACTTCAGGGGGTTAGATGTGTATCAGTATCAAAGGGGTAGAGGGGTCTGGGTTTTGTGAGTGGTGGGTGTGAAGGTGGGGGTTGAGGGGGCACATGCAGGTTTGTGGAGATAGATGAGTACACAAGTCAAGATCCACCACGGTCACACACAGGGCAATGTGCTCAGAGGAAGAGAAAGATACAGGCGAGTTGCAACAATACATGACTGTACTTCCGTGAGAAAGAAGCTTGTGCGGCGCAGATAGGGGAGGAGGTGGAAGGGGTGTCTGGGCTGGCTGTGCACGGTGCTGGGCAATGGGAGAGATGACTTTTTAGAAATCCTTGAGCGGCCTAGTAAAAAGATGGAGTCCTGGGTGGCATAAAATGGAGTCTGTATGTGTCATCCAATGGCTTCTGCCCTCTGGCGTCAGAGGACAGAGAAGGGACGTCTCCCCCGATATGGGATGAGCAATAGATCCATTCTATGCAAAATGTACAGGGGGGCAAAAAGACCCTTCCTCCCTTACACCTGCAGGGTCTCTTTTCTGCCTTTGTTTTGCCCTGATGGGACTCTATTCTACCTTTGTTTTACACTGCAGGGCCTCTTTTCTGCCTTTGTTTTGGCCTGCAGGGCCTCTTTTCTGCCTTTTTCATTGGCTGCAGGGCTTCTTTTCCGCCTTTGTCTTGGCCTGCATGGCCACTTTTCTACTATTGGTTTGTCCTGCCTGGCCTCTTTTCTGCCTCTGTTTTGGCCTGCAGGGCCTAATTTCTGCCTTTGTCTTGGCCTACAGGGCCTCTTTTCTGCCTTTCTTTTCTGTCTTTGTTGTGGCCTACAGAGCTTCTTTTCTGCCTTTGTTTTGGCTGCATGGCCTCTTTTCTGCCTTTGGTGTGGCCTGCAGTGTCTCTTTTCTGCCTTTGTTTTGGCCCTTAGGGCCTCTTTTCTTCTTTTGTCTTGGCCAGCAGGGCCTCTTTTCTGCTTTTGTTTTGACATGCACGGCTTCTTTTCTTCCTTTGTCTTCGCCTGTGGGGCCTCTTTTCTGCCTATTTGTCTTGGCCTTTAGGGCGTCTTTTCTGCCTTTGCATTGGCCTGCAGGGTCTTTATTCTGCCTTTGTCTTGGTCTGCATGGCCTATTTTCTACCATTGGTTTGTCCTGCAGGGCCTCTTTTCTGCCTTTGTTTGGACCTACAGGGCTTCTTTCTTCTGCTTTGTCTTGGCCTGCCGTGGCCTCTTTTCTACCATTGGTTTGTCCGCCTGCCCTCCTACCTCTCCTTGCCTGATGGTCTTCTGCAGTTTTTTTTGCCTAATGGGTCTCCTTATGTCTTGTTGCCCCATGCCTCTTTCTGTCTGTTTTGACCTACATCCTCTTCGCCTGTGTGGCTCAGGCCCTTTCTGCTCTATTGGCCCTTCAGGCCGCTCTTGCTCTGCCTTTGTCTTGGCCTGCCAGTGCCACCTTTTCTGCCTTTACATTGGACTGCAGGGCCTATCTTGCTGCCTTTATTCGGCCCTCAGGGCTCTCTTTTGCTTTGTTGGACTCAGACTTCTTTTCTGCCCTTTGTTCTGGCCTGCAGGCCTCTTTTCTCGCATTTGTTTGGCCCTCGGCTCTGCCTTTGTCTTGGCCTGCAGTGCCACCTTTTCTGCCTTTACATTGGACTGCAGGGCCTATTTTCTGCCTTTATTTCGGCCCTCAGGGCCTCTTTTCTGCTTTTGTTTGTACCTGCAGAGCTTCTTTTCTGCCTTTGTTTTGGCCTGCAGGGCCTCTTTTCTGCATTTGTTTTGGCCCTCGTGGCCTCTTTTCTGCCTTTGTGTTGGCCTGGAGGGCCTCTTTTCTGCCTTTGTCTTGGCCTGCATGGCCTCTTTTCTGTCTGTGATTTGGCCTGCCACGTCTTGTGTCTGTCCTTGTTTTGCCCTATCATTACATAGTGTGAAGTGTGAGGAAATCTGGAACTTTCTAGATTGTCCTGACACAATGGCCTTTCTGGTGGTTGCCCCTCCTCTCTCTATGGAAATGTGTGGTTTCTCTGTATTGGGGTTGGTTTCATTCGGATTTGCTGGCAGGGGTTGTGTGGAGTATTTTTATCCACACCACTGCGCCACGCTGCACCTCTTTGCCAATGGGCAATGAAAACTGTCAGAAATTGAGGAAAAAACCATGTGCGCTCCAAATCTGAAAAATTGCACATGGTGCGTAAAACCACCAAAAGAGCTGCACACCCTGCCACACACACAGGCAAAGTTGGTGTAAAAACAGGAATCGCTGCTGTCATCTGTTATCTGTCACTGTCACTTGAAACAAGGCCACAGAAGGGCTACAATCCGAAAATGCTCTTAAATGCAGTTTCCTAAACAATGGCAACCTTCAAAGTGCTGTTTTGGTGCTAAAATTCAGTCATTTCCCCAGTGATTATTGAAAGGAAAGTGTGCTGAAATCATGGATTCTCCAGGCAGTCATGAGAAAATCAGACAAACAGCTGACAATTTTAAAAGTGTTTCTATTTCCTGATTAAAAATGGCAAAAATCGCCTCTGTTGGTGAAGGGCTAATTCTTTTAAAATGTTTAAATCCTTTATAAACTGTGCTTATATTTTATATGGGAAATTAAAAAACTTTAATGTCAAAGGGCCCAGTCTGGGACCAATCCACTATGTAATTCTGACTGATAGCCTGGCCTGGGAAACTGACATCTCTGCTTGACACTTCCTTGAGAACAGGAAGGCTAATGGCTGTTAATGGTTCCCGCATAATGAAAACAAAGAAAGCCTCAGACATTTGTCTCCTAGCTGACCCAAGGACAAAGGAAGGCTTGGACACCCACCTTCCTAAAAGAGGGGCCGGATGTGGAGGAGGTTTCTCAGTGAAAGGACTGACCATTTGCTCACTTTGAAAGTAAGAAAAAAAACCTGGACTGGATTTTGAATGGAAATTACTGTTTTTGCTTCAGAACTTTGACATTTAACATGACAGCCAAAATAAGTGGACAAGTGAAAATAAAAACTTACAAATCTGAACTCATGCTAGACAGTTGAAGATGTGGTAGGAGTTATTAATACATAAAGAAACAAAGATACACTCAAAACACTGATTGTGGCAAAACTATTAATGTTGCAAGTTTAAAATTGTATGTACATGATCCCTGATCAGCCCCAGAGATGTTTCAAATTAGAAATGATTAATCCAAAGTGTTATGGGTAAAATTGATAAAATCCATAGAATGACCAATACAGCTCTCACAAAGATGGAAGTGGATGTAAATGTAGATAATCAAGTATAAAGTGTTACAATTTTATGAGGGTACATAATGGTAGAAATGTACATTTGTGCAAAAGTATGTTTTGGGTAAAAATCCAGGTGGGAGTTCCTAAATCCTGTCATAGAATGACAGCTCTGTTTAGACTGCCAACCAGGACAAAGCACACACCAGTAGCCACTCACAGACATGGGGTGTGTTTTGAAGTTCTCCCCACACCATAAACTGGGGATGGCATTTGTAATGTATAAATATAGAAGTTTCACTACACAAAAGAAGACTGCTTCCAGAACACACTGATTCCAGAACCATCCAGATGTCCGCGCAGCACCTTATTCCAGAACTCTTCAACTTGTAGCTGACTCCAGAATTCTTGAAAGATCCAGATTTCTTTGCAGAATCCAGACTCTAGCATTGCAAATTATTGCTAGCCTGACCCAATTGCAACATCCCAAACTTGAAGGATTTAATTCTGATTCAGCTTGGCTTGCTACCACTAAGGCTTGCCGCTGAAAACTTGCATCCTGCTATCTACCGTGTCCAGAAACCAGAAGTGGCCTTCAAATCCAGGCTGAGGTGCAGTCCAGTTGACCAGAACCGCCTTGCTGATCCAATCCCGCTAGAGGTGCCTTGCTGCCGGTAGACCAGATCCAATTTCATTGAGCAGAGCTGACGGTCCAATTTAATAACTTCTTCTGTAAGTATTAACAGAAGAACAGTGACCCTTAGTATATCTGCATTGTATTATCCCTATCTCAACCCATCCCATCTTTAATTCAGAACTCCAGTATTGTTAGAATCCTTCTTGCGCTGATTGTCTCCCTTTGTTCCAAAACCATAACTCCATAGTGATTCTGAATAACTAAACTAACTCCCAGGAAGAAGTAGAGTATCCACAACAGGACAGGTTACGCTGATCACGTGACTGTAAGATCCATCTGTGGCATTCTCTTTTTCATAGTCATAACATAGTGTAATCAAACCCATCTGTCATTTTCAAAAGCGCATTTCTGTTTTTATTTTCGCGCCTATTTTGCAAAAATGCCTCTCACTAAAACCTCTATAACTCCTTCAGTTTTAAAGATAGAAACAAAATATTTCAACTTCCACTGATACCTAACATCCTTAGCTACATCCACAACTAAAAACCGCATTGCGGAACAGTGTATTTGACCCGTTTTTCTTCATTATCGCATAGTAAAAGTTTGCTGCGAATTTGCAAAATTCCCACGTTTACACGTGTCATTTCCCCATTTCAAAGTGCTTTTTCCATTCCATCCTAATCTCAAATGTGTATTGTTGTTTATATTATAGCTCATGTATGTTAGGACCTGATTAGTGTTGCTTTTCTAGAATCTGTATCCATTTAAGCATTTTTGCACCCTTTTGCAGTATTTCACAAAGCCTTTTTTTCATCTGTCAGTTTAAAAGTGTCATTTGGCAAAACGGTTTTCTCTCTTGTTTAGGGAGGGAAGATTGCCTATAACTCTAGACATTGTATTTCATTCCTGAATACCTGCTGATTACTCACATTGGTGTAGGATTGCTCATTTGTATTTAATCAAAACTTTGCAGGGGGAACATTAACCTAAATGCTATCTGTGTGCAAAACAGACTGTTCTTTTTCCCTGTGTTTTCTATTTTGTCTCCTTATAAGTGAATTCAATTGCTTTGCTTATTTCTGAATTGTATTGTCACCCTTTGGGTGATTGCTGCCCCATATATATCTATATTAAACCTATGTGTGATTGAATATTAAATAAATAAAGACATCATTACCTTTACAAACTAGCCTGATTCCTGGTTCAGTGTGAGTTGGGGGATATTTTGAGAAGGGTATGATATGAGTGGTATATCATTCAGAATATTGAACTTCTAGACAAAAATAAAATAAGGATTTCATTTGCGGACTACATGCTAGGCGAGACTTGGATGTGTGCCTGATTGAAATCCCTTAAAGCTGCTGGAGATACAGTGGGCCTCATTATGAGTGTGCCAGTCCAGTAACAATGGTGCTGGTAAGCTACAGGCACTGTTGTTACCGGACCGGCACACTCTGAGTTCTGAGGGCGGGTGTCTTCCCGCCTCGCAAGCTCTGACTTGGCGTGCGGAACGGCACCCGCTCGCAGACTTTGCTGGAAACACCGGCACTGTTGCACACAGTGCCGGTGCTTCTGTCCTCCCCATTCCCATTGAGTCCAATGAGACTCGAATGGAAATGGGGAGTTACTTTTTCCAGCGCCTGGCTTTGGGGAATTACCGGGACCGCAGGGGCTGTAATGCCCCAGTAATTCCCCAAAGCACGGCTCCAGAAAATAACACAACTCCGTTTTTACCGGCACGGCTATCGCTGGGGTCGTAATGAGGCCCAAAGTCACTCTCTGGTGTGAAACCAAGCCAGCGGGTGCGTCTCTACCTGTTATCGCTCCCTGCACATTTGCTTAATACTTGTGATCTCTGGCAGAAGAGTGAGCGGCTGCATCCCTTCGGTGGTTGTTGCTATGCCACTAAAACAGAGTCTAGGAACATCAACCCTCTACAGGAACTAGGCCACCCCTGTTCGCTCACATGTGTGATTTAGGATCAGTGCTAAAAATGTAGATGTGTACTGCTGCAAAACGGGTGAAACCACACGATCTGCCGCAAAAGCTGCCACCGTGCCAAGAGAACCCTACTGCCGCCAAGAAAGTCCCTGACATTGGTGTGTCCTCTCTAACGAGCAGAACTAACGTGCCAGTAATTCCGTTTACTGGCACATTTCTGAACCGATTGATGGGGGGGTGGCCGGAATTACTATGCTGCCAGTCATTCCGGCACCCACCGCCAAAAAATGCTGGTATTGCAAGCACTGGTATAACCAGCACCAGTAATGCTGTCAAGTCACCCCATGGAGACATTATGGCACTCCATGGAAAGGGGAATTACCACCTTTGCCGGCAATTACAGCATTCCAAGACCCAGCAACAGTAATTCTGTTTGGTGGTATTCCGCCAGATTTACCAGTAGGATACCACCATACATATAATGAGGCCGTAAGTGGCTATACAGTAGGCGCTTTAGTGCCATCTATAAGCTGAAACAAATGCATTGGAGTGCAGCTAGGGGAAGATGGCCTGTCAGGTGGAACACAAAGCTTTTTGGTGTTGTTTGTGTATTTACCCACCCATTGACTGCCCATGGCCATGCTGAACCCTATGGCCATTCCCACCCGCGTCCTTCCCCTCCCCGCCCAAAAATCTCTTTGAGTTACCTTTATCAACCCTTACAATCAAACTTTGCACTGGAAGTGCCTACCAGGGTGTTTACAAATGAGTCTTCTGAGTGCTTATGGTTTAATTGGTGATGTAAATGCGCTACTGGTGTAATAAACATGTCGTAACCGGATCTGCTTTCAGCCACTCGATTTGTCAGCAATATGCATGTCCTTCACAGACGTCCTCTTAAAAACGAGCATTAGCAAAGCCAACAGTTTCGGATTGTGCATGGGTATTAGTCGGGCATTTGCCAGGCACTGCTAGCGCATGTCTAGGCACGTGCTCAATCTCCAGCTGTTGTCATTAATGGCCAGGTAGTTCCTTTAGAGCAATGCCTGGCAAACATCTTCATCATGTTTACACTAAAGCCACAACTGTTGCCATTGCCAATGCTTGTTTTTACATAGCTCCCATTACGGTGCGCAACCTGTTTCTAAGCCCTTATTTACAGATCAGCGAAAAGAGGCACAGCGAGGAATAGTGCCTGGTTCATAAATCATTTGACGTGGCAATGAAGTTGCATCCAATTCTCAAAGGGCATGCACCAGTGTGTGCACATCTGTGTATCAGAATCGTGTACATTCAGACGCCCTCTTTTACCCCCTCCTCCCCCCGCACAACTGCGCAAGTAAAAGGGATGAGTGGGGCATTTTCTTATCATTGAAAGTGCATCACTAGTTCAGAAAAAGTTACTATCCTCTGTTGCTGCATGGAACAGGGCCAGGGGTGTGCACAATGTGCGAGAGGGCCTTTGCTGACCCTTCTGTGCATTTTTTTAAAAAGTGGGGCAGCATTGGTATGAACGCCTTTTTAACCTTTTTAAATTATGTTATGGTTACAGGCCCTTAAACAGCCCAACACTCAAACGCACTGTCAGCTCTGCATCGATCCTGGCACCTATCATACATTGTACTAGTTCTTTTATAACGCACTTAATACCAGCGATTGGCTTCTAAGCACCGAATCGGAATTCAAACCTGTGTTGCGCTTCATTGCCTTGCTTCCAAGACAAACACGTTGCCCTGAGCTATCCTTCCTCACCTTCCATAGCGTCGGGCACTCGCGCCCACACTAATGCATGCCAGCTGGCTTGCCAGCAGCGGTTCAGAACAGGGACAGCATAGTGTGCAATGTACGAAGGGTACCCCTGACATTTGCACTCCTTTGTTACAGGTATGGCGGTCCGGAATTAACGTGCTGGTAATCCATTTACCGGCACGTTTCTGAACTGCCACACTACATCGGGCGGTGGGGTAGCCGGGATTACCTGCAGCTCTGAGCTGCCGGTCAGTCTAGAAGCCCATCAGCAAAAAAATACTAATTTACCGGCAACAGTATCACCAGTGACGGTAATACCAGCAATTCACCCATGGGAATGAGGAATTGGGCTGTGGTGGTAATTCCGGCATTCCAAGTGCCAGTAAGAGTAATTCCGTGTGGTGCTACTGGCAGAATACCACGAAACATATTTTGAGGCCCATGTGTTTGAAGCTTTTGGGGGAATTCTTTGCGATGGACCCTATGCTGAGCAGTGCTACAAGTGCGGGAGAGAAGAGTCATCCGGTCACGCAGGTCCCAACGTTCTGCCCGTACCCTCAGGAGGATAGCTCAGGGGCAACGCACTCGCCTTGGAAGCAAGAGGAACCGGAGCAACAGAGGTACGATCCCCGGATCCGCGCTTAGAAACCTCTGGGTATTTAAGCACGCTATAAATAACCCATTACGTTCCATGTGGATTCTGTGAGGAACGAGCTACACATCATTATGCGACCTGCTCCGTCCTTCCACGGTGCATAGGCCAGCTTTGTGAAAAAGGCGAGCTGCACATTTCTTCACATCAGGCCTCACTGGGGAGCACCTGATTTGCTCTTCACAGAAAAGCCCCCTCTATGACCTTGCACAAAGAGGTATGCAAATAGTCCCATTTCAGCCGTTTGAGGGGCCCTTTCATTCTCATATGCCAGCTGCCAGACAATCATGGCGCAAGTTCTGTATTTAAAAAAAAAGGTCTTAAGAAAACTGGCCCTCCTTGATCACAATGCATTGTTCCACACCTGAGCGGAAGGATAGGACTCAGGACCGACTCGCTCCGGGAAAATCCAGTGCTAGCGTCGTCCTCATTCTCGCCATTATTCTCTCAACAATGAGGTCTGGATGAGCGGAGCGGCCTCCGCGGGGAGCCGGAGGGGCGCCTCTGGTGAGAGGTGGGATGGGGGGGGGCGTGATTCCGCCCCCGATCCTTCCGCGCTCTGGCCATTGACCATGCGGGCGCCATTCCACTTTCAGCCACAGCGGAGTGGGCTGCGGCCACCGAAGCAAGGGCTCCTGGGTAGGAGGAAGAATTCATGTCACAGAGGGAGGTGCCCGTACGCGGCCATTGCAATCAGGTAAAAAGCTCATTAAAGTGATCCAACACTACCAGCCCAGAATGCATAGCTTTCAACAGGCTGGTGGCCTCCAGTCACCTGGACACCAGAATGAGTAACTACAGAAGGCTTTTGAGTGGTGTTGGAAGGCTGGGCAGTGTATGGCAGACTGGTGCAGTTGACCGAGGTGCGATTCTGGGTTAGAGGAGGACTGCCCTCTGCTGGCCACACTTTTACTCCACCCCTCACATTGCCTGTGAAGATGGGGGATGGGAAACTCATAGTCAAGTCTGAAGCGGTCTCGTGTGTGGTGGACCCTTAAACCCAAGTAAGTCCACACAAGCTCCCATTCGGCTCGGGTCTGTACAGCAAGCAAGCAGCCGAAGCTGAGTCTCGCTGACACTGGCTAGAACATGGGGCGGTCTCAAAGCTTGGATCCGCTAACCTTATACCTTAGCACTGCTCAAATTCTCAGGATCACCAAGGACCCTCTTGCTCCTAGAACAGGGCTCTGCAACCTTTGTCTTTCCAGATGTCTTGGACTACAAATCCCATCAGCCCTAGACAGCATAGCCAATGGTGGGCTCTCGTACTTCAAAAACATCTGGAGAGCCAGAGGTTGCAGACCCTTCTCTAGAATCACCAAGTCTATTTCTACCGTCTTCATTCTACTCAGTCTGGCACAGCCCCGAATTCCTGGCAAGAAGCGGTGCTTCACCCATTGCTTGAAAGACCCACCATTGACCCTTCCGATCTGAGCAATCCTAGACCTAGCTCTGTCATCCCTTTCTGGCTGCACACCTAGAACTAACAGTGCGGCCAGCCTTCAGTCTTTGCTACTGAACGCTCAAACTCTAGGTCCAGCTCAAACCATCTTCATGGCCCTGCGTTGCGGCATGAATATTGTTACAATGAAAAAAGTACTTGATGTTGGGGATTCTGGGACAATGATCCTTCTGGACTGTCCGCGGCTTTTGACACTGTTGAGCAGCGTATCCTACAAACACGCCATTAACAATAGGGTATTAGAGGTCAAGTCTTGGAAGGAATCCATTCTTTCTAAACTAACCGAACGCAAATAGTTAAATTAGGTAATTGCACCTCTGACCAAAAATATATTTCATGGATCTGCCCTTTGGCGTCTGCTTTTTACACTTTACTTCATCCGTTCTCGGGAGGACAGCTCAGGGCAACGTGCTCGCCTTGGAAGCAATACGACACGGAGCACCACATGTTCGATCCAGGGTCCGCGCTTAGAAACCTCTGGGTATTAAGTGTGTTATAAATAACCTTTCATATCATATCATTCGACCAAAATGATCTAAATCATGGTGATTCTTCCGAAACTTTGAAACAGTTTTTCTAATGGTGTAAGCGCCTTACAAATGACCAATAAATACACTCTGCAAATGATACACTGGTGTTCATAAAATTGTCCTGGGACCGGGACACCACTTCCTTCACCTTTTAAGAGCTGTTTAGTAGAAAGTACACACGGGACAGAGGCCACATATCTTAAAAAGAATCCTTGCAAAAATGGAATTCTCGCTGTTTACTCAACTGCTCATCCATGAACAATACATTCTGGCCAAACCCATTTGGCGAGTGCATATTTCTTTCTCAACAGGTGACGCATGCGGTCATCAAATTCGATTCAGATCAGTCTTTAGTACTTCTCCCCTCCACTCTCCCCTGCACTTGCGCGATCTCAATGTCACTTGGCCTAGTAAGATCGTTGTCTTTGTCCTCCCTTTGTTTCCCCGCCTTGCCTGGCCACGCCTTGAAACGTGTGTGTATAGGCGTGTTATAAATTTCATATCATATCATTCACACAAGAAGTAGCATCAGCCGTTAGATCTTGTTCTTTCCGACTTAGGAACCTTGGAACTCTTTCTCTCCATGAGCCGCCTGGTGACCATTCTTAATGCGTTTGCAGCTTTGCCCCTGGATTTTGGAAACAGCGTGTGTCTTGGCCTTTCATTAAAGAATGTGATCAGACTTCGACGTGAATAGAACTCTGCTCCCAGGATCCTCCTGGGATTAGAAAATGGGATCACTTGTCCCCTGATTCCGCACCCTGCACTGGCTGCCAGTCCAACAGAGGATTATCTGAGCGCTCGAAGCGATCCAAGGTAATCCTATCATAGACTGCGTGGCCTTTAGTCTTGCAGATCTCTACGTCGACAACAGTCTTTGCACTTGCTAGATTGGGTGGACAATCTTTGTAGTTAAGATATGATATGATATTTATTTGTATCACGCTCATACACAAGTGTTTCAAGGCCACCAAACTCTGGGAACAATCTAGACGTAAGCCTCTGGAAGAACCGAGAACGTACAACCATTAAGGGAACTTTCCTCTTTTCGTGCAATCACTCCTATGAACTAGAACCTCGCCTTCATTTTTTCATGCCAGCAGCACCTGCCCCTCTAGCGCTGTGATGCTTCACGGTGAAAGATTGCACAATATAAAGCACCTATACACCCACACTGGTCTTGTTAGGAATGGGGGTAAGGAGAGAGCTGTGTTCTTTTCAGGCTGATTGTGTTGCAGCTTTGACTCCGCGGCTCCCTCTTGCTCATTGCACATCTGTATCCTAGGCCGCTGCACTCATCTGCCTGCCAACCAGCACTTTCTACTCAGGGTGTAACTCAGTGGATCCACTCCCTGGAATCCTTCTGTGAACCTCTTCAGGGCAGATCCTGAGCCTTTCATCTAGGTCCAATGTGACATTCTGGCTGGCAGTGGGAGCAGCCTGCTGTGGTACATGGCAAACGCAAAGTGCCTGCAACATGTGGATAGTCCGAGGAGCTATGTCACATGGATATTATAAGGAGTGTAAAGAACAAAGAAAGTGTGAGGAGCCTGCACAAAATGGTGAATGCAGGAGTTTAGATTGCGTGGCTATTGTGATCAGCCTCACTAACATGCAGCGTGTAAGTAGCCTGGATCATATAGTCAGGGCTAGGAGTCCACACATTGATAGCGTGAGTAACCTGGATCATATGTAATGTAATGTCATTTGCCATTTGAATATCGCCTTTTCCTATTGGTAAGACCTAAGAGCGCTGTAGGTGAACTACCTCGGGGACCGAAGTCCAAGGTATGGGAAATTCATCAGAGGCATTCAGAATGCGTTGTGCATCTTAGCCAATACGACGGTGGTAGTGGTGGCCAAGACCTTGTTAGCTACCCATGTCGAGTTGGCTTGTGAATGGATGCTGTGAGGAAGTCTGTAGAGTATGTGAGTGCAAGAGACCATTGTGTCCAGCTAGACTGAATTTTGCTGTGGGGAGTAGCTGCATTCTTATGGCAGAGGTGTTGTGCGATGTGTCACTATTAAGTAGTGTATGATAGTAGATGCGTGTGGATGGGTGGCCACGCCTTCGGCTATCTTCCATAGGCATGGAGCGTGATACATGCCCGCGTGTCCAGGCTGGTTTCTTGGTTTCGTAGATGTGGTGTGGATTCTGTCCTGTGGCCTGCTGGAGATTATTCTCTCTCCCGCACAGCATTTCATGGCTGGTTCATTGCTGCCCTGGCCTACCTGAGAGACGGTTAAATAACCCGAAGTGTAGCATGGTTAATCGGGATCGGGGGCAGAAAAGCCAAGTCTTACGGCCCTGAGGAAGGCAAGGTGATCCTCTATGCAGCAGATGCAAAGGGGAATTGTCCTCTAGATTGCTGGGCTTGGACAGAGAAGGATGTTCCCCCTATTATCCTCGATTAGAAGGGAGAGATCACAGGGTGGAGTGCGGAGTGCAGTGCCATGCATAGTGCTAGGAGTCGGGAGTGCCTGAATAGTGAAAACAGTCTGGAACATATGATTAGTGTGAGGAGCCCTGGAGCACATGGAGAGTGTGAGGGGCCTGGAGCACATGGATAGCGAGAGATGTGAGGGGCCTGGAACACATGGATAGTGCAAGGAGCCGCAAGCACATAGTGCAATGAGCCTGGAATACATGAATAGTACAAGGGGACTGGAGCACAAGGGGTGTATGTGAAGCTTGGATTGCATAGGTACTGTAAGGACCCCCCTGTCACGGACAGTGAGAAGGGCCTGGAGCACATGGATAGTGCAAGGTGCGAGGGGCCCGGAGCACATGGAGAGTGTAAGGAACCTGGAGCACATGGATAGTGTAAGGAACCTGGATCACATGGATAGTGTGAGGGGCCTGGAGCACAAGGATAAGGTGAGTAGCATGGGGCACATGATAGTGTGAAGGGCATGGAGCACATGGTTAATGTGAGGAGCCTGGAATACATGGATAGTGTGAAGAGCCTGGAGCACATGGTTAATGTGAGGAGCCTGGAATACATGGATAGTGTGAGAGGGCCTGGAGCACATGGAGAGTGTGAGGAGTCTGGAGCACATGGAGAGTGTGAGGGCCTGGAGCACATGGAGAGTGTGAGGGGCCTGGAGCCATGGATATGTGAGGAGCCTGGAGCACATGGGAGTGTGAGGAGCCTGGAACACATGGAGAGTTGAGGGCCTGGAGCACATGGATAGTGTGAGGAGCCTGGAGCACATGGATAGTGTGAGGAGCCTGGAGCACATGGATAATGTGAGGAGGCCTGGAACACATGGAAGAGTGAGGGGCCTGGAGCACATGGAGAGTGTGAGGGGCCTGGAGCACATGGAGAGTGTGAGGAGCCTGGAGCACATGGATAGTGTGAGGAGCCTGGAGCACATGGATAATGTGAGGGGCCTGGAGCACATGGATAATGTGAGGGATCTGGAGCACATGGAGAGTGTGAGGAGCCTGGAGCACATGGATAGTGTGAGGGCATGGAGCACATGGAGAGTGTGAGGGCCTGGAGCACATGGAGTAGTGTGAGGAGCCTGGAGCACATGGAGAGTGTGAGGAGCTGGAGCACATGGAGAGTGTGAGGGGCCTGGAGCACATGGAGAGTGTGAGGAGCCTGGAGCACATGGATAGTGTGAGGGGCCTGGAGCACATGGATAGTGTGAGGGCCTGGAGCACATGGATAGTGTGAGGGTGCCTGGAGCACATGGATAGTGTGAGGGCCTGGAGCACATGGTAGTGTGAGGAGCCTGGAGCACATGGATAGTGTGAGGAGCCTGGAGCACATGGATAGTGTGAGGGGCCTGGAGCACATGGGGAGTGTGAGGAGCCTGAGCACATGGATAGTGTGAGGGGCCTGGAGCACATGGGGTGTGTGAGGAGCCTGGAGCACATGGGTAGTGTGAGGAGCCTGGAGCACATGGATAGTGTGAGGAGCCTGGAGCACATGGATAGTGTGAGGAGCCTGAAGCACATGGATAGTGTGAGGAGCCTGAAGTACATGAAGAGTGTGAGGAGCCTGGAGCACATGGATAGTGTGAGAAGCCTGGAGCACATGGATAGTGTGAGGGCCTGGAACACATGGTGTGTGTGAGGAGCCTGGAGCACATGGATAGTGTGAGGAGCCTGGAGCACATGGGTGTGTGAGGAGCCTGGAGCACATGGAGAGTGTGAGAGCCTGGAGCACATGGAGAGTGTGAGAGGCCTGGAGCAACATGGAGAGTGTGAGGGCCTGGAGCACATGGAGAGTGTGAGGAGCCTGGAGCACATGGAGTGTGTGAGAGCCTGGAGCACATGGATGTGTGAGGAGCCTGGAGCACATGGAGAGTGTGAGGGCCTGGAGCACATGGAGAGTGTGAGGGGCCTGGAGCACATGGAGAGTGTGAGGAGCCTGGAGCACATGGAGAATGTGAGGGAGCCTGGAGCACATGGAGAGTGTGAGGAGCCTGGAGCACATGGAGAGTGTGAGGGCCTGGAGCACATGGAGAGTGTGAGGCCTGGAGCACATGGGGTGTGTGAGGAGCCTGGAGCACATGGAGAGTGTGAGAGGCCTGGAGCACATGGAGAGTGTGAGGAGCCTGGAGCACATGGAGAGTGTGAGGGCCTGGAGCACATGGATAGTTGAGGAGCCTGGAGCACATGGAGTGTGAGAGAGGCCTGGAGCACATGGATAAGTGTGAGGGGCCTGGAGCACATGGATGAGTGTGAGGAGCCTGGAGCACATGGAGAGTGTGAGGGCCTGGACACATGGATTGTGAGGAGCCTGGAGCACATGGATAGTGTGAGGAGCCTGGAGCACATGGAGAGTGTGAGGAGCCTGGAGCACATGGGTAGTGTGAGGAGCCTGGAGCACATGGATAGTGTGAGGAGCCTGGAGCACATGGGTAGTGTGAGGAGCCTGGAGCACATGGATAGTGTGAGGGGCCTGGAGCACATGGATAGTGTGAGGGGCCTGGAGCAGATGGAGTGTGAGAAGCTTGGATTGCACGGGTAGTGTAAGGACCCGGGCAGGACCCGCGATAGTATTTTTCCTGCCCTAGGAAAAGGGTCATTTTGGCGTCCCCCAGGCGTACCTTGCCACCCTGCTCCAAATGCGTCCCAACACTTCATATGCGTGGCCAGGCTGCACGCGCATTGTGTAAGACATCCACATAGCGCAAGTTCTTAATTATCTGGTGATGACGCATCAGATGCGTTTGCATTCTAACAGGCATCGCCTCTCACACCAGGCAGGCGCTGAAATAACTCATCAGAGGTAGAAACAATGCTCAGACTGAGCAGTACGAAAAGCAATTAACACCAGGCCACACACAGACACCCATTCCCATTTGGTGTCTGGCGGAGTGTGTGGTGCGCAGTGTGTGACTGGAAAAGTGGGACAAGCAGCTGCAGAGTATTTTAAGGTATTCGTTACTGGAGGTCTTCACCTGTTACCCCTTGCAAAATTGTGCTCTTCCGTTGTCTGGAACCTTACATATCTAGTTGCATTAAACAAATAACAATGGAAGTGTGTTGCGATTCCATGCACGTGGGTACAAAACGAGCACAGGGGATGTGCATAGCTGGCGAGGTGTCCTGGCCCCACGTGTATTTTTTCTGGAACTCTCACTTCATTCTAATGGCAGCTACTCACTCCACCACCACATTTTCAAGGAGCCCGTCCTTATTTGCAATCTGCGCTGTAATCGGGGAGCGTGCTACACAATAAAAAACTGGCAGGCTTAAAATTGGGCCTTAAGTGTACCCTTACTGAGCACACTAAGCAGAAAAAATAGCCAGGGGGCGTCCAGGGGGGGCAAACTGCACCAGGCCTCGCACTCAGGTGTGAGCCGTCATTAAGGCTGAAAAAAAAAGGATTGAAGAAAAAAAAGTTACATGCAACACACAGCATAGAGGTCGAGGGTCCATGGCCCAAAGGGGATATTGTGAGCACTACATCAGACGGCCAAGTTGCATTCTGAAAACCTGAGTACCTATGTACTTCTGTCTTTACCTCCAATGTGTGCTGATTACTTTGTTCAATTTAAATGTTATCTTTTTTTTTTTATTACGAGTATATAATCACCGAAGTGATTTTTACAAGAGGATGAAGAAAAACTTCAATTTACAATTTCTAAAAAGTCATTACAGAATGTTTGAAGAAGAGAAGAGATCCAAAGTCAAGAGAAGCTGTAGGTAAGGGAAGCATGAGCGAGTTCAAAGACACACCCAGCCCTCCTGGTGAGTGGTCCATCCAGCGCCCAACCTCGCATTTCACCCCTTGTGCTTATACTTAAGTGGGTCCGCTCTGCCCAGACTGCGAATCTGTGTGTGAAAAGATTTGCTCCAACATTTTGGTGGCTGCTATTGTCCAAGAGGGTCTCAAGCCTCCTATTAGGCGATCCCACCAGAGTGCTTCGTCGACCAAGTAAGCTTGCTTTAAATGATGAAGCAGGTACGGCGATCTATATTTGTCTGTTCCTGGACACAATAGAAGAAGATGCCGTAACGTTTCGATTTTGTTGGGTGTCGTACAAAAATGTTATCTGAAATGTCATATTGTTTGTAACCACTGTTTTTAAGATATGCGCCGGTAGCCTCCGGGCCTGGTCTGCGCTATACAAATAAAATAAATACAAATACAAATACTGGGCAGGTGGCGCCGGCGGCACTGTTACAATGTAACAGTTTGCCGGGCCCGGGCCAGCATGATTTCACGTGGATTGTTAACCCTACCTTTGCAGATGACGCAGGTGCTGGAGTCGGAGATGAACTAGTAAGTAAAATTACTTCAGCCTGACCGTGCTGCAGCACTTGTGTTGGATTTCGTTGAGGCCTGGTCCAGGCTCCTTGGATGATCACAGTAGCGGGCGTGCATGGGCCTATAGACAAGACGTGCCAATAGCAGTTCAAAGTTCACTCGCACACAGGAGAGGCGTGGTATAGACAAAAGCGGTGCGAGCTATAAGGTGCAACACAGAGAGTAACAGAGCTTGTTGCGCCATGCACAGAAACCCGCACGGCAAGGAGCAGGCAGAGCGCGCGCTTCCTTCACGCGCTTCCTTCACGTGCATGTGCAGAATAGATAGAGCACAGGCAGCGGAGGTGCCCTTACTCCGCCGGGGTGGCGTTCAGGCGGCCACCATGTAATATTCCCTTCATACGTACTGGAAGGCACGTGGCAGGTACGGAATGAACAGTCGCCGCACAGGCCCATATGCAGGAAAGGGTGAATGTGTAGTTGGGGCAGCGGCGGAGCAAGCATACCTCTGACGTGGAACAGGACAGCATGGAGAGCAGCACTGCAACACACACCTGTCCTCAGCACTCATCTGAAAATTCAGCTGTTGGGATGTCCCCAATGCTTGTTGTAATCTGTAGGGAGAGCTATTATGTTCACTCTGGAGTAATGGGAGTAGGGGCCAGTAGAGAGCATATAAACCTCACATTGTGTTGGGGTGTTGTGAGAAAGTGCTCCCTTTCATGCTTCCTCCAGTCCTTTAGCCCACCCTTAACTTGAAGAAGCCCCCCCCCGAGAAATGTGGAGCACATTCGATTATTATTATTATAATACAGAAATTGGTATAGTATGGAGTAAAGTGTCAAGTTCACTGTGCAGGGGAGATATGTTTGCTGTACACAAATCACCCTTTAGCAGTCTCTACCACACGCCTACTATGCTTTTGCCTCTGGGAAAGACACGCATTTTTCCCCTTCAATTCTAAATAGAGGGGCCGCATATCATCTTTCCCTGGCATCAATTCAGACTACATATATAGCGCTTAGAAGCCAGTTCCACATTTCAGATTCTGATTACAACATCCAAGGCAATTTATTCAGTTGTGTTTGTGCAGCTCTTATAATTAAATGAAGTCCCTGAAAGTGGTTCAGAGCTGTCAGTCGAACTTTTGGTTCTTTTTCGACTGCACCAGGGTGGCATGCCAGAATGCCATTAGTATGCTCCATTCATTATCCAACAGAACGTAGCACTTCCTCTCTGCCTCATCCAGCTTTAAACCGCCCTTCTCATACCTTCCCCTTTTCACACAAGCACTTTCTCTTTTCCAATACTCCAACCACCTTCTTGGCATCCTCCTCCCATTGGCATTGACTTTCCCCCTCGTCCTCCTCCAGCCGTGCCTTCCTCTCTCCAGTTTTTCTCCCCCCAACCCGTCCTTTCCCCCTCATGTGGCTGCTAATGTTTCCTATGTTATGTCTGATACCTTTCGTCAGAGAAAGCTTTTTAGCCAATAGCAGCGTTCATTCAGGGAGTTCTTGTTTCATTTTTCCATTCTGAAATATAAGATTTCACAAACGGTAGCTTTACATGTGGCAGAAAGCCAAGTTCTTCCCGCTGCTTGAAAGGCCAGGCATGGCGGCTGCTGACACACAGGATATGGGACCACTGGGAAGCTAGTCTTTAAGCTTTTCCTTCACTTCTGTGGCAACCTCCCCTCCTTCCACCCTCCAGCAACCAGCCATGTCTCTCTCCTCATTCTCGACCCAACACAAATCCTTCCCTTCTCGTCCACTCTTTGTTCACTTTCTCTTTGCTGCACCCCTTTTTCATCCCCCACTCATTTCCTTCTTCCATCTGCTGCTCCTTTACCCCTGATCCCTTCTCCATCCTTCTGCCCCCCATCCTTTCTTTCCACTATTCCTGCCCTCACGCCTTCACCTTTTTGCAGTGACGCCCATCCTCCACCGCTGTGCATTCTTCTGAGCCTGCTCTCTTGCATCACTCTGCTTCCCCAACCCTGCGCATTCTCCTGAGCCTGCTCTCTTGCATCACTCTGCTTCCACGCACACCCTGCGCATTCTCCCGAGCCTGCTCTCTTGCATCACTCTGCTTCCACGCACACCCTGCGCATTCTCCTGAGCCTGCTCTCTTGCATCACTCTTCTTCCCCAACCCCGCGCATTCTCCTGAGCCTGCTCTCTTGCATCACTCTGCTTCCACGACACCCTGCGCATTCTCTCGAGCCTGCTCTCTTGCATCACTCTGCTTCCACGCACACCCTGTGCATTCTCCGAGCCTGCTCTCTTGCATCACTTTGCTTCCAAGCACGCCCTGCGCATTCTCCCAAGCCTGCTCTCTTGCATCACTCTGCTTCCAAGCACACCCTGCTGCATTCTCCTGAGCCTGCTCTCTTGCATCACTCTGCTTCCCCAACTCCTGCACATTCTCCTGAGCCTGCTCTCTTGCATCACTCTGCTTCCACGCACACCCTGTGCATTCTCCTGAGCCTGCTCTCTTGCATCACTCTGCTTCCACGCACACCCTGCGCATTCTCTCGAGCCTGCTCTCTCGCATCACTCTGCTTCCACGCACACCCTATGCATTCTCCTGAGCCTGCTCTCTTGCATCACTCTGCTTCACGCAACCCCGCGCATTCTCCTGAGCCTGCTCTCTTGCATCACTCTGCTTCCACCACACCCTGCGCATTCTCCTGAGCCTGCTCTCTTGCATCCCTCTGCTTCCACGCACACCCTGCGCATTCTCCGAGCCTGCTCTCTTGCATCACTCTGCTTCCATGCACACCCTGGCATTCTCCTGAGCCTGCTCTCTTGCATCACTCTGCTTCCACGCACACCCTGCGCATTCTCCCAAGCCTGCTCTCTTGCATCACTCTGCTTCCATGCACACCTGTGCATTCTCCTGAGCCTGCTCTCTTGCATCACTCTGCTTCCGCACATCCTGGCATTCTCCTGAGCCTGCTCTCTTGCATCACTCTGCTTCACGCACACCCTGCGCATTCTCCTGAGCCTGCTCTCTTGCATCACTCTGCTTCCATGCACATCCTGCGCATTCTCCTGAGCCTGCTCTCTTGCATCACTCTGCTACCACGCACACCCTGCGCATTCTCCTGAGCTGCTCTCTTGCATCACTCTGCTTCCGCACACCTGTGCATTCTCCTGAGCTCTGCTCTCTTGCATCACTCTGCTTCCACGCACACCCTGCGCATTCTCCTGAGCCTGCTCTCTTGCATCACTCTGCTTCCATGCATACCCTGTGCATTCTCCTGAGCCTGCTCTCTTGCATCACTCTGCTTCCACGCACACCCTGCGCATTCTCCTGAGCCTGCTCTCTTGCATCACTCTGCTTCCACGCACACCCTGTGCATTCTCCTGAGACTGCTCTCTTGCATCGCTCTGTTCCATGCATACCCTGGGCATTCTCCTGAGCCTGCTCTCTTGCATCACTCTGCTTCCACGCACACCCTGCGCATTCTCCTGAGCCTGCTCTCTTGCATCACTCTGCTTCCATGCACACCCTGCGCATTCTCCTGAGCCTGCTCTCTTGCATCACTCTGCTTCCAGCGCACACCTGTGCATTCTCCTGAGCCTGCTCTCTTGCATCACTCTGCTATCCACGCACACCCTGCTGCATTCTCCTGAGCCTGCTCTCTTGCATCACTCTGCTTCCCCCAATCCTGCCATTCTCCTGAGCCTGCTCTCTTGCATCACTCTGCTTCACGCACACCTGCATTCTCCTGAGCCTGCTCTCTTGCATCACTCTGCTTCCATGCATACCCTGCGCATTCTCCTGAGCCTGCTCTCTTGCATCACTCTGCTTCCACGCACACCTGCGCATTCTCCTGAGCCTGCTCTCTTGCATCACTCTGCTTCCACGCACACCCTGCGCATTCTCCTGAGCCTGCTCTCTTGCATCACTCTGCTTCCACGCAATCCTGCGCATTCTCCTGAGCCTGCTCTCTTGCATCACTCTGCTTCCATGCACACCCTGCGCATTCTCCTGAGCCTGCTCTCTTGCATCACTCTGCTTCCATGCATACCCTGTGCATTCTCCTGAGCCTGCTCTCTTGCATCACTCTGCTACCACGCACACCCTGTGCATTCTCCTGAGCCTGCTCTCTTGCATCACTCTTCTACCACGCACACCCTGCGCATTCTCCTGAGCCTGCTCTCTTGCATCACTCTGCTTCCACGCATACCCTGCTCATTCTCCTGAGCCTGCTCTCTTGCATCACTCTGCTTCCACGCACACCCTGCGCATTCTCCTGAGCCTGCTCTCTTGCATCACTCTGCTTCCACGCACACCCTGCGCATTCTCCTGAGCCTGCTCTCGTTGCATCACTCTGCTTCCATGCACACCTGCGCATTCTCCTGAGCCTGCTCTCTTGCATCACTCTGCTCCATGCACACCCTGCGCATATTCTCCTGAGCCTGCTCTCTTGCATCACTCTGCTTCCATGCACACCCTGCGCATCTCCTGAGCCTGCTCTCTTGCATCACTCTGCTTCCATGCACACCCTGCGCATTCTCCTGAGCCTGCTCTCTTGCATCACTCTGCTTCCACGCACACCCTGGCATTCTCCTGAGCCTGCTCTCTTGCATCACTCTGCTTCCATGCACACCCTGTGCATTCCCCTGAGCCTGCTCTCTTGCATCACTCTGCTTACCCCATCCTGCGCATTCTCCTGAGCCTGCTCTATTGCATCACTCTGCTTCCATGCACACCCTGCGCATTCTCCTGAGCCTGCTCTCTTGCATCACTCTGCTTCCATGCATACCCTGTGCATTCCCCTGAGCCTGCTCTTTTGCATCACTCTGCTACCATGCATACCCTGCGCATTCTCCTGAGCCTGCTCTCTTGCATCACTCTGCTTCCACGCACATCCTGCGCATTCTCCTGAGCCTGCTCTCTTGCATCACTCTGCTTCCATGCACACCCTGGCATTCTCTGAGCCTGCTCTCTTGCATCACTCTGCTTCCACACACCCTGTGCATTCTCCTGAGCCTGCTCTCTTGCATCACTCTGCTTCCACGCACACCCTGCTCATTCTCCTGAGCCTGCTCTCTTGCATCACTCTGCTTCCACGCACACCCTGCGCATTCTCCTGAGCCTGCTCTCTTGCATCACTCTGCTTCCACGCACACCCTGCGCATTCTCCGAGCCTGCTCTCTTGCATCACTCTGCTTCCATGCACACCCTGCGCATTCTCCTGAGCCTGCTCTCTTGCATCACTCTGCTTCCACGCACACCCTGCGCATTCTCCTGAGCCTGCTCTTCTTGCATCACTCTGCTACCACGCACACCCTGCGCATTCTCCTGAGCCTGCTCTCTTGCATCACTCTGCTTCCATGCACACCCTGCGCATTCTCCTGAGCCTGCTCTCTTGCATCACTCTGCTTCCCCAACCCTGCGCATTCTCCTGAGCCTGCTCTCTTGCATCACTCTGCTTCCATGCACTACCCTGCGCATTCTCCTGAGCCTGCTCTCTTGCATCATCTCTGCTTCCATGCATACCCTGCGCATTCTCCTGAGCCTGCTCTCTTGCATCACTCTGCTTCCATGCACACCCTGCGCATTCTCCTGAGCCTGCTCTCTTGCATCACTCTGCTTCCATGCACACCCTGTGCATTCTCCTGAGCCTGCTCTCTTGCATCACTCTGCTTCCACGCACACCCTGTGCATTCTCCTGAGCCTGCTCTCTTGCATCACTCTGCTTCCACGCACACCCTGCGCATTCTCCTGAGCCTGCTCTCTTGCCATCACTCTGCTTCCATCATACCTGTGCATTCTCCTGAGCCTCTCTCTTGCATCACTCTGCTTCCACGCACACCCTGCGCATTCTCCTGAGCCTGCTTCTTGCATCACTCTGCTACCACGCACACCCTGCACATTCTCCTGAGACTGCCTCTCTTGCATCACTCTGCTTCCAAGCACACCCCTGTGCATTCTCCTGAGCCTGCTCTCTTGCATCACTCTTGCTTCACCCACATCCTGCGCATTCTCCTGAGCCTGTCTATTGCATCACTCTGCTTCCATGCACACCCTGCGCATTCTCCTGAGCCTGCTCTCTTGCATCACTCTGCTTCCATGCATACCCTGTGCATTCTCCTGAGCCTGCTCTCTTGCATCACTCTGCTACCACCAACCCTGCGCATTCTCCTGAGCCTGCTCTCTTGCATCACTCTGCTTCCATGCACACCCGCGCATTCTCCTGACCTTCTCTTGATGCCTGCTCTCATGCATCCTGCTTCTTCTTCCATGCATACCCTGTGCATTCTCTTGAGCCTGCTCTCTTGCATCACTCTGCTTCCATGCATACCCTGCGCATTTCTCCTGAGCCTGCTCTCTTGCATCACTCTGCTTCCACGCACACCCTGCGCATTCTCCTGAGCCTGCTCTCTTGCATCACTCTGCTTCCATGCACTCCCTGTGCATTCTCCTGAGCCTGCTCTCTTGCATCACTCTGCTTCCATGCACAACCCTGCGCATTCTCCTGAGCCTGCTCTCTTGCATCACTCTGCTTCCATGCACACCCTGCGCATTCTCCTGAGCCTGCTCTCTTGCATCACTCTGCTACCATGCACACCCTGCGCATTCTCTAGAGCCTGCTCTCTTGCATCACTCTGCTTCCATGCACACCCTGCGCATTCTCCTGAGCCTGCTCTCTTGCATCACTCTTGCTCATGCACACCCTGCGCATTCTCCTGAGCCTGCTCTCTTGCATCACTCTGCTTCCAGCACACCTGCGCATTTCTCCGAGCCTGCTCTCTTGCATCACTCTGCTTCCACGCACACCCTGTGCATTCTCCTGAGCCTGCTCTCTTGCATCACTCTGCTTCCACGCACACCCTGGCATTCTCCTGAGCCTGCTCTCTTGCATCACTCTGCTTCCACGCACACCCTGCGCATTCTCCTGAGCCTGCTCTCTTGCATCACTCTGCTTCCATGCATACCCTGCGCATTCTCCTGAGCCTGCTCTCTTGCATCACTCTGCTTCCACGCACACCTGCGCATTCTCCTGAGCCTGCTCTCTTGCATCACTCTGCTTCCATGCACACCCTGCGCATTCTCCGAGCCTGCTCTTTGCATCACTCTGCTTCCCGCAACCCTGCGCATTCTCCTGAGCCTGCTCTCTTGCATCACTCTGCTTCACCCACACCTGCGCATTCTCCTGAGCCTGCTCTCTTGCATCACTCTGCTTCCATGCACACCCTGCGCATTCTCCTGAGCCTGCTCTCTGCATCACTCTGCTTCCACGCACACCCTGCGCATTCTCCTGAGCCT
The DNA here is from genome assembly GCA_002915635.3 of Ambystoma mexicanum. Classification (NCBI taxonomy): domain Eukaryota; kingdom Metazoa; phylum Chordata; class Amphibia; order Caudata; family Ambystomatidae; genus Ambystoma; species Ambystoma mexicanum. Next base: position 1,007,895,941 of record CM030325.1, on the reverse strand, counting down.
GCTCTCTTGCATCACTCTGCTTCCATGCAACCCTGCGCATTCTCCTGAGCCTGCTCTCTTGCATCACTCTGCTTCCATGCACACCCTGCGCATTCTCCTGAGCCTGCTCTCTTGCATCACTCTGCTTCCATGCATACCCTGTGCATTCTCCTGAGCCTGCTCTCTTGCATCACTCTGCTTCCATGCACACCCTGTGCATTCTCCTGAGCCTGCTCTCTTGCATCACTCTGCTCCATGCACCCTGCGCATTCTCCTGAGCCTGCTCTCTTGCATCACTCTGCTTCCATGCACACCTGTGCATTCTCCTGAGCCTGCTCTCTTGCATCACTCTGCTTCCACGCACACCCTGCGCATTCTCCTGAGCCTGCTCTCTTGCATCACTCTGCTTCCACGCACACCCTGCGCATTCTCCTGAGCCTGCTCTCTTGCATCACTCTGCTTCCACGCAACCCTGTGCATTCTCCTGAGCTGCTCTCTTGCATCACTCTGCTTCACGCAACCCTGCGCATTCTCCTGAGCCTGCTCTCTTGCATCACTCTGCTTCCATGCACACCCTGCGCATTCTCCTGAGCCTGCTCTCTTGCATCACTCTGCTTCCATGCACACCCTGTGCATTCTCCTGAGCCTGCCTCTCTTGCATCACTCTGCTTCCATGCACACCCTGCGCATTCTCCTGAGCCTGCTCTCTTGCATCACTCTGCTTCCAGCACACCCTGCGCATTCTCCTGAGCCTGCTCTCTTGCATCACTCTGCTTCCACGCACACCCTGCGCATTTCTCCTGAGCCTGCTCTCTTGCATCACTCTGCTTCCACACACCCTGCGCATTCTCCTGAGCCTGCTCTCATTGCATCACTCTGCTTCCATGCACACCCTGCGCATTCTCCTGAGCCTGCTCTCTTGCATCACTCTGCTTACCACGCACACCCTGCGCATTCTCCTGAGCCTGCTCTCTTGCATCACTCTGCTACCACACACACCCTGTGCATTCTCCTGAGCCTGCTCTCTTGCATCACTCTGCTTCCAGCACACCCTGCGCATTCTCCTGAGCCTGCTCTCTTGCATCACTCTGCTTCCATGCACACCCTGCGCATTCTCCTGAGCCTGCTCTCTTGCATCACTCTGCTTCCATGCATACCCTGCGCATTCTCCGAGCCTGCTCTCTTGCATCACTCTGCTTCCACGCATACCCTGTGCATTCTCCTGAGCCTGCTCTCTTGATCACTCTGCTTCCACGCACACCCTGCGCATTCTCCTGAGCCTGCTCTCTGCATCACTCTGCTTCCATGCATACCCTGCGCATTCTCCTGAGCCTGCTCTCTTGCATCACTCTGCTTCCCTAACCCTGCGCATTCTCCTGAGCCTGCTCTCTTGCATCACTCTGCTTCCATGCATACCCTGCGCATTCTCCTGAGCCTGCTCTCTTGCATCACTCTGCTTCCATGCATACCCTGTGCATTCTCCTGAGCCTGCTCTCTTGCATCACTCTGCTACAGCACACCCTGCGCATTCTCCTGAGCCTGCTCTCTTGCATCACTCTGCTTCCATGCATACCCTGTGCATTCTCCTGAGCCTGCTCTTTTGCATCACTCTGCTACCATGCATACCCTGCGCATTCTCCTGAGCCTGCTCTCTTGCATCACTCTTCTACCATGCACACCTGCGCATTCTCCTGAGCCTGCTCTCTTGCATCACTCTGCTTCCACTGCACACCCTGCGCATTCTCCCGAGCCTGCTCTCTTGCATCACTCTGCTTCCACGCACACCTGCGCATTCTCCGAGCCTGCTCTCTTGCATCACTCTGCTTCCACGCATACCTGTGCATTCTCCCGAGCCTGCTCTCTTGCATCACTCTGCTTCCACGCACACCTGCGCATTCTCCTGAGCCTGCTCTCTTGCATCACTCTGCTTCCACGCACACCCTGCGCATTCTCCCAGCCTGCTCTCTTGCATCACTCTGCTTCCATGCATACCCTGGCATTCTCTGAGCCTGCTCTCTTGCATCACTCTGCTTCCACGCACACCCTGCGCATTCTCCTGACCTGCTCTCTTGCATCACTCTGCTCCAACGCACACCCTGCGCATTCTCCTGAGCCTGCTCTCTTGCATCACTCTGCTTCCAAGCACCCTGTGCATTCTCCTGAGCCTGCTCTCTTGCATCACTCTGCTTCCGCACAACCTGGCACATTCTCCTGAGCCTGCTCTCTTGCATCACTCTGCTTCCATGCACACCCTGTGCATTCTCCTGAGCCTGCTCTCTTGCATCACTCTGCTTCCATGCATACCCTGTGCATTCTCATGAGCCTGCTCTCTTGCATCACTCTGTCTACATGCACACCCTGCGCATTCTCCTGAGCCTGCTCTCTTGCATCACTCTGCTTCCATGCACACCCTGGCACATTCTCCGAGCCTGCTCTCTTGCATCACTCTGCTTCCACGCACACCTGCGCATTCTCCTCGAGCCTGCTCTCTTGCATCACTCTGCTTCCACCAACCCTGCGCATTCTCCTGAGCCTGCTCTCATTGCATCACTCTGCTTCCATGCACCCCTGCGCATTCTCCTGAGCCTGCTCTCGTGCATCACTCTGCTACCACGCACACCCTGCGCATTCTCCTGAGCCTGCTCTCTTGCATCACTCTGCTACCACACACACTCTTTGCATTCTCCTGAGACTGCTCTCTTGCATCGCTCTGCTTCCAAGGACACCCTGTGCATTCTCCTGAGCCTGATCTATTGCATCACTCTGCTTCCATGCACACCCTGCGCATTCTCCTGAGCCTGCTCTCTTGCATCACTCTGCTTCCATGAATACCCTGTGCATTCTCCTGAGCCTGCTCTCTTGCATCACTCTGCTACCACGCACACCCTGTGCATTCTCCCGAGCCGGCTCTCTTGCATCACTCTTCTACCACGCACACCCTGCGCATTCTCCTGAGCCTGCCCTCGTGCATCGCTCTGCTTCCATGCATACCCTGGGCATTCTCCTGAGCCTGCTCTCTTGCATCACTCTGCTTCCCAATCCTGCGCATTCTCCTGAGCCTGCTCTATTGCATCACTCTGCTTCCATGCATTCCCTGCGCATTCTCCTGAGCCTGCTCTCTTGCATCACTCTTCTTCCATGCATACCCTGTGCATTCTCCTGAGCCTGCTCTCTTGCATCACTCTGCTAACACGCACACCCTGCGCATTCTCCTGAGCCTGCTCTCTTGCATCACTCTGCTTCCATGCATACCCTGTGCATTCCCCTGAGCCTGCTCTTTTGCATCACTCTGCTACCATGCATACCCTGCGCATTCTCTAGAGCCTGCTCTCTTGCATCACTCTTCTACCATGCACACCCTGCGCATTCTCCTGAGCCTGCTCACTTGCATCACTCTGCTTCCATGCACACCCTGCACATTCTCCCGAGCCTGCTCTCTTGCATCACTCTGCTTCCACACACACCAGGCGCATTCTCCCGGGCCTGCTCTCTTGCATCACTCTGCTTCCACGCATATCCTGTGCATACTCCCGAGCCTGCTCTCTTGCATCACTCTGCTTCCACGCACACCCTGTGCATTCTCCTGAGCCTGCACTCTTGCATCACTCTGCTTCCACGCACACCCTGCGCATTCTCCCGAGCCTGCTCTCTTGCATCACTCTGCTTCCATGCATACCCTGTGCATTCTCATGAGCCTTCTCTCTTGCATCACTCTGCTTCCACGCACACCCTGCGCATTCTCCTGAACCTGCTTTCTTGCATCACTCTGCTACCACGCACACCCTGCACATTCTCCTGAGACTGCTCTCTTGCATCGCTCTGCTTCCAAGCACACCCTGTGCATTCTCCTGAGCCTGCTCTCTTGCATCACTCTGCTTCCCCCAATCCTGCACATTCTCCTGAGCCTGCTCTATTGCATCACTCTGCTTCCATGCACACCCTGAGCATTCTCCTGAGCCTGCTCTCTTGCATCACTCTGCTTCCATGCATACCCTGTGCATTCTCATGAGCCTGCTCTCTTGCATCACTTTGCTACCATGCACACCCTGCGCATTCTCCCGAGCCTGCTCTCTTGCATCACTCTTCTACCATGCACACCCTGCACATTCTCCTGAGCCTGCTCTCTTGCATCACTCTGCTTCCACGCACACCCTGCGCATTCTCCCGAGCCTGCTCTCTTGCATCACTCTGCTTCCCCCAATCCTGCGCATTCTCCTGAGCCTGCTCTATTGCATCACTCTGCTTCCATGCACCCCCTGCGCATTCTCCTGAGCCTGCTCTCGTGCATCACTCTGCTACCACGCACACCCTGCGCATTCTCCTGAACCTGCTCTCTTGCATCACTCTGCTACCACACACACTCTTTGCATTCTCCTGAGACTGCTCTCTTGCATCGCTCTGCTTCCAAGCACACCCTGTGCATTCTCCTGAGCCTGCTCTCTTGCATCGCTCTGCTTCCCCCAATCCTGCGCATTCTCCTGAGCCTGCTCTATTGCATCACTCTGCTTCCATGCACACCCTGCGCATTCTCCTGAGCCTGCTCTCTTGCATCACTCTGCTTCCATGAATACCCTGTGCATTCTCCTGAGCCTGCTCTCTTGCATCACTCTGCTACCACGCACACCCTGTGCATTCTCCCGAGCCGGCTCTCGTGCATCGCTCTGCTTCCATGCATACCCTGGGCATTCTCCTGAGCCTGCTCTCTTGCATCACTCTGCTTCCCCCAATCCTGCGCATTCTCCTGAGCCTGCTCTATTGCATCACTCTGCTTCCATGCATTCCCTGCGCATTCTCCTGAGCCTGCTCTCGTGCATCACTCTTCTTCCATGCATACCCTGTGCATTCTCCTGAGCCTGCTCTCTTGCATCACTCTGCTAACACGCACACCCTGCGCATTCTCCTGAGCCTGCTCTCTTGCATCACTCTGCTTCCACACATGCCCTGACTTGGAAGTTAAGACTTGCATCACAGAGGGGACATTTTATGGAAAAGGGAAACAGCGAGCTGAACTTGGGCACCAACCAGATCAAAGCCGAGCTTCTATGCTGCTGAAGTTAGGCTATCTCAAAGCAAGAATACACAAATGTAAATATTTTTTTTATTTTTTTTTATTAAGTGTAATTGGTTTATTACAAACCTTTCACAATCAGCGAAAAGAATTTTGTTTCACAAAGAGATCTATCATAACGAAATCAACATCAGGCAAGTACAAAAACAGAGGTCAGATGCAGGGAAAACCAGAAAATCCTTAACAGGCTAAATCTAATTTAAAAACCGTTCGAATTAGAAACGGAATACTTAAAACAAGTTTTTGTTTTTAAACAATAATAATAAGTTTAGACCAAACTAGACAGTGAAAAATAAACACTAAGCACTAAAACAACGCATCCTTTTAACCATATCAATTCACTATTTATAATGCATTTTCTTCATCGATATGGTCTAGCCTTTTAAGGGTTTTTTCTAGAAATTTGACCGTTACAAAATTTATTTTTGGAGTTTGGCAAGCATAAATTAGACTCCACCATTTCTCCGCGTCTAGGTCACATAGGTCAGCAATGTTGCTGGTTAAAATACAAATTCGAAGATCTCTTTGTTTTGTGCAGAATAACACTAAGGGTTCGATTCATGGAATTAATGTGCGCCGAAAATTCCGCGCAGAGGTGCCAAAACGTGAGAATCGCAGTGAAAAGTGCGAATCATCAGTGCAAGTGCAAATGCAGAAAACCAGCACACAGCGATTCATGGAAGTCCGTGCGCGAGATAAACATTGGATGTGCGCTAAAAATGTGCGCCGCGCACACGCCGGCGCACAGGTCATCCAACAGCGTGCCCACGGCCACTGCGAAATTCGCACATAGCGCGGCGCACATCACAAAGTAGGCGTAACACGGGCGTAACACTCGGAATGGGGAACAACGTGTGAAAATATGGGTGTCACGGGGAAGTACAGGAGGCAAGTGCGCGAACGCCCACACGCTCGTCTACAACCCGTATTCATGGAATCGAATAGGGCAAACCAGCGCACGGTCAAAGACGCGCACAGGGCCAAACAAGTATGCCACAAGAAAGCAGGCGGTAGCGCCCCTGCAACTGAAAAAAATGTGCGTCAAAATGTGCGCTAACAAAAAGCACCCATATACAGCATGATGAATGGCCCATACAGTGGCCCTTAGGACAAATGAGGTGCAAAGGGCACTGACAAACACGGACACCGCTGTGTGAAAAATAGCGTGTGCGCGTGTTCCTGGTGCGCAGGAAGTTCCACATGCAATTAGCCTGGGTACGTGTACTTCGGGGTGCGCGGGAAGTTCCAAACGCGATAAGCCTGGGTACGTGAACTACGGGGTGCGCAGGAAGTTCCACACGCGATTGGTCTGGGTAGGTGGGGGTGCGTGGAAGTTCCACACGCGATTGCCTGGGTACGTGTACTACGAGGTGCGCGGGAAGTTCCACACGCGATTGGCTGGGTAGTGTGGGGTGCGCGGGGAGTTCCACGCCGATTGGCCTGGGTACGTGTATTCCGAGGTGCGCGGAAGATACACACGGGATTTCTGCAGGGTACGTGTATTTCGGTGGTGCCGGGGAATGCTACACGTGAATTGGCCATGTGGGTTCCTCCCAGGTGTTCTCTCTACAACCCTCCACGGCCCCTGCAGGCGAGCCCACACCACAGGGCTACTACCCTGCACCCCTGCTCATGTCCCCAGGCACCCCATCCACCATGGCCATGCCCCCAGCCAACCCACATGTCACCTTTGCACTACTGATCACCAACACATGTCTCCCACACCCACCCCCCCCAGCCAGGGGCAGCCTCCACCAGGCCCCCACTCATGTCTTCCACCCCCCCCCCCAGCAGTGCAGGGCACGCCACTCATGTCCCCATCACCCCCACCCCCCAGCAGTGCAGGGGCAGCCTCCACCAGGCCCCCACTCATGTCTCCCACCACCCCCACCCCCCAGCAGTCAGGGGCAGCCTCCACCAGGCCCCCACTCATGTCTCCCACCACCCCACCCCCAGCAGTGCAGGGGCAGCCTCCACCAGGCCCCCACTCATGTCTCCACACCCCACCCCCCAGCCACCAGGGGCAGCCTCCACCAGGCCCCCACTCATGTCTCCCCACCACCCCACCCCCCAGCACCAGGGGCAGCCTCCACCAGGCCCCACTCATGTCTCCCATCACCCCCACCCCCAGCAGTGCAGGGGCAGCCTCCACCAGGCCCCCACTCATGTCTCCACCACCCCCACCCCCAGCAGTGCAGGGGCAGCCTCCACCAGGCCCCCACTCATGTCTCCCACCACCCCCACCCCCAGCACCAGGGGCAGCCTCCACCAGGCCCCCACTCATGTCTCCCACCACCCCCACCCCCAGCAGTGCAGGGGCAGCCTCCACCAGGCCCCCACTCATGTCTCCCTCCACCCCACCCCCCAGCAGTGCAGGGGCAGCCTCCACCAGGCCCCCACTCATGTCTCCCTGCACCCCCACCCCCCGCAGTCAGGGGCACCTCCACCAGGCCCCCACTCATGTCCACCCATGTCTCCCGCACCCCCACCCCCCAGCAGTCAGGGGCAGCCTCCACCAGGCCCCACTCATGTCTCCCACCACCCCACCCCCAGCAGTGCAGGGGCAGCCTCCACCAGGCCCCCACTCATGTCTCCCATCACCCCCACCCCCCAGCAGTCAGGGGCAGCCTCCACCAGGCCCCCACTCATGTCTCCCACCACCCCCACCCCCAGCAGTGCAGGGGCAGCCTCCACCAGGCCCCCACTCATGTCTCCCACCACCCCCACCCCCAGCAGTCAGGGGCAGCCTCCACCAGGCCCCCACTCATGTTCCCTATCATCCCCACCCCCAGCATGCAGGGGCAGCCTCCACCAGGCCCCCACTCATGTCCACCATCACCCCCACCCCCCAGCAGTGCAGGGGCAGCCTCCACCAGGCCCCACTCCATGTCTCCCAGCACCCCTGTTAGGCGGAAACCTGTGCAGTTCCCTCTGGGACCACTGCAAAAGATTTAGGACTACAGGTGTTTGGCAGTAAACCCACTTGGTAGCAGTCTGTACCACACAGATTCACTTGGTAGCTGTGGCTGAGCAGTCAGACTTCCCTCAAGAAGAGTTAAGCAGTATGTGGAGTATACAATATAGGGCAATTCTTCACAGTAAGACAAGCAAACACGCAACGAGGCTTAGTGTAAAGATATTAAGGTATTTATTTATAACGGAACATCTATGAAAAACACTATGGCACTATCACGGCAAACAATTCAATCACAATTACTCTACGAAGAAGAAACGATCAATCCCCCTAACAATATTTCGACAAGTCTAGGTTCTACCAGCATCACTTATTTGCAGACAGAGGTGTATGCCTCAACCTAGATGGCACTCTAATATTAGTTAGGACGGGAGAGAAAAATAGGCAGGTTACGAAATCAACACAGTTCAATACTTCACGGGAAAAATGCAAGGCAAGAAGGCAAGAACCACAATAGATCATAAAGTTCAGAGGCCAGGCCCACTCGGAGAGAGGCAAGGCGATATGTCCCAAAAGTCTCTTAGTGGAAATGCGTTCGAGTCTTTGTAGCAAATTGTTATCGGCAGATTGAACCAGTTCAGAACAATAAGTGAGAAAAGCTTGGAGGCGACCCAACGGAAAGGAGAGGATTAAGACACCTCACTCGAACCGATCGAAAGGGAAGCCAGGCGGACACGGTACCTTGTTGTGGAGGGCAGCTCCGGCGGGGGCAGTTGTTCCTGGTGGTGGATGCACGTCGGGTCTTTGCCAAGAGTAGAGATGATCTCGTCGTCGAAGAAAAGTGAAGTCCGGTGCACCACCAGGGAAGAGACCAGCCGCGGAGTGCTCCGTCACAAGGCACCACCTTTTGGTCGCGGTACAGGGGTAGTGGCTATCCGGTTGCCGAGGTGCTCTGCACGGGCAATTCGACCACTGCGTCCTGAGGCGAATAAAAAGCAAAGGGGACTGGTTGTTCCCACCAGTCAGGGGAAGAGACTCTCCGGCAGGGAGATCTCCTCTGTCGTCGGGAAGTGGTGAGTCGGTTCCGCAGGGCTCCACCGGAGGTGTCGTCGTGCAGGTCGGCTCAGCGTTACCCTCGTCGGATTCTTAGGTCCTGTGGCGACTTCTGAAGATCCAGTCCCAAAAGCCCTGCTTTTATGCAGAAAACCCCCATTCATTCAGCCTAGCTGTCAATCAACACATGCTAAGTGGTGAGCGGGGAGGCTCACCACTTGGGCCAATCACTCCAGAGTGCGACCGGAGTTGGCAAGGCAACTCGGTCCAGGGTGCCTAAACCCCCTCCCACACCCTGTGGTAACCCAGACAGAATGGCACCACTTTGGAGGGTCTCTGTACAGAGCCCGCCAAAAGTGGAACAAAGGGCTCGACCTTTGGTTTAGGAGTCACAGAGACGAACACAGACGCCATTTTAAAACCGAGTTCTGGCAGAAAATACCATCCGATAAACTTATTTAAGATAAGTAAACCGTGGTATGTTAGAGATTAACGAGAAAAAGTATCAATCTCCAACAATGGGACGAATCCCATAGGGTTATGTTCGGGGTCGAACATAACAAGTAGTTTCCACTGCCACCAGCCAAAACTCGACGAGGGGGACGGGACAGTGCCCCCTCGAGTAACAGATCTAGGAGTAATCGAATTACCCCTACTAGTACGTCCACAATAAGATGGTTTGTACTAGTTCTGTTAGTAAATTTAGGTCTAGTAAAGCCAATGGTGACTTTACATGCCGGGAGACAGTAGTCAGTCCCCGGTATGGAGTCTATGGTGGAGGTCCGCTAGGACGCCCCAGTGTTACGGCACGTAGGGTGCGGTGTAACACACATAGAAAAACATATGAGACCCTATGGAGTAAAAGACCCCATAGCCCATAGAACACATTGACATTCAAAGGAATTACACACATTCATGTCCAAGAGTGGGAGAAAAAGAGTCTCACTCTTGGCAGGATGGAAAAAACAAACTCCAGAAATCCAGCAAAGCTGCTGGGGGACTCACTAGGTTAGGAAATTCAGCCTAAACAGAGAATTCTCCCTAACACTCGCCCCCCCAGACTAAGGACAGGAGGATTTAATCCACTCCTGGATGAATCTCATACCTCTAGTCGATGACATACATCCTAGAGAGACCATCAGCATTTTGGTGGTGACACCCTGACCTGTGCTCAATGGTGAAATCAAACCCTTGCAGGCAGATCGACCATCTCAATAGTTTTGGGTTTTCCCCTTTCATTTGCATTAACCATCTCAAGGGTTGGTGGTCAGTCTGAATGACAAAAGTAGAACCATACAAGTACGGCCTAAACTTCTTCAGAGCCCACACGATAGCAAAGCACTCTCTTTCGATTGTTGCCCACCTTGTTTCAGGATCCTTCAGCTTGCGGCTGATGAAGCAAACGGGGTGCTCCCTACCTTTCCCATCCAGTTGACTGAGTACGGCACCTATCCCTACATTTGAAGCATCTGTCTGCACAATGAAGTGTTGGCGGTAATCAGGAGCTCTGAGTACTGGGGCTTGGCAAAGAGCCTTTTTCAGGTTTTCAAAAGCCTGATTGCACTCCTCGTTCCATTTAACCTTTTTAGGAAATTTGGGCGAGGAGATGACATTCAGTGGAGAAGCTATGGTCCCATAGTTCTCTATGAAATTCCTGTAATACCCAGTGAGGCCTAGGAAGGCTCTCACTTGGGTTTGAGTAGTAGGTGTTGTCCAATTTTGCACAGCTTCAATCTTACTGAGCAAAGGCCTTATTTCTCCACCTCCTACCTCATGTCCAAGATAGACTACCTTACTCTGTCCAATTTGGCATTTACTCGCCTTTATGGTCAGATTGGCTCGTCCAAGAGCCTGCAAAACATCTCTCAGGTGGGTTACATGTTCTTCCCAGGAATTGCTGAACACTGCGATGTCATCCAAGTATGCCATGCAGAAGTCCTCCATCCCATTCAGAACCTGGTTTACCATCCGTTGAAACGTAGCAGGTGCATTCTTCAATCCGAAAGGCATTACCTTAAACTGGTATAAGCCAACGGGGGTAGAAAATGCAGTTTTCTCCTTGGCATGGTCTGTCAGGGCTATTTGCCAATAGCCTGACGTCAAGTCAAATGTGCTGAGGAACTTGGCGGCGCCAAGTTTATCCACCAACTCATCTGTTCTTGGCAAAGGGTGGGCATCAGTCTTGGTGACTGCATTAAGAGCTCTATAATCCACGCAGAATCTAAGTTCTTTAGATCCGGCCTTGGTACTAACACAACTGGGCTAGACCATGGACTAGTAGAGGGCTCTATTACCCCGAGATCAAGCATCTTGCTGACCTCACCTTTGATGTGGGTTCGTACGTTTCTGACATTCGGTATCCTCTGCTTTTGACTGGCAGACAGTCACCAGTGAGTATGTCATGCTGGCCCCAAGGGGTCAAGCCTGGTGAAAGCGAGAACAGAGAGGCAAACTGATTCAACATAGATTTGCACTCTTCTTGTTGCTCGGGTGTCAGATTGGAG
>CM030325.1:1007812521-1007884403 GCA_002915635.3 Ambystoma mexicanum | reverse complement strand
AAAAATGCAGTTTACTGACTGACTCGCAGTACAGCACTCCCACGGACAAAACCCTCCCGCCTTCACACTCCCTTAAACCATTTAGCTTCACGCCACTTTCCATTGAAGAGGTTGAAAACATCATCAGTAGACTTAAACCATCCAATTGCCAAGGCGACAAGTGCCCAGCCCCCATCATTAAGGAGGCTACCCACGAATTAGCACCGTTCATCACCGCCCTCATAAACTCTTCATTCAACACAGGCATCGTCCCTGATAACCTTAAGGATGCTTGGGTCATCCCCCTACTCAAAAAAACGTCTTTAGACCCCAGTAACCCTTCCAACTATAGGCATATCACCACCGTCCCCTTTTTACTTAAAATCCTGGACCGAGCTGCCTATCTATAGATCCAGGATTACCTAGACTACAATAAACTCCTCGGCCTAAGACAATCTGGCTTCCAACGGAGGCATGGAACAGAAACTGCCCTTATCGATTTAAACACTCAAATTGAAGACCTAAAAGATAACGGTAAACTGGCTCTCTTACTGTTGCTAGACTTATCGGCAGCATTTGATCTGGTTAACCATCAAATTCTCTGCCATCACCTTGAATCTGCAGCCCATTTCTCTGACGAAGGCACTACATGGATCAGATCCTTTCTGGCAAACAGATCCATGAGGGTCTTCTCTCTGTCAGCCTCCGCTGAACCCTCGCCAGTCCTGTGCGGGGTCCTTCAGGGATCTTACGTTTCTCCTACACTCTATAACGTGTTCACGAAGCCACTCTTCGATATTCTTGACTATTTGGGTGTCACCTATACTAATTACGCAGATGACAACCAAATACTCATTCCTATCACTGGCGGCCACTGTGCTGACACTTAAGCCCTAAACAATGTCTATCAGGTCATCCAGGCTTGATGGCACAGGCTCTGTCTCAACGACGAGAAGACAGAATTACTCATCCTAGGACTCAATAGATTGGATCCAGCATTCAAATCCTTCCTCATTGATGGCAATACTATCAAGGTATCTAATGACACAAACACTCTAGGCATTTACCTTGATTCTACCTTGCCTCTCACCAGACAAACTAATGCCATAATCTCGTCATCAGCCTACACCTGCAAATTTATTACAGCATGTCGACCATTCCTTACCACTTCCAACTGCACCATCCTTTCCAGAACCCTCATTATGTCTACACTTGACTATTGCAATGCCCTATATCTTGGGACTAGTCAAAGGAACGTTAGCAAGTTACAGGTAACCCAGAACAATGCCATCAGGTCAGCATTTAATATTCCAAGGAACCAGCATATCTCTGACACTAGACGTAGCCTACACTGGCTCACGGTCTCCCAAAGAATCTTCCTCAAAACTCTAGCACTCACGCATAAATGCCTGGCCAACCAGGCCCCCAGAGTATCTGGCGAACCCTTTCTTACCCCACACCTCCATCCGCCCACAGAGATCAGCCCAGGCACACTGTCTCTCACTGTCGAGGTTCAAGCTTCAGAAAGCAGGGGGGTCCTGTGTCCCGGTTCTCACCACTAAATTGTGGAATTCACTTCCCAATCCATTCAGATCTGAACCTTCCTTCACTCATTCAAGAATAAAGCCAAAATGTGGCTCTTAGAGCAGGATTCGCAAAGCCTCCACCTGTCCCACGGATCGTAATAACCTACACTGCTTTCCGATGCCCGACCTGCCGTGTCGGCTTTGCCGACTTGACCATCACATTGGAATTATCTTATAAATATCTTGTAAGTTTATTGTAATATGTACTGTTTGTTTCCTGCATAACTTTGTCTCTGTAACCTGTAACCTCAAGAAATGCACCCAGATGCCTTTGGGCAAGGCTTGCTATATAAATAAATAAAATACAAATACAATTTCTGTAAATACACCCTTTCTTGAGCTCAGTGTGCAAATACATAACTGTCTGTATATATATCACCTTCTCACTCGGTTAATAAAGAATTAATTGAGTGAGTAGGTCACAGTCTTGTGAATACATCACCCAGGCCTAGAATCAGGGCCAGCTTAATACCCTTCCTTAAGTGGCAATTTAAGGTTTCAGCTCCCCTCTGGCTGCCTTCCTTTGTTCTGATGTTCATTACTTTAGTTAATATTTTGCCACAGAATGTAGTCCCACGGTGGGACTGATACAATGCACATCTTCTCTAAAGGGGTCCAGGTGTACACAAACTAAAGGCTGTGTCACTTTAAATGCGCATTTGTTGGCCACAGACAGACCACACTAAAAGTGTTAACCTAGAACAGATATGTGTCACCCTGCGTTCAGCTCTTTAGTGTGGGGCAGGGACGGTGGTCAGTAATTTTTTTGAAAAAATAATGTCGAAAAAATAATGTCGAATTCCGTTTTTTATAATTAGATATTTATTTTGAGGTCCGGGAGTAAAATAAAATGGGTAAAACAAAAAAAAAAATTAAAAAAGGCCCATTTCGAATAAAAAACGTATTTAAAAAAAAAATCGACATTTTTCTTTCAACATTATTTTTTCAAAAAAATGACTTTCGACATTTTTGTATTCGAAAAAATAACTATAAACCGGCAGGGACTATGCTTTCAGAATAAGGAAGTTCAAGGTGCGATCATATCGTGCACTCTCAATGATAAACTCAGGCAAATCGCCCACTGGAGTTTGAATTAGGAAGCATCTCCATTGTAATCTGTGCAGGGGAGGGGACTGCACCAAACATCATTTTGAAATGGACCCCTATGCATCTTCAGCCTTCAGATGAGAAAGGCGGGGGGCGGGCGGGCGACAAGCGTTACCTATGTTTTGTACTCCCTCTGTCTAACCTTCCTAGTCTTGTTGCGCCTAGAAACACTTGTGTGCAGGCACGTTATAAATGACTAATCATATCACATGTAAGGTTCTGGCTGCTTTGCAAGCAAAAATGTATTTGGGGAACATAAGATTGAGCAATAATATATATATTTGACAAATAAGTATGTGACAGGGATTCAAGTAGGCACCCCTTCTGAACACATACCACACTCTTACAGTCAAATGTTTGGAAACCATGAGTCAAATAAACTCATTCCAGCCTCAGACTTTGAGTGTGAGGTGCTAGCTGTCACGCCATGGGTGCAAAAACAGCTTCCGATATTTCTGCGAGTGTTCATTTCACAGAGCGCGAGTCTCCTCTCTGTGCATTTTGAGGCCCTCCTGCCTCACGCTCAGAAAAACTGTACCAGGTGCTTGTTTTTGGAAGACAGAGAGAGTCCCTGCTCAAGAACAGTTTTTGGAGACTAAGCCCCGGCCCCCTTAAAGCCCTGATTGTGGGCAGGCATAGCAAAAGATGGATGCTCCTCCAACCTATGCAGTGCACACTGAGTCACCAAAAAGATCAAAGCACCTGCTCGTCTTTTTCCAGGAACTCAGCTTGCCCCTGTTGCACCTTGGCGCGGGGCAAACCCCCAGGGACTAATTCCACTTCACATTTTTCAGCAATCATTTCGGAACGTGTTTTATTTTCTCCACTGTGTGTATTTGCGCATTCATTTGCCAGGGAATTAACCATGCAAAATGTGCTCTTTCCATGTGGCCCCCTTGACATTCCAGGAGGGCCCCCCACACCAAGTTGAGCAAATTGGTGACCGTGTGCAGGGGACTCTTTGGGAATAAGAATGCGTGTCGAACTTGTCCTGGCTTCAAACCTCTTTGCCACGTGGGCGCAGAGTGTAAACCTGAACTCTTGATGTTATAAATCCAACATTCAAAGAACAGTGGAAAGTTGCCTAGAGGCATAGGTCAATATCTACTTTCAAGAATGATTGACAGCATTCTCGCCTAATGCAATCCAATACACTAAGCTACAATGAAGTATTCCTTACACCAGTCCGCTACCTGTACCGGCATCAGTAACCTCAGTGTGTAGTCTGTTAACTGTAACTATGCACTATGGAAGTTGAATGCTTTCACCTGCTGTAACTAGAATGCAACCTAAGACTTCTACTGCAACCACTATGCGTAAGTAAACCATCGCCTAGATGCCTCCGGGCTAAGCGTGCTTAACACATGTCTAAATAAATAAATAATACATACATACATACATACATACATACATACAATAAATACAATCACACATTCCAACATACTTCGAAGAGATATCTAATGCAACATTATACTATAAGATGACATACAATAATGTAATCAAATACAAGACAAACGAATATAATATATAATGCGATATAAAGAGATTATAGTCTATTAAAATATAATATACCGAATAAATAATTCTTTAGTAATATATGTAATGTTTAATTTTGCTACTAAAGCGCTATCGACTTAAAACAATACTCTTGTCTGTTCACTTTCTGCGTCTCTTCGGTCCATGTTTTTTCCAGGGGAGTTTCTTGTTACAACTTAGCAAGCAAAACTCCCATTGTTTCAAACAGTGGCAATCGATTCGTAGCGTTTGTTTTTCGCTTGTATTGTCCTTTTTTTATCGTGCCGACATCTTTTTTATTGAGTTGTTACAAAATCACACTCGTGTAAGTGCAAAGCATTGCAGTGCCTCCAAAATGCCAATGGATTACAATCAATGATAATGGATTTAAGGCTCAGGCGGACAGGCTAATTCCTGCTAAGTGAAGCGCTAGTAATCCAATGTTCCGAAACTATAGATTTGCAATCTGGCATGACCTTTGAACTCCTACCCTTGTGTGTGCACAGGAGTTATGTCAAACCTTAAACACCACTGACGCTCACTTGTCAAGGACCCCATTTTTCTATATCAAGTCACGGCCTGACCATTTGTTCTTCCCACATATGGTTGTAGAGTTTTGAAAGATAATTATGCAAATGTTTCAACTATTCATCAAGTTATAAAATGCCCTGTGAAAGCTTAAACAGAAGCTGAAGCAGGTCCATCGAGTCCCCTTAGTTCATGTACGTCTTGCGGTATCTAGGACTTAAGATGCGCCAACATGGCCTCCAGATGCCCTTGACGCCTTTGAAATAGGACAGTCACCCCGGAACCTCACCGATTGTCCTCCGATACTATTGCTTGTTGTACAGAGGGAATCTTTCCATAGAAGCAGTGAAAATATCACTATGAATTTCCTGTTTTTCAAATGTCTTTATATAGGATGTCGAGCCACTGACCGGCTGGAACCTGCCCTTTAACCTTCAGCATCTCAGATAATGCTCAGCGACATACTTTAGTAGCTGGATGGTCATGTATATTTAAACCATGTTCAATGTGATATTGATATATGTGTTTCGGTATAAAACTCTTCATAAATTGGCCTTCCCCAGGACACGTTTGCAAATGCAGCATATTTATGCCTAGTAAACAAGTTGTACAGCTGTCCTTAAAAGCAATCATCGAAAGTTGGATTTTAATTGAATTGGGTGTATCCTAGTATAGCTGTACAATTTTTCAGTGGCATTTTTAGAAAACGTAATGAGTTGGCTTTGTAGCTTTCCAAAAACATGTGAACAGCTTTTCAACATATGAAACTATCTGTGGTTTTCAGCCATCTCCCTTGACGACAACAACAAGTGGATATGACTGAGGATGGGATGTTATTTCCCTTATTGACATATCCATTATAGCTCAGTGACACCCATGATGTAGGCACTATAGAATGGTAACAGTAGTTTTGGCCACAGCAGAATTCATCAAAGTGAATTTTGTGAATGTTTTACAATGTATTCGGCCAAAAGTATATGTGTGGAGGGCGTTAGGTTAATAATTTAAGTAGGGAGTTCAGGGGTTTGGGCGGGTCCCCTGAAAATATGTTTGAAACAATCAACCATTAAAAAACACAATTCTATGAAATCTACTTCAATAAAATAATTCGATGAAATCACACAGAACCTATGGAATATTAATCAACACAACAGTGATAGAACTCTCTTCGGTCAAACTGTTGGAGTAACGGTGTCTATGTTATAATTCCTGTCAATGTTGATTCTGCTCAAGTACAAGTCATGTTTTAATATGTGTGTACAGACATGGAACATATTAAGTTAACGTGCAATGATATACTGTCTGACAAGCTAACGTAATAAATACTTTGTTCTGATGAAATATTGCCAATAAATATCGAAGGCATGTTCCTCTAAACAACCACCAGTTGAGTAATGAAAATTGTGCAGGCACCCCAAAATAATAACTCTACCGCCAAGAATGCACATGTGTACTGTCACTATGGTTACCGCCACAGGATTGGTATCATATTGTCTGTACATGCATTACATATTTGTAAATGTGGTTAGACCAACATCACAAAAACCTTTACGAATGTGTCTGTTTCTATGGTCAGTTCCACGCCGAAAGGCAAGGACCGGTCACGCTTCCCGAAAGTGTTACACATCTGGTATATGTGCCACCTTGTGTCATCAGGCGAAAAGAGGAGCATGGACTGAAACTATCGGTCAGTGAATTGGTCGCACTTTCAGTGCAAAACACTTTCACCGGCATCAAGCCCTGAGTGGTCGAGCAGGCAGCAGCGCACCTTTTTGTAAGATATCTCAGAGAGTTAAGCACGTAATGTAGATATTTTTGGCAAACCTGTCGTCACAGGTGTGAATTCTTTTAGGAATGTCTTAGTCCTTTACCCTGCAGAGTGTGATACATTGGACAGTAATAACAGCAATTCTAACAGTTCTTAAAAGTGAGAAAGATCCAGGGCATATAAAAACTAAAATGTGGTTATTTCTATAATTAACATAGCAGTATCTTTCCATTATGTTGATCATTGATTTAACAAAACACCTTTTTAACCTTATTTGTTTAAATATCTAGCAATCTGCTTTTCTGTACTTAGATTTCACAATCATTGAGTACAACAGCGTTAAATGATGGAAGAGCATATCATGCAAGTCAACAAGGCCTCGGAGAGCGGAAAAAGCGCTCTACTAAGAGATGCTAAAAATCTACCATTTGTTCAAGAACCGGTTCGGGAAGGTCTGGAGAAAGACAGTCCGCCTATCAAGCTGCCCACGTCCACTTCCAAGGGCATTGGGGACCAGGCCCTCTTATGTTCTGACCCTGTGGAGGAGCCATCTTAAAGCCCAGCAGACCTTTACTGCATGGATATTATTTGGTCAAGATTTCAATGTTAAAGTAAACGATGCAGAAAGGGTGGTTCTATGGTGGCGTGGTCTGTGCAGCCGCTACCAGAGACAACACTATGCACACATTTACTAGTGTTCCTCATGGCAAAGAACGACTGTTTTAGATTTTGGTCAGAGAGCACCATTACTCAATCCCAATGGCCGACACCTTGTACGTTTCAAAAGAAACCGCTTCAAAACAAATTCCCGGGGGGCCATGCCCGTGATCACCACAGTTCCAACTCATGATTCAAATATCTTGATCAGGGCACAGATGCCATAGGTTGAAACCAGTATGCAGAATAATCAATTCCTAAAACTTCTGGAAGCAAATCAAATTTCTCTCATGAAAGCTCCACTGACAACTGCTTGGAGTTCTCTGAAACAAGTACCTGGGCGGAGTAAAGCATAACCATATATATGCCTTTATCAGATGTCCGAGAGAATCAATTGCGATTAGTCGCATCATTACTTCTATAGCTCAATTGCAACGGAAGTCCCAACTAAGTTTACCTTGGCTGTTGAAATCCACTCAAGTGATCAAACTTACATGGATCATTTTCCAAATCAGAATTGGTAGCTGACACAGAAGAGCTAGCTGTTCACCAAAGATCCCTTGGACTCTTTTGATGTCGCGTGATTCTCTGGCTTCTTGTCCAAGGTTTATAATGACCGGATAGAGATGTCTCCAGAAGACTGAACCACAGCAACATATGCACCAAAGAAGTCCTCCTGGGAATAACCGGGCTAAGGCTCATTTCTGGAGCAGATTCTAATTCTTTGATTTTACAAAATGCCCCAGAAGAGCCAAAGAGCTATAATGGGGCATCTCTATAGGGCTCCATTGCACCCGTTTCTTCTTGCCAGAACCTTGTCCTCGGGTGCCAAAGGGAGGGACATTTGGAGGGGATTGAAACGTATCTTTTATAAAAATCCAAGCAAGAGTCTTACAGTACTAGAAGGTGTCTCCCACAGACCAGTTTGCTATAATGTTCTGGTTTGAGCAATTATAAACAGATGGATACATTCTCAAGAAGAAAGCCTGCTCCTGGACGCACTTACACTCACTGTAGGAGTGTAAATTACCCCTGAGTAAATTGAACCTGAATCCCCAACAGGACCTTTATATTTAATACGTGTCACTTAAAAAGTGCTACTCCCTCATAAGGGCCAGAGAATCGTAATACAAAATGTTACTAAAGTATATTTCCCCCAAAAATGTTTGGCAGGTAATTTCCTTATTGCCAGCTCTTCTGAAGGAAGTCCTTGACATACCGGACACTTATGGACACTTATCTTTGAACTCGACCGTAACAGGTTACTACAGGGGATCTCTAAAATCACATAACTAATCCAATGCATTTCCCACCAGAAGATGAAGGGACAGTGTCATTAAAACCAGCTTTCTTGGGAAGCGACAAAATCGCCACACATGCCTTCTCTTATGCCACACATTTTCCCCTTACAAAGTACATGTGACCCCTGCAAAATGGGGTGACATGCCCTGAGGTGAATGCCACCTACAGACGTATGTAGGTCTGCAGTCAATCTGGGGGTGGGAGGGTCAATTCATACGAGGGGTATGCTGCAAGGCTCTGTGTATGTGTGGGCGTGTACGCACGTGTGTGTGTGTGTGTGCACCCGCACGTGTGCATGGGTGTGTGCGAGCGCGCACGTGTGCGTGCATGTGTGGGCACGTTTTTCTATGTGAGATTTGGGGAGCATGGCATTCAGGGATGGGTTACAAAGTTTATTTTGTACTGCAAAAATGACTTTGCACTGACTTTGCACTGCAAAAATAACCTTTGCACAGTTCCATGAATCAGGGTTTGTGTCGGCAGTGCAAAGTCACTTTAAACCGTGCAAACAATTCCATGAATCGGGCCCATAGAGTGAGACAGAGATGCAAACAGAGCAAGACAGAGTGAAAGAGAGTGCAGGAAGTTAGAGAGCGAGAGAGCAATAGGTTGGCATATGTTGCTGCTAGTTACGGTCAGTGGGGGTTGGTGTTGGGGTACAAGAACACTGCCCCTTTTGTTTCATGAAAAGATGTACATTTAGATTCAAACTCTAAGCTTACATCTTTCACCTAATCCATGCACAGCCAGGCAGGGCAGGCATACATTCTGAGCTGCCACTGAACATTGGTACGTCACCCACTGCATCAGTTATCTCCTTCGACAATGTAGGCCAGAGGGCTCCATGCAGAAGCCAGAGGGTGTTCTACTGTGAGGTCACTGGGGCGTACAAAGTCTCACCCCGCCAACTCTCATTTATGCACAGTGTGGGAAGAGCTGACTGACAGGAGCCGCAGTCATGCACAGGTGTGGGGAAGCCAATTTGAGTCTGCGTGTGACAGCGGGGATCTTAGGCGACGCGAGTAATTAAGTGTGAACGCACTTGTATGGATGAATCCACGTGTATGTATGTACATATGCATGTGTGCCTGCGAGTGTGCGTGTGTTCATCATTTGTGTGTGAATGTGCATGCCTGTGAATGAGGTCAGGGGTATGTATGTGCTTGCGGGGGCAAGCGAAGTGTGCATGTGTGTGTGTCTATGCGTGTGTTGGTAGAGGCGATGATTGTGGTGGGGTTGAGTAAATGAGGTGCCAGTAGTGATATTTACCACTTACCGCATGGCGACATGTGTTCTCATGGTACTGTGGCATCAGTGAATTATGGACAAAACCAACATTACTGAGGTGCAGGGCCATTTTAAGCACTTTTGGGGCCCTGGGCGCGGACATCTTTGGGGCCCCCTCCACCAAACCAAAGGAATTACGTGATCAAGAATATCTGCCCTGCACCCTCCGACCTCCACCCCTCCCCCCCACCGTGACCACAACCCATTGGTTGATATGCTGCCTCACAGCATTAAAAATAAGCATGTTTACTCCCTTTAAGTCCCCTTCCCCTCTTCATTCTTGCTCCAATCAGAATGATAAACAAGTACCATTTGAAGGCCAACATTATCAGTCTACAAAGAGGTTACTACTGTTCTAGCATAGATACAGGAGACTTTTTATCAATAGCATCCAGGAAGGTAAGCAGTCTGTAGCATTAATGCAGGACTGTATGTAAAAGGTACATGTAACCCGAATAGACAGAGAACTCACATTGCTGCCTGAGAGAATGCAAAAGTGTGCAAGCATGGATAGAGCAGACCAATTGGGAGGAAGGAGAAAGCTACACGTACCATAGCATGGATAGGATGTAGATTAGAAGCTACCCAGGACGTTGTCAGTATGCAGACAGACTGTGATTATAAGTGGGACATGGTTTTCAAATAGTGTTGCCATTAGAGATCAAAAGAATAAAGTGCCTGTGGTGTGCAATATATCAATGCGCACTATTATAGTGGAAGCAACACTATAGCCAGTGACACCATGAGTGACGCTGTTTTGAAGATCATACCCTCAGAAGGAAATCACTCTGAAGGGCTGACCATTTTGAAAGGTTTAGGACTGGCAGTGTCGAGAGGCTAGGCAATAAAAGATTAAATCAGATGGCCAGCATTACACTCACTGGTTAAGGGTGAATCTGGGATTTAAGCCAACTCTGCAATTTCTGCATTTGAACACTTTCATTACCAGTTCTTACCATGACCTAAAATAATTTAATTTTATAAAACTGACTTGGAAAGTATACCAATCACATTACCAAACATGACCATTTTTTAAAACAAAATATTTATGGAGAGGGTGTAACACAGCATGATTCTAGCTTCATTCTCTCCATCATCAAGAGACTTATATAAGCACCAGCATACCAATCACTGTAATTTAATAGATTTAATCTGGGTTAGTCTTTTGTATTTCAAAGCTTTAC
Source organism: Ambystoma mexicanum (assembly GCA_002915635.3). Lineage (NCBI taxonomy): Eukaryota > Metazoa > Chordata > Amphibia > Caudata > Ambystomatidae > Ambystoma > Ambystoma mexicanum. Next base: position 1,007,873,490 of record CM030325.1, on the reverse strand, counting down.
ATACTTCCAAAACACTGGCTTGTGAAATTGTCATTTATAAACGTGCAGAAAAACCTTTGACTTTTACAAAAATGCAAAGTTTTTTTGTGTCAAACGCGCAGAATTTAAAATATACTTGCCAGAGTCCCGCACCATCTGGTCCGCCCCGTTCTGTCTACCACCCCATCCAGTCCAATGGCCTACATAAAAAGAAAGATCAGGTAATGGGCTAAACGGTGCCACCAGCATGAGAGAAAGCATACTTCACAGAAGACAGTACAGTAATGTACGAGATATTAGATGATTTCACCAGGATCACTGTATTGTCTGCTGGCAAAGCCAGGATTCAAGCATGAATGCTTTGGTTCCAAATTTGGAGACTTATTCATCTCTTGGACTAACAGTTTATGCTCATTGTTGGAGGCGATTGCCTAGGTTTTACAACACCCCATCTGAACAAACCAATTTCTAGACCTTCACCAAAAGGATGACATGTTCGTTTTTATTGCAACCCCTATCTGGTGCAGGTACATTGCTGAAAAGAGCACCTGTTGTGTTGCAAGACCAAGTACATATGCAGACAGGTTTATAGATTTCAGACATAGAAAGGCTCAGGAAGGTGCCATTCTTAATCTTGCATAGGAACACATATCTCTGTAATGAATGCTTAACAAACTGAGTTAACTTCTGAATCATTGTGGCACTCAATTTGCCAATATGCATTTCCAATTTGGCTATTGCACATTTATTTATTTATTTATTTATTTATTTATTTATTTATTTATTTATTTATTTATTTGGATTTGTATAGCGCACATCTGCCCTGGGGCATCGTGGCGCTGAAAGCAGTCTTACTTGTTACAGGCATACATGGTGTATATATAGATAAAATGCAGAGGATATTTGCATATTTACATACAGTTGTGCTTGTTTACATACAGTTGTGAAAATACAGTAGGATAGGTGGGGTGGAGAGGTTAGTTAAACAATGTGGTTTTGAGTAGTCTGCGGAAGGCATGGTATGAATTTTCGTTCCTTAAAGTGGTGCGGAGTGCGCTCCAGTTTTTGGGTGCTAAGTGTTGAAAGCTAGACCCTCCGGCTTTGCTTCTTTTGAATGTGGGTACATAGGTCTGGTTAGTCATGTGTGACCTAGTGGGTCTAGTGGATGTATTAAGGGTGATTTTTTCAGAAAGATAGGCAGAGCCTTGGCGCAGAGGCATCTGTGGGTGATGGCCATGGATTTGAATAGTATACGTTCTTTTATTGGTAACCAGTGGGCTTCTTTTCTGGCTTGGGAGATGTGCTCCCTTTTAGGGATGCTTAGGGCTGCTCTTAGAGCATTGTTTTGTGTTACTTGCAATTTTTTTAGGTTTTGTGGCGACGTGCCCAAGAAGAGAGCATTGCAGTAGTCCAATTTAGTACCTACTGTGGCTCTGGCTACGGCCAGACAGTTTTTAGTGGATAGGAAGGGTTTAACGGCGTTGATTACCTTCGTGGTAAGTGCAGCAGAGGAGGCTATGGCATTGACCTGCCGAGTCATGGAGAGGGTGGAGTCAAAGTATACTCCTAGCGTTTTTACTGCAGTGGAGACTGTGATGGTGGAGTTATCTATGTTAAAGGATTTGTACCGCGGTGGGAGTTTGTTTAGTGTTTCTTTGGTGCCAACTAGTAGGATCTCTGTTTTGTCCCCGTTTAAGCAGAGGCCGTTGGCTGCCATCCAGGTTTGGATGGCTGTATAGATCTTGGTTAATGCCGCTGCGTCTTGTTCATAGACACCTGTGAGAGGGAGCAGGACTTGCGTGTCGTCAGCATAGTTGGTGTAGGCTATGTGACGACGGTCCAGGTCATTGAACAGTGGGAGGGTGAAGATGTTGTATAAGGTGGGGCAGTGCAGGACCCTTGTGGGACGCCAAAGTGGATAGTGGCGGGGGTAGCGCTCGCAGAGTCAGAAAAGACTTTCATAAGTCGACCCTCAAGGAATGATTTGACCCAAGAGATGGCTTCTGGTGAGAAGTGGGCTTCATTTTGAGTTGCGTGCCTAGAATATCGTGATTGACCAGGTCAAAGGCGGCAGATAGGTCTAGCAGGAGCAGGAGTGCTGGTTGCCTTTGTCCATGATGTCATTTAGTTGGATTTTGAGATCTAGTAGGGCCGATTCGGTCCCATGTCCCGGGCGGGAAACCCGATTGCCTTTTTCCTAAAATGCGATTTTCTTCCAGTATTGCTGTATTTGTGTGTAGGATCTTGAGCAAGAAGGGAACGGTTGTGATGGGTCTATAGTTGTTGGCGTTTTAGGATCTAGAGTGGGTTTTTTGAGAAGAGGGCGCACCCAGGCTTCTTTAAGCTGGTTGGGACTGAGTTTGTGTTGAAAGATGCATTGATGAAGGTTTCAAGAAATGGTGCTAATGTTTCTACGCAGTCTTTGACTAGTTGAGCGGGGCAGGCGTCGCCTTTACAATTGGAAGGTTGATTCTGTTAACGATATCGACTACCTCTTTTTCTGAGACTTCTCTGAATTTGGATGGTGTAATAAGATTTGTCTTTTTGTTCTCAGTCACTGTTTCAGTAAGGGATGCTGATAAGATGTTGCTGTGTGAGATTTTTGTGATGGTCTAGGATTTTTGCTTGGAGGAGTTCAATTTTATTTAGGAGGGCGGACTGTATGGTGTTTACACCAGGCTTGGTCCTTGACAATCTCTTGAGACTTAGTGGCCGGTGTGGATAGTTCCTTGAAGATGGCGAAGAGCTCTTTGGATTCTGAGGAGGTGTTGGAGATTCTTTCATTGTAGGACGTGGATTTGGCAGCTATGATACTTTTTTGTATTGGGTGGCCAGTGATTTGTAGGAGGATAGTGAGGATGCGTTGGGCGCACTTTGCCATAAGTTTAGGGCTTTGCGTTTTTTGGTTCGTAATTCTTTTAGTTCTGCTGAGAACCAAGTATTGGAGTGTTTGGTATTTTTTGATTTTTTCTTTTGTAGAGGGGCGATGATATCTATGGCAGTGCTAATGGTGGATTTGTAGATATCTGCCTGTGCAGCTGGGTCTGATGTGGCAGGGAGGTTGGTAGTGAGGGTGTCTAGGTAGGGGGAAATTTTTCTTTGGTGAGGTTCTTGCGCTTCTGGCTAAGGCTGGAGGTGCTGGTTTGAGGTTTTTTTTACCGAGTTGTTAGGTGTAGGGATAAGGAAATGAATGAGAAAGTGGTCGGACCATGGGGTAGGTGTGATGGAGCTGATGTCGATGCCACAGTTGTGGTCAGCTATCCAGTCAAGAGTATGTCCTTTGTTGTGGGTAGGGTGGAGTACTTTTTGTTCAAAGCCCATTTCTTGGAGAGCTTGTCCTAGTGTAGTGGAGGGTCTATCTTTCTGGTCGTGGAGTCCCAGGTTAAGGTCTCCTAAAAGAATAGTTTTGGTAGTTGTTTTAAGGTTTTCTCCTAGTAGATGTGAGAGGTTGTCCTGAAAGTCCAGTATTGGGCCTGACCGGCAATATACTAGATTAAAGGTGATGGTGGTATTGGGAGAAAGTGTGATCTTGGCCGATAGAGAGTCTACGTTCTCCCCTAACTTGGAGGAAAGTTGTCTTATTTCAAGGTGATCTTTGACTATGAGGGCTACTCCCCCTCCTGTGGACAGTGTTCTGTCCTGTCTAAGGATTGAGTATCCTGATGGGATAGCTAGGGGAGATGGCAGGGCCGGCGGCATTGTGTAGCCAGGTTTCGGTGATGGCGAGAATGTCAAGTCGAAGTCTGGCGTGGCAGTGTGGGTAGGGGTGTATTCTGCCCTTTGGCTGCCTTCTTGGTAGTGGTCAGTTTGTGGTGTTCCGAGGTTGGTTTGTTTTCAGTTTTGGCTAGTGGGGTTTGCGGTGAGGATCTGGAGCGGGAGGCCTAATAGTTGATTTCTAGAATTGGTAGCTCTAGTCGCGTCGCAAGGGTGTGCTAGGTTTGTGATCTGTGGGTTTGGTGAATAAGATTGGAAGGAAGGGCGTAGGGGGGATGAGTGCGGGGGGTGGGTGTGTGATGTTGGCCATGATGGATCAGTTTTGGGCACAGAGCAACAATCAATTTTGGCTAGGTATAGGCAATACAGTGGCTAGGTGTGGGCAACACAATGGCTAGGTGTGGGCAGCACAGTGGCTAGGTATAGGCAACACAGTGGCTAGGTGTGGGCAACACAAAGGCTAGGTATAGGCAACACAGTGGCTATGTATAGGCAACACAGTGGCTAGGTATAGGCAACACAATGGCTAGGTATAGGCAACACAATGGCTAAGTGTGGGCAACACAGTGGCTAGGTATGAGGTACCCAAGGGTGCAATTCAGATCAACAGACAATCAATTTTGGCTAGGTATAGGCAATACAGTGGCTAGGTGTGGGCAACACAATGGCTAAGTGTGGGCAACACAGTGGCTAGGTATAGGCAACACAATGGCTAGGTATAGGCAACACAATGGCTAGGTATAGGCAGCACAGTGGCTAGGTATAGGCAACACAGTGGCTAGGTATAGGCAACACAGTGGCTAGGTATAGGCAACACAATGGCTAGGTATAGGGCAACACAGTGGCTAGGTTATAGGCAACACAGTGGCTAGGTATAGGCAACACAGTGGCTAGGTATAGGCAACACAATGGCTAAGTGAGGGCAACACAGTGGCTAGGTGTGGGCAACACAATGGCTAGGTATAGGCAACACAGTGGCTAGGTATAGGCAACACGGTGGCTAGGTATAGGCAACACAGTGGCTAGGTATAGGCAACACAATGGCTAGGTATAGGAACACAATGGCTAAGTGTAGGGCAACACAGTGGCTAGGTATAGGCAACACAATGGCTAGGTATAGGCAACACAATGGCTAGGTGTGGGCAACACAATGGCTAGGTATAGGCAACACAGTGGCTAGGTATAGGCAACACAGTGGCTAGGTATAGGCAACACAATGGCTAGGTATAGGCAACACAATGGCTAAGTGTGGGCAACACAGTGGCTAGGTATAGGCAATACAATGGCTAGGTATAGGCAACACAATGGCTAGGTGTGGGCAACACAAAGGCTAGGTATAGGCAACACAGTGGCTAGGTATAGGCAACACAGTGGCTAGGTATAGGCAACACAATGGCTAAGTGAGGGCAACACAGTGGCTAGGTATGAAGTACCCTAGGGCGCAATTCAGATCAACAGACAAACAAGGAATGCAGCGGGCGGAGTTCAGATCTATGGGCACAAATGGTGTACATTAGACATAGTTCCATTGGGGAATGCAGGTTTAGACACAGTGGGGTGTGTTGGAAAGCGTTCTCATGGTAGTGGGTTATGGTTGTTTATAGAAAGTGCGTAATCACGCATGCATAGTGGGGCAGCTTGACGTGCTGGACATACACGTCTATAATGGTGCGATGTCCAAAATGTGTGCGTGGCAGAGTAGCGTGCAGAGTAACATGATCAACATAACTCCCACAGGAAGGAAAGAATGCTACAGGAATTGTGCCGCAAGGAACACACGCACTATATATACTACACAGTGAACATAGAAAGCATTACATCATGAATTGATCGAGGCAGAATGTACTTGCCAAAACAGAGGCAATATGTTTAGAGCCTCAGCAGCACCCCATAAAATATCCTGACGTGCGCTATTTAAGTCTAGTGAACAAAGGAATCTTACTTCTTTAGATCAGGCAGCCTTGTGGGGCCCCCTCCAAGGCGGGGGCCCTGGGCAAGTGCCCCTTTTGCCCTCCCATAAAAACGTCTCTGCTGAGACATGGGACTACTGCTATATATTGGTACCGCAAACCTGCACGTGTTTCATTTCTCTGGCATTATTACTAGATTATGTGCAACGCCAATGAGTATGTTTATAGGTGGGGTTACTGGCAACAGATTGGTGCAGCCAGCATGGATATGTTTCCTACAGTGGCATTACTGCATTGTGGGAAAAGCAAACATGAGTGTGCCATTCATTGGGAATACTGTTAGATGTTTTTGCAGCCAGCCTGGGCATGATGTCTTAAAAGGCATTAGAGCATTATGGGCAAAGCCACCATGAGCACATTCTTAATGGTATACTGACACTTCCAGCATTGACATGTTTTGTTACACTGGCGTTAGTGCATTTATGGACAAAGTGAACATGAGTGTTGTCTTACATCGGAATACTGATAGTGCAGCCAGCACGATCCTGTCTTCTTACAGTGGAATACGAGCATTAAGTGCAAAGCAAGCATGGCAGCATTCTTCTGTGGCATTACTGGCATATATTGGCACAGTCAGTATGAACATGTCTTCTTACACTGGCAGAATGCTAGCATAAATTGGGGGCAAAGACAAGCAAATGTGTTGGAAAAAGCTCATGTGTATTTTTGGTGACGTAGACAAAACAAAAGGTGATGGCTGAAGGTTTAGACCATCGTTCTTCGCCTGCCAAGCCCCTACAGATAGGGGAAGGAACTTATGCAAATCAGGCTTGGTCCCACCCCCAAAGGGGCAGTCCAGCCCAAACTGCTAGGTCACATGGCTTCGGCACGAGACCACAAGCATCCCCAGACCTGTTTCAGCCGTGTTGGGCCTCATCAGTGAGGAGTAGCTTGAGCCTCTAGGCCCAGCAGGCATGGGACCCACGTCTGGGAATACCCGTCCCACATGGGTGACCTGGCATCTACTGATGTGGTAATGTATTACCCTACAAAATAGATTGTACGTTTTACAGAGAATACCCAATATGTCACAAAAACGCTATTTAACTCATCATTTAACAACATGTATGACCTGCCAGTGGAAAATATTCACCAGCCGCCACTGGTTACAGATAAATCTCTACCCGTAACCCCCCATTCAGCCGTCCACTGTAACGTCAAAATGCCTCATAATTTGAAAAAAACATCTTCTCATGAAACAAATTGCTTTTAGCTAAATGGACCACTCATGATCTCTATGCAGGATGATCTGCACTTCTATGGAGGATGTTCGGTTCCAGTGCACCCAATCCAGCGCCTTCCGGCAGTCTGGAAGCATACTGCAATTTGCATGAGTACTTCCATGGTCCTTCTATGTCCGTCTTTGGTGCCACAGATAAAACCCGCTCCAAGCTCTGCAAGGAAGTCTGGACTGCATGTTTTGCTGTAGGCTGTAGACACTACCTCGCTGTGCCACACAGTGGGTAGTTCTGGGCAACAACGCAGGCACCAGGCGAGGCCTGGTGACCTGTGCCCCATGGTAGCCAGGCAGGGGAGAGGTGGAGCAGAAGCTCAACAAATGCTCCCCCTCTCCCCAACCAAACTATAAAGGCAACGCGCAGTCGCCGAACCGGGAAACACGGAGGGAGGGGCAAGGTGTTAATCAACACCTTGCCTTCCGCCCACAGGGATGCAAGCACCAGTACCTGCAAAAACAGGAAGTAGGCAGGGAGCAGTTAGGCACCATAAGGTGCAATTTATTGTCGGCAACAGCCGGCCAGGTGGCTGGCACCACACCCCCTGACGCCACCGCACAGAAGGACCCAGGGAACAGCCCCTGGGTCCTATATAAGGAGCAGCTCTGCAGCAGAAAACAGAACCAGTTTGTGGCCCCTGCACGGGGACCCAAACCAAAGAGTACTCTGTGCACTCAGTCTCTTCTTTTTCCCAGAGTCCTCCTACCCTAAGAAAAGGATGAGAAGAAAGAGAATGAAGACAGGTCACTGTACGGGGACCACACTGTCATGGGACAAGATGGGGCACGGGCCAGAGGGGGTAACCTCGGGACCCGATTCCCAAAAAGTACAGCATATTATGGTTACTGTAATTATGAGTAGTTTTGTTATGACCATAACTATGCAATAAAAACCCACAGCCTTTTATTGCCAACACGTACCCAATGTGTTTGCGTACTACCTGGGGGGAAAAAGGATGGGGCGTATTGTCACCCAGGTCATGTTACCACTCTACCTGCATATGGGTTTACTGGTTATAACCAGCGGCTCCCTTCTTCTATGTAGTCCGCAGGAACTTCTTCAGCGCTCCCTGTTGGGGTTGGCTGAGAGCGGTGTCATTTCAAAGCTCTTAACATGAGTCAATGAAAAGGCATCAACCGTGACAAGGGCGGCTCAAGGTCGGTCGGGGGCTCCCTCCACATCCTCGTAAACATCTCCGGCTTCACGCGACGCAAAGACAACGCTCATGAAAATGGCCGACCCTGGGGAAACAGCCGGGAGCGGGAAAGGATTGATGGGACCTAGATTCTGAGAAAATGAAACACATGAGGTTCGGGAAGCCCCCAGGGGCCGATCACCCCAAGGAGGCAACAGCATGGACTGTCAATCACTATCGGCCTTCATTTCCAGAGGACTTTGGGGCGCTTGAATTTGGACAAATCACATCCAGAGACTATGTTATTATAGTTTGTGAATGTACGCATCGCTAAGTCGGAACTGTATCAAGTGGGCACTACAAGAGCGATGCTTGGGTCGCCCAATGGACACCACTAATGCATTTAGACAAATTAAATAATCCAGGAGAGCAATGCAAACAGTGGCGAGATCTGCGTGCAACTAGAATGTCTTATGCTTGAATGCCAGCAGTGCCCACTCAGCCCTTCATCCTTACAAGTAAGCACCATTCTGTTGGGTAATAACTTCCATTGGCACATGGAGATGGTAATTGAACTCCTCCCAGCCAATCAGAATGTTTAGAGTGCATTTAATAACCACTGGTATTGACTGCATTCTGAACAATCCGTCTCCAGAAGCAGACAGGAAAAACATTGATGCAATTTTCAGGCAAGAATATTTTTCAGCAAGCCACTTCTTCATTGGAAAATGCTTTCATTTTCTTATAGAGAAAAGGTTTACTTTTACATGACGCCCTTATGCTTGCTCCCGCTAAACCTGTTCCCCTTTAACCAATTTGCAATTTCAATGCTTAACTAATGAAGACAACCACGTCACTTAAATGCTATAAAATAAAACCACATTTAATTTACTAACTCAGTTTGTCGATTTACTCAACTCTCTCTTAGAGTAACTGTGTTTACTTCACCCCAGCAATGCTCACCCATGTATTGCTAATACTCACAAATGCAGGCAACCTGCCATATCGTGCTATACATCATGGCGTTGGTAGGTTGGCGAGGTGAGCACCATTGGCAACCCGCGTTTTTTTTCATCATGTCTAGGGTTTGCGCTTTTGAAATCCCAAGCATACGTGCATGAAGCACCTTGCGCGTGAAGTGCGTGCTGTGGCAGTTAGGCAAACATGCAAGGCATGTTCACATTGGCAGGTGGAGAATCGCTGCGGGGCGGTTATGCTGGGGGAGAGTCAGTCACTGGTATAGTGGCTTCTGAAAGGTTCGGGGTGGGGCAGAAGCCTCCATTGCCTCTGTGGGGTAGGGCAGATTCTAACATGCCACCCGCGGCATGGGGGTCAATCTTTCTTGCAATTCTCTTCTCGTGTCGACCGTAGCCCCAGAGCTTTCTTTCGTGGAGTATTTTTTTTTAAGCTTTTTTTTTTTACCCGGCAAATCCTGTAAATATTTTAACGCCGGCAAAGTGGGAAAAGGGAGAAAAAATGATTAGATATTAAACAAGGGCAGAAATGAGCGAGGGAGTCACTGGGGGCTGCGGGAGCACTGCATAAGGAATTCGGCGGGGCCTAGGAAGCAGTAACAAAGAGTGCGTAGGCCGCGTGATGGCGACCAGGGCCAGGGGTGGAGTGGGGGAGGGGGGCGGAAGGATGGGAAGGGATAGGGGAACGGAGCGGTTGAAATGTTGGAATAGGAAAAGAAGATCGCAGGGGGAAGGGGGGCGGCCAGAGATGGTGAGGTAGGGTGGGGCGGGGATGAGGGGAGAGTGGTGATGGGCAATGGGCCGGGGGATGGGAAGGAAAAGAGGAGGCGTGTGGCTGGGCACACGCTCGCACTCTCGCTTGACCCATTCATTCACGGGGTCAGGACTCAGGAGGGAAGGAAGGTGGGTAGGGAGAGAGAGAGAAGGAGGAAGTGAGTGTGTGGGAAAGAGAGAGAGGAAGGTAGGGAGGGAGGGTTTGTTGGATGGAAAGCGGAAAGGCGCGAGGGATGAAGGAAGGAGCGAGCGAAAAAAGGAAAGAAAGAGGGAAGAGAAGAAGGAAGGAAGAGTGAGGAGTGGGAAAGAGAGAGGAGAAACGTAGGAAAATAAAAAAGGGACGAGGGACGAAGGAAGGGAGTGGGAGCGGGAGCGGGAGTGAAGGAGAGAGTCGGAAAGGAGGGACGAAGAGACAGGAAGGACTGGAGGAAGGGGGAGAAGAGGAAAAAGGAAGGAAGGAAGGAAGGAAGGAAGGAAGGAAGGAGGGAAGGAGGAAAGGGAGGGAGGGAGGAGGAGGGAGGGAGAGGAGGACAAATGAGAAGGAACAAAAGAAGGAAGGGAAGAAGGAAGGGAAGGAGGGAGGGAAGAAGGGAGGTAGGTAGGAAGGAATATGTGATGTGTGGGAAAGAGAGAGAGGAGAAAGGTAGGAAAAGAAAAGGGATGGAGGGAAGAAGGAAGGGAGGGGATGAAGGGAGGGAGAGAGGAAGGAAAGGAGGGAGCGAGGGACGGAGGAACAACTTGAGGATGGGAGGGGAGAAATGGAGGAAGGAAGGAAGGAATGAAAGAAGAAAGGAAGATTAGAAGGAAAGACGGAGGAAGGGAAGGAGGCAGGAAGGAAGGAAGGGATGAGAGAGGGGCAAGGAAGGGAGGGAGGGAGGAAGGACGGAAGGAGGGAAGGAAGGAAGAAAGGGGGGGTGAGGGAGGAAATGAGAGAGGGGAAGGAAGGACGGAAGGAAGCAAGGAAGGAAGGGTACGGAAGGAAGAGAGTGAATGAGGGAGGGGGAGGGAAGGAAGGACGGAAGGGAGGGAGGGAAGGAGGGAGAAGGAAGGGAGGGAGAGAGGAAGAGAGAAGGAAGGAGGGAAAGAAGGAATGAAGGAAGGAGGGAGGCAGAGAGGGAGGAAGGAAGCAAGGAAGGACGGAAGGGAAGGAAGGAATGGATGGAAGAGAGGAATGAGGGAGGGGAGGAAAGGAAGGAAGGAAGAGGAGCGAGAGGGAGGGAGGGAGGGAGGGAAAATGGAGAAGGAAGGAGCTACGGGCATGGTGAGAGTAAGCAATTGCGTAAGAGTGGCGCGTGAGAGCGTGGGTGAGTGAGGCAGTGAGGGCGCGCGTGGGTGAGTGAGGCAGTGAGGGCGCATGGGATTGGGCGGGTGGTTTACTGATTTCAAGCAGACTATTGAATCGTATTCAAACACTTTGGACTCATGTCTGCCGCTGGGCAAAGGCGATGTCTCACAACAGCCTATGGCACATAATGAGCTGAAGCGGGGTTCGGAGCGTGCACCCATGATTTGGGCTGTGATTGGCCGTTCTCACTCGCGCCTTTTTAACTAGCTCGGGAAACCTGTCACTAACAACGTTCGAATGATTGAATTTGTGGCAGTTTTATAGCATCCACAACCACCCCAAAACTTACGTGTGGAGTCCCCCATGGTTCCATTCCGTCCTGTGCCATTTTGAGTGCGCGCTGGTGTCAGTACATTCGTTTTCCAAAGCTGCCCAGGGTTATGCCAGGGGATTGTGGCGGAAAGCATAGCAGGGCCTTGATTCCTGCTACGCCACAATCCCCTGGCATAACCCTGGGCAGCTTTGGAAAACGACTGTACTGACACCAGCGGGCACTCAAAATGGCACAGGACGGAATGGAACCATGGGGGACTCCACACGTAAGTTGAGCCATGGGTGAACAATACAGGGCCCACTCAGACTCGCTATGTTCTTTCTATCAACAAAAGTGCGGCACCAATTTAGGGATGTATTGATCATGGGGTTTCCGCTTTTGATCAGCGGAGAAGAATTGGATGGGCTCTGGTGTCAATTGCAGGCGATAGAACTAGTATGACCAACAGAGCGCCACTCTCCTTATCCACCACAACAAGGCTGTTTCAGTGACTTCCTTCAGGTGAAAGCTGTGCAGACAGGAAGCATTTATTAGACTCAAGAAGTACCTGTACTTGGCTCATCACCACCCTTTCCATGAGCTTGGAAACGTGTATTATTAGGAGGGGCCAGAAGTTCGAAATAATTAGGCGGACTTGGTTAAAGTTTTTATTTCTTTTTAACAAGACTGTTACGACACATTCTTAATGGACGGAAAGACATAGCGGCCGATTCATGAAATTATGGGAAGAAATCGCGCAAGGGCTGCGTGCCGAAAAGACCACTTTGCGAGCCTGCACGATTAAGAAAATTGTGCATAATGCGTATTCATGGAATTGTTCGTGCAAAGTAACCGTATTCGCAAGTCACGGCTGGAACCCCCCCAACACGCTGACACGCAAAGCGGGAAACTTCCAGATCAGCTACCTTGGCGCTCTGCCCCAGGTGCGAAGATAGGCACCCTTCAAACAGTGCGTGGGCTCGCCCGTAAGCGGGGCTGCGACTCAGGGAGCCTGCGCGGGGTCCCCCATAATTGTATCCGGCCTCCCAACGACATGCATATGAAAAATTGTAACTAGGCAATAACTTGCAAAATGTGCATGCGGACCAACGTAAAACGTTTCTGCACCCGATACACAGCTTACGCGCACTCATATGTATCATCAGAGCCCTGATTGAGCACACGCAACCCAAAATCCGATATACAATCCCACCTGTGCACTGGAAATCCTACCCGTAAGTGTACTTTTGCCAGCCTTCGGGTGGCGGATCCTATTAAGGACTCGCATGGGCATTTCCCAGCCGAGACTTTGCGCGTTCAATTCCATGAATGCATCTCTTGCTGTGCAATACTGGGCGTGCAAGGGACTGCCTGCAGGGTGTCCCTCGGAGAGCCCACTTCTTTGCAAGTTATTCCTCATTTCAGTTGTTCTGTCCCCTTCCCAGCAATCTGCTTAGGCAACGCCCACCCTCTGCTCGGAGTCTCGCGCAAGGCCCTCGACGGTTCGCACAGGCGTGTCAGGCCAGCATGAAAACCACGGAAGTTCAGGAAAAAAGTGCTGTGCATTTGATTCCACGAATCGAAGAACAGAGGTGTACGGGCGGAAGTAGCCTATTTTCTGTGCAATAAATTCCCACGAAACAGCCTCATAACCTGCAGGAAAAGTGAGATTCATTAGGTGGGCAGTGCAGGGGGTATGTGGACTTCCGTAGACGAAGTCAGCCAAGGGCTGAGTCAGAGGTAAAGTTAGTCGACTTGTGTTTCGTAATTGACCTGCAGATGGATTCTGACGTGTTCTAGAATAAAAGTGTCCAGCTAAGATGAAAGAGGTAGGTCTGATGGAAAAAGACAGTTAGACATTGTGAATTACAATCAACACATTTATGTGCGGGGGGAGCAAAGTGGGAACATGTCCCGGGCACCCATTTTGTCAGAGAGCCTCTCTTTGCTGCCTTCTGCAAAGAGGTCTTTGCCCATTTTTTAAAAAGCATATGCAAGACGGACTAAATGTATTACTAGGAGCACTAATATTGTTACTATGAGCACTATGTGTGATTAAGATCTGTATAACGCAATGCCGCAAAACTTCAGAGAAAACAATTGGAATGAAAATACAAAGGGTTAAGAAGATAAAATACTAGAAGAAAGAAATACAATAAGGACACAGATAAAGGAGTGCCCATTGTTCCTGACCGAGATGATAACATTCAATGATCCTGTGGACAACAAAAGGTACTGGGCAAAATGGGTCTGGTGTAACTCAGAAGGAGACGGCAGTTACATAACATGGAGTTTCGATGACCATGCAAATTACTATGGACATCTTGGAGAAATAACAAAGATATGGCTACCAAAAGCAACAGCGACTAGGTTTGGTTCAGTGGTCGACAAGTCTACCAGAGGGGGGACTGAAGAGAGGGCCTCTGGAATGCCCCCCTTCACACCTACAAGCATGACAGCCTGAAAAGCCAGAGATGTAAGATGCCAGTCACTGTTCGGACAGTCCACACGAGGGCTGGCGACAAATACATATGGGAACATACATTCTCTCAGACAGCCATTTAAACCGTATCCAGTTAACATCATCATGGATACAGGGGCCCCAACACTGATCATGGATCCAGGTGGCTCGCTGGACATATTTGACTAATGACAATTATCTGACTGTGCTGACGTCATTAGAGACAAAACGACTTAGCAACGGTAGCCATAAAGCAAACTTGCATCCCTTCATGAAGTTACGTGGAAACACACGTGCACACACAAAGAACATACTTACACAGTTTTGTAGATAGAGGACAGATACATATACATACTGTCGAAAACCTTTCTTATTTTCTTTCACCAGTCAAACGCAGTTCTAGTTTTATAATGGGAAAGGGGGAATTACAAGTCCCAGAATGCAAAGAAAACAAACAGGACTGGATAAACACCTATAGATTGGAATGGGTCATGTTGGCAAGTATGAAAAGTCTGGCCAATATGTGTTATCTTCCCTAATAAAAATGTGTGTTTTTTCAAAGTCACAAATGTTGATCCATTTTCTGCACTTTCATTAACAGAATTGAAGAAAGTTCTTTGGCATGTGACATGACTGGAGAGAATTAAAATATAAGGTTAAAAGACAAGCAGACAGACGGCACTGCACTCTGTGCCTGCACACAAAATGCACCCACAGCAACCAAGAAGCATATAATCCAGAACACACAAAAATAATACATATACTCAACAACAGTACACTGCACGCAGTATACCCACGCACACACAATGCACCCACAGCAACCAAGAAGCATAGAATCCAGAACACACAAACAGAATGTGTACACTCAACAACAGTACACTGCACACAGTATACACACACACACAAAATGCACCCACAGCAACCAAGAAGCATAGAATCTAGAACACACAGAATGCATACACTCAGCAACAGTATACACAAGCAAAGAAAATGCACCCACAGCAACCAAGAAGCACACAACACAGAACACACAAACAGAATACGCACACTCAACACTACAACACGACACACAGTATACACATGCACACACAATGCACCCAAAGCAACCAAGAAGCATCCACCCACAGCAACCAAGAAGCAAAGAATCCAGAACACACAAACAGAATGCCTACACTCAACACCAGTACACTGCACACTGTCTATACATGCTCACAAAATGCACCCACTGCAACCAAGAAGCATAGAATCTGGAACACATAGGGTGCGTACACTTAACACCAGTGCACTGCACTCTGTATACACACACACACAAAATGCACCCACAGCAACCAAGAAGCATAGAATCCGGAACACAAACACAGAATCGGTACACTCAACACTAGTACACTGCACACAGTAAACACATGTACACAAAATTCACCCACAGCAACTAAGAAGCAAACAATCTAGAACACATAGAATGTGTACACTCCACACCAGTACACTGCACGCAGTATACACACGCACACAAAATGCACCCACAGCAACCAAGAAGCATATAATGCGGAACACAAAAACAGAATGTGTACATTCAAAACCAGAACACTGCACACTGTATACACACGCCCATAAAATGAACCCACTGCAACCAAGAAGCATAGAATCCAGAACACAGAGAGAGCGTACACTCAACACCAGTGCACTGCACTCTGTATACACATGCACACAAAATGCACCCACAGCAACCAAGAAGCATAGAATCCAGAACACACAAACAGAATGCCCACACTCAACACCAGTTCACTGCACACCAAGAAGCAAAGAATCCGGAATACACAAACAGAATGCACACACTAAACACCAGTACAATCTAAACAGTATACACATGCTCACAAATTGCACCCACAGCAACAAAGAAGCATACAACACAGAACACACAAACAGAATACGCACACTCAACACCAGAACACTGCACACAGTATACACACACACACACCCAAAATGCACCCACAGCAACAAAGAAACATAGAATCTAGAACACACAAACAGAATGTCTACACTCAACACCAGTACACTGCACGCAGTATACACACGCACACACAATGCACACACAGCAACCAACAAGCACAGAATCCAGAGCACACACACAGCATGTGTACACTCAAACACCAGAACACTGCACACAGTATACAAATGCACACAAAATGCACCCACAGCAAACAAGAAGCATAGAATCCAAAGCACACATAATGTGAACACTCAACACCAGATTGCACGCAATGCAACACAGCACTAAGTACAGAAACATACAAGGCCTCATTACGAGTTTGGAGCTATTTCAATGGAAAATCTGTCCAAATACTGACAAACAGATTTACTTTTATTGTCAATTGGTCCTGCAGATTTATCGTGGGAGTACAAGCGGTGTTAGGGTGGTGTAAGCCCGCATCGGACTCCCTGGGGATTTTGACAGCATTTTCACACACCGTAAATCCGCCAGTGGTAAGTCTGTCAATTTTTTACATTAAAGTGGGCAACTTACCTCCAGCTTTTTGCAGGAGGTTTATCCTCCACCTTGCCACCAAACTAATAGTATGGCAGTGCAGTAATGCAGTGATAACACAGCAGTAACAGAATTACTGCCACATTACCGCCATTTTGACCGCACCACCAGACTCGTATTGAGGCCCAGAATTCTGGAGTTCAATAGTACATCCAGAATACACAAATGTGGGGCACATATGTAAACAACAATCAAAGTACAAAGCACTTCGAAGACGCTTCCAGAAAGCTCAGCAAGCACACAAAGCAACACAAAATGCGCACAGCAACTGGACAGCACACAGCACTCATGAACACATTTCCAAATGCGCACACAGAGCAACAAGCCCGACAGAATGAAGACTCATGCCAACCAGAAAGCATGCACCTAGCACTCATAAACACACTTCGAAAGGGGCACACAATGCGAACAGCACAACAAAATGTACAGAGACGCACAGTAACATGTGCGTTCTGTAACTAGCGCCTAGATACCTCAGGGTTTTGTGCGCTTTATAAATGCAAAATAAATAAATAACAATGAAGAAATAACCTGCAAGTATGCACAAATCCCTTACTTCCAGAATTCACGCAGACAAGAAGAATACACACAACATTCAGAAAAAAACACCACATCCACAACATGCACCGTTTATGCAGGAATAGCAAACTGAATGTTATCTCAGGCACACATGCACACACACAGTGGGCCTCATTCCGAGGATGGAGGTAGTCATGGCGCTATTTGCGCCATGACTGCCTCCCATACCAGTACCGACTCCGGTTTGGTGAAAGGGGGACTTACCGTTCCAGTCTGACCTTGGCAGGACCGGTACATCCCCATTCCCATTTGAGCCCCCGTAGGGCCCAATGGGAATGGGGAAGTAGCTAATAACGGTACCGCAAATTGCGGTACCGTTATTAGCTCTAAACTCGCTTAACGGGTCCCGTCCTTAACACCTGGTCAGACCAGGCGTTAAGGAAGGGACCGGTTAAGGGAACTTGTAGTAGGGCGCAAAGGGATTACCGGCACCGGTGTCCTTAACGGTGCCCGGTATCCCTTTGCGCCCAACTCGGAATGAGGCCCAGTGACACATGCACACATATGTACGATAGACCCAATCAGGCTTGCACACACTATGTAGTACGTACACGAAGATCACACGCCAAACACTCCTACTATGCTCAAGGGTACATTTCGTAAGAAACAAATTCACAAAATACATACACAAGACCCACCATGGACATTTGACCCTAGGCTTGGGGATTCACACATCCAATTCACTTTAGGAGGGTCACAGTCGCATAGACCTTTTTCAAAATACATAAGAAGACACTGGTATACAAATATGGACGAAAATGGCGACATTTATTTAATATTTTATTCATCCATCAATTCTGGATGATTGACAGAGATCCCCTCATGTCAATGGTGGACAGTGTCCACGACCCAAAAGCACTGCCCAGGCCCTGGTAAACGTGTAGGTCTAACTGGGAGAGGCATTGGTCAGGCAGGAGATCCAGAAAACTAAAGAATATATGGGGGGTGTTCCCCGAACCCTGGGACCCCCACCTCGCCATTACTGGTGGGTAGCCAGAGGAACAAGCCCACGATCCCAGCCTGGTGGCCTGCAGGAAGACAGACCACAGCCTCACCCCACAGCAAGGGGAAAACAAAATCAGGATTACAAATCACCTACATGATGGCACTATGATGTAACCAGAATGATCTGGGTCCCTGGCAATGCTGCCATAGGGGAGGAGCCTAATGGCTGCCCTAGTCGCCCACAAGGCCTCAACCACTGGTTTGAGCCGCATTGCTCATCAATGGGCAGGCAGGATAGCCACCTGACTGGTGGAGCCATGCTGCCCGGTGAACGACCGACGAGTACCACCAAAGTCTGGCCATGCACCGCAACGCAGGCTGACCACTTACTGCCCGAAGCCTAGTAAGACAATGTACTCAAATGACCCTAGGCCTAACACAGAAGCCAATCAGCCACCTGACTGGCCAACCCTTGCAGCCCGTTGATAACCGACGAGTACCACCAAAGTCTGGCCATGCACCGCAACGCAGGCTGACCACTTACTGCCCGAAGCCTAGTAAGAATGTACTCAAATGACCCTAGGCTTAACACAGAGGCCAATCAGTCACCTGACAGGTGGACCCCTGCAGCACGCTGAACGACCGACAAGTACCACCAAAGTCTGGCGATGCACCGCAACGCAGGCTGACCACTTACTGCCCGAAGCCTAGTAAGAATGTACTGAAATGACCCTAAGCTTAACACAGAGGCCAATCAGCCACCTGACTGGTCGTGCCCAGCAGCCCGGTGAACGACCGTTGAGTACCACCAAAGTCTGGCCATGCACCGCAACGCAGGCTGACCACTTACTGCCCAAAACCTAGTAAGAATTTACTCAAATGACCCTAAGCTTAACACAGAGGCCAATCAGTCACCGGTATGGTCGACCGGTGCACAGCCAAGCTAGTTCGGCACTGCTCACAGAGCAGCGATACGCCCCGAATCAAGAAGGCCCTTTTTCTGATGCAGCCCAGACAATAGGACCCCTTTCTCATAGGCCACCTATTGAGGTAAAAGTTTATGCCCTCGCCTCGAATTTAGAAGCAGCCAGGGTGCCCTGCTCGAGAAATGAGGAACACGTGTGTTGCACACTAGGGTTACCAGTCATTTGGTCAAAAACCAAATGGTCCAATGACCATTTGATCGAAGTAAAATGGTGGAAAAAAAGGGTCGATTTTTTTTTTTTTATGGGGGGGGGGGTTCACCCTCCAACCCCCCTTTTTCTTTATTAAAAATATTTTTAAGCAACCAAAACTTTAAAAAAAAAAAAATAAATAAAAAAATCCGACTTTTTTTTTCCGACCATTTTGATTCGATCAAATGGTCATTCGACGATTTATTTTCGACCATTTGACCGGACACCGCACACTAGCCTGTAACTCGTATGACAGAGCTGGTCAGATGAAGCCACTTCTATAGAACAAGGAAGGGTGTTGGGCAAAATGACGCTCGTATATCAGAACCCCTCTGCACCAGCCATTAGATGGTCGCAACGTGAAGTTATGAGCTTCATAAAGGGACCAGGTGCAGGTAGGCACCCATGAAGGCAGACAGCAAATTGAATCGAACAAGGTCAGCAAGATTGAATACCTACTTTAAAAAGTGAATCTCAGAAAAACGGAACTTGTAACATGCCCCTTGATGCCAGCATTCCCTTGGCATTCCTGGATTGCTGTCCGCAAATTCCCCCAACAGCAACATGCTGATGCGTGGCCATTTGCAGTGGACCCCCTCAAGGAGTTGCGTTGAACCTCTTACTCCATCTTCTGGGTAGATACATTGTTTCATGATCCATGGCGGGAGACTGAAGACCCACCTAGCCCCCCCGGCCCCCCACTATTCAGATCCTCCCTCAAATGCACCCCACCTGTGGAACACGGTTCTTAATGAGGGCAATTCATCAGAAATGTCTATCAGAAAAGCCACGACCGGTCAAAAACAACCACCAGCCAGAGAAAGGATCACCACCGGTCAGAGAAAGGGTACTTGCACGCTAACCACCAGTCAGAGAAAGGAAGCTAGCACACTAACCACCAGTCCGAGAAAGGAAACTGGCACACTAACCACCAGTCCGAGAAAGGAAACTGGCACACTAACCGCCAGTCAGAGAAAGGGTACTAGCACACTAACCACTAGTCAGAGAAAGGGTACTAGCACACCAACACCAGTCAGAGAAAGGGTACTAGCACACTAACCACCAGTCAGAGAAAGGTACTAGCACACCAACCACCAGTCAGAGAAAGGGTACTAGCACACTAACCACCAGTCAGAGAAAGGTACTAGCCCACTAACCACCAGTCAGAGAAAGGAAGCTAGCACACTAACCACCAGTCCGAGAAAGGAAACTGGCACACTAACCACCAGTCGAGAAAGGAAACTGGCACACTAACCGCCAGTCAGAGAAAGGGTACTAGCACACTAACCACTAGTCAGAGAAAGGGTACTAGCACACCAACCACCAGTCAGAGAAAGGGTACTAGCACACTAACCACCAGTCAGAGAAAGGGTACTAGCACACCAACCACCAGTCAGAGAAAGGGTACTAGCACACTAACCACCAGTCAGAGAAAGGGTACTAGCCCACTAACCACCAGTCAGAGAAAGGAAGCTAGCACACTAACCACCAGTCCGAGAAAGGAAACTGGCACACTAACCACCAGTCCGAGAAAGGAAACTGGCACACTAACCGCCAGTCAGAGAAAGGGTACTAGCACACTAACCACTAGTCAGAGAAAGGGTACTAGCACACCAACCACCAGTCAGAGAAAGGGTACTAGCACACTAACCACCAGTCAGAGAAAGGGTACTAGCACACCAACCACCAGTCAGAGAAAGGGTACTAGCACACTAACCACCAGTCAGAGAAAGGGTACTAGCACACCAACCACCAGTCAGAGAAAGGGTACTAGCAAACTAACCACCAGTTCAAGAAAGGGTTCTAGCACACTAACCACCAGTCAGAGAAAGGGCCCTAGCACACTAACCACCAGTCAGAGAAAGGGTACTAGCAGACTAACCACCAGTCAGAGAAAGGGTACTAGCACACCAACCACCAGTCAGAGAAAGGGTACTAGCACACTATCCACCTGTCAGAGAAAGGGCACTAGCACACTAACCACCAGTAAGGAAAGGGTACTAGCCCACTAACCACCAGTCAGATAAATGATACTAGCACACTAACCACCAGTCAGAGAAAGGGTACTAGCACACCAACCACCAGTCAGAGAAAGGGTACTAGCACACTAACCACCAGTTCGAGAAAGGGTTCTAGCACACTAACCACCAGTCAGAGAAAGGGCCCTAGCACACTAACCACCAGTCAGAGAAAGGGTACTAGCAGACTAACCACCAGTCAGAGAAAGGGTACTAGCACACCAACCACCAGTCAGAGAAAGGGTACTTGCACGCTAACCACCAGTCAGAGAAAGGAAGCTAGCACACTAACCACCAGTCCGAGAAAGGAAACTGGCACACTAACCACCAGTCCGAGAAAGGAAACTGGCACACTAACCGCCAGTCAGAGAAAGGGTACTAGCACACTAACCACCAGTCAGAGAAAGGGTACTAGCACACCAACCACCAGTCAGAGAAAGGGTACTAGCACACTAACCACCAGTCAGAGAAAGGGTACTAGCACACTAACCACCAGTCAGAGAAAGGGTACTAGCACACTAACCACCAGTCAGAGAAAGGGTACTAGCACACCAACCACCAGTCAGAGAAAGGGTACTAGCACACTAACCACCAGTTCAAGAAAGGGTTCTAGCACACTAACCACCAGTCAGAGAAAGGGCCCTAGCACACTAACCACCAGTCAGAGAAAGGGTACTAGCAGACTAACCACCAGTCAGAGAAAGGGTACTAGCACACCAACCACCAGTCAGAGAAAGGGTACTAGCACACTATCCACCTGTCAGAGAAAGGGCACTAGCACACTAACCACCAGTAAGGAAAGGTACTAGCCCACTAACCACCAGTCAGATAAATGATACTAGCACACTAACCACCAGTCAGAGAAAGGTACTAGCACACCAACCACCAGTCAGAGAAAGGGTACTAGCACACTAACCACCAGTTCGAGAAAGGGTTCTAGCACACTAACCACCAGTCAGAGAAAGGGCCCTAGCACACTAACCACCAGTCAGAGAAAGGGTACTAGCAGACTAACCACCAGTCAGAGAAAGGGTACTAGCAACACCAACCACCAGTCAGAGAAAGGGTACTAGCACACTATCCACCTGTCAGAGAAAGGGCACTAGCACACTAACCACCAGTAAGGAAAGGGTACTAGCCACTAACCACCAGTCAGATAAAGTGTACTAGCACACTAACCACCAGTCAGAGAAAGGGTACTAGCACACAACCACCAGTCAGAGAAAGGGTACTAGCACACTATCCACCTGTCAGAGAAAGGGCACTAGCACACTAACCACCAGTAAGGAAAGGGTACTAGCCCACTAACCACCAGTCAGATAAATGATACTAGCACACTAACCACCAGTCCGAGAAAGGAAACTGGCACACTAACCACCAGTCAGAGAAAGGGTACTAGCACACTAACCACCAGTCAGAGAAAGGGTACTAGCACACTAACCACCAGTCAGAGAAAGGGTACTAGCAGGCTAACCACCAGTCAGAGAAAGGGTACTAGCAGGCTAACCACCAGTCAGAGAAAGGGTACTAGCACACCAACCACCAGTCAGAGAAAGGGTACCAGCACACTATCCACCTGTCAGAGAAAGGGCACTAGCACACTAACCACCAGTCAGAGAAAGGGTACTAGCACATTAACCACCAGTCAGATAAATGATACTAGCACACTAACCACCAGTCCGAGAAAGGAAACTGGCACACTAACCACCAGTCAGAGAAAGGGTAACCACCGGTCAGAGAAAGGGTACTTGCACACTAACCACCAGTCCGAGAAAGGAAACTGGCACACTAACCACCAGTCAGAGAAAGGGTACTAGCACACTAACCACCAGTCAGAGAAAGGGTACTAGCACACCAACCACCAGTCAGAGAAAGGGTACTAGCACACTAACCACCAGTTCAAGAAAGGGTTCTAGCACACTAACCACCAGTCAGAGAAAGGGTACTAGCACACTAACCACCAGTCAGAGAAAGGGTACTAGCAGGCTAACCACCAGTCAGAGAAAGGGTACTAGCACACCAACCACCAGTCAGAGAAAGGGTACTAGCACACTAACCACCAGTCAGAGAAAGGGCACTAGCACACTAACCACCAGTCAGAGAAAGGGTACTAGCACACTAACCACCAGTCAGATAAATGATACTAGCACACTAACCACCAGTCAGAGAAAGGGTACTAGCACACTAACCACCAGTCAAAGAAAGGGTACTAGCACCCTAACCACCAGTCAGAGAAAGGGTACTAGCAAACTAACCATCAGTCAGAGAAAGGGTACTAGCACACTAACCACCAGTCAGAGAAAGGGTACTAGCACACTAACCACCAGTCAGAGAAAGGGTACTAGCACACTAACCACCAGTCCGAGAAAGGATACTAGCACACTAGCCACCAGTCAGAGAAAGGGTAATCACACACTAACAACCAGTCCGAGAAACGGTACTAACACACTAACCACCAGTCAGAGAAAGGGTACTAGCACTCTGAATACCATAGCACAGGAACGGCTAATTTGATAGGATGCCACAACCAATGAAGTTGGCTGCCAACAACTGACTGGAGGTGGACGCTTAGGCGCACATTGTTCCAATTGCAGCTAATCCAATGGGACACTACTTACTGCCCTGCACGGCGCGGCAGGACTAAGAATCTCTAGCACCTTTATAAGGGCATCGAGAGTGATGCAATGCCCACCTTGACTGTCCATTAAAGCTAGTGAAGCATGCCTAGCTTCGGCCATGCTTGATGACTCAAAATGGCTGCCACCCCCTATGGTTCGGTGCCTTCTCCAATGTATTTAGTTAGTGATTGGGTTTCTGTAAGGCACTACCCACATGGAAAACCTATTTGTAGTGGCCCACAATCCTCCCATTCAACTGTCCATGTCACTTCGCTAGGGTCGTCCTTTCTTCTGATCTTCACAGGTGGTCCTTTCAAGCAGCAGGGGGAGTGGGGGACTTCTGCTCACCTGCTCTGTGGTGTTCTCATTATTGGTCAGTGGTGGAGTCATCTTCAGACAATGAGACAACACCATTTGATTAGTATTTTTAGAGTGTGGGCCCCTTTCAGCTGCATATAAAGTAATTGGTTAAAGGGAAGCTTCAGATAACGACCGCCTAAGTCTGTCAATTGGTCGCCCATGATGCATGGTCCGTCCTGTTGCACCTAAGTCTCTTCATATACAGTGGGGACTTGTGTTCCCTCATCGCGGATACATTGTGGGCAAGGGATGCTCAGTTAGTTATATCAGAGTTTGAGGTGGTTGACTCACACCAAGGCATGCCTTAGTCCTTCCCACATGGCGTAAGGGCTGGTGACATCAATTGACACACGTGGATGCTGGTTGCACATTGGTAGCAATGGCAGGGATGTCAATTGGGGGTCGCTAGTGGTCACAACTGCGACCGCTGGTACCTCCCGTATGACCCCTGGCTCTGCTTCTGCAACCCTGATAGGGGTTGCAGAGGCAGAGAAAACAAAAGTAAAGAGGGCTTAGAAGCAAGCCTCTTTTGTTGAGCTGCACCCCTCTGGCACCTGTCCTGGAGACGACAGGGAGGAGCTTGAATTTTTAAAATAAATCATTTCTTTTTGAAGTCACTCTGACAGACTTCAAAAAGAAATGTTTCCTGTTAAGGAAACAATATAGGGAATCATTTATTTTTGAAGTCAAAGTGGCTTCAAAATAAATTATTTATTTTTGAAATGTGAGCCCCCACATCGCCGCAGGACAAGGATTCAGAAGCCTGCCTGATGAGGAGTTCCTCAGTGGAAAATATAAGAACATGTATTTTTTGTAGATAGATTGAAGTAAAGTGAAACACAGAGGTTTGGAGCTGCGATGATTAGTGCACGCACATATTGTAGTCTTTTTCTGAAAAAATATTGTCTGTGTAAAATAACGTTAAGTATCGACAGTCGAGTGTGACTAAGTCATGATGGAGGATGTTACTCCGCTCATACACCTGTGCAAACAGCTGCCAAAACACACACCCAAGCTTAAGCAATACAGTGCAGAATGGGTTACGGACATGGCAGATAAAATGTTCATGCCATGGCCACAAGGGGATCACTGTCAAAAGCAGTTTTGCAACACATGACGACATACTTGCACGCAGCGTACATGGAGAGGAAGTTAAAAAATGGTTAGCTAGCATAGAGCTTTGGAAAGATGTACCAGGAGGAACAGCAAGACCCGCCTCCTGAAGACTGGATGCTTAACCAATGTAAAGAGGGGAGTGTTGAGCCTTCTGCTCCCCTACCGTGCCTGAAGTAAATGGCGATAGCATGAAAGACGGAGGATTATATTCATTAAGGGAGGTTAAGGCAGAGACAGGGTTCAGTAATCCGTTACATGAGCTGCCTGTGGCGAGAATCCAGAGTCCAGAAAAGACCCCAGAAAGGGATGTGATCTCCAAAGTCCCACGGGACAAAGAGAAAAGTGAACAACCATGCAGGACTCTGGATATAGAAAGGAGAAAGCTGACGAGGTAGCGTTCATTCAGAACGAATGGATGGGTGGTTCAGATATTGCTCAAACTTGATGGAAAGAGCATTGAGGCAGTACAGCAAAGGGAAGATCAGGACGAGCAAGATAAAGAAAAGACTGGAATGAGAAAAAAGATTGAAAGAAGACAAGGCTAAAAGAAAGAGTAGACAAAAACAGGAACAACTGTATCAAGATGAACAGCTAAGAAAGGAGGAAAGGGCAGAAGAGCAAAGAAAATATAACAATAGGCAAAGAGCAATCGACAGGTTGAAAAAGGGAAGAAATGGAAGAACAGAAATTAAGAGATAAAAGAATGCAAAGACGCAGAGATGAAGAAGTGTGTAGGGCAAATGACAGAAGAGAAGTGAAGAGACAGGAAGAGGAAAGGGTTAGAGAGGAAGCAAATAAATGAAGAGAAATTGATGAGGAAATAAAACAAAAGAGAAGGCAAAAGGCACGCGACATTGATCACATGGAAAAAGAGCAAAACAAACCTGGTGTAGTAGTGGCATGGGAGCACATAGAGGAGTTCTTCCCGGCACAAGAACCAATGTCAGGACCCCCTAGAGTAGATCTAGAGGATCATTTTGATACACAAGCTATTGGGGACAGAATCGAGAAGACTTATCAGGAGATGAGGACAAAAAGTGAATCGAAAAATAAAGGGAAAGATGATCGATTTGAAGGTGCTCAGTTGTGAGGCAAAGAGAAGGGGCTTTCAGCCTCGAGCATAGAGCCTTTTCTCAGACAGGCTGATTCTAAACAGAGACGAGAAAGGTGACAGCCACACTAGTTGGGGACAAGATATGTCAGACAAAGAAAGGGAAACCTTCCAAGAGGAAGAGGGTGCTGGATCGTGTGGTCCCGAAAGGTGTTCCCAGACAGACGGAGGAAGTGAGGTGGTCGGATCTGGACCTACCTAAACCGAGGACGCCAGAGTCTATGGCGCAGCCAGATCGACCTAAAAGGCAACCTCTTAGTGAGAGGGGGAACTCGCCACCCTATGTAAACAGGTTAAGGTCATTACCAGGAAAAAGACAATTGGGGAACCAGTGTCCCTGCTATGAACAGGAAGATGATGGGAGACAATTGCGATTTTGGGATCTCGCAGTTCCCCTTGTTAGAAAAAGGAGGAGCCAGACCACAGTATATTCCATGGCCCAGATGGATAAGGATAAATTAAGGTGTAAGTTCCTGAGTCTGACGCCGGGTGCAGGAAATTGATCTATGAGTTAGAGAAAATGACAGAAGATACACAGTAGCTATAGGACATTAAGGGTCTTCTAGCAGCTATCCATGGGGCAGGGCTGATGACATTTCAACGAGAGCAGGATATGCAAGTGTCCCTGTACAGAACACAGTTTATGACGGAGCACCATTTAATAATTGTAGAGTGGCAGTCTGGAAAACGCTTTGAGTACAATATCCTGATACGTCACATATGGGTGCTATAATGGCACGTAGGATCTGCATATTTACATTCAGAATTTTCAAGAGCAATGGTCTTTGGAAACACGCGAGCCGTGGGGAAAATCTATACCTGTATTCTATTATATATTGTATCAGGGACTACCAGACAAGGTACAGAGACAGCTCAAGAAGCTTGTGGCCAGAAATACAGCTGACCATTGCTCATAATTGCCAACGGTTGTAGGAGAGAAATCAAAAGTGAGACGATGCTAGGAAGATCGAGGAGGCTAAGTTAGTATGAAGAAGTTATCGAAGTATGCTATAGAATGGCCGAGGTTATCTAGTGGAGAAGGGCCAAGATTGCAATAGGCAGCAGGTATGCTGCAGGTGAATAACCAATGGCAGCTGGATCAAGGAGGGCATGGGTTTATGCCAAGAGGCAGGGAGGCTTATGCGGACATTTTCAGAATAACCAAGGTGGTTTTCAGAACATGCAGAATGATAATCAAGGCATGCAGGTAGGGCAAATCAGAGGACTCCCTCCTGATGCTACCTCCTCTATATTATTCTGTTTGGAGGCCGAGGAGATTGACAACTTAGAACTCATTACCCAAGACATACCTAAAGATAAGCAAAGGGATTTGAACGACCTTATTAATGCATACCCCAATTTATTTTGTAAGAAATCAGGGAGAGTACATGGTACTAACCAGTATATCAGATCTCCAAAGGGGTAAGTGGTCCATTTGAAGCCATACAGACTCCCAGAAGCACGAAAAACAGGTAGGGATTAACGAGATTAAAAAAATGTTAAAGGAAATATCATCGAGCCCTCTTCACGCACATGTTCCTCCCCTATTGTGTTGGTGACTAAACCTTATCAATCTTGGAGTTCAGTTCAGGCAGGACTGGAGTTATACTGCAAACAAATGCATGGGAGACTGGCTAGTATTAATCATGAACACAGTGAAAACAGTCTCAGAGAAGATCCTGAGAGAAATAATACAAAAACAAGATTCCTTGGAATCAAACATTTTTATTGCAAATTACAGGAAAAGTTCAGAAGCACTGGATGCTATGAGTAAAGAATTTAAATAATTAAACTTGAACAAAAAAATCATAAAACTTAAAAAAAGATATAGCATTGTTTACACATGAGAAAAGTTACCCCTATGTGATAGATGCCTATTATGAAGAAAGTGATAAAGCACAAACTAGCATCAAATGTAGGGTCGCCAAAAATATCTAAAGCTAAGACCTGAAAATTGGAGCTTCTCTAATGGAAGCTCAGATGATACTAGTGCAGAACCATCCTCGGATGGATCCAGTGGGTCACATGCAGTAAATAGGGGGTACATTTTGAAGATCAAGATATAGGCCAACAGAATAGAAAGCAGGTTTTTTACAGACACGAGGATGAAGACGGGGTAGAGGGTGGTGGCAAGACCAATCACCAAGGATCAAACACAACAGAGGC
Source organism: Ambystoma mexicanum (assembly GCA_002915635.3). Lineage (NCBI taxonomy): Eukaryota > Metazoa > Chordata > Amphibia > Caudata > Ambystomatidae > Ambystoma > Ambystoma mexicanum. The sequence goes on along the minus strand of CM030325.1, from coordinate 1,007,845,020 downwards.
CGTGGGTGGTACCAGCAGAATGCACAGAATCTCTAATTGAAATGAATCACAAACCTTTGATACAAAAGGAATCATTCATTCTTAAACTATCTGAGCTAGCTCACTCAGAAGCGCACTTGAGCGTTTTACACAGCTGGTGAGGAAAAATACACCTAAAACAATTGTTTGGACTGACTCCTTCTGAAAAAGCATTGGACGTAACCAATCTTCACAATAAATCAACCTTATATCTACCACTGACTGGTATAACTGTGGAGTCTATAACATTCAAGAGAGCGATACTTAAAAAGTTAGATAAATTTGAGCCTGGGAATGATAACCCTTTCATTAACTTGACTAAAAAAATTTTAAAATGCCTTACGAGATCTACAAAAGAACCCCGAAATAATAATAATAAAACCAGCTACGAGGGGTGCTATTGGAATAATGGATATAACAGACTACTGAAAGATGGTACGTACCCTGTTGAAGATAGTGCACCTATAGAAGATAAGGGAGTGATCTAACTAACAGATTGAGAGGTTTAATTAACCCAATAATTAAGAAGGTCTAAATGCAGGATACATTACAAGGAAGGAGAGTTCCTGTGTCCCAAGCTTCCCAGATGTCCGGCCTTATATGCCTTCGAAAATTCACAAGGAGACAAGACCACCACCAGGATGCCCGATTGTTCAGGCATTGGCTCTATTCTAGAACCTCTGTCCCACTTCATAGATTTCTTCCTTCGGGATGAAGTCACGAAAATGATAACATACAAGAAATATAACTAAGCAGTACTAAGAGCCCTAGAAGGAATCACCCTTGCACACATTGATCAGTTTATAGTAACACTGGACATAGAGTCCCTTTACAGGAGCCTTGAGGGTAATTGAGAGAGTGCTACTACAAAAAATCCCAACAACAGACATACCAATGACATTTGTAATACAATTAGCAGAAATTGCCCTCACAAAAACTATTTAATCCTAGAAGATGAGTATTATGAGCAGACAGCAGGAACAGCTATGGGGGTGACTTTTGCCCCAAGTCTGGCAAACCTTTATGTTGCAGTTTTTGAGGAAAAAACTATCTATAATGAGGGGAATCCTTATTTGGTCAACATAATGAAATGGATTGGCTACATAGACGATATACACTTGATATTTGATGGCACAGAAGAGAAAAATAAGAGTTTCATCATGTGGCTGAATGCCCAGAACACCTTCTTACATTTTAGGTGAGAAATATAGTAACAAAAGAAGCTACCTTCCTGGATATTTATGATTGAGAGAAAAGGGAAACCTGGAAACCACAGTATATCACAAGAAGACTGACAGAAACTCTCTATTGAATTTCCACAGCTTCCACGTAGGAGTCTCAAAGAGAACGTACCATTTGGACAGTTCCTAAGATATTGCCACACCTGTACGAGTAGAAAGGAATATGACGATCAAGCAAGTTTGCCTCAAATAAACTGATGGAGAGAAACTATCCCAAAAAGATCTTACGACATGTGAGGAAAAGGGCTAGGAATATCCCCAGAGACATTTCCCATACACAACATTAGAAAAGACACATGAGAATGACCAATTCATGGCCGTCCTGAGCCAATCACTGATGGTGAACAAATCAAACAGGAAATTAAAAGACTTTGGCCCATTCTAAATGTAAGGACATCTAAGCTAGCAATCCCTATTTTTGCATAAAAAGAAGACATAACCTACGAGACTCACTGCTCACAAGCCCCTGTAATCTACGTTACATAGTAATGATAACAAGAGCGATAAAACAAGAATAGGGGATTATCATTTGTGTATTGAACAAAGAGACTCACATCACGCTTAGTGGAACATTACTTGGAAAAGGAGCATACCGAGAATGATCTAGTATGGACAATACTCGAGAAGGTACAAATACCTAGGAGAGGGGGAGACATAGGAGCTGTGCTCCTAAAACGAGAACAACTGTGGATTTTTCATTTAAGTACCCATAAACAGGTTCTAAACACAGAGCTCTGCAGACAGACCCTTGCAACATTGGGATGAACACTATGGTATAACAAAGATATGTAATGAGTTCCATATGCTCTAAAATAAATGAAAAAATAAAGAACGAATGCCAAGAACCATTTTAGAGACTGGATATTGCTATGGAGTGTGCTAAAGCTTGCTCTGTCCATTATGGTATAAGCATAACATATTGCAACAACCACTAACGAATTTGGAGAAAATAAAGGGCCGAGGATAGAAATCTGCAAGATCACGTAGCATGAATAGAAGAGACTCCATTCCGAAACGGCGGTCAGCATTGTTTGCTGTGAAGCTCTAGTGCACCGCTAACAGGTGACAATACAATGTGTATTTAGCGAATGGAGATAGACGTGGCGGTTACTAGGTAACGAGTACATCCACAGAGAAAGAAACAGTGGAACACCAAGATTCTGGCAAGAAGACTAAGGTAAGTACAGAGAAAACTCATAGAGTGCCAACGTCGTGCAGAGACGGCTAATGCCGTGTGGAACCCAAGTTGGGGGTTAACCTTGGAAATAATGCTCATATAACACAGGACATGTTCAAAGAGCATGCCCCTAACAATGCCTATCCCAGGACTTAAAAAGACCTAATGAAAGCAATATCTAACATGATAAGTGAGAAATGACATTGGGACAATAATGGATACCTCTGTGAGAGGGGAGGATATTTATACGATATGATAGGCTATTTATAACGCGCTTAATACCCCGAGGTTTCTCAGCGTGGACCCGGGGATCAAACCTGTGTTGCTCCGTGTCGTCTTGCTTCCAAAGCAAGCACCTTGCCCCTAAACTATCCTCCCGAGACATAAATAATTAGAGAGAGAAAGATCTCTAGGAAGAGTAACCGGACTGTGGGCATTCTCCCAACAGAAAAATGGAAATAAGAAGAAACTGACAAACAAGACACCTCCAAGTGTCCAGCCAATAACCCATAGGCGAGGCTTGATATCAAAGGAGACCCTGTTTGAATGCAGATTTAATGGATGGTGTGTACACAAATGAATCCAGAATACATCATTTGTGTGGTTCACTCACTACCGGGAGAAACCGGAGAAACCAACCCCAGATCCCGTGAAAAAAATCACCAACATCATAGTGGTAGGTAAGAGAACTGGTCAAAAACAAAACGCCCAAAAGAATCGATAGAGGGTCACGTAGAGTGATGTACTTTACTTTTTTAGGTTCTACCACTGCAGGTTGGAAATTAACGAGACACGAACTCTTACCCATATACTGGGGCGAGCATTCATCGCCCTTCTGCTTTTAGAGGGAGCACAGCTTTGAGGCTCTGCTCTGGTCCAGAAGAAAGCAGCCAGACGAGAGCATAGACTGCTGAATGCGGTAGACCGTTAGTGTGTTCAGGCGGATTCCCTGAACCCCAGGACACTCAAATTGTTTGAGAGCCCAGGAGTTCTGATCAAATGATTTGTAAACACGCAGCAGAAAAATATGCAATTTTAATTCACTAAAGAGGGAGAATCAAAATATATTATACTCCACCAAGTGTTTGGGTTTTGAACCTTGCAATATTGGGAAAGTAGTGAGATAGGATAGGGTCAGTCCTCTTTCTATCTCCTATCCTAGTGAGGCAGCACATCGTCCTCTTTCTATCTCCTATCCTAGTGAGGCGGCACATCGTCCTCTTTCTATCTCCTATCCTAGTGAGGCGGCACATCGTCCTCTTTCTATCTCCTATCCTAGTGAGGCGGCACATCGTCCTCTTTCTATCTCCTATCCTAGTGAGGCAGCACATCGTCCTCTTTCTATCTCCTATCTAGTGAGGCGGCACATCAGCACCGACTAAGGACAGAAATGGAAGTGTACTGAGGGAAAGTTAGACTTTAATGTAGGGAGATTTAGTGAGCTGTATGATATGATATGGCATTTGTAACGTGCCTATACACAAGTGTTTCAAGGCGTGACGAGGCAAGGAAGGGGGACAGAGGGAGGACAGAGACAACGATCATATTAGGCCAAGTGACAGTGAGATTGTGCAAGTACAGGGGTGGGGGAGGGGAACGTACATGGGGAAAGGGGAGGGGGCAGTGCTGCACATGGGATCAAAACAATGACAGGAAGTGTGGCCAGCAGGTGGCAGATTCAATGGTAAGTGCAGACAGCAGGTGTCCAAAAGTGCAGATAGGGGGTCTGTAGAGTTATAGATGCAGACCCAAGTGCAAGGGTTGCCAGGAGGCAGTGCAGATGTGCAACTGAGTGAGCAGGGAGCTGGGCCCTAAATCAGAGGGTAGCCAGGTGACCAGTGCAGTATCAGAAACGGCAGGCCACTAGTCCTTGAGAAGTGGCACATCATTTGGAACCATGGTGACCCAGAGAGGGCTCCAGCTCTGGGGCAGAAGGGTTCATTTAGGTTTCGCACAGAAAGCTGTGGGCAGGCTTCCCAAAGACTGATCCGCTCCTCTCTGTACTCCAAATGAGCTCTTGGCACCATGTAAAGCCTAAAACTAAGATGTGTCTCTGGGTACTATGACCAGCAACGATGTGGCACCCTGGCCGAATTGAGAGAACTCGCCCAGAGACAAGCTTTGTATCCCAGAGCTAAATATCACTTCTGTCTCTGAACAAAAGATGCACAGTGCATGTATTCAACGTTTCAGCTGTTTTTAGATCCTGTCTCCCTGAGAAAAGGTGGGATTTGCCCATAAATGGAAACTTACGACTCCAAGTGAATGTGTATTTCCATGGAAACCTGAGCAACATTGGCAGCGGTATCATACAGTAGACCCCATGGGGTGATCTCGCTTCTCTCAGCAGTCTCTGCATTCTACACTATCTGACTGCAGCAGCACTCCTTTCAACACGAGTCCTCCATTTTATTAGACTGACGTCCCTCATACACTATGGGGGTCTTCATACGCTTGCAAGTATCCCACTGGTAATTCCAGCGGGATACTGGCAAACAGTATCACCGTTCCCGTCGCCTGATATCCCAGAATTACCGGGATATTACAGGTGGTGAGAAGGGCGTAAATCCCCATTTCATGGAGTCCAGAGGTAACTCTGCGTAGGAATATACATAGGACTCCATGGGGGGAAGGGTGGTTTGCCGGTATTACCGGCACTGGTAATAACATGCCAGTAATACTGGCTGTTTTTTGTCGGTGGGGGCCTGATTTACCTCCAGCAAAATTGTACTCTGCCGGTCCGGAAAAGAGCTGGTATGCAGAAACACTGGCACCTTTGTTCTAGCCCAGCCGGCCTTATGATCCCCATGTCTGGTTTGGTCCTCACTCAGCCATTCCCAGAACTAAGGTGCAACCTTATGTGCTGAAGGGGAGGCGCCCCCGCTGGCTCTGTCTAGGCTGAATGGTGTTCCAAGGGCTGAAGACGAACATTGCAAGTCCTCTGCAAACATTAATAAACCAGCCTTATTTTTTTAAATGAGGCACTAACCTGGAGCTGATGATCCCTTGGAATTGGGACTGGATTTGGGTGGCTCATTCCTGACACCAAGGGAAGTGGCACACAAGATCATTGTCTGCTGTGCCATGTCATAATGGGGCGCAGCTGCTACACATCCATTTTGAAACATGGTGCAGCCACGGCGTCCTCTCCTCTCCTCCCTGTCGCACATGTTCAAGAGCGAGACATCTGGGTTGGCAGCTCTATTGTATTCAAGCCCCCCCTCTTTACAGTCCTGCGACTGTGCAATGCCTCGTTCCACTCTCTTTCTGTTATTCCTCTCCATCACTCCTGTGGAGGGGAGTGGCAAAATCCTGAGACCCCTCTTTCTGCCAAAGAGCACTCATATTAGCGTGTTGGTGTTGGGGTGTAACCTTGCAAAGATGCGCTGATTCTCCCAATCAATAGTTGTGTCACCTGCAGCAGCATTGAGAGGTACCCCCAGCCCTCCCGGAATTCACGAGAGAAATAGAGGATTGGATGCTGACAAGCAGCGCTATGACAATGGTCATAACGTCCTTCAATTGTCTTTCAAAATAATAATATCTCGACTCCACAGAGGTGCAGTTCAGTTTAATTATTGGTATCTATCACAGCCGACACGAGTTTCGACCTGGGGTCTTCCTCAAGGCAACTTCTCTGAGTGATGTGCTTCCCTATCGACGGTATCTCTTGCAGGTAATCCGGATTGATTTCCATTTCTGAGATTTCACATCTGTAGAGTCAAGATATTATTATTTTGAAAGACCATTGAAGGACTTTATGACCATTGTCATAGCGCTGCTTGTCAGCATCGCGTCCAATATTTCTCTCGAGAACTCATATTATCTTGTGTCTCCAGTAAGTCTTCGTATCATGGATTTTTACCCCTTCTTTTTAGTTGGGGGCATTAGGTGGCTCCTGTGCCCCCTATAAGCAAGACCAGTGCAATAGAATGCAGCTAGGGGGGCATGGCATATGTCGAGGGCCATAAAGCGCGTAGATGTTGTTTGTTTCTTTGCCCACCCATTGGCTGCCCATGGTCATGCTTATCCCTATGGCCGTTCCTACCCAGCTCCTCCAACTACGCCTGGGAACACTTTGAGCTCGCTTTATTCAAGCCTTACCATCAAACTTTTCACTTGAAGTGCCTGCCAGTGTTTTTCTTTTACTGTCTACGGTTAAATGATGACTTAATTGGAGGTGTAAACCTGCTACTGGTGTTATACAAATGTATTAACCAGGTCTGCCTTCAGCCACTCTAGCTATAAGCACTATGCATGTCCTTCACTGAAGTCCTGTTAAAAAAAGCATTGGCAAAGATTTTGGCTTTTGTATAAGTATTAGGCATTTGCCAGGCACTGCACCCGCTACTATCAATGGCCAGTTAATAGCACTATGGCATTGCCTGGTAAGTGTCTTTCTCATGCCTACACAAAAGCCCAAACTGTTTGGACATAGAAAGTGGGGTTTCGGGGGAGGGGAGGTAGGAGTGTGGGTAGTGACAAGGGACATGGGCGGGACACCCATAATAAAACAAAACGGGTCCAATTCTGATCGAACAAAAGTGCTCGACCAAAATGACCACTTTAAAAAAGAAACAGTAAAAACACATACAAGTGCAAATCTTACCTCATGGACCCTTATCGAACACCTCAGCTGGAACAGGTACACCTTATCATTGAAGCAGAGGGACCATGCGAATGCAAAGAGGGCGCGGTCTGGGCCAACAATCTTGTAAAAGGTGTGAACTGGCAGAGGAGCGGGCAGCCACTCGAATGTCCACGGGGCACTGGACAGTCGGGATTCCTAGACTCAACAACTCCAGGGAGCATTGTCGGAAGCCGATGGATCCAGATTGGCTGTTTGGAACTCAATGTTGCACGCTAGGGGCTAGTAGGCGCTATATGGATGCCCCCTACCGGTCACTCTAGTGCAAAGTGCGCTTCCTCAGGAAGTAATTGTCACCGGAAAGAACATGGCATCCCTAGACCTAGGGTGACCAGCTGCCCCGGTTTTGCCGGGACTGTCCCGGTATTTGGTGCTCTGTCCCCCTTTCTCGAGATTATGTTCCCATTGGAAACTGCAGTGGTCCCGGTTTATTGTAGTGGGGCTTCATAGCTCGCAGGCAGGAATGCACAATCTCGCACATAAGAAATGCTGCATTTTACAACTTAAGATAGTGTTAGTTTGTGATAAACTAATTATAATATGTATTTCTTTGAACAGTAACACTTAAACCCCCTTCTCCTCCAAACGCTGCTAAAGTGTAGTGCCACTTTCAAGAGTTAGTCTTACTTTTATGTTAGTTGCCCTGTCCCAGATCCTCTACAGTCAATTGTGAGATGAGGTGTAGCTGAGAATGTGGGGAAAGGGTAGAGTTAGACAGAAGGGTAGAGACTGAGGGACTGCACACCAGAGGAGGTAGATGGGAAGGAGTGCAGACCGAGAGAGGTAGCCTGAGTTTAGGAATTAAAGTTAGCAGATGTTTCTCGCAGAGTGTGAGGGAGTGAAAAAGTTGGGATAAATGAGAGCAAGAGAACAGAATTAAAGAGAAGTAGGGAGGATAGAAATAAGGACAGAGGACAAAGCTGGTGATGAGTACGGGAACACAGAGAGCCAGGGAAAAAAGAAAAGAGGGAGTGGTTGAAAAACTGAGATTGAAAGATAGACAGAAAGTTTGGGAAAGAAAGAGAGACGGTTGGAGAACACAGGGAGTGGAGGTAAGAAATAGAGAGACATGGAGTAACGGCAAGTCAGAGCGAGAGAAAAGGGAAGGGAGAGTGTGATATGCTCAGAGAGAGAGAAAAAGAAAGAATGGCGGCACAAATAGAGAGTGGAGGTGTGAAGAACAGAGAGATGAGGTCTTAGGGCATGAGAGGGAGAGAAAAGGGGAAAAGAGTGAGACAAATCAGAGAGCGAGAGAGAAAGAGAGTGCAAAGTACTCCTGATCCACCGCACACGTAACCAGAAAACCAACCTCTCCTCCATGTTTATTTGCAGACCACATCACAGAACCCACCATTCACAGAAAACTTTACAGAGGTAATTTCTAACCTAGTGATAGCACACAAACATCTGACGGCCCTCAGAGCCTTCAACATTTGGTTCAAGGAGAAAAGAGAGTGCAGGAAAGTATAAGCTCCCATATGTCAAGCTTTCACTTCAAACACATTGTCAAAGGAGTGACACACCCTGCAGGCCACACCCTCGATGAAGAAGGCCTAATACCCTCCACCCCCCACCACCCATTCTGGTACTTTTTACTTTCAATACACCTCAATGTCAACTTCTGACTCACAAAGGATGAACAACTACAGCCAGAGGAATCTGGAAAACTCTAAGCCTGGGGGGACTTGAGGTCGGGCCCAACTCCAATGAACCGGACATTTTACTACTGGAAGCAATTTTAACAACACTAGAAAAGTGGATAACCAAAGCACTAGGCACCCTCATTCCACTTAAGCACAAAGCTCTCCCATAAAAAAGACTTCCGCAAGATGGCTTCCACCCCACCTTCGAGCACTGAAAGAAAGAAAATGAATACTTGAAATAACATGGAGGAAGCACTTCAACCACAAGTCAAGACCACCTACCAAAGACAACCAAAGACAGATCCCCCACTGCAAGCAAAAATCCTTAAAGCAAAGAACTGTTAGTTTTCAGAACTAATCAATAATGTGCATTATCCTGGTAGAGAGAATTTTACCAAAGCATTAATGATAAGAGAAATCCTGCTTCCAACAGCAAAGTACCTTCACCTAGCCAAGATGATTTCAATAACCATCTAAGAGCAAAGTACTAATCATACAGCAAGCCATTAACGCTGCAAAAAGGAACGGAATTGGAAGCAACAATCAAACCCCGGTCAATCGCATTCAGCCCACAACCCCACCAAGAAACCGCTTTTTAAACCAGTATAAAACCATTATTGAGCAAGACTTTTATGAATTGGTGAAACTTAGAAACATAGCCAGCTCTCCAATTTACCCCTGCCCCATGAAACATCTACAAAGTGACCCTTAACATGGAAACACCACGTTTCCATTTTCGTAAATGAATTAACTACTCCCTCGAAACAAGAGTTGTACCAAAAGAATCAAGACTTCCTATGTCAAAACACGTCTAAACATTGCTGGACACCCAGCAGACCCCTCCAACTTTTGTCCTATCACAAAACATACCGTACACAGCCACACTTCTTCAGAGCATTGTATACCACCAAATCTTGTAGCGTGCAGAGTCTAATAACTTTCTAGATCTATTACAAGCCGGCTTTAGACCGAGGAGAGTCACCAAATGAGCAGTAGGTAGACCTCGAAATAACATTGTGCAACACTACCTCGACACTCACATCTCAGAGAGCTTCGACACTGTTAATCACGGTTCACTAATTAAAAGTCTTGAAGAAACTGTACTCTATAATACAACTCTACAATGTATGAGATTGTTCCTAATAGACGGAACAAACTTCACCTGACTCCCCACTTTCAGTTCAAACCCGTGACCCATTACGTGTAGAGTCCCCCAGGGATCACGCCCCCCACCACTTCTCTTCAACACCTATATGACCCCCTTTGGGGAAGATGTTCTTCTGCCATCCCCGCTCTATCCGGCAGATAATGTCCTACCTCTACGCTACACATATTCGTTGGCTTTCATCTCCCTGATTCTTTCAAGGATTGAGTACGCAAACATGTATCCATGTATAATATAATACCTCACAAAAAAGTCAACAGATCCAAAAGGCAGAAATAGACTACTACTACTCTGACACAACTGGATGGAACACGTAACATTGGGTCTCAGAATGGAGAGCACAAAGGTATCCAGTTCAAGGCACTCTTCCTAGCCCACAGAGCTCTTGAACATCTAGGAGCAGAATTCCTGCAAAATAAAATCTCACTCTACTAACTAACCAGAGACCAAAGATCAAGAAACTACAAACTATTAGAAACCATAGGCTTTTGTAGAGGAAGACACAGAGGTTCCTCTTTTTCCGCTATGGTGGCCAAACACTGGAAAGCGTTATCAAGACAAATCCTTAAAAAGTCAAAAACACTGCCTCTTCGATACTTAACAGACAGAAAGTTTAGCCTACGCATGTCAAGACGCAGAAACGAAACTCTTGATGGTATGACTTTTACATGCAGACACAATATAAGGGAATGGCATACACGGGTCTGACCACCCACCTAGAATACATCGCCATGCACTCAGGAAACTGATCTAGAAGACATCACATCAACCCAGAATAGCTAAACCACAACAAAGGACATCTTCACGCATCATCGATCAAAGCCAAGCACCTCTCACCATAACCCAACCAGCTACAAAACCAATCACTTGAAAGCCCCAGGGAAACCCGTAGACCACTCTCCACCATTTGACTAACCCTCAGATACTCTCCACCTTACTCCCCGCAGGCAAGTACAAAGCAGCCGCTTTCACAGGGCTTTGAAGAAAAAAGCATTTCCTAAGCATTGAAGTTCATAAACTTACACCTCTAACTTCAACAAAGCTACTCAGCCCTGGCCAACACACGCCCACCCATGAGGCCGCCCTTCTGTATGCAAAGGCCTGGATGCCTCCTATACTCCTCACCTAGAAACCCTGCAAACATGCAGAGACAGGGTACTTCCGATCTGCAACCTCAACACAAGCACTGCAATCTCGCTTTTCCCGCTCCTCCCAACTAACCAAACCCGCCCACTCTCTTCCAGCTCTCGCCAGAGCTCCTGGAGACTATGCGAACGGCAGCTGCGCACTACAAATTCCAACAACATTCCATAAAATGTTTATTCAATTTGAAAAGACAGTGGTAATCGAAACACTGTAGCCCAAGGGCTGCCTGTGCGCCATACAAATGTAAAAATAAATAAATAAAAAAAATATGGTACAATTTAAAACAAGGAGGTGGTGTCTAGACACCTACCGCGTCACATAGAGGCCTGCATATATACCGGCCCTTCTCCCTGCAGCCCTATTGAAGGCGGTTATAGACACCTTTGCAGGGAGAAAGCAGAGCACTGTGGAGAGAGAGAGAGAGAGTGAGAGAGAGAGAGAGAGAGAGAGAGAGAGAGAGAGAGAGAGAGATTGGAAGAAAGCCCTGGAAAGCCTGCATGAGAAATGGAGATACGTGGTGGGAGGGCAAAGCAGGATGTCTGGGCAGCCGGCCACCCCTCACACGCTGCCCTACATCCCATTATAGCTCGGGCTTGTGAAAACCTGGCACTGCCCTCCTGGCAGACGAGATGCCAGGCGTCCACGCACTCTCTGACAGCCATACAACAGCAGGTTTGCTGAGAAATGAGTGCGCAGTGCGCCTGTGGATGGAGCCTGCGTTGGCCAGAGAGTGACTCAGAGCGCGTGCACTTCCGCAATGTCAATCACAGCAGGCGAGATAGGTCAGTTGGTTCGTGCACCTGCTCTGAAGATGCCTCAAGGCTTCCCCAAACGTTGGTCCTCGTACACTGAATAACCTGGGTAACAGTTATGTGGAACTATATCCCAGCAACACATTTCTTTTGTCTCTTTTTAGCATTTATCGATGCGCCATTTAAACAGCAGACTTCACATGGTCTCCAGCTCTACTGCTGTAATCTATGTCTCTTCATAGCCTGGGCTTGGACCCTGATACGCCGGTTGGTTTCCTCTATACATTTCTGATGTGTGTGCGCGTGGCAAGAGCATGCGGGGGAGGCTCGCGATGGGCGTTGACCAGCTTGTGTTGATGAGCCGCCAAGCCGGTCCAGTGACATCACTCTAAGAGCTCTCTCAGCTGCTGCAAGCAGCTGAGGCAGTGCTCGTGGGCTGGTTTGAACTGTCAAAGGGAAGCACGGTTCAAATTTGACAGTTCGCACCCCAGTGCCAATGTTCAATGGGGCATGCAAAACCAGGGGCGTTTTGCTTCCGCAGCCTTTTAGGGCCTATTGGCGATGCAGGATGAGGTACTGCAGCACTGAATGTGTGAGGGGGTCTTCCTGTGCCTCCCAGTCCTTCCGAGCTGCTTGGAGCGGCCCCAGCTCCTGCGCTCATGTGCAGAAACCAGGAAGCACTTCCTGCTTCCTGTTCATGTTGCATGCACCGGCCGTCGCGGGACCTGGAGGAGCGGATTCTGGACTAGGACTGCCTGCAGGTAAGAAATGGAATATATGAGAAAAAGAGATTAATGTGTGCGTGTTGATATTGCAATCACTTTTAACACCTCACCGGTGTTATTAGTCGACCTGATGTAGACATGAAACAATAGTAATCTCATACCACACAAACACATGTGAATATGTGCAGGGCTGCGTGTGTGATGAACGTGTGTATGGTTGGGTGCATGCATGCATGAAAGAGGGTATGTTGTACAAGGTAATCTTAAGCACTTTTGGGGCCTGGGCATGGACCTCTTTGGGGCCCCCCTCCACCAAACTAAAGGAATTAAGTGATCAAGAATATCTGAGATCCCCCCCGCCGCAATCACAACCCATATATTGATATGCTGCCTCACAGCATTAAAAATAAGGATGTTTACTCCCTTTAAGTCCCCTCACCCTCTTCATTCTTGCTCTAATCAGACTGATAATGCTGGCCTTCAAATGCTACTTGTTTATCAGTCTAGGAAGAGGTTACTTCTGTTCTAGCATAGATACAGGAGACTTTATATCAATAGAATCCAGGAGGTATGCAGCCGGAGTATTAACGCAGGACTGTATGTAAAAGGTACATGTAACCCAGAATAGACAGAGATCTCACATTTGCTGCCTCACAGAATGCAAACGTGCTCAAGCATGGATAGAGCAGACCAATTGGTAGGAAGGAGAAAGCTACACGTACCAAGCATGGATAGTGGGTGCAGATTAGACGCTACCGGAAATGAGTCTGTATCCAGACAGACTGAGATTATAAGTGGGACATAGTTTTCAAATAGTGTTGCCATTAGAGATCAAAGAACAATCCTGTGGTGTGTGATATATCAATGCTCACTATTATAGTGGAAGCAACACTATAGCCAGTGAAACCATGTGTGAGGCTGTTTTGAAGATCATACCCTGAGAAGGAAATCCCTTCTGTTTACCACCCCTTCCACTCAAATGGTTTACATAAGAAGAAATATCAAGTAACGGGCTAAACGGTGCCACCAGCATGCAGGGAGGCAAACATCACATAAGATAGTACACTAATGTGCGTGATCTAATGTACGAGATATAAGATGATTGATCAGGATCACTGCATTGTCTTCTGGCAAAGCCAGGATACAAGCCTGAATGCTTTGGTTCCAAATTCTGATACTTATTCATCTCTTGGACTAACAGTTTATGCTCATCGTTGGAGGTGATTGCCTAGGTTTTACAACACCCCATCTGAGCACACCAATTTCTAGACCTTCACCATGAAGATGACATGTTCGTATTTATAGCAACCCCTGTCTGGTGCAGGTATATTGCTGATTATAGCACCTGTTGTGCTGCAAGACCAAGTACATACGCAGGCAGGTTTATAAACTTCAGAGATAGGAAAGGCTCAGCCAGCCTTACAGGTATGTGCTATTCTAATCTTGCATAGTAACACATATCACTGCAATGCGTGCTTAACACACTGAGCTAACTTCTGAACCATTGTGGCACTCAATTTACCAGTATGCATTTCAAATGTGACTATTGAACATGACCAACATAATTCCCACAGGAAGGAAAGAATGCTACAGGAGTTGTGCCGCAAGGAACACACGAACTATATATACCACAGTGAACACAGAAAGCATTACATGATTAATTGATTGAGGTAAAATGTACTTTCCAAAACAGATAGGCAATAGGTTCAGAGCCCCAGCACCATGCAATACAATATCCTTGTGTGTGCTATTTAAGTCTGGTGAACAAAGGAATCTTACTTCTGTAGATCAGGCAGTCTTGTGGGCCCCCTCCAAGGTTGGGGCCCCTGAGCAAGTGCCCCTTTTGCCCTCCCACAAAAACGTCCCTGATGTTGTGTGTGTACATGTGTGAGAGTGAATGTGTATGAGTGCGTGAGTGAATGTTGTGAAAAATGCACCCCAACTCCCAACTCCCAGAGCCCCCAAGTCAGAGCCCACTCACCAGCACGGAAATATGCATCTGTTCGTGTGGTATGAGCTTGTTATTGTTTAATGTCTATGCCAGGCTGGCCAATAACAACAGTAATAAGATGCTAAAATTGATTGCAACATGAATAGACATATGGAATGACACCTGATTCATGTATTATTGTATCTGGGAGATATGCTCTCCAATTTGGCCACTGGTACTTAGAGATCGCCTGTCTACGGAAGAAGACGTGCTCTGGGACAACCCAGATCTCTTGGCATCTCTTAGAAGCCGGTCCGATAGCACAGCTGGTAGAGCGCTTGCTTTCACATTTGTGGCGGAACCTGCTCACGCAGTTTCGACTCCTAGCAGGGCCAAACTCATCCTTTCATCCTTCCGAGGTCGATAAATGAGCACCCCACACCGTAGGTAATAATAAGCAGCGCTCAGATGCCTGAGGGTTCGTAGCGCTATATAAATGCAAAATTATTATTATCCAAAATGTTCACATGGAAATGTCTTGGATAGATCATGCATGTGGCATTCATTAGGGTCCGAGCATGCAGCCGAAGAGTCCGAGAAGAAAGTCCAGCCAGACCCACATTTATTGGGGGTAATGATATTAACTCGTATTGACTACGTTCTTTTAGAAGCAAGGATGTGGATAACAGGAGGACTTTACAACAGCCCAAAGAAAGGAGATTGGTCGTTGTCCTGTTGAGCTAACATTGTATTATACGCAACATAGATCGGTGATTAATCATAAGGAAACAGGGAGATCCCAATTCTGCGTCCAGGGTCTCTCAAAGCAGGCGGTCAAATGGGACTAGATCGAAAAATCAGAAATGTATCATTAATCTATGCTGCTATATTACCACGGCTGGTAAAAGTGTTGCACCAAAGTTCTCCATCTGCCATGATATTTTGGGAAGCTTATCGACAAATTGACAATCAGGTAAACGCTAGAGTTGGTTAGATCTTAGAATGGCAGAAAGAGGCGAGAAAAAAGGGCTCCCTGTGTTGATGGGAAAACATTTGCTACAATGTCTTACGAATATTGACACCTGTGGAAACTCAGATCCGAAGAGCAAGAATCTTCTATAAAGACCTTATACAAAAGAAAAAGTCGATACCAGTGAAAATTGGAGACAGGTATTAAAGGCCACGATTCTTCTGACTTCTGGAAAAGGATCTGTGTGACCATGAATTCAGATTATATCGAATTACAGGTCAATATCCCCCTCAAAGATGGTATGGTCCTTTCAAAGAACATTATGAAGAAACTAATCACCATTATAGGCTGAATAGCGCATCTATTAGTTCCCAGGGTACCTGCACTACTCTGCATATTTTTACTTTGGAGGAGCTCCTTACTGTGATGCTGGCCCAGAAGAAAGATTAAGCTCACGGGACAAAGTCCCAGTAGACCTGTATGAAATGGAACTCTGAGTCTGGGTCCCTTTTCTCCTTCTTTTATTTAATACAGTCACATCTTCTTATTCGCTCTCACAATCGTGGACAAAAGCCGAGATCATACTAATGTATAAGAAGGTGGGTGGGGGGACTAAGTGCTAAGTGCTGTTGCATGGCTAGACTGGACTACATCACTGCAGCCGCTCTGGCTGCGTTTTTCTGCTTCCGGCATGGCATTTATTGCTGGGCATTATGGTTAAAGCAAACATGATAAGAGATATGTGGCTAGAATGGCCTTCGTTGCTACAGCCAGTCTGGTTATGTTTTCTTACTCTGGCGTGGCATTTTTGTTACTGGGCATCAACTTTAAAGCAACTATTGTGATCCAGAGCAATGATGGTTTCATAAATGTGCGACAGTCAATGTAGGCCAACTTAAGTGCTGCATGCAAGGTGATAAGAGGGGTGCTCTTTGGTAGTATTAATATTTGCTTTAGAAATTCACAGTTTGGCAACTAGACAGGATGAACATAGGCAAGCCTAGCAGTTAAGTGCTTCATTACCACGGATTTAGTCTTGGAGTGATTGAATGTCAAAGCATGGTTGTTTCAAAACTCTGATCATAGCTCCAGCTGTTTCCGCAAACTCACTGGATATAAGAGCGGCGTCGTCTGCATACAGCAATATTGGAGATGGTTCACTGTCTAGCTGTGGAGCATCTATGGGGGCTGATAACACTGCCTCAAATACTGCACTGATGAAGAGAGAGAAAGAAGAGAGTGGGGGCGAGGACACAGCCAGGGTTCACGGCTTCTGTTCCTCAAAAGGAGATGTCGCTTCCCCTGAAGGACTCCTGACAGCATCTTTGTTGTCAGTAGAAAGTGGAACAACTTAGATAAGGGATTGGGTAAACCCACATCACTCAATATTCCCAGAATCCAACACGTGGCACGCCATCCATCAAACGCTGCATGGAGATCAATAAAGGTTAGTGTATGTAACGTGAGGTAAGTCTGGAGAGGTGGTTCTTCACAGAAGCCATACTAGCAGGGGGGCATGGATTGCCCCCCCCTGTCCTTCATTTTGAGTGAGGGTAAGGGCCTCTGTCTCTCTACACCTAATCTCCCAGGTGCAGGGGCTTAGGCCTGGTTGACGAGACCAAAGGCTTGACAATATGTAATTTGTTGTGCCATAAGCCAACATGCTTACAAAATAGCCTTCCAAAATGGTACATTCGTGTGCTCCTGATAAATGTCATTAATCGCAGCCCCCCATCTACCTCACACACCCAAGACCCTTGTTGCTCCAATTTTACAAGTGGTGATGTTTCAAATGTATGCACATGAAAGCCAGTACCCACCTCCCCTCATTTGTGTGCACTTAAAACACCACAACATGCTGAAATTAGCAATTCATGTTTGCAAAATGTTTTGGGTGTGATATGTTGTCAGGTCATGCGCTCTGTATTGCATTGCCCGTGTGCGCTCCTTTGTGAGTTTTATAAGAGCTTCTCCTGGTGTCGGGAATCACCCGGTAGGCAGGAGCTCCCAATGGGATACAGGAGAGAGTACCCCAGCATAACTGCCAATATAACCTACGGTGCGAGATGCACACTTAACGTTTGCCCGTTATGTATGTCCATTATGTTTAAAAGTTCACCGGATGCTTTTCTTTTTCCTTAGTAACATTCTCAAATACTAAAGTTAATTTCTCTTGAGCATGTTTATAAAACTCAATTTGGCCAGGGGTGACAAAAGTAGCTACTGTTGGTTTCAAGCTTACCAGGCTCTCCTAGGCTAGAAGCAGGAGCTGACAAGCCCCCAGCAATTTCGAATCCTTTAAGAGACTCCACCATTGTGTTTGTGTACTGAAATAAAAGCACAGAAGCACTGGCCCAAACCCGACAACATACCTATCCCACTCAAACCTCCACAGATGACGGCAGCGTGAGCAGCGGCACACTGTGATAAACTCAGCCCCCCACCCTAACCCCCAGACGATCGTACATCACTCCCCCGTTCTGTCTCCCACTGCTCAGGCTCTCAATCTAGGTAGTCCTCAGCTGGCGAAACTAGCCAATTGCATTGGACTTTCAGAAAGCGATATCGAACATTAACTCCATCCGAGTTTAAGGTATGTATAACTTGCACCATGTCTGTGGACACAGGCCGCAGGCGCGGCCACCCATCCATGCACCATAGAATGCAGCTATGGCTATGCAATTCTGGTCTAGCAGCTGGCATAGCCATCCGCACTGAAACCCCTGATGTGCCTCAACACCTCTGCCACTAATATACAGGGACAACCTACGAAAACATTTGGTCTAGCTGGGCACACATCAAGTCTCGTGCACTAGCACTCTATCCTAACCCACCAACAGCACCCACACACGTGCTTGACCTTTGGGCTGCTTACTGGAGCCTAACCAGCGCACCTAAATCCTAACCTGGCAAAATGCGCACAAGCATCATAAAGATAACACTTAGAATCTGCCATGCATGGACTTCGGCCCCTGAGGGTGTTCCAACCACAAAGCGCAGTGAGGCCATACAAATGGGGAAAGGGTGCTATATAAATGACAATACAATACAATACAATACATACAAATTAAACTTATACAGTTTACATGCTTCTGAATAAATGTATAAAGACTCACAGGCATTGATCGATGGATCTGACCCCAGGGCGGAATCCGACATGGAGATGATGTATTGAGTAATGTCCTCTATCTAACGTTCAGGGCTCTTGGACAGATCTCTTGCATACATTTTTCTCCTAGTATCTAAAGAGAAAGTTGGTGGAAATGTTTATTGGGCATCAACTTTAAATCAAACAATGCCTAATTATCAAGTTTGCTTTAACCTTGTTGCCCAGTTAAAAATTCCATGCCAGTCAGAAAATGTAACCAGTCTGGCTTACAGCAATGTATACCAGTCTAGCCATATAATAACACTTATCATGTTTGCTTGACCACCATTCCCAGTAAAAGATGACATCCCAGATTAATAAAGCATAACCAAACTGGCTGCAGCAATGTGGTCCAGTCTAGACACGTAAAACACTTATCATACATGATAAGTATTATTACGTGTCTAGACTGGCATCTTGGTGTAGACAGTCTAGCATTTCTTACTGTGGCATGACATTTTTACCGGGCATTTATGATAAAACAAGTATGATAAGTGTTATTGACGTGGCTAGACTAAGCATTTTGGAGCAGCCAGTCTAAGCTATTTCATTACAGTGGCATGAATATTTGTCTACTGTGGCATTTATGATAAAGCAAGCTATGATAAGTCTTATTTACGTAGCTAGACAAGCATTTGGTAACGGCAGTCAACTATTTCTTCGCTGTGGCATACTTTGTTACTTGACATTAGATAAAGCACCATGATAAGTATATTATATAGCTAGACGTGCATTTAGTAGCTCCAGTCTAGCCATTTAATACCGTGGCATGCAAATTTCACTGGCATTTTGTGAAAGCAACATAGTGTTATTGCATGTTAGAAATGTGGTTCTGTGATGTGGCTTTGATGAATCAACTTCGGGACCAAATGGTCAGGGGTGTATCGAGATCTAAACCAGTCAATCACCCCCGCAACCTCTAGTACACCAGAAGGGATCCGAACAGATTGGATACACAACAAATTATAAACACTCCTTGTCCAATTTTGGTAACATGGAAGGAACAGCAGGCTTATCTCAGAAAGGTTTGTGGTTCATTGTTAGTTGCAACACAGTAAAAATACAGTTATTACCCAGTGATAAAAGTTATATAACATATCACTGTTAGTATAAAATATCTTACTTTATTAATCACAACAGACAAGTTCTAACAACACTACGAAATACAACCCACCCTGTAAAGGAATGCAGAGGACAGACAGTTTCAAAGAAGGAAAAGGGATGCACTCTGGATACTGACAGGAGGGTAGTCGGTATGGTAAATATACACAACAGTTCAAGGTTACTTGCCTTCCGCACAAAGGGAGCAATGGGTCTTAAAATGCCTCTCGGGGGGCTTTTGGTAAGGACCAGGTGGACAGAACCACAATGTGCCTTGTGCTGTAGGTGTTCTTGGTGCTCGACAGGGTTGATCCAGCTTCAGGGCACTTTGCAGGCTTCTGGGACAGAGAGTCAGGTGCCAAGATGGTTCGGCGAGTGAAGCTGTCTCAGTGCTGATCGGCAGTTCTGAAGCACTGGTTGAGATGTCTTGGATGTCTTTAAGTTACTACGGCGTAACAATGGTCAGTCGGTTGCAGCTCCAGGAACTCGACTGTCTCGAAAATGTCCTTTAAGGCAGACATCGGTAATTGCTCGTCGAGGCACTTCTCCCAATTCTTCACTGTGCTTGTGTCATCCTTTAAGGCAGACGTACCAAAGCTGGGGAGTGTGTTGCAGGCAGCTGCATTGTCCTCGGTTTCGGGTTCAGAGACCTTCTGACACTTCCCACCTAGGAAGCTTGCTGCAGAGCCAAGCAGGGCACGCTGTGTGCTGTCTGGGTACTTGTTCTGGAGCTGCCGGAGGGTCCTCTGGATTCGGTATCTCCCGCTATTCCTTAGGAGATGTTTAGGGGAAGGATCTAGCTTCCTTCTTTGGAGGTCCTGGCCTTTGATCACTGGTGAAAGATGTTAGGCAGACTGTACCTTTAGCCAGGGTCCAATGATGATTTTTCTTGCTACTCCTTGTAAAGTCTTCAGATGATCTGCCAAAAGAGGGGCCCAACCCTCTTTTAAAGCCAAATGGGCCCAGTGATTGGTGTAGACTAAGCCTACCTTAATGAACCAATCCTGAGGTCCCCAACAACAATCTGCTGTATGCATGAGGTCATAACCAGAGAGCTTTGCAACAGGAAAAGTAAAGGGCGAAACATGTGATGGGAAGTCCCACCCACTTCGTTTCTGTTGTGGATCAAAGAGTCTCTCTGGTTAATCGATCTCTCTGTGGTTCCTGATTAAAGCGGCAGGTCTCCCTTGAAGCTGCGGCGAGACCTGAATCTCTATCTCCTGCAAACCGCATTCTCGTATCTTATGAATAGGATGCCCTGCGAGTTGAACTACTGTAAACACACAGTCCCAGATAAGACAACTCAATGTCATAGATTCTGAGGGCGGGAGCTGGCTTTCAGGTTGACACAGTTACATATGAAAGGTTGTTGGGGTTCCCTGTCTCCTTTGTTATGTTATCCTCTGCAGCCATGCCGTATGTGGCCTGATTTAAGTATAGTCGATTAGTATGTAAAATTATGTTAATCGCTGCCACCAGCGGTAGGTACAACAAAAGAGTAGGGCGGTCCATGGAGACTTTGTTAGTTAATCAAGCTGGCCATGGCAGGGGGAAGCTGGTACTCCCCTTTTCTGAGATGACATGGTGTACACCTGGCTGTCATATCCCAAATAAATATGACAGGGCGGACTGTGCCTGTAGGCATTTTGCACCTAGAGTACATGGGTCTATGCGTTTGTTGTGGTGTGAGCGTTGGAAATGTGTGTGGATTAGCCCACACATGTTCCTGATGTTGGAGTACCACCCTTCCATGTAATAAAACATTTCAGAAAGCCCAGGCGAGCGCGCACCCACCGTGTGGATGGTCGAATTACTTGTAGTGCGCATGCCATTTTTAATGGCAAAACCAACGGCAGTATGTTCTTATGTGCAAGTACTGCATATTGACAGAGGCAGCTTGGACACGTTTTCTTATAGTGTCATTACTGGCATAAAGCACAACACAAACATGAGTATATTCTTATTTGGTAAGACTGGCATATATAGGGGAAACCATCATAGAAAAATATGGCACAGCCAGCATAAACAGTTTTTTATGCTGGCATATAATTGCGGGAAACGCGTTGGGATATTTCCCCTTGTTTTATGTTTTTAATATTTAAAAGTGACTTAATTGCTGAAATTGGAGTATGAATATGGACTATGTACATAATATATGATTACTTTTTGTATCTACATAAGAGTCTTTAATGGGATCACCCAATATGAGCGTTTCAAACACATACCATAATTATTTGGTGATTAGCCTAAGATAGTTTCCGGGGGACGGGAGATCCCCGTTTGGAGAATTCACATGTCTTCATATATATATTGCGGAAAAGGTATAACGATAAAGTGCTGTGAAATGCTCCTGTGCACTGTGGGTGCCTTGCATCTATTGCATGTTTTCATGCGTTACACTAGAAAACCAGCTTCAAACTGTCCTGCTTTTGGCCAATTTTTTGCAGAAAATATAATGCACCATTTTAACCCATTATTCAAAACATTTTCTCAGGGGGAGAATGATCCCGAAATGCCCTTGGTTTTTTCAGGTTCCATCGCTACACTTGGTCGGCAAAGCATTTTTGTGGCAAATATTTACACCCTCCGTTGAAAAGAATTAACTGGCCGACACTGAGAGTCGTGCAGGCCACAAAGCGCTATGAAATACTACCCGTTCAATAGTGGCCAACATGCTGTTTTTGGACAGTCTGAGCCCCTGGAAACCCTGTCAAAGTGAGGCAATAGAAAAAAAAGTTAATGAAATGTAAACCCTCCCCTCGAAGGATTTTCCAAACACAATGGTCAGCAAATTTATGCTCCTTGCAAACCGCTGCAGGCTGAAGGTCCACTTTTTAATCGATAAATCACGTTTTTTCATTTCTTTTCTGGGCAGAGCACTTAATGAAGGCTCAGAGGGGCATACATGCTTGCCCCGATCAAACAGTGTGTCAGAGGCAGGTTCGGACTGACCTATAGGGCAATAGGCCTGTGGGCGAACCAAAAACGCAAAATGCTGGTGTGGACTAGTTTTTTTTTTTTATCAAAGTGGGCTATTTTGGCCAATGTGGCCTAGTTTGATGAGTTACTTCACTATGCAGATAACAGTTTTGACCAGTGTTGCTGAATAAATATTTTTTAAATGCACAATTTGCATCACATTTTATCAAAAAACTCCCCCTTGGGTACTATCTAAACAGTGTCACAAAAGGAATGAACAGCCATTTGCAACTGTGGGCCACTTTTCCATTAGTGCCCGAGACAATTGTATGGCCGAGTCGGATGCTTGTCAGAGGGTAAGTGTCCCTGGAACATGGCATCCCAGTCAGGCAGAAATTTCTCTCTCTTGCTCTCTGCCTTCACCGAAACGGCCTCATCACGAATGCGGCGGGTAACGGATACGCTATTAGCACCGCGGTAGCAGTATTAGCCCTAATCCGACGAACTCCCCAGCGATAATAGCGCCGGATCACGGATCACGAGTTCGGCAGGTAATGTCAATTCCATTCCCCATTGAGCCCAATTTCGGGAATGCCCCATTCCCATTGGGCTCAATGGGGAAAATTTGTGCTAGTACCGCCGCGGGGTTTCCCGCCGGCGGTAATAGCGCAAATTTTCGGCGGATTTCCCAGCTCAGAGACTGGGGAGAAATCCGCCGAAAGTCCTGCTTTGGCGAACCTCAATCCGGCAGTAATAGCGCTACCGCCAGATTTAAGGGTTACCGCCAGAGTCATGATGAGGCCCATGTGTCTCCAAAATGAAAGCAGAGCTGGGGCAGAGTCAGTCATTTCTCGAAAACAGCACTTTAAATCTATGTCCTTCCAAGCAGACGCTTGGTGCGCACCTGGTTATCCCAAATTACATCTTTCATACGTTCTCAGTTTACTATTCAGCAGGCATTCTTGGGCACACCTCGATTCGAGCGAGGAAACAGTAACCGCAATTCAACCTTCCTTCTTCAACAGCAGTCGGACTTCAAAGCTGGCATCCTGAGTTAATTTTCAAGGGAACCTTTTGTTCCTGGGTGTGGTACCCCTCTGACTGTCGTTATAAACGCTATCGTGAGTCTGTGCTGCTGAAAACAAATGCATTGTGCAAAAAGTGTTTTATCTCGTCCTGATGAAGCATCTTCAGGCAAAACACGTTGAAGCTAAGTGATAATGTATATACAAGCCACTTGTTATGTTATGTTATGTTATTGTATTTGTAATGCGTACCTGGTGCCCATAGGCTGATGGGCGCGGACTAACATACAGAAAACATACAGATTGAAAAAAAGAACAAACTCAGACTACAAGAGAGCATGGGCAAGAGCAGCTACAGCAGCTGTTTATGCAAAGAGCAAAGTCTTCAACTGCTTCTTGAACTGTTACGTTGAAGCCATTATTATAAGGGTGGACGACAGAGCATTCCATGCAGTGGGAGCCGCTACTTCAAAAGAGCCCTGTCTGGCCTTGTTAGAATTACTCCGAGGGACTCTAAGAGTATTGGTGTTATCAGATCTTAATGTTCTCGCTTTGTCTTTTAGAACAATGGCTTCCTTCAAATACAAAGGCATTTGACCCATAATGCATTTGTGGGTGATGAAAAGAAGCCTAAACAGGACTCTTGCCCCAATCGGTAGCCAATGAAGGCTCCTTCTGGTTTCGGAGACGTGATCCCTTTTGCCTAGGCCCTTCACCACTCTCACCGCCCCATTCTGGATCACTTGCAGGCGTTTCGGGATACCCACCAATAAGCTGCAGGCATAATCCAATTTTGAGCCAATAATGGCCCTGGCCAGTGTTTCTGCATTTGTCTCCGAAATCAGCAGACGAAGATGGTGGAAGGGTTTAATAAAATATGAGGATGACGAGACAAGATTATTCACCTGAGCCTTCATATTCATATGTTTATCCAAATACACGCCTAAGGTTTTGACCTATGTGTTTTTAAATATGTGAACTACGAACGATTAATTTTTTCAATTATTTTTACATGCCAATTTTGCAAATGGTTTGAAGACATTCTGTGTGTGCTACCGGTGCTCTGGGGAAGTTGTATGGCTCTTCTGTGTGTGACACCAGTGCTGTGGACGAGTCTACAGCTGGTCTGTGTGTGACATCTTTGCTATGGGGAAATTCTACGGGTGTTATGTGTATCTGCCATCAGTGCTGAGGAGAACGTCTATGGGTCTTCTGCGTGTGACACTGGTGCTCTATACAAGTATTGTTTGTTTGCCTCCAGTGCTGTGGAAAATATCAGCGTGCCCTCTGTTTATACCTCCAGTGCCGTGGAGAAGTTATACAGGTAGAGTATGTTTGCCACCAGTGCTGTAGAGAAGTTCAGCGGGCCCTCTGTTTATGCCACCATTGCTGTGGAGAAGTTCAGCGGGTCCTCTTTTTATGCGACCAGTGCTGTGGAGAAGTACAGCGTGCCCTCTATTTATGCCACCCGTGCTCTCGAGAAGTTCAGCGTGCCCTCTATTTATGCTACCACTGCTGTGGAGAAGTTATACAGGTATTGTGTGTTTGTCACCAGCGCTGTGGAGACGTTTCACAGAGTCTCTGTTTATGCCACCAGTGCTGTGGAGAAGTTATACAGGTCTTGTGTGTTTGTCAGCAGCGCTGTGGAGACGTTTCACAGAGTCTCTGTTCATGCTACCAGTGCGGTTGAGAAGTTCTGCGTGTCTTCTGTTTATGCCACCATTGCTGTGGAGAAGTACAGTGGGTCCTCTGTTTATGCCACCACTGCTGTGGAGAAGTTATACAGGTATTGTGTGTTTGTCACCAGCGCTGTGGAGACGTTTCACAGAGTCTCTGTTTATGCCACCAGTGCTGTGGAGAAGTTATACAGGTCTTGTGTGTTTGTCAGCAGCGCTGTGGAGACGTTTCACAGAGTCTCTGTTCATACTACCAGTGCGGTTGAGAAGTTCTGTGTGTCTTCTGTTTATGCCACCATTGCTGTGGAGAAGTACAGTGGGTCCTCTGTTTATGCCACCATTGCTGTGGAGAAGTTATACAGGTCTTGTACGTTAGCCACCATTGTTGTGGAGACGTTCAGCAGGTCCTCTGTGTATGCCACCATTGTTGTGGAGAGGTTATACAGGTCTTGTACGTTAGCCACCATTGTTGTGGAGACGTTCAGCAGGTCCTCTGTGTATGCCACCATTGTTGTGGAGAGGTTATACAGGTCTTGTACGTTAGCCACCATTGTTGTGGAGACGTTCAGCAGGTCCTCTGTGTATGCCACCATTGTTGTGGAGAGGTTATACAGGTCTTGTGCATTAGCCACCATTGTTGTGGAGCAGTTCAGCTGGTCCTCTGTTTATTTGTATTTGTATTTGTATTTATTGGTTTATATAGCGCTTTACACCAAAGCGCTGCACAATTGAACAACTTGATACATAAAAAACATAAAACAATGTAACAGTAGAAGCAAATTACAGTAATGAATCAGTCAACAAAACAGTAAGAAGAGCAATTCATCTGAACGGAATAGGGAGAGTAGCGCAGTGGGACTGGGAGAGAGAGGGTGAGGTGGGGAGGAGAAGAAGGAGAGAAGGGGAAGGATGAGAGTGGGGTGGGCAAGGAGTGGAGGGAGATGAACGAGGGGGAGATAAAGGAGAAGTTATATAGGTCTTGTGCGTTAGCCACCAATGTTGTGGAGAAGTTCAGCGGGTCCCCTGTTTATGCCACCATAGCTGTGGCGAAGTTATACAGGTCTTGAGCATTTGCCACTTATGTTGTGGAGAGGTTCTGTGCATCCTCTGTTTATGCCACCGTTGGTATTGGCATTGGTATTGGTATTGTTTATTTATAAAGCGCCTATACACAGGCATGTGTTTCAAAGCGCTCAAGGAGGGTGGGAACAGTGGGAAAAACAGCAGTCGCTCAGGGCCCTTGAAATTATGAGATGATAATTGTCTGCACAGGCATAGTAAGTGCGTAAAACACATTTAACAGTTTGAGATACAGTAAATAGGACTGACGGCGATTCTGCAGTTTTACCAGTGCAATTAAGGGGTGAAGATAAGAGAGAACAGACAGGCGATGTTCAGGCATGGTGCGTACGGATTGTGCAAATGCACAGATGGTCACGGGGGGAGTTTCAAGTGCACCCAGTCGGTGGAGACTGGGGTAAGTGCAGAGGTAGACACTCTCTAGGGTTAATTCTCAAGTGCAGTGAGTGTTGGTGGGGTGTAGGACCCAAGGCAAGTGCAAAAGATGAGTTGCGGGAGAGCCAGGGACCTATGAGACTCTGAGGTACACCAGGCGGCCAGTCGGCAGGCTGTAAAGAAGAGGCGGTAGAGAGGGAAAGAGCAGAGAGCTAGGTTATCAGCGTAGAGGGAGAGAGAAGGAAGAGGAGAAGAGGAATGTCTTGAGGGGTTTCCAGAACTTAAGAAGATCAGGCTCAAGATGGTACAAGTTGCTGTGGAGAAGTTAGACAGGTCCTCTGTTTATGTCACCATTGCTGTGGAGAAGTTCTGCGGGTCCTCTATTTATCACACCATTGCACTGGAGAAGTTCAGCGGGTCCTCTTTTTATCCCCCCATTGCGGTGGAGATGTTATACAAGCCTTGTGTGTTTGCCACCTGTTCTACGAAGAAATTCTGTGTGTCTTCTTTTTAGTCAAACATAAGGCAACCATCCTACGGTCAAGCATACATAAAACCACCCTGAGAGCCCTGCAGGCTATGATACACGGTGCACCCCGTCATCGGAACCAAAGCATACCAAAGCCACCTACAATCTGACCTCATGCCAGTGTCTCCCACGTGAAGCCCTGTATTTCTTGAAAGGGTGTGCGTTTGCTTCAAAATAATCCTGTCCAATAACGTTTCTAGCTGGCAGAAAGCCTTGCATACACAGATAAACGTGGCACATGAGAAGCACGGCATGGCTACTGCTCAGGAAGGCAACCTCCTTCCACAAACGTAGAACAACAACAACAATCATTGCGGCCAAAAAAAGGCAAAAGCCACTGCCTTCCCGCAACACATCACCTCGTTCCCTAAATCTGTGAATGTCAATACGGCATCCACCCCCTCTGGTGTCGTCAGCTAATACACTTCATGCTATTGCCCCCTGAAACTGCGTGCATTCACACTCTCTAACCTTTTTGAATGTGGTGCCGAAGCATCATCTTTTTGTCACCCAGTGGACTGGTGAGACAAAAGTCAACAACCTCACCCAAAGCAGTATCATATTAGAAAGCGATATTGTGTGACCTTTGGCACAATAGCATCACAGGCAGTGATGTGCCATCCAATCCCAAAGATGGTTTTTGGTGTCAGGGGCAGTGTGTATCTAGGGGGCTCCATCATCATAAATGATCAAAGATCAGTGGCTTGTGATTTCTTTCAGTGTGTGTAGGTGTTAATATTCTCCTGAAATAGTGGGCGCGACCAAGCGTAGCAAGGGAGCTATATGGACCTAGAGAGGGTTTGGGTGGTGGGAGTTCCCCCCCCCTCACCCCTACATTTTTTTCTCAAATATGGGGTTGAAAAGGTGCATTTTTACAGCAGAAGAAACACACACAGCCAGCATGAAAGTGTTATATACTAGCATATGTTGTGGGCAAAGGCATAATGCAAATGTGCTGGAAAGTGGTCCTGTTGGTAACTTGCATCTATTGGGTTTTTCCATGGGCAAACATGCAAAATAGATTGCAAACTCATGCTGCACATTCCAGGCAGCCAGACCACTCAGACCTTGTCCTTTTGATTCTAGCACGACCCTAATCCGGCTGTATAAGTGTACCCTACATAGTCACAGGACCCTGCATTGGTTTATCTTCCCCTTTTAGCACACAGGTTTCACACTATGAACATGTTGGTTGGATGGTGTCCTTGCGACGCTCTGTTCATATTACAAGCATACCCAGAGGGTGTTCAACCTACAGCGCGTTGTACCATACTAATGGTGAAAGGCACTATACAAGTGACACATTACTACTGCCTAGATCAGTAAGGTACATGTAGTGCAGCTTGAACCATTTCACAAAAAACAGATTTTGATGGACCGGGAGGAACATTAAGGGTGAAAACACCTAATTTTCCACTTCTTTGTATGTATTTGTATACAGTACAATTACAATGTCCTGGGAGGATAGCTTAACGGCAACGTGTGCACCTTGGAAGCAAGACGACACTAAGCAACACAGGTTCAATCCCCGTGTCCGCGCTTAGAAACCTCTGGGTCCTTAAGCGCCTTATAAATACGCAACTAAGACAAAAAAATAATTACGCAACTGAAAAAACGAACAATTCCTGTAACAGCGCCTCGATGCCCGCGGGCTGTGTGAGCGCTTTAAAAATGCTAATAAAATAAATGTAAGGCACAGCACTATAAAATCATTTACACAGAATCATGCCTAAAATATGCATTCTGATCTGAGAACATAATATGTAAGCTTAAGTAAAATGCAAGCACCACTGCATAAATAGTTATAAAAACGACTAACAATATTATTAAAATGTCATGGCAGCCAAGATATTTTCATTTTAAAAAGAACGGCATCGCATTGCAAAATAAGTGTCTGACATTTCGCCTGCCATGAAAGGAAGTGAAGGCAAGTTAGGTGGGAATAATTCATAATTTAGGTTTGTATTGAAGGGAAGTCACACATTACCACGGGGCAGGCCTGATCAGGACACCTGCTAAGGGGCCTCTGCTGCCAATTACAGCAGGACATAAACAAATGAAAGCGAGGCATGCCCCTGTCCTTCGAGCATGGCATTGGGCCCTTTGTCTTTTTTATTATGGGCAATGACAGTATGCAGAAAGCGAGAGGCAGGACGAGTGCGCATTTCTGCATAGCGTGCATATGAACGCTGGGCCCTGCGAGTGTGCCCCTCTGAATTCAGCAACATGTCTGCCACTTCCCTGTGCACCACAGAGGGGTAATTAATGCATAGCAAATGACTGAATTAAGGATGAGTGGACGCCAGCCCAATAGAATGTTTTAAATTTTAAAAAAATGAACAAATACTTTTTTTTAAAGTAAAGCCATTGAGCAGTGTGCCATAGGAAATTGCTGGGCAGGCTCGCAGGCCGTATGTTGGACAAGCCTGCTCTATTATTTCATGTAGGCAACACAACAATTTGCAGAAGCGCCACTCACTCACAGCGCCTTGAAGCCAGAAAAATGGCAGTAAGGTGATACATAAAAATCTAGTAACATAACATAGATGGCATTGACCCCTCATGCGGGTCGCGCTTCTCTTTGTAGAAAGTATGAGCCCATTACAATGGTTGTCACTTTCCCGTAACACATGAAGCATTGATCACCCTTATCCTTTTTTGTACCTTTTTTGGGTGGAATAAATTGAAAGGTATTCCAAAAACTAAGAATCAAAGCGTTTCTCAAAAGGGAAAGTCATACTTTAAGGAACTTCTCAGAGCAGGTACAACACAAAATAATATTTCACCAGCTTGGACTACAATGTAGAAAAGACACACAATGCTCTCAAAGGCAACACCACAAGTACGCCTGCGCTCTCCTTGTTTGACTCAGCCGTGTTCCTCCCTCAAGCAAGCAAGCAAGCAAGCAAGCACAACCCCCAGAGAACCAGGAAGTGAAGCGGGCCTTGTAAGTGGCCACCAAACTTCCTTAGAGATTCTAGGCATCTCATTTTTCAGCCAAATCTTCCAGCGAGGTTCTCTGGTTCTGATTGGCCGGGATGGCCTGTTGATTAACCGCTCGATGATTTGCCGGGTCACAAGGTTCAGTCAGGTTCAGTCCGTTTTAGGAGCTGAGCAGCCTGGAAGTTCACTCAGGCTTACCTGACCATTGGATAGAGTGTGCATTTAGATAAAGCAGCCGCCGCCCGCACCCTCAGCATCGATTATCTGCTCCCGTACGCACGAAGCGTTGACGCTTATACGGGCGTCCTCTCTGCTTTTTGCATGCGTTATCGCCTCTCGTGAGATAAACCTCCAATCCTTGATTGGCCTGCCTCCCTTCTATAATGTATGAAGATTTGAGCACCCCTCTTTATCCGCTCCCGATCATCTCCTCCCTATGGATGCCCAGAAGGCCTTTGATTGGTTGATCTATTTCTAGTATGCATTAAATATTGACCCCCAGTGCTGCTTCCCTCCAGTCCCCAGCACGTCAATCAGCAGCATTTCTCGTCTTCGGAGGGTAATGCAAGATTAATCGCCCTTGCATGCATTATCTCCCGCCTGCAACCAATGCATTATCGACCCATTGCATCTGATCTCCTGTCGCTATCATTTATGAATCATTGACTCTTTGCACCTGTTATCCGCTGTATCAGTGACTCTTTGCATGACTGACCCCTCTCTACAATAACAACGAATTGACCTTTCGCAAGGGTCATCGCCTCAGCTCAAGGACTCAGAGGAGGGGGTACCTTTGGGAAGGGTTGACCCTTTGAATGGGTAATGACCATGCTAAGGGAACAAATCATATGGCTACCGGGGAAAGTAGTGGCTTCTGGGTCGCTCAGCTAAAATGGCCGAACGCGGGGGCAGAGAAAGTGCTCACAAGCAACTCTTTATCGACCACCATGTCAAAGCATGAACAGGTATTCAAAACGGAGGTATGAGAGCACGTGCAAGAAAAGGTTCAGCAAAAGGAGAACGATTAAACAACTTAGAGTTAAGTTTCATTTTAAGAAAACGCGGTAGAGGAATTTTAAAACAGAAAAGCTAAGTAGGGACTTCATTACAAGTTTGGTGGTATCACCTGCGGTAATATTAGATTATCATAACTACCTACCTTAGTGGTAATAAACAAGGTGATTTAGGGCCTCATTACACGGTAGGCGGTAACCATGGCGCTATTAGCGCCATGGTTGCCGCCGGTACAGTACCGAGTCCTCCTTGGTGGATGGCGGAATTACCGCCCTACTCCAAGGTGAGCGGGGGCGGTAATTCCCCAATCCCCATTTACCCTTCCCCATTCCCATTTTTGCCCCATAGGACATAATGGGAATGGGGAAGGTGCTAATTACGGTACCGCAAATTGCAGTACCGTAATTAGCTCTGAGGTCCCTTTGCGGGTCCCGTCCTTAACGCCTGGAAAAACCAGGCGTTAAGGGAGGACCGCAAAGGGACCTCGTAGTAAGGCGGTAAGGGTTTACCGGTACCGGTGCCCTTACCGGTACCGTAAACCTTACCGCCTACCGTGTAATGAGGCCCTTAGTGTCCTGTGGTCTTTGGCTAGTTCCAATTCTTGAGTCCCTTTAGACTCCATTAGGAACAGGTGGTATTAACCCATCAGATGACACGGGGGGGGGAGAGAGCAACATGTCACTTTCTGCGGAGGTAATAACTCCACGTACGAGCAGGCGTTTTTCAGCAGAGGTAATACAGGCGATATTATGTAATACTGCACGTTTCACCATTACCGCACTACTCGCTATTTCTTAAAACTGAACAGAACGTGTCTCCAAGCCCTTCCTGAACTGGAGAAGAGCGTGCTTGAAGCTGGTCTCCCAGAAAGCTTTGCCATCATTTGAAGTTGAGCATGTTCCAAGCACAGGGCCATCGGCGGTAGGCACGGCTTGCGTTTAATTTAAAGATTAGGGAAGGGAATGCACGCCCCATGGCGTCTTTGTATGTGACGTCACTAGGACAGGCAAACAAAGAGCTGCAACTAGTGATGAGTTCAAGGTGCCCAGCCCCCATTCTCGCCCAGCATTTGAACCCTGGCTCCGCTGAAGTTGATTCAGCTGAGTAGAATCCAGCAGTGTTTTAAGCTGATGGAAGCCCTTAATTACCAGGGCCAGCGCTACCTTAAGGCAATTCTAGGCTGTGGTTGAGGAGGTCAACAGAAGAGGCTCATCAGGGGGCGCTCTATGAACTTCAAATCTGGAGGCATTCTAAGGCGGCCGATGACAAAATGG
>CM030325.1:1007754352-1007812501 GCA_002915635.3 Ambystoma mexicanum | reverse complement strand
GGACCTTGAGTGTTGGAAGCTTTTGAGTTAATTATGTATCCCTTTATGTCCTTAATGGATACATCTAAATCCCATTTCATTTTTTCCCCTTTCTATTAATGTCGAAGTGGATTGACTGTATACATTTTCAAAATGCTCAGTCCAAACCTCAGCATTTATTGGGTTCAATGCTAGCTGGAGTTGTGTTATTTCAGTGCTGTTTATTAATGACCAGAAGGATCTGGAGTTTGAATCCTTGATAGTTACAAACAAGGCTTCAGCATCCTTCTGTTGAGTGGAAACTCAGTGATTTATAGACCAGTTCTTTTAGCGCTGCCTACATCTTTTCAATTGTGTTTTAGCAGTCTCAGCATCCATATTTAATTTTTTTATCTCACAAATTTCTTTGTTTAATAGGGCTTTACGATGCTTTGTTCCTAAGTCATATTTATGCTTATGAGAAGTTTTCATTTTTCCTACGTGAAGTCATTCGCACAGTGTTTACACAACACATTCTCCAAATGGTCACTAAATTTATCAACTGTATATGGCTTGAGTTTACTCTCCAGCATCAGAGATTCATACTCGAATAACATCATGGTGTTAAATTTTTCAATTTTACCCGGATTCCATTTTATTCTTGAACCTTTAACATTAATTTCAACATTCTCACAATGAACAATTGGTGTGTCACCTTTTTTCATCAATGGCAGAATATAAGATGTAAAGACTGGAAGGGGTTGTCTGTACTCCTGCTCTCTATATGGCAGAGGAGAGGCACAGAGGACCCCAGCCAAGATTCTCTTTAAGGTAGCAATGGACAATCAATCAAGGCCTAGCTTCTCAGGAGCGGATGCAGGCTGGTTCTTAAGTACATTGTAGTCCCAAGCCCCCACAAAGGAATGTCCACACACTGTATTAGTTCACAATATCACAATAACTCACTTTGTGCTCATACAATCTACAATGGCAAATATATACAGTTCTAAAGTGGTACCACAATTATTATCATATCTCATTAAAGTGCATCAACTATACTCTGGTCAAATGTTACACAGATCAAGGAATAAAAGTAACCAACAATAGACATAGGAGGAAAGCAGTTGGTTAGAACAATTGGCAGAATATTGACCCCTACCAACTAGGCACAATTCTGTGTGGAGATCCCCCCCACCTGGGCAACCTGTAAATAAAGATATATCGTACAAGCCAGTCCATATATTGTTCAAAAGAGTCTTATTTCCTTCTAAAATAGTCTACAACCCAATGTACCTGGAATAGCAGAGTCGTCGTTGGTCATTGACGGATCCTTCTTGAGCGGCTCCCTTTAAGGCCGGAGCCACGGATTGTCGAGATCCCTCGAGGAAAAAGTGGTGAACGGCGAGGCGGCAGCTTCGTTCCTAGTGGTGCTCGGCGACGACGGAGCGTTGGCGTCCTGCAAGGAAGAGGAGTGCAGGGCACCACGATGACGATAGTTTAGGACCGCAAAGAGATTGTGAAGAACTGTGGCCTAGCAAAGGTGTCGAGTTGTCCGGCGTCTCTACGGTCATCAGGTGGTGGAAAACCCACCGCGGATGCTCCTCGGAGCATTGGCTCCGGTCCGCAACGGCGTCATCGACGATGATGGACAACAGTGTCTGGGCGCTTCTCCTTGTCGGAAGCCTGTCGTAGGTCTGTCTACCAGGGAGCTTTGGCAAGATCAGCTGGTGCACGATGGTCCCTCGTAGCTCGGGAAAGAGGCGCCTTACCAGGTCCTCTCTGCCTCTCTGGGTCAGTCTTTGGAGACACAGCAGCTTTCAGATTGATGAAGTAGAGTAGCATCAAGACTTCTCTTGCAGCAGGGCTTCGAGGTTAAGCTTCAGTTTCACTCCAGTTTGTCTTCAGCTTCTGAACACGAATTATAGCAGTGAGAGGCCCCAGATATACTAGTTGATCTCCCATTCATTCTGCTGGGTCACACTCGGGCAACCAATTGGTCAGAAGGGCATTCATGCAGGCAGGCATCCAATCCGGTGCATAGTGCATTCATGCCATTCACTTCTCTCCAGACACTCATAACAATTTATGTGTATTGGGACAAGTACCCAGCCATTAAACACTCCACACTGCATTCATACCAGTTTCGGGCAGGGCTGTCTCAGTCATTGTGTCAAACACCAGCTACTAGACATCCACAAAACAGAATGCGTATTCGTCACACACTCCATTCACCAAGGTCCAACCACAGGGTGTACCCACAACATACAGTCACTGGGAAGGCTCCAGCCAGTCTGGCCTGGACTTCACAACAGCACAATATATGAAACTTCCACCCAACATCCAGTCAGGGGGAAGGGACAGAGTCAGGGCTTCCCAGGACTTTGGGAAAACAAGGTAACAGGCAACAGAAAGCAAGAGGCCACAGGGGCCATCTTGTTTCCTATCAGGAATCATCTGATTCCAATGGCAGGGCCTGGGTATCCCAAAATGGAGGATACTCAGAGCACCTGTCAAATTCAGCATGGAGCTGCCACCAGCCCATACCCTACTCTGTGGGCCACACACAGGTGCCCAAAATCATACACTAGGGGCACAGGGTTGTACCCCCACCCATGGGTGCCATAACGGTATCCCATGGGTCTGTACACCAAACCAAAAGAGAGAGCTCACTGCCAGGAGTCCCACCTCCTGCACGGAAAACATGACAGAACACACAATAAAAGGCAGTAAAGGACAAGGATATGGAGGCCCTGTCCCTCCGATGCATTTCCAGCATCACACAAGACAGCATTGCATGATCACTAAAATCGGTGGACTGAACCTCCATATTACCAATTCTTAGATATAATTCTGTACTTACAAACATGTAGTCAATTATGAAGAATTCCCCTCTTGCATGCCAGGTTGGTATCAAGTTATACATAATATTTAAGCCCCAACTTTTCGCAAAACACCAACCATAGACTTGCTCTATACATTCTACTTCTATCATTAGACTTGCGATCACCCTGGGAGGTCATTGCACAAACCATGCCGCTGTTATGCATATTACAGTCCGCATTTAGGTCACCCGCAAGAATAATTGATCCAGCCAATCGTCTATTAGTGTATCCAGTTTTCCAATAGCCAATTCCAAAATACTATCCATATATTCGAGAGCATTCCAATAGATATTAATTATCATTAAATACACTGGACCCTCTTCAGTAAGTATTCTAAATGTCACCGCCATAATTGTATCCAAGATGAGAACTTCAGATTCAACTAATAATGATTCGTCATTATGCATTGCGAGGGCAAGACCTCCTTTAGGGTGACCCTTATTTCCAGATTTAGCTTGAATACTCAAAATCTCAAATCCGTCCAAATCATGAGCCCTGTAACCCAAGTTTCCTGCAATAAAATAAAGTCATAGCAGGCCAGGGATTCACATACTTTCTTATTTACAGCAAATGGGAACTTCCTCTTGAATTCCACGATACAATGCTGAGGTTAACCTTTGTGCTAAAGAGGTTTCCCTAAGGCTTTCAGTTGCGAGATTGAGTCTTTCAAAGATAGCGCTAGGACTCGCCATTCAAGCAAGCCTTTGAGGATTCCATTATTAGGGTCTTGGTTTTTCATGGTTTCAACTCTTGAATATTCAGGCAGGTCAGTCTTTTCCATATTATGTGTACCTGCTACCACATTAGAAGTGATATGCTGATAATTGAAGATATCAAAGCCTATTCTCTGTAAAGTATCGGCTTCTTTCAATAACAGGGCTCTTATAAGAGGTGATGGAATCACCAGTCACACATAGTTGAATCTATATGCATGAGTGTAATCCACCAACTTTATATCTGCTGACGCAATTAGATTTAGTTCAGGAATATATGCAAACAGGCTTAGAATGTATGGTCTGTTCAATGACCAGGGTCGAGCCTCATCAAAAATATACTGTAATATCAGACTTGGTTCTTTTTTTTTTAAATAATTTTTATTGTTCAAGATACAGATATAATTACATGTGTTAGCACATTACAGACTTTGAGTAGAACTGGTAACCATACAGAATGAACAGAGATAACAGTTTTTAACATGTGAGGATATTAGCTGAATCCAAGATATATAAACATTGAATTTGTTTGATGTGTAAAGTTGAACAAGAATGAAGTAGAAATTGGAGATAGTGCTAATTAAACCTGGATTAACATGATGCATATCTGTAATGAGTAACTAGTATGGAGATATGAGTAGAGAAATTGGGAGACAAAACAGGGAAACAGACAGCAAACATACTGGAAACAGAAGGGAGCAAGGTGAAGGGGGGAAGATGGGTATAACAGGTTATTTCATAAAACTGATTTATCTATTGCTGTAATAATTAAAAACAAGCATTTGTATATACATATAGTCATTCGGTTAGTAACGTAAGCATAGTAATGCATAATCAGGAGCCATGAGCAGTTGCATAGAAACAGTTGAGATAACATGTGAAATAGTACCATTTAGCGTTATATTTAGGAATTGAATTAAGATTTTTAGCCATGCACATTTCCAATTTGTGAGTTTGGACATATAGCGTTCCACCATGCTCTGGTAGAGAGCGATCGAAAGTCTTTCCAGTTTGCTGTAATACATTATAAAGGCTATGCAGATGAGTAGGTCATATATCTGGCAGAGTTCGGTGGAATATGTGTTGTAATGGCCACACTTCCTAAAAATATACTTACAGGAGAAAACGGTACATCTACGGAGAAGATACGCTGAATGCATTTCCAAATGTCATACCAAAATTTGACAATATATGAACATTCAAAGAACATATGCATATAAGTAGCAGGAGATAGGCCACATGACCAACATTTAGCGTCATTGTTCTGGTTTGCCTTCGTTAATTTAGCCGGAGTAATGAATGCTTTGTGAATAAAGAAATAGTAGTGTTGTGTAATGGTGGCTGAGACAGATACTTCTTTGATTCTAGAAAACAGGCGGAGCCATATGTGGTCTTCAAACTTATATCCTAAGTCAAGTTCCCATTTCCGACGAATTGGGCACATATTAAATGTTGCGGTTTAGCATTTATATATTTTTGAGGCTCTGACCTCCCCTGTCATGGTAAGCTGTAGTAGTCTAAAAGGCGTCTGGAGAAAGAATCGTATAGGAGCTATGATCTAGTGCATCAAGACATGAGTTGATTAATTTATTGTAAAACTGAAAGTCAGCCTTGGGTATGGTGAACATGGTAGAGAGTTGGAAGGAGAGAATAGAAGGACCATCTATAATGTGTTGGATGAATCTAATTCCTTTTCCAATCCATGCTTTGCGATTAAGGGTCTTTTTTATTAATAACTATATTCTTATTATACCATAGTAAAGGGGATAGGTATTTATTGGGGTTTTTGGTATGGGGGAAGAGAAAAGATTGTAGAGCTGAAACGGATGCTTTGATAGGTTCCGAGATGTTCTTAGTAGTGTATTTAAAGATGTATATATGTTCAGTAATATTGTGTGGATAACTATATGTTTCTCTATTATACACCATATAGGGATATCAGCAAATTCGTGATCGGTGAACCATTGGCGAGATTGTTTTATGAGAAATGCAGAGTGGTATAGCTTAAAATCAGGGAATTTAACACCACCCATTTCATAAGGTGCTTTGAGTTTGGTTAGCGCAATTCTTCTGCTTTTTCCTATTCCCCATAGAAAATTTAGTAGTATGGAATATATAGATTTAAAAAAGGTAAGGGATAGAGGGACGGAGAGAAGCTGAAGATAGTAAAGTACAATAGGGGACAGCATCATTTTAATTGTGTTCAAACGCCCCCACCAGGAGAGGTATAGAGGGGACCAGTTGGCTGTATGATCTTTCAGGGTATCCAATAGTGTTTTAGTGTTGAGCTTAATGGTTTCCTGAATTGTAGGGGCAAAACGAAGTCCTAAATATTTTATGGATCCACTACACCATTTGAGACCAAAAAGATTTGATGTCATGCTTGAGGCAATAGGGATTTAATGGCATAATTTCTGATTTTTGTCTGTTAAGTTTATATCCTGATACATGGCCGAACTGAGATAGAGTATCTAAGAGGTTTGGTATGTGGAGCTTAGGGTTTTTTATTAGGATAAGAATATCGTCGGCATAAGCAGCAATTTTGGTTATTGAGGTGCCTGCTTGAATCCCTGGGATATTTTTGTTTAATCTTATTGATTCCAGCAGCGGTTCAAGTGACAGAATATAGAATAGCGGTGAGAAGGGGCAGCCCTGCCGTGTGCCTCTGAGTAAGGAAAAGAATGAAGATGTTTGTCCATTTAAATAAATAGCGGATTTGGGGGCTGAATATAGAAGTTTTACCAGTGAGATAAATTTCTCACCAAATCCGTGCCAGCGTAGGGATTGGAACATGACAGTGATACCTCGGTTGTCAATAATTGGGATGCATTCAAAGCCGCCTTGAGAGGTCACATAATGGCCCTCTCCGGTAGGAACAAGAAAATTAGAAAAAAAAACCTAGATGACCTTTACTCCAAACTCATCCTTGCAGAACAAAGCTATTATGCAGACACTAACTCAACAAACTTACGACAAGTTATTAAACTACCCTTTGAAATTAATAAAGAAATAACAGAACTTGCAGCAGGAACCATACTTAAATATAAAACAAAAATATACCAAACTACAAATAAAGCGGGCAAAATGTTGGCTTCATATTTAAAAACCAAAAAAGAAAGAGTTCAAATTTCACATATTAAAGACACTCAAGGTATATCTCATCACCGCCCTGACAAAACACTTGAATGCTTCAGAAAATTTTATACAGATTTATACACACCAGAAAGATCTATTCCAAAAAATAAAATTGATATTAGCCGCACTTCATACCCCAGATTAGACCTTTCTCACCTTGATAACGATATTACCTCCTCAGAGATCACGAAACCTATTCATAGCCTGGGCAAAGGCAAAGCACTCGGGCCAGATGGATTATCAACCGAATTATACATCAATTTATGCCAAATATTAACACCTAAACTCAAAACACTATTCTCATATTTCATATCGCAAGAATCTTCCTCTGGATAATTTTCAGAAGCTCTACTTATCATTTTCCCTAAACCTGACAAAGACCCTTCCCTCCCAGCAACTATCGACCCATTTCTCTTATTAATATAGAAAGCAACATTTTTGCTAAAATACTTGCTAATAGAATTGAATCTTCCCTCCCAAATTTGATAAAAGCAGACCAAACAGGTTATGTAAAAGGACGTAACATATCCTCAAATGCAAGACTCCTACTTAATGCCATTAGTCTAGTAGCCAAGGTTTGGAAAATTTAAAATACATCATATTACTTAGATTACATTGGTTACATACTTCATATGAATAAAACAAAACTTCATACCAAAATTCATAAAAAACGAAATAATCTGAAATTAAATAATTCACATGTTATCCTCAAACACAGATTTCAATTAATGAAAAATCAATAAAAATAAATACTATTTAACTAATAAATGAATAATCCCTTAATGCATTCAAACAGACTATACAAAACATAAGATCCCTAACGTGCCACAAATATTCCAGCTCACAAACATTCCTTAGGAATGCAAGAGTTCTTATTTACAATGGCATTGATTTACCATGGAGCATTTCAAACCATAGCAGTTCATTGTTTACTTGAGATGTATCAGTCAATTGTTCGAAATATTCAATTATTTTTAGAAGTCATTTTGGGCACGTTAATAGCAGATAATATAGGGTTTCCTTTTCGCCAAATATGAGGCAGTGCATACAAAATGTATATTCTCCTGCTGTGGGATAAAGGATGTTTCTAATTTCCTGTGTATTTAACATATTTGATCTAGATCTCATTGCACTATTTCGAATTGATTGTGCAGGATATTTTAACATATATGGTAATGGTTCCGGGAACCATTTCCAAAACGACACAGTTTGGGAATATGCATTTCAATTTAAGATTGTGACGTTAGTCCCCACCCAATTGAATGTTTTTATCAGAGATTTCATTTTCAAAGGGTTGTCGATTAGGGTTTGTAACGATAGACCCAGATTAGATAATGATCGTTCCACTCCATCATTCAGCTTACACATAAAGTAACCAGTGTTATCATCTGTTAAATAACGGTATAGTTGGTTCCTTTCGCTAATCAGACATTTCCTTAGTAAGGCAGCTTTTTTCCATAACGTAAAGCTTTCTAGTGAGGACAACCCAAGCTCATACCGTATTATTTCAAATGGAATGCATTTTGGCATGAAAAACAAAACATTTCTCCATATCATGCCTTCAATTGTCTTTAAGTATGGTGTTAATGAATCTGGCAGAAACTCTATACCATAGCTAAGCCGAGGAATTCTTTTTTTACAATAAAATTCAATACAAGCATGTAAAGAGTAACTCCCATATTTCCTTTCCATAATTTCTATCTGTTTAGCAGCATCATAAGCCTTCTTTTTCAAAGTTTTTAATGAAATTATTTGATGGCACACTTGAAAATGCGCAGCCTAAGTATTTCAAAGTTTTTTGTAATTTAATTCTAGTACCATCACAATGCCATGTAAAACCTGCTGATTTTTTAGTGCTGTGGCCCAAGTTTATTATCACCATTTTTGATGCCTTTATTTTTAATTTCAATTGCTTTATGAACAAGGCAAACACATTAATCAGTCGCTGCAGCCCGATTTTTGAAGTATCGAATAACAAAAATCGTCTGCATAAGCACTCCATTGAACTTTTAGCTTACCAATTTCGGAGAAACAAGTCCTTTCCCGTCCAGGTATAACCCGGAGGAAGAAACATAAAGATTGAATAAAATTGCAGCGAGCGCACAACCCTGCTGTAAGCCATTACGTACCTTGATAGCATTTGACATAAGGGCTTCGTTATTTAGCCTTACACATATCACGGTATTGGAGTAATCACGGTCAATTCCCAGCACCATGAGTCTTCTCCAAAGAGTTGGTCTATCAACCATATCAAAGGCCGCGGATAGATCCATTGATGCAGCATAAGAGCTCTTTGCCCTTTAGCATGCGCATTTCCTTTCAACTGAGTCACTAGCATCCCTCCCACATCCGTGCCTATACCCTTTCTAAACCCAATTTGTCTTATGTAGAGTATAACATTGTCGTTAATCCACAGGAGCAACCTATCCAGCATAATAGATGAAAACACTTGACATCGACATTCATCAATGAGATAGGGCGATAATACATGGGGCACATTCTATTACCCTTCTTAAATATCAACAGGATATAGGACAGTAACCATGACTCGGGTATCATCTCCATAGCGAGCACATCACTAAATAGGATGTGAAGAATGCATGCCCATAACTCCACATTCTGCTTTAATGTCATGAAGGACAAGTTGTTCGGACCTTGAGTGTTGGAAGCTTTTGAGTTAATTATGTATCCCTTTATGTCCTTAATGGATACATCTAAATCCCATTTCATTTTTTCCCCTTTCTATTAATGTCGAAGTGGATTGACTGTATACATTTTCAAAATGCTCAGTCCAAACCTCAGCATTTATTGGGTTCAATGCTAGCTGGAGTTGTGTTATTTCAGTGCTGTTTATTAATGACCAGAAGGATCTGGAGTTTGAATCCTTGATAGTTACAAACAAGGCTTCAGCATCCTTCTGTTGAGTGGAAACTCAGTGATTTATAGACAGTTCTTTTAGCGCTGCTACATCTTTTCAATGTGTTTTAGCAGTCTCAGCATCCATATTTAATTTTTTATCTCACAAATTTCTTTGTTTAATAGGGCTTTACGATGCTTTGTTCCTAAGTCATATTTATGCTTATGAGAAGTTTTCATTTTTCCTACGTGAAGTCATTCGCACAGTGTTTACACAACACATTCTCCAAATGGTCACTAAATTTATCAACTGTATATGGCTTGAGTTTACTCTCCAGCATCAGAGATTCATACTCGAATAACATCATGGTGTTAAATTTTTCAATTTTACCCGGATTCCATTTTATTCTTGAACCTTTAACATTAATTTCAACATTCTCACAATGAACAATTGGTGTGTCACCTTTTTCATCAATGGCAGAATATAAGATGTAAAGACTGGAAGGGGTTGTCTGTACTCCTGCTCTCTATATGGCAGAGGAGAGGCACAGAGGACCCCAGCCAAGATTCTCTTTAAGGTAGCAATGGACAATCAATCAAGGCCTAGCTTCTCAGGAGCGGATGCAGGCTGGTTCTTAAGTACATTGTAGTCCCCAAGCCCCACAAAGGAATGTCCACACACTGTATTAGTTCACAATATCACAATAACTCACTTTGTGCTCATACAATCTACAATGGCAAATATATACAGTTCTAAAGTGGTACCACAATTATTATCATATCTCATTAAAGTGCATCAACTATACTCTGGTCAAATGTTACACAGATCAAGGAATAAAAGTAACCAACAATAGACATAGGAGGAAAGCAGTTGGTTAGAACAATTGGCAGAATATTGACCCTACCAACTAGGCACATTCTGTGTGGAGATCCCCCCCACCTGGGCAACCTGTAAATAAAGATATATCGTACAAGCCCAGTCCATATATTGTTCAAAAGAGTCTTATTTCCTTCTAAAATAGTTCTACAACCCCAATGTACCTGGAATAGCAGAGTCGTCGTCGGGTCATTGACAGATCCTTATTGAGCGGCTCCCTTTAAGGCCGGAGCCACGGATTGTCGAGATCCCTCGAGGAAAAAGTGGTGAACGGCGAGGCGGCAGCTTCGTTCCTAGTGGTGCTCGGCGACGACAGAGCGTTGGCGTCCTGCAAGGAAGAGGAGTGCAGGGCACCACGATGACGATAGTTTAGGACCGCAAAGAGATTGTGAAGAACTGTGGCCTAGCAAAGGTGTCGAGTTGTCCGGCGTCTCTACGGTCATCAGGTGGTGGAAAACCCACCGGCGGATGCTCCTCGGAGCATTGGCTCCGGTCCGCAACGGCGTCATCGACGATGATGGACAACAGTGTCTGGGCGCTTCTCCTTGTCGGAAGCCTGTCGTAGGTCTGTCTACCAGGGAGCTTTGGCAAAGATCAGCTGGTGCACGATGGTCCCTCGTAGCTCGGGAAGAGGGCGCCTTACCAGGTCCTCTCTGCCTCTCTGGGTCAGTCTTTGGAGACACAGCAGCTTTCAGATTGATGAAGTAGAGTAGCATCAAGACTTCTCTTGCAGCAGGGCTTCGAGGTTAAGCTTCAGTTTCAACTCCAGTTTGTCTTCAGCTTCTGAACACGAATTATAGCAGTGAGAGGCCCCCAGATATACTAGTTGATCTCCCATTCATTCTGCTGGGTCACACTCGGGCAACCAATTGGTCAGAAGGGCATTCATGCAGGCAGGCATCCAATCCGGTGCATAGTGCATTCATGCCATTCACTTCTCTCCAGACACTCATAACAATTTATGTGTATTGGGACAAGTACCCAGCCATTAAACACTCCACACTGCATTCATACCAGTTTCGGGCAGGGCTGTCTCAGTCATTGTGTCAAACACAGCTACTAGACATCCACAAAACAGAATGCGTATTCGTCACACACTCCATTCACCAAGGTCCCAACCACAGGGTGTACCACAACATACAGTCACTGGGAAGGCTCCAGCCAGTCTGGCCTGGACTTCACAACAGCACAATATATGAAACTTCCACCCAACATCCAGTCAGGGGGAAGGGACAGAGTCAGGGCTTCCAGGACTTTGGGAAAACAAGGTAACAGGCAACAGAAAGCAAGAG
The DNA here is from genome assembly GCA_002915635.3 of Ambystoma mexicanum. NCBI lineage: Eukaryota > Metazoa > Chordata > Amphibia > Caudata > Ambystomatidae > Ambystoma > Ambystoma mexicanum. The sequence goes on along the minus strand of CM030325.1, from coordinate 1,007,800,788 downwards.
GCCACAGGGGCCATCTTGTTTCCTATCAGGAATCATCTGATTCCAATGGCAGGGCCTGGGTATCCCAAAATGGAGGATACTCAGAGCACCTGTCAAATTCAGCATGGAGCTGCCACCAGCCATACCCTACTCTGTGGGCACACACAGGTGCCCAAATCATACACTAGGGGCACAGGGTTGTACCCCACCCATGGGTGCCATAACGGTATCCCATGGGTCTGTACACCAAACCAAAAGAGAGAGCTCACTGCCAAGAGTCCACCTCCTGCACGGAAAACATGACAGAACACACAATAAAAGGCAGTAAAGGACAAGGATATGGAGGCCCTGTCCCTCCGATGCATTTCCAGCATCACACAAGACAGCATTGCATGATCACTAAAATCGGTGGACTGAACCTCCATATTACCAATTCTTAGATATAATTCTGTACTTACAAACATGTAGTCAATTATGAAGAATTCCCCTCTTGCATGCCAGGTTGGTATCAAGTTATACATAATATTTAAGCCCCAACTTTTCGCAAAACACCAACCATAGACTTGCTCTATACATTCTACTTCTATCATTAGACTTGCGATCACCCTGGGAGGTCATTGCACAAACCATGCCGCTGTTATGCATATTACAGTCCGCATTTAGGTCACCCGCAAGAATAATTGATCCAGCCAATCGTCTATTAGTGTATCCAGTTTTCCAATAGCCAATTCCAAAATACTATCCATATATTCGAGAGCATTCCAATAGATATTAATTATCATTAAATACACTGGACCCTCTTCAGTAAGTATTCTAAATGTCACCGCCATAATTGTATCCAAGATGAGAACTTCAGATTCAACTAATAATGATTCGTCATTATGCATTGCGAGGGCAAGACCTCCTTTAGGGCGACCCTTATTTCCAGATTTAGCTTGAATACTCAAAATCTCAAATCCGTCCCAAATCATGAGCCCTGTAACCCAAGTTTCCTGCAATAAAATAAAGTCATAGCAGGCCAGGGATTCACATACTTTCTTATTTACAGCAAAATGGGAACTTCCTCTTGAATTCCACGATACAATGCTGAGGTTAACCTTTGTGCTAAAGAGGTTTCCCTAAGGCTTTCAGTTGCGAGATTGAGTCTTTCAAAGATAGCGCTAGGACTCGCCATTCAAGCAAGCCTTTGAGGATTCCATTATTAGGGTCTTGGTTTTTCATGGTTTCAACTCTTGAATATTCAGGCAGGTCAGTCTTTTCCATATTATGTGTACCTGCTACCACATTAGAAGTGATATGCTGATAATTGAAGATATCAAAGCCTATTCTCTGTAAAGTATCGGCTTCTTTCAATAACAGGGCTCTTATAAGAGGTGATGGAATCACCAGTCACACATAGTTGAATCTATATGCATGAGTGTAATCCACCAACTTTATATCTGCTGACGCAATTAGATTTAGTTCAGGAATATATGCAAACAGGCTTAGAATGTATGGTCTGTTCAATGACCAGGGTCGAGCCTCATCAAAAATATACTGTAATATCAGACTTGGTTCTTTTTTTTTTTTAAATAATTTTTATTGTTCAAGATACAGATATAATTACATGTGTTAGCACATTACAGACTTTGAGTAGAACTGGTAACCATACAGAATGAACAGAGATAACAGTTTTTAACATGTGAGGATATTAGCTGAATCCAAGATATATAAACATTGAATTTGTTTGATGTGTAAAGTTGAACAAGAATGAAGTAGAAATTGGAGATAGTGCTAATTAAACCTGGATTAACATGATGCATATCTGTAATGAGTAACTAGTATGGAGATATGAGTAGAGAAATTGGGAGACAAAACAGGGAAACAGACAGCAAACATACTGGAAACAGAAGGGAGCAAGGTGAAGGGGGAAGATGGGTATAACAGGTTATTTCATAAAACTGATTTATCTATTGCTGTAATAATTAAAAACAAGCATTTGTATATACATATAGTCATTCGGTTAGTAACGTAAGCATAGTAATGCATAATCAGGAGCCATGAGCAGTTGCATAGAAACAGTTGAGATAACATGTGAAATAGTACCATTTAGCTTATATTTAGGAATTGAATTAAGATTTTTAGCCATGCACATTTCCAATTTGTGAGTTTGACATATAGCGTTCCACCATGCTCTGGTAGAGAGCGATCGAAAGTCTTTCCAGTTTGCTGTAATACATTATAAGGCTATGCAGATGAGTAGGTTCATATAATCTGGCAGAGTTCGGTGGAATATGTGTTGTAATGGCCACACTTCCTAAAATATACTTACAGGAGAAAACGGTACATCTACGGAGAAGATACGCTGAATGCATTTCCAAATGTCATACCAAAATTTGACAATATATGAACATTCAAAGAACATATGCATATAAGTAGCAGGAGATAGGCCACATGACCAACATTTAGCGTCATTGTTCTGGTTTGCCTTCGTTAATTTAGCCGGAGTAATGAATGCTTTGTGAATAAAGAAATAGTAGTGTTGTGTAATGGTGGCTGAGACAGATACTTCTTTGATTCTAGAAAACAGGCGGAGCCATATGTGGTCTTCAAACTTATATCCTAAGTCAAGTTCCCATTTCCGACGAATTGGGCACATATTAAATGTTGCGGTTAGCATATTATATATTTTTGAGGCTCTGACCTCCCCTGTCATGGTAAGCTGTAGTAGTCTAAAGGCGTCTGGAGAAAGAATCGTATAGGAGCTATGATCTAGTGCATCAAGACATGAGTTGATTAATTTATTGTAAAACTGAAAGTCAGCCTTGGTATGGTGAACATGGTAGAGAGTTGGAAGGAGAGAATAGAAGGACCATCTATAATGTGTTGGATGAATCTAATTCCTTTTCCAATCATGCTTTGCGATTAAGGGTCTTTTTTATTAATAACTATATTCTTATTATACCATAGTAAAGGGATAGGTATTTATTGGGGTTTTTGGTATGGGGAAGAGAAAAGTTGTAGAGCTGAAACGGATGCTTTGATAGGTTCCGAGATGTTCTTAGTAGTGTATTTAAAGATGTATATATGTTCAGTAATATTGTGTGGATAACTAATTATGTTTCTCTATTATACACCATATAGGGATATCAGCAAATTCGTGATCGGTGAACCATTGGCGAGATTGTTTTATGAGAAATGCAGAGTGGTATAGCTTAAAATCAGGGAATTTAACACCACCCATTCCATAAGGTGCTTTGAGTTTGGTTAGCGCAATTCTTCTGCTTTTTCCTATTCCCCATAGAAAATTTAGTAGTATGGAATATATAGATTTAAAAAAGGTAAGGGATAGAGGGACGGAGAGAAGCTGAAGATAGTAAAGTACAATAGGGGACAGCATCATTTTAATTGTGTTCAAACGCCCCCACCAGGAGAGGTATAGAGGGGACCAGTTGGCTGTATGATCTTTCAGGGTATCCAATAGTGTTTTAGTGTTGAGCTTAATGGTTTCCTGAATTGTAGGGGCAAAACGAAGTCCTAAATATTTTATGGATCCACTACACCATTTGAGACCAAAAGATTTGATGTCATGCTTGAGGCAATAGGGATTTAATGGCATAATTTCTGATTTTTGTCTGTTAAGTTTATATCCTGATACATGGCCGAACTGAGATAGAGTATCTAAGAGGTTTGGTATGTGGAGCTTAGGGTTTTTTATTAGGATAAGAATATCGTCGGCATAAGCAGCAATTTTGGTTATTGAGGTGCCTGCTTGAATCCCTGGGATATTTTTGTTTAATCTTATTGATTCCAGCAGCGGTTCAAGTGACAGAATATAGAATAGCGGTGAGAAGGGGCAGCCCTGCCGGTGTGCCTCTGAGTAAGGAAAAGAATGAAGATGTTTGTCCATTTAAATAAATAGCGGATTTGGGGGCTGAATATAGAAGTTTTACCAGTGAGATAAATTTCTCACAAATCCGTGCCAGCGTAGGGATTGGAACATGACAGTGATACCTCGGTTGTCAATAATTGGGATGCATCAAAGCCGCCTTGAGAGGTCACATAATGGCCCTCTCCGGTAGGAACAAGAAATTAGAAAAAAAAACCTAGATGACCTTTACTCCAAACTCATCCTTGCAGAACAAAGCTATTATGCAGACACTAACTCAACAAACTTACGACAAGTTATTAAACTACCCTTTGAAATTAATAAAGAAATAACAGAACTTGCAGCAGGAACCATACTTAAATATAAAAAAAATATACCAAACTACAAATAAAGCGGGCAAAATGTTGGCTTCATATTTAAAAACCAAAAAAGAAAGAGTTCAATTTCACATATTAAAGACACTCAAGGTATATCTCATCACCGCCCTGACAAAACACTTGAATGCTTCAGAAAATTTTTATACAGATTTATACACACCAGAAAGATCTATTCCAAAAATAAAATTGATATTAGCCGCACTTCATACCCAGATTAGACCTTTCTCACTTGATAACGATATTACCTCCTCAGAGATCACGAAACCTATTCATAGCCTGGGCAAAGGCAAAGCACTCGGGCCAGATGGATTATCAACCGAATTATACATCAATTTATGCCAAATATTAACACCTAAACTCAAAACACTATTCTCATATTCATATCGCAAGAATCTTCCTCTGGATAATTTTCAGAAGCTCTACTTATCATTTTCCCTAAACCTGACAAAGACCCTTCCCTCCCCAGCAACTATCGACCCATTTCTCTTATTAATATAGAAAGCAACATTTTTGCTAAAATACTTGCTAATAGAATTGAATCTTCCCTCCCAAATTTGATAAAAGCAGACCAAACAGGTTATGTAAAAGGACGTAACATATCCTCAAATGCAAGACTCCTACTTAATGCCATTAGTCTAGTAGCCAAGGACAAAAAAGACAGACAAGGATACGCTGCCATTGCATCAGACTCGGTTCTTGAGGAAAGTTAACTTTCCTTAAATAATTTGACTGATCGTTAGGAAATCGATAGTCATCAGTTTTGTGGTCAGCTATTTTTTTCTCTGCTCATCTCCTCATACATTAGTTACATTTATACTGTTATTTCTTTCCTCACGATATAGAGGTACATGTTGCAGTGGCTTTAACCCATTACTGCCCATATGTGGGGATGAAGGGCTCCTAGTATTACTAGATGGATGCGCCTCCAGATTATTTCTATTCAAAATCTCCTCAATAATGTTTCGAACAGAATTCTCAGTCAACTGTGACTGACTTGTGTGTTCCATAATGGTACTTGCTGCATTGTTGTTTAAGCGTTGTGCACATACCTCTGCAAAAGTTGAATCTTGCTGACCATTTAATTCAGGCAAGTCTCGTTTTGGAGGTACATTACCGTCTGTAGGCAGTCATTTATTCATACTCGTAGATTTAGATCGAAATTAAACAGAGTACCCACTCCCGTACTTAGAATTGTGTTATTGTTACTTTTAGAATCGAGTAGAGGTAATTGGCCTACATCTTTATCGGACTCAATTAATTCTTGGCCAGCAGATCGCAATGGATTCAAACTCTTTAATGCTAATTGCGTAGCGGAGCCCCAGCGTACACCTATTTCAGCTGGATCAGGACCTGCTGATGTTGGAGTGTTAGTACGGGACACTGCTGCAGGATTTTTAAATATGTCAAAAATGTCTTGGACCCCTAGTTCAATCGATTTCAAGTTCTTATCTATCCTACATGACATCTGTTTATTTTTGAGCGCATCAGACAGTGTATCGGGTCCTTCCAAATATCCACATTGAGTGGCTTTGGATTTGATTTGCCCTCCATGAATGCCAAGCCTGGTGAAAAAATACGAATTTTGTTAATGCATGTGAGATGATTACGGATGGGCAAGTGGACTTGTGGGTGCACTAACTGTCTGTAGGGGTGGTGATACCTGTTGGATGAGTTGACAGGTATGAGTATACTTTTTAAAGTATATGGATCTGCCATTTTAGATGTCTGGCTTCCTGTGCAAATTGGCAAAAAGCAGCAGTGGGACGGTCCATCATATAGGAGCAGGGAGATGCCACTTATTATTAGATGGATGTTTCATACACTCAGATTCGTAGCATCATCACAAGATGCCATTTGACATCCATGAGGGGAGACAGAGAAGACCAGACATGACCCCGTCTTTAACCTAAGCGGGGTTCATAACAGAATGGTCCTTAGAGAGCTGTAGGGTCATGTAAGGACAGAAGCATGAAACAGGTTCAGAGTGCGGCTATGGATCCATTCCCTCTACCCACGACCAAAAATAAATCTGAAATTTCATCCTTTTCACATGAACTATGTACAGAATTTGTGATCATAATTTTAAAGAGATTTAGGGAAAATTGTTGCTGTGCGTTTGAATATGTATATTGTTTAACGTCACTTAGAGTCTCTGTGTGTCTTTGCTACTGAGTACATTTCAACATTCTGTGTTTGCACACTGTGTACTGTGCTATTGGGAATGTATCATAAGTGGGGTGTACATTTTGTTATCATTTTAGTCATTGAACCTGAGCAGCATGTGGCTTATTGGTAGCCACAATTTTCACATTTGCCAAATTTCCAGGGCAAAGGCCTTGAGAATGGTCTTCAATGTGGCATTCAACCTTTCGTTAAGACCATTCATTTTGGGGCGGTAATGGTTACTCATGCTGATTAATCGTTAGCTTTAAATTATATATGACATGGATCATCAACTAAGAGCTCGAACCATAAAAGACCTATGTAAAACCATCCTGGACAGAAAATCTATTGTAAGGCCTTAGCCACAGCTTTGGTGAATATTAACTACAGTGCAATAGCCTCTGGGTGCTGAGTGGCATAATCCAACACCTATGCTTGCTGGAGGGAACGCTTATGACATGTTTCTGTCACCTGGCAAGATTAGGGTCTGTCTGCCTGGTTTTGGCCACTGAAAGAGGCTACTGACGGGTAGATAGTCAAAATGATGTACATGCATGGATAACAGTGACCGAGTGGAAGAGGTTATTGTAATGTATAGAAAACAGGGAAAGACGTGTCCGAGTATATGATCAATAGAGAGCACTATAATTGCAAGTATGTAATATAGATAGAGTGGTATCATTATAGAGGGGTGTTTTTTCAGCTATTAGTCAATAGAGGGCAAACTGCACCTGAATTTTCTGACTGCAAACAGGACGGTACCCACATGTGCAATGCAGGTTAGTGGAGCAGGGCAAACACGCAGAAATGAGGGGTTCCCCTGCTCGAGTTAGACATGTTTTGTGGGAGGCAACAATGATTCACACGCCATCATCAGCCAATATGGCAGCCAGCAATGTCTGTCACCACATGTACCACTCTTGGAGCCTACACTGAGTTAGACGAGGACCCACCACACCTGCAGAGCACTTACCTGGCCAGTGGTGAGGGAGCGTCCATAGCCCTGTCCACGAGGATGGATTTTGGGCGGAGTGCAGCAGCTGGGACAGTTACAGATATATGAGTCAGAATAACGCTTAAACGAAAACCTAATGGGAGACAGGGGGAAAATGTTTCCGACAGAAATATAAGGGAGAACATTGGCAAATAATGGAGAGCATTTCATCTTTAGTCGGTGAAAGGGGGAGGGAAGGGGTAGTTGGGTTAAACGAGGAATGACGGAGTATTGGAATGAAGATGGGAGGATAAAAGAGCAAGGAACAGAAAAAAGTGAAAGAAGGGGAGCAGACTGAGACAGAAAGAGGGTGTTAGGAGCAAGAAAGTATGATTATGAGGAGCTGAATTGATAAAAGGAAAGCCAGGGAGTACCGAATAGAGTAGGAAGAATAGATTGGACCAGGGTCGGTACCAACAGCGAAAGGAGGAATTATGTGGTGAAGAAGCAGGGGGAGAAAATGAGGAAGGGATAAAGGAGAAGGGAGAGTATGGGGGAAAAGGAGATCATCCCTCAAGGAAAATATGTAGGGCACCACATGACAAAGGAAGAAGAGATGCGAGAAGTGGATTATGTATAGTAGAAAAGGAGAGGAGAGTGTGAAAATAGCAAATATGGGAAAAGGAGGATGGGAGAGAAGAAGAGATGGAGAGAAAGTGTTAAGATGGGCAGCAAAGTAAAGGACAGAGTAGGATGCATTGGTGAAAAGTAGGAAGGTGGAGAAATGGGCATACGAAAGGAGCGGAGAAAGAAGGGGAGGAGGTGGAAAGGGAGAAGGATATAAGGGGAGAAAGTACAAGATAGGGAAGAAAAAAAAACAGGAAGAAGAGAAGTGGTATTGTTTTGAGGAAGCAAACTAGTAAAAGAAGCCAGAAAGGTGGGGAGTGGGGGAGAAGAGGAGAAGGTGGTCTAAGAGAATAACAGGAGGGAACAGTAAGCAACAAGTAAATGAGAAAGGGAAAAGCAGGTGTATGGTAAAGCAAATATGACAAATTGGGAAGCGGGATGGAAGTGGAGAAAAAGGAAGCAAGGGAAGAGTATGGTAGAACAATTAGTAGCAGAAAGGTTAAGAGGAAAAAGGGATAGAATATGTACATGGCACAGAGAAGGAGTGCAGACATCCTGCAATGAAAGTACATGAGATATGAATGATGAATATTTTTAGGTGGTAGCTGTTTTGGGCAAGAAGATTTGAGCATTCAGAGGAGGGAAATAAAGGACATCAAGAGCAAATAGAGAAGCAGTAGCGTGAAGTAAAGAAGGGCGCAGGAAAGGAGACAATAAAAAACGAGGGGGTGAGTATTGGGCAATGAGAGCATAGACTGAGTAAAGAGAGATGGCAAAGGGGTTTAAGATGGGAAGAGCAGGATGAGGTAGACCGGTTACTGGGTAATAGGGGTAGGAAGGAAATGAGGGTAACAAATGAAAGACAGAACGTACAAAAATGTCACAGAGCACAAGACAGGGTAAAATCTGGAAATGCGAAGTAGAGGAGATAAGGAAGAGTTTGGAGAGGGAATAGTTCTGATGACAAGGAATGAAAATTACGAGAGAGGAACTGGTTGGAAGAGGCAGAAAATATTAATGTGACAGAAATAGAGAAGTATTAAATATGGAATAAAGGACACTAGTGAGGTAACGAGTGAGAACGGGAGATAAGCTAGACAATGAGTGAGAAGGAGAGATGGAAAGAAGAAATTAAATGAAAAGGAGATATGGTTTGAAGAATAAGGAGTTTGTCAAAAAAACCATACACAAGGCGAGAAGATGAGAGAAAACCAAGAATACTTCAAAGCAGATGAGAGACAACCAAGAATACTTCAAAGCTTAGATTCTGTATCACTTCCAATATTTTACGTTGGCAACACTTGCTTGGCATTCAAGCCAATAACCACAACTGTAATAAATGTAAAATGTAGAAAAATATATAGGGGGAAGGGAGGTGGGCGGGGTGGGGTGGGCAGGTAGAGAGATTGGAAACAGCAAACATTGGGTAAGGAGGAGAAGAGATAGGCACCCTCTCACATACAATACACACACATAGTTCTTATATAAATCTATATATATATGTATATATCTGAAAATACATGCATGTGTGCATGTTTCTGCATTTATAGAAAAACAGTGAATTAGAAATGGGCAAAGTGAAAGAAAGAAAGAGGACAAAGGTGAAATTGAAGTGAAAGGAAGCAAAGGAAAACAAGAAATAGGAGGATAAGATGAAAAGAGAAAAATAGAAGAAAAAAGGGAGAGGGGGAGAAAGAGAAGTGTATAGAACAAAATAAAGTGGAAAAGATAGAGAGTGTCGAGAAGAGGAAGCAAGAGAGACTTGGAGGGAAGGGGACACAATGGATGCAGACCAACCGAGATAACGACTGCTGAGGGCTTTGGAGGGGAGAAACAATAGAAATAAAGAGAGGCAAAAATAATCAAGAAAGCAAATGTGCGAGACAATCTGATAGCGACACAAGCAGATGAATACAGATTAACAGTGAGCATTGCACATGTTCTGAGAGCTTCCAGAACCCTACATTGAGAACATATCTGCTTAGATGTGCACCAGCATTCACACAGAGAGGAGGTGGTAATGATTCATTCACACGGAGAGAAAGAGGTGAGGCTGAAGCCAAGTGACAGTGATGAATGCATTCACATTAAAAGGGAGATAGAGGGCGATGGGGATGAGTGGTTGGACCGATATGGCAGAGGGCCTCCTTGCTCGCTGACCTGAGCTCATACAACTAGCCTCTCTCATCTACATAACCAGCGTCTCTCTTCTACAACACCATAACCATTGATTTGGTCACCAGTAAACTCAATTAATCTTCTGTAATTGAAACATCCAAGACCCCAGAGTTTGATTCGGGTATGGGGTCAAATAGCACACAACCTATGAAATACTCAAACTTGGGGAAGCATTTAGAAATGCATTGAGTCAAAATGACTATGAAATGCAAACAAACAACCCCCGGACTGTGAAAGGACACCACTACTCCACTGTCCATCACCTGTCACCACTTATTTACCAATCTTTGCCTCTTTCATTCCCAGTACCTTTTGATCAATTCATCCGTTATCCTCGTCCACTTGTCTATAGCTATGAGGACACAGCCCCCCCCCCACCTTTCTATGCTCACTGACCTCAGCATTGTATTGGTTTGACCTTTCTCTCAACACAGTCTCTGCCTACACTAACCAGGGATTGGCATCTGCACATTGGCCGATGGATGACTCCGGAGCAATGACTTATGGGGCCTCATTACGACCCAGGCGGTAAGTTACCGCCTGGGTCGTACCCTTACCACCATGGTGTAAACTACGTTTACACCATGGTGGATGGCGGATTTACCGCCCCATTCCAAGGTGAGTGGGGCGGTAAATCCCCATTTCCCATTTTACCCTTCCCCATTCCCATTTATGCCCCATAGGGCATAATGGGAGTGGGGAAGGCGCTAATTACGCCACCGTAAATTACGGTGGCGTAATTAGCACCATGGTCCCTTAGCGCCATGGATTTTAACGCCTGCAAAAAGCAGGCGTTAAACTCACCATGGCGCAAAGGGACCTCGGAATCAGGCGTTAAGGGTCGGTGCCGTTTACGGCGCCGTTAACCCCTTAACGCCTGATTCGTAATGAGGCCCATAGTGTCTTCAACCTAGTGTCCTTGTTGTTCAAGCAAACCACCATCCACTCAACCAGAGCAAATGTGCAGTAGCTCTTAAATTTGTCTTGAATATTTTCCTAGCATCTGCTGAACGTGTGCCAGTAACCCCCATCATCGTCCCCACCCTCCCAAAACCCAATATGAGTCAGCCACCACTGCCCAAATCCAGGACCCTTGAGTGCTTTTCCACAACTGCTAAGTCTGAAATCACACCTCTTCTTTTTCAGTAAAGTCCATCATTGGCATATCCAGCTAGTATCAACTGGCACATTTTCCCGGTGTACTCCATACCAGCTTCAAACACTTCCACCCAGCAGTACATGTTTTGCCAAAGTCTATTATGGATCCCTTGTGAGAATTGTTAGTCTTGGGCCTACAGCTTACCCTATGTAACAATAGCCAATTCACATGAGCCACCCACTGCAAATAAAGCGCCTCATCACAACCAACCTGTTTCTGACCTTTTGGAATGTTTATGTGCCGTAGTTTACAAGCCCTGATGCCTCCGTTTGTTCGCTGTGTGAGTTTTGATCACTTTATTCAGTTTCATCATTGTACTACCTGGATGCCGGGAGATAACATGCTGTAATGTTGGGAGAAAGATGCCAACGTGGAAGAAGGAGATGTGCACATAGATTGCTTAGAAGGAAATTTCGCCAGGTGGAGGAATTGATGGATGACTGAATTCAAGAATGAATGACCAGTGAGGCACAATGGAAGGAAAGATACACTGTTCGATCACTAATTAATTTCCCATACAATTCTGAACCCTTCTCAGAAAAGGGAGAACAATTAATTCAACTTCTTCTTTGACCAAACACGTAAGTCCACCCCACCCTTGCTAGTAAGCATTTCAAGTAGACATACGACATTTTTGCATTTCACGGGACAGATGGAAAACAATGTGATCAGACAGGTATGGTGTACTGACAGATAGACAGACAAACACATAATAATTCTTACTTAGTCCGAGGCTGGTCAATGCTGGAGGACCTGCGAAAGCCGTCTCGGCGAGAAACGCCCTTGGGTGACATCCTGGTGCTGGTGTCTGAGTCCCCGCTGTCATCGTCCCCCATGGCTTTGATATAACTACCACTCCGCATCCGGCGGCAGGGGATCTCACCCTCCTTGCCAGCCCCAGGATACCCACCCCACTCATCCTGTGGCACCTAGACAAGAAGGGAATAGCTTGTTATGCCCTTCCTAGATTCCTAGTTCGTGAGGGGCAGGAAGGGGGAGGGCTGTGAGAGTGGGTAGGAGTGCAACGTGTCTCATGCCATTGTACAATGACTGAAATATTCTCAAAGCCTTTCACTTTTCTTTCTGGTTATGGAACTACAACGACAGAAAACAAGGCCCCATTCATTACAACATTCAAGCATTCGAGCACACATACGAACATTACCCCCCATTAAAACATTGTTTCTGGTTCAGCCCACAAAATTAAACACACTCCGTCTAGACTCATGTTTAGACTGAAATGGACTTGGGCACTGAACCTTTACCTTATGGCGTCCTGGGTAATCCTATCTGAGTTACATAAGGAAAAACCTTATAGGGTCAATAGTTATCCTATTTCAGCACAGAGTAATTGGACGAGCTTTGCTGAATGAGAAAAGTAGTTTAAAGTGCAGAACGCCGGGAAGAATCCCATAAACATCCTGTTCTACAATATACAGAAACAATCAAGAGACAAAGAAAAGCCAGATATCACCATCTGAACACAGAAATCCTTGCGCTGCTAGAAACTGAGCACCACTCAACAACGGATTACCCCCAGACACAACCAGAGAAAAATCTGAACACTCACCTACTAGCAAAACCAGAGCTTCTCAGAGATGAGGGGCACCTAACACCACTATAGTAGACCGCCAAGCCCTACTGAAGCAACACCAAAATAATGAGACCAATCAATCAACGCTATGATGAACCCCAATCCCCCTCAATAACAGGGAACCCACTGCCACTCTGAGCTGGAGAACCACTAGGTATCCCATAACAACTGAGAGACACCCCATTAGAAAGAACCTGATTACTGGAACTCAGAGACAGTGACCCACTAAACAGTACCAGGAGAACCCTCAGCTCCCTAAATATTCCAAAAGACTTAGCATTGCTGTGAGATCTGCAATGGAAAAACACGACCAGATGGGTGTCACATAGCTCAAGAAAGACCTTCTAAACCCTCAAGTTCTATCATTATCTACGAAAGGCAGGACCTGTCACAGCCCCAAGCCCTGCATGGGGGAACATTAACATTTGATTATTGCAGAAGCACACAGAGACAGAATACAAACAAAAACACCTGAAAATTAATAATCACCAGTAAGGATAATATCATTATAATAACAGCAGTCATAAGAATGGAATGTGTGCATCTCAGTAGACCCTTGGAGATTTTCCTCCAGAGGTGCACATGAAGTAAACTGGGGGGAAAGGTATACATTCTATTTCACGTTCTCAGAAAAAACACCTCCTAAAATATAGAGTGACGCTAAGAAGCTGAGAGGCCATTGCACCTCATCACCCATCTCACCTGGTCTAGGTATTCCTTCCATCTTACAGAACCTGCATCGGAATCGTTCTGAGAGGTGATCCGGGATTGGTGATACCCCAGCATACAGGCAATAGAGCTTTAACCCTTTCATAAACCTTCAACAGTGTAATGATAGCAACAGATGATCATGGATACGAATAGATGAGCATGCCTGACACATTTCACTACCTTCTTATCTACAAATATGCATAAGGACGTAACACGTATCTTAAACCCACGTAGGTAATTCCATATCCACAAACACGCACAAGCATGGAGACCTACACCTGTCTTTGCCTTCACAAAGCATGTAACAAGGAATTTGCTGATAGAAAGGACCATCTGTTGAATTTTGATACAACACTCAAACACATCCTTAAACAAAGGATGTTTGCACCATGGCTGCATAACGTTGGTGATTGTGGATGGTACAGGGGTAGCATCATCAGACAATGGTTAATTCTAGAACCCTTAATGTTGATGATTGCTGATGATGCAGGGATGACACCTTCAAACAAAGGGACATCTTGGACTTCATAATGTTGGTGATTGTTGATGGTGCAGGGGTGGCATCATCAAACAAAGGGACACCCAGGAATACATAATATTGGTGATTGTTGATGGTGCAGGGTCGGCATGATCAGACAATGTGTAATCCTGCAACCCTTAATGTTGGTGCAGGGAGGACATCCTCAAACAAGGGGCACCCGTGGCTACATAATGTTGGTGATTGTTGATGGTGCAGGTGTGGCATCATCAGATAATGGGTAATTCTGGAACCTTTATTGTTGGTGATTGCTGATGGTGTAGGAATGACATCCTCAAACAAGGTGACATCCCAGACTACATAACATTGGTGATTGCTGATGGTGCAGGGCTGGCATCAACAGACAATGGGACATTCTGTTACCCTTAATGTTGGCTCCGGGATGACGACCTCAAACAACGGGACATCCTGGACTACATAATGCTGGTCATTGTGGATGGTGCAGGGGTGGCATCACTCGACAATGGGTGATTCTGGAACCCTTAATGTTGGCGATTGCTGATGGTGCAAGCATGACATGCTCAATCAATAGGACATCCTAAAATACACAATGTTGGTGATTGCTGATGGTGCAAGCATGACATGCTCAACCAATAGGACATCCTAAAATACACAATGTTGGTGATTGCTGATGGTGCAGGGATGACATCCTCAAAGAAAGGGGCACCCTGGACTACATAATGTTGGTGATTTGTGATCGTGTACGGGTGGCATAATAAGACAATGGGTAATTCTGGAACCCTTAATGTTGGTGATTGCTGATGGTGCAGCGATGCCACCCTCAAACAAAGGGCATCCTAGCCTACTTAGCGTTGGTGATTGTTGATGGTTCGGGATTACTGATGGTGCAAGGATGACTTCCTCAAACTAAGGGACATCCTGGACTACAAAATGTTTATGTTTGCTGATGGTGCAGGGATGACATCCTCAAACAATGGGACATCCATGACTACCTACTATTGGTGATTGTCGATGGTGCACGGGTGGCATCATCAGACCATGGAAATTTTGGAACCCTTAATTAGGCAATACCCAAGGAGAGAGGCATAACCAGTACAGTAATGCCCCCAGGGCCATAGTTAGAAGCCCAAGTGAAGGCTTTAACGTAGCGGTGGGCATTACACTACCAGTAATGCCCCCCTCCGATGGTTATATTGCCATTAGTAGGACGTCATTCCGGTGCACTAATAGCAGTTTTTCTCAAGTTGAGAAACGGTGCTGCGATCGTTTCTCGACTTGAGAATAAAAAGTTTTTTAAAAAATTGCCCCCAGGTAACGGGGAGAAGGGCTACATGTAGTCCCTTCTCTCTTTCCATGGCGACCATCAAAACACATTTGTTTTAAAAGTAAACAAAAACATGGCCGCAATGGAATGGACGCTGAGAGAATTCTGGGATGCGGCAGGGCTCAGAGCCTTGTCGGGCAGGTAAGGCCATGGCGAGGGCCAATGAGCTTGCTTTTTACAAGCTCATTAACCCTCGCTGGGCACTAATGTTCGTGATTGCTGATGGTGCAGGTATGACATCCTCAAACAAAGGGACATCCTAAAATACATAGGGCCTCATCACGAGTTGGGCGGTAACGCAGGCGCTAATAGTGCTGGCATTAATAGCCCTACCGCCAAACCCCACAGCGCTATTAGCGCCGGATCACGGGTTTGGCAAAACGGGTATTGCCCATTCCCCATCGAGCCCATTCGGGAATTCCTCATTCCCCATTGGGCCCAATGGGAATTTTCGTGCTTTTAACACCAGCGGATTTCCCGCCGGCGGTAAACGTGCCGAAAATCAGCAAATGTTCGGCTGATTTTCCTCCAGCTCAGAGCTGGCGGGAAATCAGCCGAAGCCATGATTTGGGGACCCTTAAATGCGGCAGTGACAGCGCTACCCCCACATTTAAGGGCTATCACCAAACTGGTGATGCGGCCCATAATGTTGATAATTGCTAATGATGCTGGGATAACATCCTCAAACAAAGGGACACCATGAACTAGATAATGTTGGTGATTGTGGATGGTGCAGGGGCTGCATCAACAGATAATGGATAATTCTAGAACCCTTAATGTTGGTGATTGCTGATAGTGCAGGGATACCATTCTCAAACAAAGGGACATTGTGGCTTATACCTCAGTATGTTCCTGGAGGGGTAACCCTTAAAAACGCCTTCAAGGGTGATACCTCAGTAAGAGGCCAGCATGGGCATAGGAGAGTCACTCTCAATGGGTATGGAGGAATAACCATTATGCTAATGCCTTCATGGCTGATACCTAAGGGAGAGGTCAGCATGTGCGTGGAGGGGTAACCCTTAAATAAGCCTTCAAGGGTGATACCTCAGTAAGAGGCCAGCATGGGCAAGGAGGAGTACATCTTAATGGGTATGGAGGATTAACCATTATGCTAATGCCTTCATGGCTGTTACCTAAGGGAGAGGTCAGCATGTGCGTGGAGGGGTAACCCTTAAAACGCCTTCAAGGGTGATACCTCAGTAAGAGGCCAGCATGGGCATGGAGGAGTACATCTTAATGGGTATGGAGGATTAACCATTATGCTAATGCCTTCATGGCTGATACCTAAGGGAGAGGTCAGCAAGTGCATGGAGGGGTAACCCTTAAATACGCCTTCAAGGGTGATACCTCAGTAAGAGGCCCGCATGGGCATGGAGGAGTACATCTTAATGGGTATGGAGGATTAACTATTATGCTAATGCCTTCATGGCTGATACCTAAGGGAGAGGTCAGCATGTGCGTGGAGGGGTAACCCTTAAATACGCCTTCAAGTGTGATACCTCAGTAAGAGGCCCGCATGGGCATGTAGGAGTACATCTTAATGGGTATGGAGGATTAACTATTATGCTAATGCCTTCATGGCTGATACCTAAGGGAGAGGTCAGCATGTGCGTGGAGGGGTAACCCTTAAATACGCCTTCACGGGTGATACCTCAGTAAGAGGCCAGCATGGGCATGGGGGAGTAACCTTTAACCCTTCATGACACATACCTCAGTAGGAAGCCTGCATCGACATTGAGGCATAACCTTGAAACAATCCTTCAAAACCCATACCTTAGTAAGTGGCCAGCAGGGCTATCGAGGCGTAGCCCTCAAATAACCCCTCACGGCTGATACCGCAGTAAGAAGTCGGCAATGGCATGGAGATGTAACCCTTAGTTAACCCTCTGGAGGAGGCCTGCCTGGGCATGGAAGTGCAGTCCTTAACCTTCATGGGAGTAAGAGGCTACTCTGGGTATGGAGGTCTAAACCGTAAAGAACCCTTCATGGCGCAGTAAGAGGTCATCCTGTGCATGGGGGATTACCCTTAAATAACACTTCTTAGCTGATTACCTCCACTAGAGACCAGCGCGGATGTGGCGATTTAACAACACTTTAATACCACAGAAGAAGTCACGTTGCCCTTCACATGCGCTATTCGAGGAACACACAATCCTTCTGCTGCAAGGTTGTTGGTGCCACTGTTATCGCAGGGATTGTTACCATAAAGGGGAATTCATGTTTTACAGGAATGTATTCATCATGCAGTCCCACAGTTCCTGCATTCAGTGTGATCTGGTGTGGTTCATGGCAAGTAGGACATTTTCTTGGGGTTATATGTTTTCTTTTTTTAAATATCTGGCATCTTTTATGTATGACATGAGGCACTATGGCGCTAGGCCACTGTAAAACTGCAGTGCATCTGTTTGAAATTAAAGTGATTGCAAGAAAGCCAGGGCGTGCTGTGGTGGTGCTTAACTCCATCATACAGTAGTAAGTCAGAAGTCAGAGCGTGCACATGGGAGAGCTTTCCCATAAGATTGGCTGCTACAGCCTCTCATTTATCTCAGAATGAGTGCTGAGATGACTTGTAGGGAAACCTGGGGAGACTGGCAGAAGGATCCCAGGATCTGGGGCCTGCAGGAGTGCCAGGATAGGTGCAATAGGATCTCACAGGGATGGGGACCACCACAGTCAGAGTAGAGCTCTGTGAGTACAGTTTAGCCCCTGCCAGGTGTCATTATATTAAAAGAGACTGTGGGCCTCATTATGACTCTGGTGGTAGTCATGCCGGGAAATACCGGCATGACTGCCACCGGAGTCATGAATTTTCCAGCACCCGGGAATGGGGGCATTACAGCCCCGGCGGTAATTGCCCATTCCCGGGCCCGGAAAATATTAGTCCCCATTCCCATTTCAGTCCTATTGGACTCAAATGGGAATGGGGAGGCCGGAAGCACCGGCAGCATCCATCGAGGTCTGCGCACGGGTGCCGTTCCGCCCGCCAGATCAGACCTGGCGGGCTGAAAGGCACCTGCTCGCAGAATTGGTAGTTTGCCGGTCCGGAAACAACGGTACCGGCAAGCTGACCAGTACCGTTGTTTCCGGACCGGCAAACATATAATGAGCCCTGTGTGTACAGACAGTGGGCCTGGTAGTGGGTGCAATGTGTAGTCTGATCATTGAGCAGAAGAAGAAAGCAAGACTGACTTTTATGAAGAAACATGTGTCATGGCTCGCACGGAGTGTGGGCCTTCATCTAAAGTCCTCAAATTTGACGTAATAGGGACTCTTCTAAATGCCTAAAAATCGCTGGTGTGAATGTAGCTCAAATTTGAGAAGTAGAAAGAGTATGAAGCAGTAACTAATCACGAGAATGCTTGTTTTTTCTGTTATGATTTTATCAGCGTTTACAGTCGAAAGGTGATAATACAAAACCACTGCTCCAAGGTCTCAGATGATCCAATCTTTGTCTTTTGAAAGACTAAAGGGTAGTGGACTCTTTAAAAGTGTTATACAGTCCCATGACATAGAAAGCAACGATAAAGGCGAGTCACTGACAGCAGTCGGACATGCTAGTTGCAAAGTGGCTGGGGATATAGCAGGCCTGCCAGATGCACATATTTCACTGATAAGCGGAGAACCCATACTAGAACAAGTTTGGCTGAGCACGCTGACTCGTGACCTCATCTAAGCCTTAATATGTTGTCCATCTGCCATACAGTCCAAAGACACATAGAAGCTGGGTATGGCTGTCACGGGGTGTGTTGCACCTAATCATCATTGTATCAGGATATCCTTCACACAAGCACCCTTTTGTCTTCATTGGATCAGGAGCAGGCTGTTTTCCTGGGAAATGGACACAGTTTTTCCAAAGACTGATTGTGAGGAATTCATCTGCACAGGGAGTGAGCGCTTGCCTGTTTTTGATGTTGAAGTTTTGTAATGAAAATGAATGATGGGAGATCAACCTCAGAAAATGTGTTGGCCTAATCCACACACATGTTCCTTTGCAAACTGCACAACAAACACATAGTCATGTTTACTCTGGGGAGGGGGGTGGGCACAGCCTACAGGTCGCAGTCCGCCCTGTCACAGTTAGCTAGAATGTGACAGGCAGGAGTACATGAAAGCATCAAAAGGAGGAGGGCAACACCTTCCTCCTGCCATGGCCAACCTAATTAAATAAGGCTCCATGGATCTGCCCTGCCCGTTGTTAGTCTGCTGGTGGCGGCGCATACAGATGAGAGTTAATTGAAGCAGGCCTGCAGGAGGCCTGATTGCAGAACTGACAAAAGGGGACAGGAAATCACCACCTCTTTGATATGCAATTTGTCAACTTGAAGCTAGCCCCTGCTCCTTTGTATGAAGGGCAGTGAATGGCATGTCTGGGACAACTGTTTACAGTAGGCAACCCCTGCAAGGGGACCCCATTTCAGAGGGAAGAAGTATGTGATGTGATGGAGATCGAAAGTCTGTTCTCACCACAGACTTCAAGGGAGACCTGGGCTTTGATCAGGAGCCACAGAGAGCTCAATTAACCAGAGAGACACTTTGATCCACAACAGACAGGAGGATGGGTGGGACCTAGTAGTACATGTTGTCACACCTTACCTTTCCTGTTGCAAAGCACTTTGGTTATGACCACACGCATAACGGAAGATTGTTGGTGGGAACCCAGGGTTGGTTCATTAAAGTAGGCTTTGTGTGCACCAATCATTGGGTCCCATTTGGCTTTAAAAGCGGTTTGAGATTCTCTGTTGGGAGATCATCCGAAAACTTCAAAAAAGGAATGAGATGAAGGACTCATTTGGGCCCGAGCTGAAGGGACAGTCTACCTTACATCTTCCACCGGTGAAGGCAGGCCAGGAGTTCCAAGAGGGAAGCAAGATCCCTCCCCTAAATAGCTCCCAGGGAACAGAGGGAGATACCAAACTCAGAGGACCCGTCCAGCAGCTCCTGGATCGGTACCAAGCCAGCACACAGCGTGCCATGCTAGGTTCTGCCAGCAATCTTCCTAGGTGGGACATGCCAGAGAAGACACATGCCCAGCGAAGAAGCTGGCAGGGTTGCTGCAACAAGTATCAACAAACGTCCATCTTTCAAAGACATTTTCGAGGCAGGTAAGCCATCAAACCGTGTCCAACTGCACCACTGACTGTTGTCACGCTGCAGTCACTAAAGCCACCTGAGACACCTCGACCAGCGGTCCAGATCCACTAACCAGCATAGAGACAACGAATCTTGACCATGAGCTGCCGTGTAGGCCAGCCTGCAGCCGTCCATCCAGCCTCGCTTACCGAACTGCCTGCCACCTGAAACCTGCAGCTGTCTCCCACCTTGAACTCTGTTGCAGGAGCTGCAAAGCGTCCTGGAACCGACTTGACTCTGTTGAGACTCAAGATCATCTCAAGCACCAGGCACATTGTGGTTCTGTACCCCTGGTCCTTCTCTGAAGGCCCTAAAGACATGTATGACCCCTTGCTCCCTTGGTGCTGAAACCAAATAACCTTGAACAGTTAAGACTGATTGCTTTACCCACGACCCTCTTGTCAGTATCCAGAGTGCATCCCTTTCTTTCGTGAAACTGTGTGTCCTCTGTGTTCCTTTTCAGGGTGGCTTGTATTTTGTAGTGTGCTAGAACTTTGTAATAATAATAAAGTAGATATTTTCATACAACCTTGATTCGAAGGTCCTTTTTATCGTTGGGTAATAATTGTATTTTCTCTGTGTTGCAACTAACCAACGATCCAGGACCTTGCGGCGGAGATAAGCCTGCCGTTCCGTCCACGTTACCAATATTGGACAAGGAGGTTTATAATTTGCTTGTTTTTCCAATCCGTTCAGATGCCTTCCGTTGTATTAGAGGTTTGAGGCTGATTGATGGTTTAGAAACCAATATTCATCCCTGGACCACTGGTGCCCCAGAAGTTGATTCATCACACTGATGCCTCTGCAAGGCCAACAGGGCCTGGGCATAATCAGTCCATTCGGATGGAGTGTGTCCCCTTTCCATTTGAGGAGCAGTAGAGCAGAACTTTTCTGTCATCTAAGTCTATGGCTTTTTCAAGAGTTTAAGATTACACTTTTCATCTCAGTAATATGAACACCTTTTAAAGAACCATACAGTTGCACTTTTGTTTGAGTTGGCTTTACGGCTGCTAACAAAGGGCTCTTTAGCACAAAGTGGCACAGCTGGAAGATTCGTACAAACATAAAACTAATTGTTCCGCTTTATGTGTGTGTCGCCATTTATTGATTTCTCGTGATCTTTACTTGTACTACCCCCTTGATTTCTTCCACTAATCGAAGGTTTCGGTTAGGGCCAGTGTAGCGGTAGTGTTAGGATTAAGGTTATGTTTAGTGTTGGGTTCGGGATTAGTATTAGGTTTAGAGTTGGTTTTAGGTATAGGAGTTGGCATGGAAGTTGAGGTAAGTGTAGGGTTAATATTGGGGCTAGGGTTAAGATTAAAGTTGGCGCAGATGTAGGACTACAGTATCGTTTAATTTTAAGTGTAGGCTTAGGGTTAGGATGGATGTAGCATTAGGGTAATTGTTAATGTTAGGGTTTATGTTAGGGGTAAACTGAGGGTTATTGGTAGGGTTTGATTCAGATTAGGGTTGGGCTTAAGATGCAGGTTTTAGCTTTTATATATGTCTATGTCACTATGTGTTTATATTGTGATAAACTCCTGAGAGCATCGAAGCGGAGTTCAGGATTACAGACCGAATCAAGTAGCAGTGGGTATCATTGTAGCCTTTCTAGACCTGCAGCGAGGACCGTACTGGGCGTTATGGGCCCCGAAGACCTACACTTGGGCCTTTATTGAGGTATGATGGACCATAACGCCCGGTACGACCCGAGCTGCAGGTCTATAAAGCTATTAGAACACCCTTTGTATTTAATTAAATTAGAGGAATTTAAGTATTTATTGGGTAAAGCGTTAGAGGTTGGAGTAGAAAGTACAAGGTGCTTCCCTACTGGTGTTTTCCTGGTTGTAGCTCTTTTTTATGTGGTTGTGGGAGGTAATTAGCAGTGGGTGGGTGGAATTTTTAATTGGGGTAAATTCAGGTATGAGGTTTTTTTGCAGGCTTTTTTTAAATATGCAAATGCAGGGCAACAGTAGTTACATATAACAACATTTAGTGTGTGGGTATTGCTTTGCTTAACAGCTGTCTTCTACTTACTTGTTGATGTGTTTGTAGCGTTGTGGTGCAGCAAAAAGCATTTTTTTTTCTAGGAGAGGGCAGGGGCCACGTTATGCTGGGTTGCAGAGCAGGTAGAGCATGATTTACGAGGCATTTGATCTGTGCTAAATGGCATTTCTGCAGTATAAAGTTGTGCTGGCGCGCTCACGTTATGTGGGGATATTGGTACGAGTGAAAACGAAAATACATATGAAATTTACTTCCTTGTGGGGGCAGGGCCACGCCAGGCGCACTTCGATGGCAACACAGCGGCACGCGGGACTTTTAACTGTTTCTGTTCTGTGTGCCGTGTTCAATTGCAGTTAATGCAGGGAGTGTTTTTTATGGGCGGCAGTGGCGATGAAGGTAAGCGCCCTCAAATCATTTACTGGCTATATTCAATCTGAGGGCTATACCGGTTCGTATAGCCCGCAGATAGACCAATCAACTGAGTGGAAACACCACTAGGTTGTTCTAATTTTAAAAAAAAATCTTTTAAGCTTGCGCTTACAAGGCAGAAGTTCAGTGATGTTTCGAAGCATCAGTGGGAGTGTGTTCCAGAGCTTGGAGGCCAGCACTTGAAAAGATTTCCCCAATGCTCGAGCTTTTCTGTTTTGAGGTACAAATGAGCGTGGCGATCAAGGAGGCTAGTGGAATTTGAACTTTTCTGCAAATAAGGGACACTGAATTACCAGCAGGCCTGACCTGCTGGGAGTTCAGGCCCCTACTAGCAAAGAATTGCCCCTATCACTGGCACCATTACTACAGGTGATAGGGGCAAACCCATTCCAAGGTTCCTATTTGACTCCATGGAATGGGAACTTACCGCTGTTGCTGTTGCTGGGACGCATAGTATTCCGGTAACACCGGGATATCAGGCGCCAGTAACGATAAGGCGAGTCTGCCAGTAACCCACCGGGGCTACCAGAGGGTTACCGGCAGACTCGTAATGAGGGCCTATGTGTGTGTGTGAAACAGACAACCCAATGTAGACCACTGAAAGAAGGCAACTATTTATACAATACATTATTGAGGCCCACTGATATACATGTAGACAGCTTCTAGTTTTTACTTTCGAACATATTTACCTTGATAGTGTGTATAGTGAAGTGGGTAGTTGCACCTCAAATTATGCAAAGGCCGGTCTGTTGATTGAGCGCCCACTGCAGGGAGACGTGTGTAACCTGTTGGTCGAATACTTCAACCCAGCAGGGCTTATTTCGCTTTTCTACCTTAGGATACTGATAGAACACATGCAATTAAGTTGCACAATAATAACACCTGTATGAAAAGAGCCAAGGGACGACTCGGTGTGTGGTGTGCACTGTGTAAATGCTCATTACCGATGCAAATCAACATGGAATTGCATTCCCATCAGCTGAGGGGTGCACGCGCTGCCCTCGATGCTTTGCAATCCATTTGAGCCAGATGTTGGTCAAGTCGTTATGCAGTCTTTATGGTGCAGCTGTGAGTGAGAAGCTGTATTCCTAAAACATTGCCAGGCAGCACGTTGACCGGCCAGATCTGCACCTGTGCGCGAGTCTGAAAACTGGTTTTAGGGATTTTGAATAAGGCTGCTTTGGGCAGAATTTGCAGCTATTTTAATAGGAATTGGGTACTACTTCAAGGCGTGCTGTGCCAGATCTCGTAGCCGTAGCCACGCAGCCTCAAAGTCATAGGATGGTACAACCTTCTGCTGTCGCGCAAACACTTGCTCCCTGGGACAAGGGAGGTGAAAGTGTTTGCCTCTTCCTATACCCATTGATGACACCAGTAAGCTGTGACTTGGGCTAACACAGCCCATCTCTGTACATAGGCCCAATAACTGAGGCTGTTCTGTTTCTCATGGCACATCCCAAGCAACAGCAAGGAAGTGAAGGTCTGAACCACTGAATAGTGGAAGCTACACATCACATGTATGTCCTGTGGCATTATCTCAAAAGCACGGTCATGTCCCCAAGCAAAGAGGGGGATCCACCCACCAGCGTGGATCCAGGGAGGGAATAACCCATGTGAAGAATTAGCCTTGCTCATACAAAGTGTGTATAGACCGAGAATGAGGCCGCTGTCCTACTTAGATTGGGGCAAACAGCAGGCCATAATGATCACTAAGGAGTCTTCTGCTGGAAAGTGTTTAATGGCTCTTAAGTAGTCTCTGGAGTTCCCCTCTCTCTTGCTCATCCCAACTCTTTCTATCCATTCTCTCTACTTGTAACCCCAGGTACGTCCCCTTTGTACAGCACTCTGTTGCTTCCCAACTAGGTGTCTATAAATCCTAGGCATACTTGATGTGGAGTGGGGCGAGCTCTAATGAAAAGTAGGACTTTATGTAGACCCTTCAACACAATTTGTTGTCGATGGAAAGGTTGCATGTGTGAGGGTTGGTTACACGACACAGTACATCTGGAACAGTAGTGAATGCCTCCCCGCCCCCATACAGTGACATCGCATAACAGATATTGACATTTTGAGGAAAAGGGAGATGTTGTGATTTAGCCAGAATCTCTTAACAACTTTTTGTGATGTGCAGGTAGTCGACCCCAGATGTCTAGGTTCGATGGACAGCAAATGAACAGAACTAATTAGGAAGGAGAGCGACACATCAAGAGGCAGAATGCGTGAGATCTGAAAAGAAAGACAGTGGCGGACTTGAAGGAAAATGAGACAGATAGAGAGAGTGGGATCAGAGAGAGAAGCAGGCAAGGCGAGACCGACAAAAAGGACTCGGGAAGCGAGATGCTAAATGAGAGACCGGCATAATGGAGAAAAGGAGAGTGTGGAGAGTTAAGGAGAGACAGGCACAGGGGAAGAGAGAAAGCAAGACAGGAATGTGCCCAAGGAAAGGGGATTAATGGAGAGATACAGAGATCCGTGTAGAGTAAGAGAGAGTGAGGTCCCCAATGAGAAACAGGCATGAAGTCACCTAAAGAGAGGTGGAGGCGTTAAAGAATGAGTACATCTATGCAGTGAGAGAGACAGGCACTGATAATGAGACAGATACACAGAGACATTCCTAGAGAACTATGATAGAGACGTGCAGCAGGAGAGAGGGAGGGAAAGGCAGGGAACGACGGATAAGAGGGAGGGAGAGAAATAGAGATCGATAGTGAGCGAGACGTGTTAAAGAATGAAGACAGCAAAAGCCAAACAACAGACAGATATAGACAAGGGAAGAGGCGGAGCTGGATCGGGAGGGACACGAAAAGATAAAAGCAGAAATGAGCGAGAGACTTGACTAGGAGTAAGAAAGGGAGAGCTGGAGGAAGAGGATGAGAGTGCGCAGGGCAGACCGTCAGTAGATGAAAGCCAACATATTGATAGTGTCTGAAGGGCAAATATGGGTAGAGGAGGAGAGAGTCAAGAAACAGAGTGAGGTATCAATAACAAATAAAGGGGAAGGTGAAGGAC
The DNA here is from genome assembly GCA_002915635.3 of Ambystoma mexicanum. NCBI lineage: Eukaryota > Metazoa > Chordata > Amphibia > Caudata > Ambystomatidae > Ambystoma > Ambystoma mexicanum. Next base: position 1,007,774,800 of record CM030325.1, on the reverse strand, counting down.
AGGAAGCCACACAATGTGAGAGAAAACGAGTGAGAGGTGGACAGGGAAGGAGAGGGGGGAAGTGTTACAGTAGCATGAGATGGGTAAGGAGAAAGAGGAGTAAAAACCATACAGGGGTAAATGGGAAGGAATAAAGGGCGTGAAATTGGGTGTCGAAGAGAGGTGACGTGAGGGCGGGAAGTAGGGAGTAATAGATACCAAGAGAATGAGGGTGGTAAGCAGTGAGAGGCACACAGCAGGAATGATCACAAGATGCAGGAACGCAGAAAAGATGCAATGAGGAAGGATGAGGTAAAGAAGTGATGAAAGATGTAGTTAGGGACGACGAGGTGAAGAAGTGGTCAAAAGATGCAAGGAGGGAGAGGTAAAGACGTGGTGAAAAGATCCTGGGAGGGAGAAGTAAAGAAGCAGTGAAAAGATGCAGAGAGGGAAAGGTAACGAAGTGGTAAATAGATGCAGGGAGGGAGAGGTAAAGAGGTGTTAAAAATATGCCTAGGGGGAGAGGTAAAGAAGTGGTGAAAAGATGCAGGCAGGGAAGGAGAGGTAAAGAAGTGGTGAAAAGGTGCAAGGGGAGGGAGGGTTAAAGAAGTGGCAAAATGATGCAGGAAAGGAGGCAGAGGTAAAGAAGTGGCAAAATGATGCAGGAATGGAGAGGTAAAGAAGTGGTGAAAAGATGCAGGGAGGCAGAGGTAAAGAAGTGGTGAAAAGATTCAGGGAGGTTGAGGTAAATAAGTGGTGAAAATATGCAGGGGAGGTGAGGTAAAGAAGTGATGAAAAGATGTAGGTAGGGGCGACGAGGTGAAGAAGTGGTGAAAAGATGCAGGGAGGCAGAGGTAAAGAAGTGGCGAAAAGATGCAGGGACGGAGAGTGAAGTAAAGAAGTGGTAAAGAGATGCAGGGAGGGAGAGGTCAAGAAGTGGTGAAAAGATGCAGTGACGAAGGATGAGGTAAAGAAGTGATGAAAGATGTAGTTAGGGACGACGAAGTGAAGAAGTGGTGAAAAGATGCAAGGAGGGAGAGGTAAAGAAGTGGTGAAAAGATCCTGGGAGGGAGAAGTAAAGAAGCAGTGAAAAGATGCAGAGAGGGAAAGGTAAAGAAATGGTAAAACGTTGTAGGGAGGGAGAGGTAAAGAAGTGGTAAAAAGATGCCAGGAGGGAGAGGTAAAGAAGTGGTGAAAAGATGCAGGGGGAAGGAGAGGTAAAGAAGTGGTGAAAAGGTGCAGGGATGGACGAAGAAGTAAAGTAGTGGTGAAAAGATGCAGGGATGGAGGGAGAGGTAAATAAGTGGTAAAAAGATGCAGGAAGGGAGGGTGAGGTAAAGAAGTGGGGAAAAGATGCACAGAGGGAAGGTGAGTGGAAGAAGTGGTGAAAAGATAGAGAGGGAAAAGTAAATAAGTGGTGAACAGATGCCGGGAGGTAGAAGTAAGGACATGGTGAAAAGATGCAGGGAGGGAGAGGTAAACGAGTGGTGAGAAGATGCAGGGAGGGAGGCAGCGGTAAATGAGTGGTGAAAAGATGCAGAGTGGGAGGGAGAGATGAAGAAGTGGTGAAAAGATGCAGGGAGGGTGGAAGAGGTAAAGAAGTGGCGTAAAGATGCAGGGAGGATGGAAGAGGTAAAGAAGTGGTGAAAAGATGCAGGGAGTGAGGGTGAAGTAAAGAAGTTATGAACATATACAGAGAGGGAGAGGTAATAAGTGGTGAAAATGCGTAGGTAGGGATGAAGCAGTGAAAATGTGGTGAAAAGGTGCAGCGAGGGAGAAGAAAAGACATGGTGAAAAGATGCAGGGAGGGAGAGGTAACGAAGTGCTGAAAAGATGCAGGCAGAGAGCATGAGGTAAAGAAGTGGTGAAAAGATGTAGGTAGGGACGAAGTGGTAAAGAAGTGGTGAAATGATGCAGGGAGGGAGTGGTAAAGAAGTGGTGAAAAGATGGAGGGAGGAAGAAGGAAAGACATGGTGAAAAGATACAGGGAGGAAGAGTTAAACAAGTGGTGAAAAGATACAGAGGGAAAGAGAGGTAAAGAAGAGGTGAAGAGATTCAGGGAGGGAGAAGTAAAGACATGCTGAAAAGATGCAGGGAGAGTGAGGTAAACGAGTGGTGACACGATGCAGGGAGGGAGGGCGAGTGGTGAGAGGTAAGGAAGTGGTGAAAATATACAGAGCTGGAGTGGTAAGAAGTGGTGAAAATGTGTAGGTAGGGATGAAGAGGTAAACGAGTGGGAGGGAAAGGTTAAGAGGTGTTTCCAAGATGCAGGGAGGGAGAAGTAAAGATGCAGGGAGAGAGAAGTAAAGACATGGTGAAATGATGCAGGGAGGGTGAGGTAAACGAGTGTGAAAAGATACAGAGAGGTAGGGTGAGGTGAAAAAGTGGTGAAAAGATGCAGGGAGGGAGGGTGAGGTAAAGAAGTAGTGAAAATATACAGAGTGGGAGAGTGAGATAAAAAAGTGGTGAAAAGATGCAGGGGGGAGGGTGAGGTAAAGAAGTGGTGAAAATACGCAAAAAGGGAGGGAGAGGTAAAGACGCAGGGACAAGATGCCCGGAGAGAGAAGTAAAGACACAGTGAAATGATGCAGGGAGGGAGAGGAAAACGGGTGTGAAAAGATGCAGGGTGGGAGGGATAGGTAAAGAAGTGGTGAAAAGATGCAGGGAGGGAGAGGTAAAGTAGGTGTGAAAATTCAGGGAGGGACGGTGAGGTAAAGAAGTGGTGAAAAGATGCAGGGGGAGTGGGAGGTAAAGAAGTGGTCAAAAGATGCAGGGAGGGAGAGGTAAAGAATTAGTGAAAAGATGCAGGGAGGAAGAGGTAAAGAATTAGTGAAAAGATGCAGGGAGGAAGAGGTAAAGAATTAGTGAAAAGATGCAGGGAGGAAGGGTGAGGTAAATAAGTGGTGAAACTATGTAGGTAGGGACAAAGAGGTAAATAAGTGATGAAAAGAGAGCGGGAGGGGAGAGGTAAAGAAGTGGTAAAATGATGCAGGGAGGGAGAAGTAAAGACATCGTGAAAAGATGCAGGGGGGAGGGTGAGGTAAAGAAGTGAACCGATGTAGGAAGGGACGAAGAGGTGAAGAAGTGGTGAAAAGATGAAGGGATTGGTGAGAGGTAAAGAAGTCATCAAAAGATGCAGAGGGAGGAATAGGTAAAGACGTGGTGAAAAATACAGGGAGGGAGGGAGAGGTAATGAAGTGGTGAATGGATGCAGGGAGGGAGGGTGAGTTAAAGAAGTGGTGAAAAGATGCAGGGAGGGCGATGTAAATGAGTGGTGAAAAAATGTAGGGAGGGGGAGAGGTAAAGAAGTGGGGAATAGATGTAGAATTAAATGAAGAGGTGAAGTAGTGAAAGTTGCAAGGAGAAAGGGAGAGGTAAGGAAGTGAAAATGTACAGGGACTGAGGCATGGTTGGGGAATGGTGAATATAAGGGAGGCCTGAAAGGTTGGGAAGCAGATATTAAGGATGAACGGTGGGGGAGGTACAGCGGGGGCGGGGGGCGTGCGGCAGAAAGAAGGATCAAAGCGGAAAGGTACAAGAGAGGGAGGTCTGTACAGGGAACGATGGAACAAGGAATGGGTGCAAAGTGAGATGCAGTTTAGGGACAGGCACAAAGAGATAGGGATAACGAGTTGTACATAGAAAGCCGGGGGGCCGCACATAGGTGAAGGTAGGCGGGATAGCTACAGAGAGAGATAGAACGGGGAGGCAGAAATACAGAACACGACGCAGAGGAGAGATGGTTCGAGAGAACAGGGCCCACACCCCCTGCAAAGAGGATTGCATTATACGCGGAAATTATGAATACTTCCTAATGCACCAATCACATTAGCAAGGAAGGAGAGTGCCAGGTCATCATCTAGGCTGCCAGTGTGGGGGAGCCCAGAGCATCCATCAACCAGGGACCAGGAAAGAGAGCCATCTGCCCAGCATCCTCGGACAAAACAAGGCAGGCAAACAAAGCGACCAATGAGAGCGTTTGCAAGAAGCCATTCCAAGAGAAGCGCCCGCGATGCCTGCTGTTGCCCCCAAACGGGAAGAGCTGGAGTGTAAAACAGCACAGCCCAGCACAGTTCGTTATCCCATTTTGCTCTGCTATCTCTTGCACGCTTAACGTCAAGAGTCGTTTGGAAAGGGTTCTCATGAATGCTTTTCATTTCCGAAGGCTTTCCTTTTCAGGAACAAAGGGTATGCACACGTTATTCTTTACATGATGTACTTAAACTAGCTAGATACAGCGAGTTAGTCGAACGCTTTCGACACCTATGGGGGACATGTCGTTACTTTGGTTGAAAGGCATCTCTATGTGTTTTTTATCAGCAGAATTTTTAAAAGCGTTTTTTTCTATTAAAAAATAAAACATGCAAAGGTTGAAAAGAAGAGGACTACATGGGTTCCCTGCTGAAAGCAATAAAAAAATCTGGCCCTTCAAAAACGGAATTTTTCCTCCAATTAAACGTTGGCTAATGGATTAAAAATCAAGTAGTTTTGTGATGTGAGTTATATAAATCGAAAATTGTAAAATATTCTTATCACTGAATACTTGGCGATTTTTTCAGAGTTCATGGCATTAGTGATGCATAGGGTCTGATTTGCAAAAATGTTTTAACATGGGAAAGCCCCATTGAAAATATTGTGTTTAAATCAGGCCTTATAGGGCTTTATCAGAGCCTTGATGGTATCCCGGCAGTAATATTGCCAGGATACCGCCAGCACAAGTAGTGTTACCGCTACTCGGTCCGGCGTCATTGGCGTCGCCTCACGAGTAGTGATCCAGCAGTAAGTTCCCATTCCCATTGGGTCCTTCGGACCCGGCGGGGTTGGTCGTGCAATTAGCGCAGCGCCAATAGCACCAAAAAGAGGCAGAAAGTGGAGTAAAAAGCTGGAGTTAAAACTCCAAACTTTCCGCCCAACTCATGATTTGGCCAGCCCTTAAATTCAGCAGGAATAGCGTTACTGCTGCATTTAAGGGCTGAGGCCAAACTCGTGATGCGGCCCATAGTCTTTAACAGCACCAACGCATAATAGCTTTATAGCCAAAGACCCTATGCTCTTTACAGCAAATTTCAAACCAAACCAATAAGGCGCTGTGATGGCTGTGTGTTCAGTGTCGTGCTGCGGGAGAGCATGGCGCAAACCTCAGGGACTCCCCGGTGAGGCCAAGCTCTTGTTGGATACTGGGGAATCCACCCTCTGTGTTGATTGGTGTCTGTGATTTTCTGGTGCCGGAGGTGTCGCCTATCTCAAGTAAGTGAAGTTGCCAAGCCCTTGAATCCTTCCGACTTGTTTTAAACGTGCTGTGCTTGGATATAAAAAATAAATCAGTCTACCATTTACAGAGTGGTTCGTAGGGGGAACTGGTGGCTAACGGAACTTGGTTGGCTGCCTCATAGGCGCTGGATTTAGCGATAACATACTTGTCAATATGAGACCGACAGCCCTTAAGAAAAAATCTTCTCAGTCGGTCTCACGAGTTATTACCGACTATTTTTGATCATTCCAAATGGGCTCTAGATTTAAAAAAAATACAGCCGAGCTTGTCGGGTCCTGGCATGGGTACGCTTATAGGGTGTGGTAGGATGGTAGTGCAGAACCCCACTGTTCAGGACCATGAAATGCTGACAATTGGTGCTGCGAACGGCCTTAGTGATCAAGGGACAATTGACTTACAGTCAGAACAGGACGATTCCAACAAAAGAGACTATCAATCCTGATAAAAAAACATATTGATCAATCTGTGGAGAGAGTTGTGATGCCCTGTTGAGGTTCTATGTGCACTCTTGAATTTATTTGAAAACTTGCAAAATGATGTGAAAACGCTGGATTTGATTTATTAAAAAAACAAATGGTGGCTAAATTCAAGAATGTGATTCCGAACACCAATCTCATTTTAACACAACAACCTGGTATGACAGGTTTGTTGAACAGGGGTCCGTCTCATGGATGAGCTAGGAAATGGAACTGAGGAAGGAGATTAGGAGCAGCCGGGATGCTAAGGGGTCACCCAAACTATTTACCCACCTCTATGTCTGCAGGAGTTAAAGGGGTTGGCTTAAGGGCAAGCTGGCTCCACTCTAGATACACAAAATACGGTGAGGACCCAGGAGCCAGTTATTTCCAGGAAAGTGCTCCGAAGCGTACTTCAAATTCAAGCTGTAAAACAAATGTGTGGAAAAGACCAAGAAAAACGGTTTAAAAAAGAAATCGCAGCACCCAAAATAAAACCTCATTTAATAATGGTAGTATGCGCTCTTTTTTAAAATCATTTATAATACCTGTGGATCCTCCAACTAGAAATGCTAATGAGAAGGAGGTGCAGAGGTTTTTAATAAAGCAAGGCAACTTTGTTATGGGAAAAGTGCTTGATCAGGTGCAAATCTAGGGCTCACAGATAAAGTCAATTGGGGTCCAGATGAGTAAAGATCCGTGTTGAAGTGCCACAGAAGTTGCAGTTCAGACAGTGGGGCAATATGAGCAGTATGCACTATGCCATCACTCTGACCTTGTACCTAGGGAAGGGGGTATTGTATGGTCAATCAATGGAGAAAGGTGGCATGGATGGAGAAAAATGAGTATCTGCTCTGATCCAAGGTAGCAATCCTCACAGCTGAACCTGGGGACCAAGGTGGCCGACCTAAACAATCTATTAATATGCTGAGAGGGGCGTGCATCTCAGATCTTACGAGAAATCAGAATGACTCTACGGCTGGGATATTTAAGATGAGGCCCTCCCGGGAAGAGACTCTACGGCTAGGATATTTAAGATGAGGTTCTCCCGGGAAGAGAAACGTCCTCCAAGATCCCAGAAAAGTCAGATCAGCAATGATGGTTGGCAAATAAGTATTGATATCATGTGCCTGGAAAACCGTCATGTGGTACTGAATAAGACATGTATTCTTTCACTTATCTCAGAGATCCCAGGTCCGCAGGCTATTTCCTCCAAGGACATGGATCGAGGGGATTTTGTTAATAGACAAAAGACTGATTTTGCAATAGCTGATATTCACTAGAACATTGTTTTTAACTAGATTATGAATGAGGTAAAGCAGCTTAGGCAATCTGGGTATGAATTCTCAAAGGTGGTGAATTCGTACCAATTGTCTAAAAGATTGCAGGGAGTTGATTGTCCTGTAATGGGTCCAGTGGGGAGACCTAGCCATTTTTAAAATCAAAGGAGGTTGTTGGATTCTCCAAAAAGGGATTTTAGGGTCAGTGTATCAAGAGACGTGACTGTGCAATGACAAGTAAACTGGACGGCGGAGGAAGAAGCACATGATGAGCCTGACGGAGTAGCTGGGCATGGGTGTTGGCCTCATTGAATGATCCCTCAAATCGTTGGCTTTGAGGAAGTGCCTGCCTCCTTATAACTACTTTCCTGGAATAGTTGTGGCCATATGAATTTATTGTCGAATCATAGGGATTCTAAAAGAATATACGATTATTTTTGTTCAGGAGACCTAGCTATTGGGGTCACCGGCTCTAGAAGTCTTTTACACAGTCACCTATGGGTAAGCTAAGGGGCTTCAAGGTAGCTCTGTCACCCGGCAGTGGGTACAGCCAGGCCAGTATATTGATGGACCTCAGTTGTGTGTAAGTGGATTTGATGGTAAGAGTAAGTGCCCCTTGGCGATAGTAGAGTTCAGCTGGTGAGGTGTGTAGCGGTGAAAGACTCGATCCCAGTCCCATGTCTGTTGGGGAATGATCTTCCTGATCCCAAAATAGTCAGAGCGGCTACTCGATCTAGGGCCAAAGAGAACGCCAGACTGAACGCTCTGAAAGCCTTAGGGCCTAGAGTGCTTCCAGAGGGCTTGTTGGAAGGACAGGCGCTAGTCCACTTCCACAGAGTCGCCTACTCCTGCGGGAGAGGGGCTGGTAGCCACAGAGGACCCTACTTTGGTAGCAGGGGACCCTGTGACCTTCAATTTGCCTGCCGCAGTGCAGAAACCTGAGGAGGAGAACAATGTGGGCGCACATCTGAAGGGTCTGCCCAAGCTGGATGAGTTAGCATTAGCTGGGGGCCCAGATGAGACTGACTTCTACACAGCCCAGAAAGAGTGTCCCACTCTGGCGAGTCGGTGGAAGCAGGCAGAGGAGCAGGCTAAGGGCGAGGCCGCTGGGCTGTTCAACGTGTACTGGGAGGATGGACCCCTATACAGTGAGCCAAAGTATTCTGAGGGCGAGGACACCAGAAGGTTGGTGGTTCCCCAATTCCACAGAAAGTTCCTTTTGGATTTGGCTCACCAAATTCCTTAAGCAGGTCACTTGGGAGTGACTAAGACATTGGGCCGGTTGTCTGCACACTTTTACTGGCCGCAGTTTGCTGTAAAAGTTAAGGAATATGTCTGGTCCTCCTGAATTGTCAAGGTTCTGGCAAGTCAGGTGGTGCCACAAAGGCCCCCTTCATTCCACTACCCGTGGTTGGGCAGCCTTTTGAGAGAATAGGCATTGATATTGATCCTCAAACCAGCTCAGCGAACAGATATATCTTGGTGGTGGTGGATCACGCCACAAGATACCCTGAGGCTGTCCCTCTGAGGAGCATCAAAGCCCTTGTGGTTGCGAAGACTCTGATTGAGATATTCTCCCATGTTTGATTCCCCAAGGAAATCTTTTCTGACAGGGGATCAAACTTCATATCAGCATATATGAAGGCTATGTCACCTACCTCCTTTCATCCACAAACCAATGGGCTTGTTGAGCAGTTGAACAAGACCCTGAAGGACATGATAGGTGGCTTGGAAGAGCACCTGAGGAGAAAATCGGATATTCTCCTGCCATGCCTTCTGTTCACCTATAGGGGTGTGCCAGAGAACGGAGTAGGCGTTAGACCCTTTGAGCTTCTGTTTGGACACCCGGTATGAGGACCCCTCAATCTAGTGAAGGAGTGATGGGAAAGCAAACCCTTATCCCCGTCACGAGATGTGGTGGACTATGTACTCGGCCTTCAGACTAGAATGACTGTCATGATTCCTGCCCCTCATGTCCCCAGCCCTCCAAGATGTCAGGCTGGAGCCAGGCCACAACCACCTACATGACCCTCAAGGGCCTCTCCATCCCTCCAAAGACCCACTTGGAGTCAGACTTGGCGCTTATGGCACCAGACTCACTCACTTCCATAGGATAACATTGGTGATTGGACTTGTAGTGCATTGATGGGTACAAGATGGATGCCCCCACATATTTCGGTTCCCAGAAATGCATGTGCGGTCTAGTCTTTTGGGTGTGGTTCAGTCCAGAGACACCTGGGATATCCAGAGACTATTTAAGCCACACCCAGGCTGAGAAACATGCTTTGCGTTTTCTGCACCTGCAGCGTGACACTCACCGTGTTCGGATCGGTCTCCAGTAGGCCTGCATCTTTCTTCTGCGCTCAGCTCCTGCAAGAACAAGAACACCGTTAGGAACAGCCTTACCTTGCGGCGCTTCTGCCATCATTCATCGCTCCTTCTGTTCTGCGGGCATCTTCGGCAGTGTCATTCCCATCCCTGCACGCCACTTCCTAAGGAAAAGGGAAAGAACAGAAAAAAGGCATTAGTAAGCATTCTGCAAATCTTGCTTTATTTTAAATACTGTACGAGCTTCAACGCTTACCTGAATCCCAGCCGTCTGGGGAACTCTGTCTCCGGAACTTCTCATCCATGTGCAAGAGGGAAAAGACACTCTAGGTTAGCGTGGAAACATCTAGAGGTGCGGCATACCGCGCTTACCCTCCACATTTGTTCTTCATAACCAGCATCACGCTGAAAATGTCGCGGCACCTAAAAGACATAGAAAAAACTCAGTTCAATGCAAATACAAAAGGGGTGCATCGCGCATCGCGCTCTCACTCATCTTCAAGCGCTACTCATCTCAGCAGCACGCCGCCATCCCCGGACGCCGGCCATCATCTAAGGAAGGAAAGGAACGAAGTTAGAGAACTGTTCAAGACTCATTATACTTACTGTCGGACTCTTGCAGTGAAGTAACTAGGCAGCAACGAGCCCGCATCAATCAACGCGCCCTTGTGCTGAAAGCAGGACGGAGAGCACACTATCCAAGAAAACAAGGTGAGCTGTGGATCAAAGGAAGGGTTGGACCCCGGGGAAGAAGGAGTTCAAGCACACAGAGACAGTAGGGAGTTAAACTCTACCAATCCTGTGTTTCAGGCCCGTCTCTAGTCGAATAGCCCAGGGAAGGGTTGAGGTCGTAAGAGGTCAGAACAGGATGAGTGACGTCCCCGTGGATACCAGGTGAGCGTTACAGAACGCAAAGCCTCACATCAAAATCCACCTGGGCGTCATGAAAACGTCAGAAACCGACCAGTTAGCCCACATGTTGGGGCAGCGAAGTTCCGAAGTACATGCAGCCAGGCAGGAGACCAACACCCTGAGGAGAGAGCTGATAATAGCCAAAGAACGCACTGATGATTTAAGCCGGCAACTTCTCCAGTCACAAGCAGGGGATGCACCATTGCCGGGAAGCATGCCCTTGATGCCAGCGCCGTCAGCCAATCCCGTTCAGATAACCCTTAATGGGTCAGTTCCCTTGGCCCCGCCCGAACGATTTACAGGGATCCCAAGAGGTTAGCAATGTTCATGAACCAGTGCCGCCTGCACTTCCTTTGTAGGCCAGGGGCCTGTTACGCCCACCTGGTATCAAACAATGTTTGTGGTTGTCGGTGCACACTAATAGATCAAGGTCCTTAATCAATTGTTAATTATTAGAATTTTTTAGAATCTTAAGGTGCGGGGGAGAAAAAATGGTCTTGGCACAAGACCAATGTTGCTGAAAGTAGAAGGAATGAGATGATCCAAATTGTGAGCCCTCCGGTCCCCTGCACACTATATAATGTTGTCAATAAAGACATTCAGTGAATTGCGTTCAATTTCACAGATACGGAATATTTAATTCTGGTAAATGATACTCTCAAATACGAAAAGGTAGAAACATTTAATTCAAAAGAACAGAAATAAATATAATTCAATGATTGTAGTTGACTGTAGGTCAATTGGCATAAAATGCAATGGAAAACAAGGAAAAATATCCACAAATTAAACTGTGCTTGGCTGATGCATTTTGAGGTAATTCCCTCTTCTTCTTGAGCCTAGTAGTACTGTGACACAGTTGAGGTAGTTAGCAGAAAAAAAAGGGGGGAGGGGAGAGAAAAAGTAACTATTGTGGGTATATTTTCCATAATTATGTATAGCTAACATTACGCAACACATGTTAAGAGACAGTGACCAGCAGTAGTGATTGTCTAGCAACAATTCAAAGTATTGAGATGGTTATCATATGGCATGCTGTTCATTCAATAAGACGTTCATGGTAAGGACAAGCATCACTGTGATTACAAGACCTGTTTCAATATAAGCGGACCCGGTGAGCACCAAATTAGAGAGAACATTAGTTAGCTGGGTGGTAATAGTGGCATTAAATTATTGCGGTATCTATAGGAATGATCACTTGACAGGAACAACCTGCTAATAAAGGTTAAAGTATTAGAAGTGTGAGGAAGTGAAATATGTATATATATATATATGTGTTTAAAATAGTTCTAGGGAGGCAGTAACTCATCAGGCCGATAGTTGTATGGTAAAAAATAGGTTTAATAACTCACATGTCTCAAGAGATGGATAGTAGTGTCTATCTCTTGTCGTGAGGCGGAACAATCCTTGCATCGAAGCAAATAAAATACCAATGTATTCAACTGTGTTTCTGTAAAGGTGAAAAAAATAAAGAAAAAGATGCATTGCAACTGACAGCTATTAAGTGACTGATCGGTGTATACTAATCCATAATACTGCCATGACTGGGGTTATTGAAATCAAGGGTAAAAAGAAACTCACTCTTGCAACAGTCCCCACGGGCACTTGAATGCAGAGGAAGCGTAGCTGCAGAATTTCATGAGCAACGTGATATGCTGCTTTTGTATTTTCTTGCGAGTCCGTAGTATTCTGCATGCTCTAAAAGAGGGGAGTGCAGGTATGAGCTATGTATTGAAGACAAAAACTGGTCGGGAAAAAGGTACATCTAAATGTACTTCAAATACCTGATGCGGTCTGATGAAACTCAGCGGCGGAAATGGCACAGGACGTGCCGGTTGCTTCATGAGCGGTCGTAGAAGCCGTTACTTAATGGATGTATTAAGGTTCGCTGTCCTACGGAAAGAAGTCGTTCTCATGCAGTGGCCCTTGAACGATATCTGTAAGGAAACGAGCGGATCGCAAAGTAAGCACCTCTAAATGGTATGTAAAAACGGAATGAATACCTGTTGCCAAGTAGCGTACGCTGTGTCTGGTACAGGTTGCACTCTGGAGAGCGTGGGGGTTGCCACGGTGATCAAGATCAGTGTATCACATGATGTTGGCTATCATGTAGGGCTAGAAAGGTCAAAGGCTGAAAGAGTAATAGAAACTAGAGCGGACTGGATGCAGTAAGTGACTAGAGTGGGTTCCATGTTGAAGGGGCACTCTAAGCTAAAAAACCATATGAATTCTAAACAGGAAACTAATGCTCTTGATTGGTGTGAAGCGGGTGCTCTTTCACAATGAACAGTAATTACGTATCTTAAAGTTATGTTACTGATGGAGTGTCATATGACAATGGAATCGTCGTTGCAATACTTATTAATATCGTAGAATGAGAAAATACATTCGAGCTAGTAAACAATCGCCGTATTGAAGTTTATACTTTATGTTGAAGATATAATTCCAGATACATCAAATATGAAGATCTAAAGAGGATAAAAAACATCCTAAATGCTTATACAGTAAGGTTAATGTAGTGATATACAGTACTTGTACCGTGTTGTCATGGCGACAATATGTGATGTTGTTACTAGAGTTACACCGCTGGGTCATCGTCTGATTTGCTGGGAAGTCCTCTAATGTTGAGAACCAGGGTTCATAATGTAAAACAGAAGAACAGTATGTAAGTAATTCGAACTGGGTAAAGAGCAAACGTGTTCATTAGAGTTACAATCTCTGAGATCAACATGTGACCTCCAAGTGGAGTAAAGGCCACAGGGATGCCACCCAGCCGGGTTACTCGCTGGTATGCTTCTCAGCTTTGCCCTGATGAGGTCTGCGGGGAAGGTTCTGCCTGAAAATACAGGAGGACTGTGTTCAAGCCTGACCGACTGGGGTAGTATCCTCCCTCCACCCCCGTATGATTTCAGTCCCTCTGGCGCCCACTCCTCACCTTATGGTAGAATTAGGCGTGCTCTCCGTCCTGCCTTCTTTGCAGGGGCGCGTTGTCTTTCATGGGCGAGTGCGGTCCAGTTACTTCACTGACTTCGGCCTGTTTGATAATGTTCAGGTAGGTCTTATTGCTGTTCTTTAATAATAATAATATGCTGTTGTAATTCATTCTTGGGTACATATAGGCGATCCCTGAAAAGGGTAGATGGTCCTTGATGGTATATTGTTCTCCTTGAGTTTGCCATGCGAGGTAGGCATCAGGATTCATTGTCCGTTGGATTTCTTTTCGTAGTTCTGCTTGTGTTAAGACTTTCGTGATGCCCAAGAGTTTGTCTGCAGGTATAATAGGTACTAGGTCTGGAGTTGTATATACTATTTCATCTATGCCCATGCGAGATAAGGCATCCGCCTTTCTGTTTCTGACTCCTGGTCGAAATGTGATTACATAATCATATTCGGCAAAGACAAGGGCCCACCGTAATTGGCGCGAGGACTGGGTCTTGGCTGTTTTGAGATTTGCAGGTTTCGGTGGTCTGTGATGACTGTAATGGTGTGTCTGGCCCCAGAAGGTAGTGCCTCCAGGCTTTAAAGGCGGATTTGATAGCCAGGAGTTCCTTGTCTGTGATGGCCTAATTAATCTCTGGCGGTGAGAACTTTTGCGAACAGAAGGCCACAGGATGTAGCTGGCCGGTTTCCGGTTCTCTCTGTGAAAGGACAGCCCCCATTGCGAGACTGGACGCATCAGTTTCAACGACATAAGGGAGGTCTGGACAAGGATGTCGCAGGATTGGAGCGGAGGTAAACCTTTGTTTAAGTTCCTGAAAGGCTTCTTCTGCTTCTTTGGTCCAAGCAAACCTTTTATTGTTTTTTCGTAATAGTACTGTGATTGGGTGCACAACCTGAGAGAAGTCTGGGATGAACCGGCGGTAGAAGTTTGCAAAGCCCAGCATGGTTTGTACCCCTCTCAGAGACGTCAGTGAAGGCCATTTCAGAATGGCATCTACCTTCTGCACGTCCATTCTGATGCCTCCTGGAGTAAGGATAGAACCAATAAATTCTACTTCGGTGACGTGAAAAAAACATTTTTCAAGCTTTGCAAACAAGCGATGTTGACGGAGCTTGGTGAGGACTGAATGTCGTGTCTGACATGATCCTGTTCCGAGGCCGAGTATACTAAGATGTCATTTATGTACACTAAGGCGCACACATCAATGAACTCCCTTAAGACGTCATTCATGAAATATTGGAATGCCGCAGGAGCGTTGCATAACCCGGAGGGCATGCCTTGATATTCAAACAAGCCGTACTTAGTACGGAAGGTGGTTTTCCATTCATCTCCTTTTCTGACTCAGAGCAGGTGGCACGCTCCTCGAAGGTCCAATTTGGTATAAATCTGGGCATCTTTAACTTGGTCTAGCATCTCAAGGATAAGTGGCAAGGGGTAGCGGTTCTTCACAGTGATCTGTTTCAATGCGCGTTAGTCAATACAGGTTCTCAAGTCTCCTTCCTTTTTCGGTACGAAGAACAAAGGACTGGCTGCGGGGGACTTCGAAGGACGGATAAATCCGTTTACAAGGTACATGTCTAAATAGGATTTCAAATGAAGGTTTTCTGGTTCTGTGAGAACATAGATCATGCAGCAAGAGAATTGTGCACTAGGAACAAGGTCGTTCTGACAGTCATAGGGCCTGTGCGGCGGCAATGTATTTGCTTGGTCCTTTCGGAAAACATCCTGGAAATCATGGTATTCACTTGGCAAGGTATTAGTTGCTCCCAGGCTTGATACTGTCGCTCCGGGAGTCATGGGGATACAGACGTCAGGTTTCTCCTATTGGTAATAGCAGGCAGGGGAGCAGTCACCTGGGAAGGTTAATTTTTGTGCCTGCCAGTATATCAAAGGGTTGTGAGCAACCAACCATGGCCTCCCTAGTATTGCCCTGAACTGAGGTGCCTTGATGAGATCGAATGAAATAGACTCCCGATATCCGGCCTGGCACAGCAAGGTTACCCTGGCTGTGCACTGGGTTACTTGTCCGGAAGCGATTTCTGTCCCATCCACGGTGGTTACCTTGTCCATAGTTGGCTTAGAACACAAAGGAAGCCCCATCTCTGCTGCCAGTTCTTGATCAATATAATTTCCAACTGCTCCGCTATCGATGTATGCTTCAACAGCATGCATTCTTGACAACTGTTGGTGGTTAATTAAGATCACTGGTATTGCAAAGTGCGAGGTCAGCAACTCTTTCTTCTCACTCAACAAACTGACCTCTACGTTTGTCGAGCTTGGTAGTTTTCCGATTCCTTAGCTTCATCCTTCTCTGTGGCCCCGACTGTTCTTCTTGGGGGTTTTACTGGACAGTCCTTCAGGTAATGTCCTGGTTTCCCACAATACAAACAAAGCTGTTGTTGTCTTCTTTTGTCCCGCTCTTGTTTTGTTAATGGAGGCCGTATCCCTCCAATCTGCATGGATTCTACAGCATTTTCAGGTACATGGGGTGTGTTTTCCCGTGGTCGAACATACACGGTCCGAGGGTCCGTCTTAGACCGGTCTGCCTTTCGGTCCTGCAACCGATGGTCTAGCTGCACGACCAGATTTATGAATTCTGCACAGTCTCTGGGTGGATCAACCACCTGTGCTAAGACGTCATTTAATTCGCCTCATAAGCCTCATTGGAATAACGTGGTTCTTTTGTTTTCTGGCCACCTAGCTTCGGCAACCAGTCTGTTGAAGGTAGCAATGTACGTTAACAAGTCCTGATTCCCCTGTCGGAGGGACAAGAGTTCATTGTCTACTGCTTGTTCCTGGGTATGGCGAGCAAAAAGTTTTTCCATTTCTCTCTGGAACCCCCCAATGTCATGTAATAGAGGATCGTCATGGGTTACCAACGGCACCAACCAATCTGCTGAACTACCACTCAGGTATGATAAGACAAAAGCTAACCGAGCTTGATCGTTTGGAAATGCTCCAGGCCTATAAAGAAAATGAATGCGGGCACTGATTGATGAATGCTACATACTTCCGTGGGTCGCCTGAGAACCTTTCTGGTGGTACCAGGGGCACTGTTCCAGTAACATGATTGGTACCGGAGTGGGTGGTATGGCAGGGTTTTGCATCGTTGGATTGCTTCCAGGTAGAGGCTTCTGTCCTGCCTGTGATTGCAAGTATTGCCTGCTAATCTCTTCAGTGCGTAATTTGGTCACTATTAGGTCTCTCTGGAGGGCATTAGTCTCTTGTCGGGCAGAATTAACCTCAGCACGAAGCTCTCCTAGTAATTGGACCAATTGGTCCATTTCTGATGTCTCCATGGCGCCCAGGTGGATTTGTTATGGTAGGCTTCGCGTTCTGTTACGCTCACCTGGTATTCACAGGGACGCCACCCAGCCGGGTTACTCAATGGTATGCTTCTCAGCTTTGCCCTGATGTGGTCTGCGGGGAAGGTTCTGCCTGAAAATACAGGAGGAGTGTGTTCAAGACTGACCGACTGGGGTAGTATCCTCCCTCAACCCCCGTATGATTTCAGTCCCTCTGGTGCCCTCTCCTCACCTTGTGGTAGAATTAGGCGTGCTCTCCGTCCTGCCTTATTTGCAGGGTCGCGTTGTCTTTCATGGGCGAGTGCGGTCCAGTTACTTCACTGACGCCGGGCCGTTTGATATTGTTCAGGTAGTTCTTATTGCTGTTCTTTAGTTTTGTTGCTATCCTGCATGCCTTTCTTTGTTTAAAATGTCTCTTTTTTCTCCCTTAGGTATGCAGAGCTTCAGCGCAGTGAACTGGCTTGGTTGAGCCCCGCTGGGAAATGATGGCGCATTAAGAGCGCTATGATGCGGTAAGTAGCGCTATGCGCAGCGCTGCAAAGTCTTGCCTTTGCTAACCTGTGTTTTCATTCCTTGTAGGTCGCAGTGTTCTTCAGCGCGAGTGGAATGTCCGGAGTGGTGCCAGCCGAGAGGCGACCAGCCAGGTAAGCCTTTTGAGCAGTTTGTAATTTGCAAATGTCTCTACTGCTTTCTTTAGTGTTCCTCTATCTTCCTCTTTCAGGTCGTTCTGTCCGCGAGGCGTGCAGATTCGAGGAAGCTGTTCTCAGTAGCTGCGAGTGTTTAAAGATGAAGACTGCGGGTAAGATGCTGCTGCTAATGATATTCCTTTTGTCTCCTTGCAGGTTCTGCTTCTCTGAGGTTCGAGGGAATAGCTGGACATGGTGAGCGTCACGTTGCAAGCTGCAATGTAACGCAAAGCGTGTTGTCTTGCTCGGGTGTGGTTTAAATAGCCTCAACAAAATAGTCCAAGTAAAGTAGTCCTTAGGCTACCACACCCAAAACACTAGACCGCATAGCTTGGTTCTTAGAAACCAAGCTATGTGGGTGCCTCCATGTTGGCTGACAATACAATAAAGTAGTTCCCAAGCACATTGTTTTTCATGGTGTATGAACCTGGCGCCATAGGCGCCAGGACTGGCCCCATGAGGGCTTTTGAAGAGGATGCCAGGCTCTAGAGGCCCGAGTCCTGACTCCACCTGGCCAATGGGTTTTCCAGAGAGGGTTTTGGGCGAGGGTCGTGACAGCGCCTTTCCGAATGACCAATCACAGGTCACTTTTGTGCTATCCTACCTGAGTGGTAGCGCCCCGGACTGGTCTGTACCCTTTGTGGCCCAAGACGATCCTTTGCTGCATGACTTCAGGGGCTTTCAGTAGGAGATGAAAAGCTGTTCGCCCGTCGTACTCATGGCAGGCATTAGACAACAAACTTCTGTCCCTACGCCAAGGAATCAAGACCTATAACATACATAGCCACGTTCAATAGACTCGTAGTTGAAGCAGAATGGCCAGTGGAGAAGAGAACCACGTTATTTCATCAGGGTTGCGGGGAGAGCTCAAGGATGTTCTCACACAAGTAGTGAACCCCCCGAAAGACTGGTCAGAATTCATTGACCTTGTTGTTTAACTGGATCATAGGTTGCAGGACCGAAGAGCAGATCGAACCAGACCGACCCTCACCCTATGTATGGCGTTCTAAGGACAATATTGCCCGAACAACGGAAGGTTCAGGAGAACCAATGCAAATTGGGGGTTCAGATCCCCCTTGACTAAAGCAGAAAGGGATAAAAGGAGACAGCAGCAGTTATGTCTGTACTGTGGAAGGTCAGGTCATTTCCTTAAAGAGTGCCCTGTGAAGCCACCGAGGAGGACGGTAGGGGCCACGGACAAGGAAGATACCATCAAAGAATCGGAAATCTCCCTAGCCCGGCAAGTGTAGGGGTCCACTTGTCGAGCGAAGAAAGTGAACTACAGACCTCCCATTTTGCACTATCTGTGGTCTTGATCAATCACCAACAACCATCTCGGATGCACGCAGTAAGAGCGTACATAGACAGTGGAGCCGTTGGGAATTACATCGACCAGGATCTTGCGGCAAAGATGGGGCTTCCGTTAGGCCCTAAATCAATCACCGACACTGTTACCTCTGTCGACGGCACGGAAATAGCTTCTGGTCCAGTATCCCAATGCACTGCAGCTTTAACCCTTCTGTGCCAGGATGGACACCAATAATCTATCATTTTCGACCTCATTAAGGCACCACAGTTCCGGTTGATTTTGGGAATGCCATGGTTGATAGCTCACAATCCTCAAATCGATTGGTGAGCAAAAGAATTAGCCTTTCCCGAGTCTTGCGCCCACACATGTTATCACCAAGAGAAACAACCAATAGACACCAGAACCTCCACGCTTGCCGACTGTGGCAATCGGCATCCTATCAAGTGAATACCAGGACTTCAAGATGTCTTTCAGAAAGAACAGGCTAATACCCTGCACCGCATAGACCATATGATTGCCAAATCGACCTGATACCTGGCGCACAAATCCCTTGTGCCGAATTTACGCACTCACGGAACCAGAAAACCAGCACCTGAAGGCCTATCGTGACCAATACCTGGCCAACGGGTTCATCCGTCCCTCGAAGTCTCCAGCACCAGTCCTCTTTCTTCGTACAAAAGGAGGTGCACTTGAGAACGTGCATCGACTATCACGCACTGAACCAGATTACCGGTAAAAAATTGCTACCCCCTGCCACTGATCCCTGAATTGCTTGATCAAGTCAAAGATGCCCAAATCTACACAAAACTAGACCTGAGGGGCATATCACCTTGTTCGCGTAAAACAGGGGGACAAATGGAAAACTGCTTTTCGCACCAAATACGGCTTTTACGAATATCAAGCAATGCTCATTGGCCTTTGCAACACGCCCTGCTGCATTTCAATACTTCATGAACGATGTCCTACCAGAATTGATTGATGTCTGTGCTCTAGTGTACATCGACGATATCCTAGTATATTCCGCATCACAGCAGGACCACGTTAAACACGTCCGATCCGTATTGGAGAAACTCTGTCAACACCAGCTCTACGCCAAGCTCGAAAAGTGCTCAATCCACGTCTTTGAGGTGGAATTACTGGGCTTTATTCTCAGCCGAATGGAATCCGAATGGATGTACACAAGGTAGATGCTATCCTGAACTTGGCCATCCCCAATTCATTCAAGGGGTTCAAAGTATGCTGGGTTTTGCAAACTTCTACCGCCGTTTCATCCCAGGATTTTCGCAAATCATGCATCCCATCACGTCATTAATAAGGAAAAGCAACAAAAAGTTCCAGTGGACAACAGAAGCCGAGGAGGCTTTCCAGGAACTCAAAGCAAGATTCACATCTGCCCCAATTTTACGCCACCCTCGCCTTGATCTCCCATACCTGGTGGAAACGGATGCCTCAAGCATGGCTATGGGAGCCGTCCTCTCACAAAAGAACCCGAAACGGGACAGTTACACCCTGTTGCTTTCTGGTCGCGTAAATTCACACCCCCTGAACTCAATTATCACAGACAAAGAACTCCTGGCCATTAAGTCAGCCTTTAAGGCATGGCGGCACTACCTCTTGGGCGCCAGACACACCATCACCATAATAACTGAGCACCGGAACCTCCAGTACCTAAAAACGGAAAAGGCCCAATCCTTACGATAACTACGTTGGGCTCTTTTTTTTGCTGAATATGACTAGGTGATTACATTTCGACCAGGGGTGAAAAACGGGAAGGACGATGCCCTTTCCCGTATGGGGGTGGAAGAGCAAGGTATCAGGCCCCTGACCCAATAGCAATCATCCCAAGTGACAAGCTCCTAGGAATCACAGCAACCATAACTCAGAAAGAATTACATGAAGAAATCCAAAACCTGATGAGTCCGGAGCAATTACAAGCGTGGAGTGCACAAGGAGAACATTACATGATAAAAGATCAGTTGCCCTA
>CM030325.1:1007692227-1007754332 GCA_002915635.3 Ambystoma mexicanum | reverse complement strand
AAATCTATGTTAAATCAGTTTGCCTCTCTGTTCTCACTTTCACCAGGCTTGACCCCTTGGGGCCAGCACGACATACTCACTGGTGACTGTCTGCCAGTCAAAAGCAGAGGATACAGAATGTCAGAAAACGTACGAACCCACATCAAAGGTGAGGTCAGCAAGATGCTTGATCTCGGGGTAATAGAGCCCTCTACTAGTCCATGGTCTAGCCCAGTTGTGTTAGTACCAAAGGCCGGATCTAAAGAACTTAGATTCTGCGTGGATTATAGAGCTCTTAATGCAGTCACCAAGACTGATGCCCACCCTTTGCCAAGAACAGATGAGTTGGTGGATAAACTTGGCGCCGCCAAGTTCCTCAGCACATTTG
Organism: Ambystoma mexicanum; assembly: GCA_002915635.3. Taxonomy (NCBI): domain Eukaryota; kingdom Metazoa; phylum Chordata; class Amphibia; order Caudata; family Ambystomatidae; genus Ambystoma; species Ambystoma mexicanum. Next base: position 1,007,753,965 of record CM030325.1, on the reverse strand, counting down.
ACTTGACGTCAGGCTATTGGCAAATAGCCCTGACAGACCATGCCAAGGAGAAAACTGCATTTTCTACCCCCGTTGGCTTATACCAGTTTAAGGTAATGCCTTTCGGATTGAAGAATGCACCTGCTACGTTTCAACGGATGGTAAACCAGGTTCTGAATGGGATGGAGGACTTCTGCATGGCATACTTGGATGACATCGCAGTGTTCAGCAATTCCTGGGAAGAACATGTAACCACCTGAGAGATGTTTTGCAGGCTCTTGGACGAGCCAATCTGACCATAAAGGCGAGTAAATGCCAAATTGGACAGAGTAAGGTAGTCTATCTTGGACATGAGGTAGGAGGTGGAGAAATAAGGCCTTTGCTCAGTAAGATTGAAGCTGTGCAAAATTGGACAACACCTACTACTCAAACCCAAGTGAGAGCCTTCCTAGGCCTCACTGGGTATTACAGGAATTTCATAGAGAACTATGGGACCATAGCTTCTCCACTGAATGTCATCTCCTCGCCCAAATTTCCTAAAAAGGTTAATGGAACGAGGAGTGCAATCAGGCTTTTGAAAACCTGAAAAAGGCTCTTTGCCAAGCCCCAGTACTCAGAGCTCCTGATTACCGCCAACACTTTCATTGTGCAGACAGATGCTTCAAATGTAGGAATAGGTGCCGTACTCAGTCAACTGGATGGGAAAGGTAGGGAGCACCCCGTTTGCTTCATCAGCCGCAAGCTGAAGGATCCTGAAACAAGGTGGGCAACAATCGAAAGAGAGTGCTTTGCTATCGTGTGGGCTCTGAAGAAGTTTAGGCCGTACTTGTATGGTTCTACTTTTGTCATTCAGACTGACCACCAACCCTTGAGATGGTTAATGCAAATGAAAGGGGAAAACCCAAAACTATTGAGATGGTCGATCTGCCTGCAAGGGTTTGATTTCACCATTGAGCACAGGTCAGGGTGTCACCACCAAAATGCTGATGGTCTCTCTAGGATGTATGTCATCGACTAGAGGTATGAGATTCATCCAGGAGTGGATTAAATCCTCCTGTCCCTTAGTCTGGGGGGGGAGTGTTAGGGAGAATTCTCTGTTTAGGCTGAATTTCCTAACCTAGTGAGTCCCCCAGCAGCTTTGCTGGATTGTTTGTTTTTTCCATCCTGCCAAGAGTGAGACTCTTTTCTCCCACTCTTGGACATGAATGTGTGTAATTCCTTTGAATGTCAATGTGTTCTATGGGCTATGGGTCTTTTACTCCATAGGGTCTCATATGTTTTTCTATGTGTGTTACACCGCACCCTACGTGCCGTAACACTGGGGCGTCCTAGCGGACCTCCACCATAGACTCCATACCCGGGGACTGACTACTGTCTCCCCGGGCATGTAAAGTCACCATTGGCTTTACTAGACCTAAATTTACTAACAGAACTAGTACAAACCATCTTATTGTGGACGTACTAGTAGGGGTAATTCGATTACTCCTGGATCTGTTACTCGAGGGGCACTGTCCCGTCCCCCTCGTCGAGTTTTGGCTGGTGGCAGTGGAAACTACTTGTTATGTTCGACCCCGAACATAACCCTATGGGATTCTTCCCATTGTTGGAGATTGATACTTTTCCTCGTTAATCTCTAACATACCACCGGTCTACTTATCTTAAATAAGTTTATCGGATGGTATTTTCTGCCAGAACTCGGTTTTTAAAATGGCGTCTGTGTTCGTCTCTGTGACTCCTAAACCAAAGGTTGAGCCCTTTTGTTCCACTTTTGGCGGGCTCTGTACAGAGACCCTCCAAAGTGGTGCATTCTGTCTGGGTTACCACAGGGGTGTGGGAGGGGGTTTAGGCACCCTGGACCGAGTTGCCTTGCCAACTCCGGTCGCACTCTGGAGTGATTGGCCCAAGTGGTGAGCCTCCCCGCTCACCACTTAGCGTGTGTTGATTGACAGCTAGGCTGAATGAATGGGGTTTTCTGCATAAAAGCAGGGCTTTTGGGACTGGATCTTCAGAAGTCGCCACAGGACCTAAGAATCCGACGAGGGTAACGCTGAGCCGACCTGCACGACGACACCTCCGGTGGAGCCCTGCTGGAACCGACTCACCACTTCCCGACGACAGAGGAGATCTCCCTGCCGGAGAGTCTCTTCCCCTGACTGGTGGGAACAACCAGTCCCCTTTGCTTTTTTTCGCCTCAGGACGCAGTGGTCGAATTGCCCGTGCAGAGCACCTCGGCAACCGGATAGCCACTACCCCTGTACCGCGACCAAAAGGTGGTGCCTTGTGACGGAGCACTCCGCGGCTGGTCTCTTCCCTGGTGGTGCACCGGACTTCACTTTTCTTCGACGACGAGATCATCTCTACTCTTGGCAAAGACCCGACGTGCATCCACCACCAGGAACAACTGCCCCCGCCGGAGCTGTCTCTCCACAACAAGGTACCGTGTCCGCCTGGCTTCCCTTTCGATCGGTTCGAGTGAGGTGTCTTAATCCTCTCCTTTCCGTTGGGTCGCCTCCAAGCTTTTCTCACGTATTGTTCTGAACTGGTTCAATCTGCCGATAACAATTTGCTACAAAGACTCGAATGCATTTCCACTAGAGACTTTTGGGACATATCGCCTTGCCTCTCTCCGAGTGGGCCTGGCCTCTGAACTTTATGATCTATTGTGGTTCTTGCCTTCTTGCCTTGCATTTTCCCGTGAAGTATTGAACTGTGGTGATTTCGTAACCTGCCTATTTTTCTCTCCCGTCCTAACTAATATTAGAGTGCCATCTAGGTTGAGGCATACACCTCTGTCTGTAAATAAGTGATGCCGGTAGAACCTAGACTTGTCGAAATATTGTTAGGGGGATTGATCGTTTCTTCTTCGTAGAGTAATTGTGTTGATGATGTTTGCCGTGATAGTGCCATAGTGTTTTCATAGATGTTTCGTTATAAATAAATACCTTAATATCTTTACACTAAGCCTTCGTTGCGTGTTTGCTTGTCTTACTGTGAAGAATTGCCCTATTTTGTATACTCCACATACTGCTTAACTCTTCTTGAGGGAAGTCTGACTGCTCAGCCACAGCTACCAAGTGAATCTGTGTGGTACAGACTGCTACCAAGTGGGTTTACTGCCAAACACCTGTAGTCCTAAATCTTTTGCAGTGGTCCCAGAGGGAACTGCACAGGTTTCCGCCTAACAGATACGGTGGGGGCCTGGTGGAGGCTGCCCTGCACTGCTGGGGGGTGGGGTGCATGGGGACATGAGTGGGGGGCCTGGTGGAGGCTGCCCTGCACTGCTGGGGGTTGGGGTGATAGGGGACATGAGTGGGGGCTGGTGGAGGCTGCCCCTGCACTGCTGGGGGGGTGGGGGTGGTGGAGACATGAGTGGGGGCCTGGTGGAGGCTGCCCCTGCACTGCTGGGGGGTGGGGGTGGTGGGAGACATGAGTGGGGGCCTGGTGGAGGCTGCCCCTGCCTGCTGGGGGTGGGGGTGGTGGGAGACATGAGTGGGGGCCTGGTGGAGGGCTGCCCCTGGTGCTGGGGGGTGGGGGTGATGGGGACATGAGTGGGGGCTGGTGGAGGCTGCCCTGGTGGCTGGGGGTGGGGGTGGATGGGAGACATGAGTGGGGGCCTGGTGGAGGCTGCCCCTGCACTGCTGGGGGTGGGGGTGATGGGGACATGAGTGGGGGCCTGGTGGAGGCTGCCCCTGCACTGCTGGGGGTGGGGGTGATGGGGACATGAGTGGGGGCCTGGTGGAGGCTGCCCCTGCACTGCTGGGGGGTGGGGGTGGTGGGAGACATGAGTGGGGCCTGGTGGAGGCTGCCCCTGCACTGCTGGGGGTGGGGTGGTGGGAGACATGAGTGGGGCCTGGTGGAGGCTGCCCCTGGTGCTGGGGGTGGGGGTGGTGGGAGACATGAGTGGGGGCCTGGTGGAGGCTGCCCCTGGTGGCTGGGGGTGGGGGTGATGGGGACATGAGTGGGGGCCTGGTGGAGGCTGCCCCTGGTGGCTGGGGGGTGGGGTGGTGGGAGACATGAGTGGGGGCCTGGTGGAGGCTGCCCCTGGTGGCTGGGGGTGGGGGTGGTGGAGACATGAGTGGGGCCTGGTGGAGGCTGCCCCTGCACTGCTGGGGGGTGGGTGTTAGGGGACATGAGTGGGGGCCTGGTGGAGGCTGCCCCTGGTGGCTGGGGGGTGGGGTGATGGGAGACATGAGTGGGGGCCTGGTGGAGGCTGCCCCTGGCACTGGCTGGGGGGTGGGGGTGGTGGGTAGACATGAGTGGGGCCTGGTGGAGGCTGCCCCTGGTGGCTGGGGGGTGGGGGTGGTGGAGACATGAGTGGGGGCCTGGTGGAGGCTGCCCCTGGTGGCTGGGGGTGGGGTGGTGGGAGACATGTGTTGGTGATCAGTAGTGCAAGGTGACATGTGGGTTGGCTGGTGGGCATGGCCATGGTGGATGGGTTGCCTGTGGGACATGAGCAGGGGTGCAGGGTAGTCCCCTGTGGTGTGGGCTGCCTGCAGGGGCCGTGGAGGGTGTAGAGGGAACACCTGGGAGGACCCACATGGCCAAATCACGTGTAGCATTCCCCGGCACCACCGAAATACACGTACCCTGCTGAAATCGCGTGTGAATCTTCCGCGCACCTCGGAATACACGTACCCAGGCCAATCGCGTGTGGAACTTCCCCGCGCACCCCCACCTACCCAGGCCAATCGCGTGTGGAACTTCCCGCGCACCCCGAAGTACACGTACCCAGGCCAATCGCGTGTGGAACTTCCCGCGCACCCCCACCTACCCAGACCAATCGCGTGTGGAACTTCCTGCGCACCCGTAGTTCACGTACCAGGCTAATCGCGTTTGAACTTCCGCGCACCCCGAAGTACACGTACCCAGGCTAATTGCATGTGGAACTTCCTGCGCACCCAGGAACACGCGCACACGCTATTTTTCACACAGCGGGTGTCCGTGTTTGTCAGTGCCCCTTTGCACCTCATTTGTCCTAAAGGGCCACTGTATGGGCCATTCATCATGGCTGTATATGGGTGCTTTTTGTTAGCGCACATTTTGGCGCACGTTTTTTTCAGTTGCAGGGGCGCTACCGCCTGCTTTCTTGTGGCATACTTGTTTGGCCCTGTGCGCGTCTTTGACCGTGCGCTGGTTTGCCCTATTCGATTCCATGAATACGGGTTGTAGCGAGCGTGTGGGCGTTCCGCGCACTTGCCTCCTGTACTTCCCCGTGACACCCATATTTTCACACGTTGTTCCCCATTCGAGTGTTACGCCCGTGTTACGCCTACTTTGTAATGTGCGCCGCGCTATGTGCGATTTCGCAGTGGCCGTGGGGCACGCTGTTGGATGACCTGTGCGCCGGCTGGTGCGCGGCGCACATTTTTAGTGCACATCCAAGTTTATCTCGCGCACGGACTTCCATGAATCGCTGTGTGCTGGTTTTCCTGCGATTTTGCACTTGCACTGTGATTTTCGCACTTTTCCTGCGATTCTCACGTTTGTGCACCTCTGCGCGGAATTTTCGGCGCACATTAATTCCATGAATCGAACCCTTAGTGTTATTCTGCACAAAACAAAGAGATCTTCGAAATTTGTATTTAACCAGCAACATTGCTGACCTATGTGACCTAGACGCGGCAGAAATGGTGGAGTCTATTTATGCTTGCCAAACTCCAAAATAAATTTTGTAACGGTCAAATTTCTAGAAAAAACGTTAAAAAGGCTAGACCATATCGATGAAGAAAATGCATTATAATAGTGAATTGATATGGTTAAAAGGATGCGTTGTTTTAGTGCTTAGTGTTTATTTTCACTGTCTAGTTTGGTCTAAACTTATTATTATTGTTTAAAACAAAAACGTGTTTTAAGTATTCCGTTTCTAATTCGAACGGTTTTTAAATTAGATTTAGCCTATTAAGGATTTCTGGTTTTCCCTGCATCTGACCTCTGTTTTTGTACTTGCCTGATGTTGATTTCGTTATGATAGATCTCTTTGTGAAACAAAATTCTTTTCGCTGATTGTGAAAGGTTTGTAATAACCAATTACACTTAATAAAAAAAATTTAAAAAAAATATTTACATTTGTGTATTCTTGCATTTGAGATAGCCTAACTCAGCAGCATAGAAGCTCGGTTTGATCTGGTTGGTGCCCAAGTTCAGCCTCGCTGTTTCCCTTTTCCATAAAATGTCCCTCTGTGATGCAAGTCTTAACTTCCAAGTCAGGGCATGTGTGGAAGCAGAGTGATGCAAGAGAGCAGGCTCAGGAGAATGCGCAGGGTGTGCGTGTTAGCAGAGTGATGCAAGAGAGCAGGCTCAGGAGAATGCACAGGGTATGCATGGAAGACAGAGTGATGCAAGAGAGCAGGCTCAGGAGAATGCGCAGGGAATGCATGGAAGCAGAGTGATGCAATAGAGCAGGCTCAGGAGAATGCGCAGGATTGGGGAAGCAGAGTGATGCAAGAGAGCAGGCTCAGGAGAATGCCCAGGGTATGCATGGAAGCAGAGCGATGCAAGAGAGCAGGCTCAGGAGAATGCGCAGGGTGTGCGTGGTAGAGAGAGTGATGCAAGAGAGCAGGCTCAGGAGAATGCACAGGGTGTGCATGGAAGCAGAGTGATGCAAGAGAGCAGGCTCAGGAGAATGCACAGGGTATGCATGGAAGCAGAGTGATGCAAGAGAGCAGGCTCAGGAGAATGCGCAGGGTGTGCTGGAAGCAGAGTGATGCAAGAGAGCAGGCTCAGGAGAATGCGCAGGGTGTGCGTGGAAGAGAGTGATGCAAGAGAGCAGGCTCAGGAGAATGCACAGGGTGTGCATGGAGCAGAGTGATGCAAGAGAGCAGGCTCAGGAGAATGCAGCAGGTGTGCTGGTAAGCAGAGTGATGCAAGAGCAGGCTCAGGAGAATGCGCAGGGTGTGCATGGTAGCAGAGTGATGCAAGAGAGCAGGCTCAGGAGAATGCACAGGTATTGCATGGAAGCAGAGTGATGCAAGAGAGCAGGCTCAGGAGAATGCGCAGGGTTGCGTGGAAGCAGAGTGATGCAAGAGAGCAGGCTCAGGAGAATGCGCAGGGTGCGATGGAAGCAGAGTGATGCAAGAGAGCAGGCTCAGGAGAATGTGCAGGGTGTGCATGGAAGCAGAAGTGATGCAAGAGAGCAGGCTCAGGAGAATGCGCAGGGTGTGCATGGAAGCAGAGTGATGCAAGAGAGCAGGCTCAGGAGAATGCACAGGGTATGCATGAAGCAGAGTGATGCAAGAGAGCAGGCGCAGGAGAATGCGCAGGGTGTGCATGGAAGCAGAGTGATGCAATGAAGCAGGCTCAGGAGAATGCGCAGATTTGGGGTAAGCAGAGTGATGCAAGAGAGCAGGCTCAGGAGAATGCACAGGGTGTGCTTGGAAGCAGAGCGATGCAAGAGAGCAGGCTCAGGAGAATGCGCAGGGTGTGCGTGGTAGCAGAGTGATGCAAGAGAGCAGGCTCAGGAGAATGCGCAGGGTGTGCGTGGAAGCAGAGTGATGCAAGAGAGCAGGCTCAGGAGAATGCACAGGGTATGCATGGAAGCAGAGTGATGCAAGAGAGCAGGCTCGGGAGAATGCGCAGGGTGTGCGTGGAAGCAGAGTGATGCAAGAGAGCAGGCTCAGGAGAATGCACAGGGTGTGCGTGGAAGCAGAGTGATGCAAGAGAGCAGGCTCAGGAGAATGCACAGGGTATGCGTGGAAGCAGAGTGATGCAAGAGAGCAGGCTCGGGAGAATGCGCAGGGTGTGCGTGGAAGCAGAGTGATGCAAGAGAGCAGGCTCAGGAGAATGTGCAGGGTGTGCATGGAAGCAGAGTGATGCAAGAGAGCAGGCTCAGGAGAATGCGCAGGGTGTGCATGGTAGAAGAGTGATGCAAGAGAGCAAGGCTCAGAGAATGCGCAGGGTATGCATGGTAGCAGAGTGATGCAAAAGAGCAGGCTCAGGGGAATGCACAGGGTATGCATGGAAGCAGAGTGATGCAAGAGAGCAGGCTCAGGAGAATGCGCAGGGTGTGCATGGAAGCAGAGTGATGCAATAGAGCAGGCTCAGGAGAATGCGCAGGATTGGGGTAAGCAGAGTGATGCAAGAGAGCAGGCTCAGGGGAATGCACAGGGTGTGCTTGGAAGCAGAGCGATGCCAGAGAGCAGGCTCCGGAGAATGCGCCGGATGTGCATGGTAGCAGAGTGATGCAAGAGAGCAGGCTCAGGAGAATGCGCAGGGTATGCATGGAGCAGAGTGATGCAAGAGAGCAGGCTCAGGAGAATGCCAGCGTGCACACGATGCAGATGATCAATAGAGCATGCTCGAGAATGCACACGTCTGCTTCATGCAAGGACAGAGTGATGCAAGAGAGCAGGCTCAGGAGAATGCTGCAGGGTGTGCGTGGAAGCAGAGTGATGCAAGAGAGCAGGCTCAGGGAGAATGCGCAGGGTGTGCGTGGAAGCAGAGTGATGCAAGAGAGCAGGCTCAGGAGAATGCACAGGGTGTGGGAAGCAGAGTGATGCAAGAGAGCAGGCTCGGGAGAATGCGCAGGGTGTGCGTGGTAGAAGAGTGATGCAAGAGAGCAGGCTCAGGAGAATGCGCAGGGTGTGCGTGGTAGCAGAGTGATGCAAGAGAGCAGGCTCAGGAGAATGCACAGGGTATGAATGGAAGCAGAGTGATGCAGGAGAGCAGGCACAGCAGAATGTGCAGGGTGTGCATGGAAGCAGAGTGATGCAATAGAGCAGGCTCAGGAGAATGCGCAGGATTGGGGGAAGCAGAGTGATGCAAGAGAGCAGGCTCAGGAGAATGCGCAGGGTGTGCGTGGAAGCAGAGTGATGCAAGAGAGGAGGCTCAGGAGAATGCACAGGGTGTGCGTGGTAGAAGAGTGATGCAAGAGAGCAGGCTCAGGAGAATGTGCAGGGTGTGCGTGGTAGCAGAGTGTTGCAAGAGAGCAGGCTCAGGAGAATGCACAGGGTATGTATGGAAGCAGGGTGATGCAAGAGAGCAGGCTCAGCAGAATGTGCAGGGTGTGCATGGAAGCAGAGTGATGCAATAGAGCAGGCTCAGGAGAATGCGCAGAATTGGGGGAAGCAGAGTTACGCAAGAGAGCAGTCTCGGGAGAATGCACTGGGTGTGCATGGAAGCAGAGTGATGCAATAGAGCAGGCTCAGGAGAATGCCCAGCGTATGCATTGAAGCAGAGCGATGCAAGAGAGCAGTCTCGGGAGAATGCACTGGGTGTGCGTGGTAGCAGAGTGATGCAAGAGAGCAGGCTCAGGAGAATGCACAGGGTATTCATGGAAGCAGGGTGATGCAAGAGAGCAGGCTCAGGAGAATGTGCATGGAAGCAGAGTGATGCAATAGAGCAGGCTCAGGAGAATGCGTAGGATTGGGGGAAGCAGAGTGATGCAAGAGAGCAGGCTCAGGAGAATGCACAGGGTGTGCTTGGAAGCAGAGCGATGCAAGAGAGCAGTCTCAGGAGAATGCACAGAGTGTGCGTGGTAGCAGAGTGATGCAAGAGAGCAGGCTCAGAAGAATGCACAGGGTGTGCGTGGTAGAAGAGTGATGCAAGAGAGCAGGCTCTGGAGAATGCGCAGGGTGTGCGTGGTAGCAGAGTGATGCAAGAGAGCAGGCTCAGGAGAATGCACAGGGTATGCATGGAAGCAGAGTGATGCAAGAGAGCAGGCTCAGGAGAATGCACAGGGTGTGCGTGGAAGCAGAGTGATGCAAGAGAGCAGGCTCAGGAGAATGCACAGGGTGTGCGTGGTAGAGAGTGATGCAAGAGAGCAGGCTCGGGAGAATGCACAGGGTGTGCAGTGGTGGGAGCAGAGTGATGCAAGAGAGCAGGCTCAGGAGAATGCACAGGGTATGCATGGAAGCAGAGTGATGCAAGAGAGCAGGCTCAGGAGAATGCGCAGGGTGTGCATGGAAGCATAGTGATGCAAGATGCAAGAGAGCAGGCTCAGCTCAGGAGAATGCACAGGGTGTGCTTGGAAGCAGAGTGATGCAAGAGAGCAGGCTCAGGAGAATGTGCAGGGTGTGCGTGGTAGCAGAGTGATGCAAGAGAGCAGGCTCAGGAGAATGCACAGGGTATGCATGGAAGCAGAGTGATGCAAGAGAGCAGGCTCAGGAGAATGCGCAGGGTGTGCGTGGAAGCAGAGTGATGCAAGAGAGCAGGCTCAGGAGAATGCGCAGGATGCGGGGAAGCAGAGTGATGCAAGAGAGCAGGCTCAGGAGAATGCACAGGGTGTGCTGGAAGCAGAGTGATGCAAGAGAGCAGTCTCAGGAGAATGCACAGGTGTGCGTGGTAGCAGAGTGATGCAAGAGAGCAGGCTCAGGAGAATGCACAGGGTGTGCGTGGTAGCAAGAGTGATGCAAGAGAGCAGGCTCAGGAGAATGCCAGGGTGTGCGTGGTAGCAGAGTGATGCAAGAGAGCAGGCTCAGGAGAATGCCCAGGGTTGCATGGAACCAGAGTGATGCAAGAGAGCAGTCTCGGAGAATGCACAGAGTGTGCGTGGAAGCAGAGTGATGCAAGAGAGCAGGCTCAGGAGAATGCGCAGGGTGTGCATGGAAGCAGAGTGAGAAGAGTGATGCAAGAGAGCAGGCTCGGGAGAATGCGCAGGGTGTGCGTGGATAGCAGAGTGATACAAGAGAGCAGGCTCAGGAGAATGCACAGGGTATGCATGGAAGCAGAGTGATGCAAGAGAGCAGGCTCAGGAGAATGCGCAGGGTGTGCATGGAAGCATAGTGATGCAAGATGCAAGAGAGCAGGCTCAGCTCAGGAGAATGCACAGGGTGTGCTGGGAAGCAGAGTGATGCAAGAGAGCAGTCTCAGGAGAATGTGCAGGGTGTGCGTGGTAGCAGAGTGATGCAAGAGAGCAGGCTCAGGAGAATGCACAGGGTATGCATGGAAGCAGAGTGATGCAAGAGAGCAGGCTTGGGAGAATGCGCAGGGTGTGCGTGGAAGCAGAGTGATGCAATAGAGCAGGCTCAGGAGAATGTGCAGGATTGGGGGAAGCAGAGTGATGCAAGAGAGCAGGCTCAGGAGAATGCACAGGGTATGCATGGAAGCAGAGTGATGCAAGAGAGCAGGCTTGGGAGAATGCGCAGGGCGTGCTTGGAAGCAAAGTGATGCAAGAGAGCAGGCTCGGGAGAATGCACAGGGTGTGCGTGGAAGCAGAGTGATGCAAGAGAGCAGGCTCGAGAGAATGCGCAGGGTGTGCGTGGAAGCAGAGTGATGCAAGAGAGCAGGCTCAGGAGAATGCGCGGGGTTGGGGAAGCAGAGTGATGCAAGAGAGCAGGCTCAGGAGAATGCGCTGGGTTGGGGAAGAAGAGTGATGCAAGAGAGCAGGCTCAGGAGAATGCGCAGGGTGTGCGTGGAAGCAGAGTGATGCAAGAGAGCAGGCTCGGGAGAATGCGCGGGGTGTGCGTGGAAGCAGAGTGATGCAAGAGAGCAGGCTCAGGAGAATGCGCAGGGTTGGGGAAGCAGAGTGATGCAAGAGAGCAGGCTCAGAAGAATGCACAGCGGTGGAGGATGGGCGCACTGCAAAAAGGTGAAGGCGTGAGGGCAGGAATAGTGGAAAGAAAGGATGGGGGGCAGAAGGATGGAGAAGGGATCAGGGTTAAGGAGCAGTAGATGGAAGAAGGAAATGAGTGGGGATGAAAAAGGGTGCAGCAAAGAGAAAGTGAACAAAGAGTGGACGAGAAGGGAAGGATTTGTGTTGGGTCGAGAATGAGGAGAGAGACATGACTGGTTGCTGGAGGGTGGAAGGAGGGGAGGTCGCCCCAGAAGTGAAGGAAAAGCTTAAAGACTAGCTTCCCAGTGGTCCCATATCATGTGAGTCAGCAGCCGCCATGCCTGGCCTTCCAGCCAGCGGGAAGAACTTGGCTTTCTGCCATATGTAAAGCTACCGTTTGTGAAATCTTATATTTCGGAATGGAAAAATGAAACAAGAACTCCCCGAATGAACGCTGCTATTGGCTGAAAAGCTTTCTCTGACTAAAGGTATCAGACATAACATAGGAAACATTAGCAGCCACATGAGGGGGAAAGGACGGGGTTGGGGGGAGAAAAACTGGAGAGAGGAAGGCACGGCTGGAGGAGGACGAGGGGGAAAGTCAATGCCAATGGGAGGAGGATGCCAAGAAGGTGGTTGGAGTATTGGAAAAGAGAAAGTGCTTGTGTGAAAAGGGGAAGGTATGAGAAGGGCGGTTTTAAAGCTGGATGAGGCAGAGAGGAAGTGCTACGTTCTGTTGGATAATGAATGGAGCATACTAATGGCATTCTGGCATGCCACCCTGGTGCAGTCGAAAAAGAACCAAAAGTTCGACTGACAGCTCTGAACCACTTTCAGGGACTTCATTTAATTATAAGAGCTGCATAAACACAACTGAATAAATTGCCTTGAATGTTGTAATTAGAATCTGAAATGTGGAACTGGCTTCTAAGCGCTATATATGTAGTCTGAATTGATGCCAGGGAAAGATGATATGCGGCCCCTCTATTTAGAATTGAAGGGGAAAAATGCGTGTCTTTCCCCAGAGGCAAAAGCATAGTAGGCGTGTGGTAGAGACTGCTAAAAGGGGTGATTTGTGTACAGCAAACATATCTCCCCTGCACAGTGAACCTTGACACTTTACTCCATACTATACCAATTTCTGTATTAATAATAATAATAATCGAATGTGCTCCACATTTCTCGGGGGGAGGGGCTTCTTCAAGTTAAGGGTGGGCTAAAGGACTGGAGGAAGCATGAAAGGGAGCACTTTCTCACAACACCCCAACACAATGTGAGGTTTATGTGCTCTCTACTGGCCCCCTACTCCCATTACTCCAGAGTGAACATATATAGCTCTCCCTTACAGATTACAACAAGCATTGGGGACATCCCCAACAGCTGAATTTTCAGATGAGTGCTGAGGACAGGTGTGTGTTGCAGTGCTGCTCTCCATGCTGTCCCTGTTCCACGTCAGAGGTATGCTTGCTCCGCCGCTGCCCCAACTACACATTCACCCTTTTCCTGCATATGGGCCTGTGCGGCGACTGTTCATTCCGTACCTGCCACGTGCCTTCCAGTACGTATGAGGGAATATTACATGGTGGCCGCCTGAACGCCACCCGGCGGAGTAAGGGGCACCTCCGCTGCCTGTGCTCTATCTATTCTGCACATGCACGTGAAGGAAGCGCGTGAAGGAAGCGCGCGCTCTGCCTGCTCCTTGCCGTGCGGGTTCTGTGCATGGCGCAACAAGCTCTGTTACTCTCTGTGTTGCACCTTATAGCTCGCACCGCTTTTGTCTATACCACGCCTCTCCTGTGTGCGAGTGAACTTTGAACTGCTATTGGCACGTCTTGTCTATAGGCCCATGCACGCGCTACTGTGATCATCCAAGGAGCCTGGACTAGGCCTCAACGAAATCCAACACAAGTGCTGCGCAAGCACTGGAGTCCAGGCACTGAAGTAATTTTACTTAACTAGTTCATCTCCGACTCCAGCACCTGCGTCATCTGCAAAGGTAGGGTTAACAATCCACGTGAAATCATGCTGGGCCCGGGCCCGGCAAACTGTTACATTGTACAGTGCCGCCGGCGCCACCTGCCCAGTATTTGTATTTGTATTTATTTTATTTGTATAGCGCAGACCAGGCCCGGAGGCTACCGGGCGCATATCTTAAAAATAGTGGTTACAAACAATATGACATTTCAGATAACATTTTTGTACCGACACCCAACAAATCGAAACGTTACGGCATCTTCTTCTATTGTGTCCAGGAACAGACAAATATAGATCGCCGTACCTGCTTCATCATTTAAAGCAAGCTTACTTGGTCGACGAAGCACTCTGGTGGGATCGCCTAATAGGAGGCTTGAGACCCTCTTGGACAATAGCAGCCACCAAAATGTTGGATCAAATCTTTTCACACACAGATTCGCAGTCTGGGCAGAGCGGACCCACTTAAGTATAAGCACAAGGGGTGAAATGCGAGGTTGGGCGCTGGATGGACCACTCACCAGGAGGGCTGGGTGTTGTCTTTGAACTCGCTCATGCTTCCCTTACCTACAGCTTCTCTTGACTTTGGATCTCTTCTCTTCTTCAAACATTCTGTAATGACTTTTTAGAAATTGTAAATTGAAGTTTTTCTTCATCCTCTTGTAAAAATCACTTCGGTGATTATATACTCGTAATAAAAAAAAAAAGATAACATTTAAATTGAACAAAGTAATCAGCACACATTGGAGGTAAAGACAGAAGTACATAGGTACTCAGGTTTTCAGAATGCAACTTGGCCGTCTGATGTAGTGCTCACAATATCCCCTTTGGGCCATGGACCCCTCGACCTCCATGCTGTGTGTTGTATGTAACTTTTTTTTCTTCAATCCTTTTTTTTTCAGCCTTAATGACGGCTCGCACAATGAAATACCATACAGGCAGCCGCGAGGCCCCCCCTGAGTGCGAGGCCTGGTGCAGTTTGCCCCCCCTGGACGCCCCTCGTGACGGCCCTGGCTATCGCATGTGCTGCATTTTGAGGCAGCAAAACATGCGCTGCTAGCGTTTTTTCTGCTTAGTGTGCTCAGTAAGGGTACACTTAAGGCCCAATTTTAAGCCTGCCAGTTTTTATGTGTAGCACGCTCCCGATTACAGCGCAGATGTGCAAATAAGGACGGGCTCCTTGAAAATGTGGTGGTGGAGTGAGTAGCTGCCCATTAGATGAAGTGAGAGTTCCAGAAAAAATACACGTGGGGCCAGGACACCTCGCCAGCTATGCAACATCCCCTGTGCTCGTTTGTACCCACGTGCATGGAATCGCAACACACTTCCATTGTTATTTGTTTAATGCAACTAGATATGTAAGGTTCCAGACAACGGAAGAGCACAATTTTGCAAGGGGTAACAGGTGAAGACCTCCAGTAACGAATACCTTAAAATACTCTGCAGCTGCTTGTCCCACTTTTCCAGTCACACACTGCGCACCACACACTCCGCCAGACACCAAATGGGAATGGGTGTCTGTGTGTGGCCTGGTGTTAATTGCTTTTCGTACTGCTCAGTCTGAGCATTGTTTCTACCTCTGATGAGTTATTCAGCGCCTGCCTGGTGTGAGAGGCGATGCCTTGTTAGAATGCAAACGCATCTGATGCGTCATCACCAGATAATTTAAGAACTTGCGCTATGTGGATGTCTTACACAATGCGCGTGCAGCCTGGCCACGCATATGAAGTGTTGGGACGCATTTGGAGCAGGGTGGCAAGGTACGCCTGGGGGACGCCAAAATGACCCTTTTCCTAGGGCAGGAAAAATACTATCGCGGGTCCTGCCCGGGTCCTTACACTACCCGTGCAATCCAAGCTTCTCACACTCCATCTGCTCCAGGCCCCTCACACTATCCATGTGCTCCAGGCCACTCACACTATCCATGTGCTGCAGGCTCCTCACACTCTCCATGTACTCCAGGCCCCTCACACCCGCACTATCCATGTGCTCCTTGCACCTCTCACTATCCATGTGCCCAGGCCCCTCACACTCTCCATGTGCTCCAGGCCCCTCACACCCGCACTATCCATGTGCTCCTTGCACCTCTCACTATCCATGTGCCCAGGCCCCTCACACTCTCCATGTACTCCAGGCCCCTCACACCCGCACTATCCATGTGCTCCTTACACCTCTCACTATCCATGTGCCCAGGCCCCTCACACTCTCCATGTGCTCCGGGCACCTCACACTCTCCATGTGCTCCAGGGTCCTCACACTCTCCATGTGCTCCAGGCTCCTCACACTCTCCATGTGCTCCAGGCTCCCTCACACTCTCCATGTGCTCCTGCCTCACACTCTCCATGTGCCAGGCCCCTCACACTCTCCATGTGCTCCAGGCCCTCACACACTATCCATGTGCTCCAGGCCTCCTCCACTTATCCATGTGCTCCAGGCCCCTCACACTCCTCCATGTGCTCCAGGCCCCTCACACTCCCATGTGCTCCAGGCTCCTCACACTCTCCATGTGCTCCAGGCCTCCTCACACTCTCCATGTGCTCCAGGCCCTCACACTCTCCATGTGCTCCAGGCTCCTCACACTCTCCATGTGCTCCAGGCCTCCTCACACTCTCCATGTGCTCCAGGCTCCTCACACTATCCATGTGCTCCAGCGCTCCTCTCACTATCCATGTGCTCCAGGCTCCTCACACTATCCATGTGCTCCAGGCCCCTCACTCTCTCCATATGCTCCAGGCCCCTCACACTATCCACGTGCACAAGGCTTCTCACACTCCAAGTGCTCCAGGCTCCTCACACTCCCCAAGTGCTCCAGGCCCCTCACACTATCCATGTGCTTCAGGCTCCTCACATTATCCATGTGCTCCAGGCTCCTCACACACCCCATATTTGCCAGGCCCCTCACACTATCCATGTGCTCCAGGCTCCTCACACTATCCATGTGCTCCAGGCTCCTCACACACCCCATGTGCGCCAGGCTCCTCACACTATCCATGTGCTCCAGGCTCCTCACACACACCATGTGTTCCAGGCCCCTCACACTATCCATGTGCTCCAGGCTCCTCACACACCCCATGTGCTCCAGGCTCCTCACACTATCCATGTGCTCCAGGCTCCTCACACTCTCCATGTACTCCAGGCCCCTCACACCCGCACTATCCATGTGCTCCTTGCACCTCTCACTATCCATGTGCCCAGGCCCCTCACACTCTCCATGTGCTCCAGGCCCCTCACACCCGCACTATCCATGTGCTCCTTGCACCTCTCACTATCCATGTGCCCAGGCCCCTCACACTCTCCATGTACTCCAGGCCCCTCACACCCGCACTATCCATGTGCTCCTTACACCTCTCACTATCCATGTGCCCAGGCCCCTCACACTCTCCATGTGCTCCGGGCACCTCACACTCTCCATGTGCTCCAGGGTCCTCACACTCTCCATGTGCTCCAGGGTCCTCACACTCTCCATGTGCTCCAGGCTCCTCGCACCTCTCATTATCCATGTGCTCCTCGCACCTCTCACTATCCATGTGCTCCAGGCTCCTCACACTATCCATGTGCTCCAGGCCCCTCACTCTCTCCATATGCTCCAGGCCCCTCACACTATCCACGTGCCCAAGGCTTCTCACACTCCAAGTGCTCCAGGCTCCTCACACTCCCCAAGTGCTCCAGGCCCCTCACACTATCCATGTGCTTCAGGCTCCTCACATTATCCATGTGCTCCAGGCTCCTCACACACCCCATATTTGCCAGGCCCCTCACACTATCCATGTGCTCCAGGCTTCTCACACACCCCATGTGCTCCAGGCTCCTCACACACCCCATGTGTGCCAGGCACCTCACACTATCCATGTGCTCCAGGCTCCTCACACACACCATGTGTGCAGGCCCCTCACACTATCCATGTGCTCCAGGCTCCTCACACACCCCATGTGCTCCAGGCTCCTCACACTATCCATGTGCTCCAGGCTCCTCACACTATCCATGTGCTCCAGGCTCCTCACACACCCCATGTGCTCCAGGCTCCTCACACTATCCATGTGCTTCAGGCTCCTCACACTATCATGTGCTCCAGGCTCCTCACACTATCCATGTGCTCAGGCTCCTCACACTCCATGTGCTCCAGGCTCCTCACACTCTCCATGTGCTCCAGGCTCCTCACACACCCATGTGCTCCAGGCCCCTCACACTATCCATGTGCTCAGGCTCTCACACTACCCATGTGCTCCAGGCCCCTCACACTATCCATGTGCTCCAGGCCCTCACACTATCCATGTGCTCCAGGCCCCTTACACTAATCATGTGCTCCAAGCCCCTCACACTATCCATGTGCTCCATACCCCTCACACTATCCATGTGCTCCAGGCCCCTCACACTATCTATGTGCTCCAAACTCCTCACACTCTCCATGTGCTCCAAGCTCCTCACATTATCCATGTGCTCCAGGCCCCTCACATTATCCATGTGCTCCATGCCCCTCACACTATCCATGTGTGCCTGGATCCTCACATTATCCATGTGCTCCGGAACCCTCACATTATCCATGTGCTCCATGCCCCTCACATTATCCATGTGCTCCAGGCCCCTCACACTATCCATGTGCTCCAAACTCCTCACACTCTCCATGTGCTCCAAGATCCTCACATTATCCATGTGCTCCGGACCCCTCACATTATCCATGTGCTCCATGCCCCTCACATTATCCATGTGCTCCATGCCCCTCACACTATCCATGTGTGCCTGGATCCTCACATTATCCATGTGCTCCATGCCCCTCACACTCTCCATGTATTCCAGGCCCCTCACACTCTCCATGTGCTCCAAGATCCTCACATTAACCATGTGCTCCAGGCCCCTCCCACTCTCCATTGCTCCATACCCCTCACACTCTCCATGTGCTCCAGGCCCTTCACACTATCCATGTATTCCAGGCTCCTCACATTAACCATGTGCTCCAGGCCTTCACACTATCCATGTATTCCAGGCTCCTCACATTAACCATGTGCTCCATGCCCTTCACACTATCTATGTGCCCCATGCTACTCACCTTATCCTTGTGCTCCAGGCCCCTCACACTATCCATGTGATCCAGGTTCCTTACACTATCCATGTGCTCCAGGTCCTTACACTCTCCATGTGCTCCGGGCCCCTCGCACTTGCACTATCCATGTGCTCCAGCCCTTCTCACTGTCCGTGGCAGGGGGGTCCTTACAGTACCTATGCAATCCAAGCTTCACATACACCCCTTGTGCTCCAGTCCCCTTGTACTATTCATGTATTCCAGGCTCATTGCACTATCCATGTGCTTGCGGCTCCTTGCACTATCCATGTGTTCCAGGCCCCTCACATCTCTCGCTATCCATGTGCTCCAGGCCCCTCACACTCTCCATGTGCTCCAGGGCTCCTCACACTAATCATATGTTCCAGACTGTTTTCACTATTCAGGCACTCCCGACTCCTAGCACTATGCATGGCACTGCACTCCGCACTCCACCCTGTGATCTCTCCCTTCTAATCGAGGATAATAGGGGGAACATCCTTCTCTGTCCAAGCCCCAGCAATCTAGAGGACAATTCCCCTTTGCATCTGCTGCATAGAGGATCACCTTGCCTTCCTCAGGGCCGTAAGACTTGGCTTTTCTGCCCCGCATCCCGATTAACCCATGCTACACTTCGGGTTATTTAACCATCTCTCAGGTAGGCCAGGGCAGCAATGAACCAGCCATGAAATGCACTGTGCGGGAGAGAGAATAATCTCCAGCAGGCCACAGGACAGAATCCACACCACATCTACGAAACCAAGAAACCAGCCTGGACACGCGGGCATGTATCACGCTCCATGCCTATGGAAGATAGCCGAAGGCGTGGCCACCCATCCACACGCATCTACTATCATACACTACTTAATAGTGACACATCGCACAACACCTCTGCCATAAGAATGCAGCTACTCCCCACAGCAAAAATTCATTCTAGCTGGACACAATGGGTCTCTTGCACTCACATACTCTACAGACTTCCTCACAGCATCCATCCACAAGCCAACTCGACATGGGTAGCTAACAAGGTCTTGGCCACCACTACCCACCGTCGTATTGGCTAAGATGCACACACGCATTCTGAATGCCTCTGATGAATTTCCCATACCTTGGACTTCGGTCCCCCGAGGTAGTTCACCTACAGCGCTCTGAGGTCTTACCAATAGGAAAAGGCGATATTCAAATGGCAAATGACATTACATTACATATGATCCAGGTTACTCACGCTATCAATGTGTGGACTCCTAGCCCTGACTATATGATCCAGGCTACTTACACGCTGCATGTTAGTGAGGCTGATCACAATAGCCACGCAATCTAAACTCCTGCATTCACCATTTTTGTGCAGGCTCCTCACACTTTTATTGTTTCTTTACACTCCTTATAATATCCATGTGACATAGCTCCTCGGACTATCCACATGTTGCAGGCACTTTGCGTTTCCATGTACCACAGCAGGCTGCTCCACTGCCAGCCAGAATGTCACATTGGACCTAGATGAAAGGCTCAGGATCTGCCCTGAAGAGGTTCACAGAAGGATTCCAGGGGAGTGGATCCACTGAGTTACACCCTGAGTAGAAAGTGCTGTTGGCAGGCAGATGAGTGCAGCGGCCTAGGATACAGATGTGCAATGAGCAAGAGGGAGCCGCGGAGTCAAAGCTGCAACACAATCAGCCTGAAAAGAACACAGCTCTCTCCTTACCCCCATTCCTAACAAGACCAGTGTGGGTGTATAGGTGCTTTATATTGTGCAATCTTTCACCGTGAAGCATCACAGCGCTAGAGGGGCAGGTGCTGCTGGCATGAAAAAATGAAGGCGAGGTTCTAGTTCATAGGAGTGATTGCACGAAAAAGAGGAAAGTTCCCTTAATGGTTGTACGTTCTCGGTTCTTCCAGAGGCTTACGTGTAGATTGTTCCAGAGTTTGGTGGCCTTGAAACACTTGTGTATGAGCGTGATACAAATAAAATATCATATCATATCTTAACTACAAAAGATTGTCCACCCAATCTAGCAAGTGCAAAGGACTGTTGTCGACGTAGAGATCTGCAAGACTAAAGGCCACGCAGTCTATGATATGATTACCTTGGATCGCTTCGAGCCTCAGATAATCCTCTGTTGGACTGGCAGCCAGTGCAGGGTGCGGAATCCAGGGGACAAGTGATCCCATTTTCTAATCCCCAGGAGGATCCTGGGAGCAGAGTTCTATTCACGTCGAAGTCTGATCACATTCTTTAATGAAAGGCCAAGACACACGCTGTTTCCAAAATCCAGGGGCAAAGCTGCAAACGCATTAAGAATGGTCACCAGGCGGCTCATGGAGAGAAAAGAGTTCCAAGGTTTCCTAAGTCGGAAAGAACAAGATCTAACGGCTGATGCTACTTCTTGTGTGAATGATATGATATGAAATTTATAACACGCCTATACACACACGTTTCAAGGCGTGGCCAGGCAAGGGCGGGGAAACAAAGGGAGGACAAAGACAACGATCTTACTAGGCCAAGTGACATTGAGATCGCGCAAGTGCAGGGGAGAGTGGAGGGGAGAAGTACTAAAGACTGATCTGAATCGAATTTGATGACCGCATGCGTCACCTGTTGAGAAAGAAATATGCACTCGCCAAATGGGTTTGGCCAGAATGTATTGTTCATGGGATGAGCAGTTGAGTAAACAGCGAGAATTCCATTTTTGCAAGGATTCATTTTAAGATATGTGGCCTCTGTCCCGTGTGTACTTTCTACTAAACAGCTCTTAAAAGGTGAAGGAAGTGGTGTCCCGGTCCCAGGACAATTTTATGAACACCAGTGTATCATTTGCAGAGTGTATTTATTGGTCATTTGTAAGGCGCTTACACCATTAGAAAAACTGTTTCAAAGTTTCGGAAGAATCACCATGATTTAGATCATTTTGGTCGAATGATATGATATGAAAGGTTATTTATAACACACTTAATACCCAGAGGTTTCTAAGCGCGGACCCTGGGATCGAACATGTGGTGCTCCGTGTCGTATTGCTTCCAAGGCGAGCACGTTGCCCCTGAGCTGTCCTCCCGAGAACGGATGAAGTAAAGTGTAAAAAGCAGACGCCAAAGGGCAGATCCATGAAATATATTTTTGGTCAGAGGTGCAATTACCTAATTTAACTATTTGCGTTCGGTTAGTTTAGAAAGAATGGATTCCTTCCAAGACTTGACCTCTAATACCCTATTGTTAATGGCGTGTTTGTAGGATACGCTGCTCAACAGTGTCAAAAGCCGCGGACAGGCCCAGAAGGATCATTGTCCCAGAATCCCCAACATCAAGTACTTTTTTCATTGTAACAATATTCATGCCGCAACGCAGGGCCATGAAGATGGTTTGAGCTGGACCTAGAGTTTGAGCGTTCAGTAGCAAAGACTGAAGGCTGGCCGCACTGTTAGTTCTAGGTGTGCAGCCAGAAAGGGGATGACAGAGCTAGGTCTAGGATTGCTCAGATCGGAAGGGTCAATGGTGGGTCTTTCAAGCAATGGGTGAAGCACCGCTTCTTGCCAGGAATTCGGGGCTGTGCCAGACTGAGTAGATGAAGACGGTAGAATAGACTTGGTGATTCTAGGAGAAGGGTCTGCAACCTCTGGCTCTCCAGATGTTTTGAAGTACGAGAGCCCACCATTGGCTATGCTGTCTAGGGCTGATGGGATTTGTAGTCCAAGACATCTGGAAAGACAAAGGTTGCAGAGCCCTGTTCTAGGAGCAAGAGGGTCCTTGGTGATCCTGAGAATTTGAGCAGTGCTAAGATATAAGGTTAGCTGATCCAAGCTTTGAGACCGCCCCCTGTTCTAGCCAGTGTCAGCGAGACTCAGCTTCGGCTGCTTGCTTGCTGTACAGACCCGAGCCGAATGGGAGCTTGTGTGGACTTAATTGGGTTTAAGGGTCCACCACACACGAGACCGCTTCAGACTTGACTATGGGCCTCATTACGACCCTGGCGGTAAGGGGTTTACGCCAGCGTTAGCTGCGCCGACCCCTTACCGCCAATTACGAGGTCCCTTAGCGCCATGGAGGTTTTAACACCCGCTTTTAGCGGGTGTTAAAATCCATGGCGCTAAGGGACCATGGAGTTAATTACGCCACCGTAATTTACGGTGGCGTAATTAACGCCTTCCCCACTCCCATTATGCCCTATGGGGCAAAAATGGGAATGGGGAAGGGTAAATGGGGATTGGGGACTTACCGCCCCGCCAAGGTCGGAATGGGGCGGTAAGTCCGCCAACCACCATGGCGTAAACGTAGTTTACGCCATGGTGGTAAAGTGACGGCCCAGGCGGTAACTTACCGCCTGGGTCGTAATGAGGTATTATGAGTTTCCCATCCCCCATCTTCACAGGCAATGTGAGGGGTGGAGTAAAAGTGTGGCCAGCAGAGGGCAGTCCTCCTCTCACCCAGAATCGCACCTCGGTCAACTGCACCAGTCTGCCATACACTGCCCAGCCTTTCCAACACCACTCAAAAGCCTTCTGTAGTTACTCATTCTGGTGTCCAGGTGACTGGAGGCCACCAGCCTGTTGAAAGCTATGCATTCTGGGCTGGTAGTGTTGGATCACTTTAATGAGCTTTTTCCTGATTGCAATGGCCGCGTACGGGCACCTCCCTCTGTGACATGAATTCTTCCTCCTACCCAGGAGCCCTTGCTTCGGTGGCCGCAGCCCACTCCGCTGTGGCTGAAAGTGGAATGGCGCCCGCATGGTCAATGGCCAGAGCGCGGAAGGATCGGGGCGGAATCACGCCCCCCCCCCATCCCACCTCTCACCAGAGGCGCCCTCCGGCTCCCCGCGGAGGCCGCTCCGCTCATCCAGACCTCATTGTTGAGAGAATAATGGCGAGAATGAGGACGACGCTAGCACTGGATTTTCCCGGAGCGAGTCGGTCCTGAGTCCTATCCTTCCGCTCAGGTGTGGAACAATGCATTGTGATCAAGGAGGGCCAGTTTTCTTAAGACCTTTTTTTTTAAAATACAGAACTTGCGCCATGATTGTCTGGCAGCTGGCATATGAGAATGAAAGGGCCCCTCAAACGGCTGAAATGGGACTATTTGCATACCTCTTTGTGCAACGGTCATAGAGGGGGCTTTTCTGTGAAGAGCAAATCAGGTGCTCCCAGTGAGGCCTGATGTGAAGAAATGTGCAGCTCGCCTTTTTCACAAGCTGGCCTATGCACCGTGGAGGACGGAGCAGGTCGCATAATGATGTGTAGCTCGTGACATGCTGCGCTTGCCTCACAGAATCCACATGGAACGTAATGGTTATTTATAGCGTGCTTAAATACCCAGAGGTTTCTAAGCGCGGATCCGGGGATCGTACCTCTGTTGCTCCGGTTCCTCTTGCTTCCAAGGCGAGTGCGTTGCCCCTGAGCTATCCTCCTGAGGGTACGGGCAGAACGTTGGGACCTGCGTGACCGGATGACTCTTCTCTCCCGCACTTGTAGCACTGCCTCAGCATAGGGTCCATCGCAAAGAATTCCCCAAAAGCTTCAAACACATGGGCCTCAAAATATGTTTCGTGGTATTCTGCCAGTAGCACCACACGGAATTACTCTTACTGGCACTTGGAATGCCGGAATTACCACCACAATTCCTCATTCCCATGGGTGAATTGCTGGTATTACCGTCACTGGTAATACTGTTGCTGGTAAAATAGTATTTTTTTGCTGATGGGCTTCTAGACTGACCGGCAGCTCAGAGCTGCAGGTAATCCCGGCTACCCCACCGCCCGATGTAGTGTATGTAGTGTGGCAGTTCAGAAACGTGCCGGTAAATGGATTACCAGCACGTTAATTCCGGACCGCCATACCTGTAACAAAGGAGTGCAAATGTCAGGAGTACCCTTCGTACATTGCACACTATGCTGTCCCTGTTCTGAACCGCTGCTGGCAAGCCAGCTGGCATGCATTAGTGTGGGCGCGAGTGCCCGACGCTATGGAAGGTGAGGAAGGATAGCTCAGGGGCAACGTGTTTGTCTTGGAAGCAAGGCAATGAAGCGCAACACAGGTTTGAATTCCGATTCGGTGCTTAGAAGCCACTCGCTGGTATTAAGTGCGTTATAAAAGAACAAGTACAATGAATGATAGGGTGCCAGGATCGATGCAGAGCTGACAGTGCGTTTGAGTGTTGGGCTGTTTAAGGGCCTGTAACCATAACATATTTAAAAAAGGTTAAAAAGCGGTTCATACCAATGCTGCCCCACTTTTTAAAAAAATGCACAGAAGGGTCAGCAAAGGCCCTCTCGCACATTGTGCACACCCCTGGCCCTGTTCCATGCAGGCAACAGAGGATAGTAAACTTTTTCTGAACTAGTGATGCACTTTCAATGATAAGATAATGCCCCACTCATCCCTTTTACTTGCGCAGTTGTGCGGGGGGAGGAGGGGGTAAAAGAGGGCGTCTGAATGTACACGATTCTGATACACAGATGTGCACACACTTGTGCATGTCCTTTGAGAATTGGATGCAACTTCATTGGCACGTCAAATGATTTATGAACCAGGCACTATTCCTCGATGTGCTCTTTTCGCTGATCTGTAAATAAGGGCTTAGAAACAGGTTGCGCACCGTAATGGGAGCTATGTAAAAACAAGCATTGGCAATGGCAACAGTTGTGGCTTTAGTGTAAACATGATGAAGATGTTTGCCAGGCATTGCTCTAAAGGAACTACCTGGCCATTAATGACAACAGCTGGAGATTGAGCACGTGCCTAGACATGCGCTAGCAGTGCCTGGCAAATGCCCGACTAATACCCATGCACAATCCGAAACTGTTGGCTTTGCTAATTCTCGTTTTTAAGAGGACTTCTGTGAAGGACATGCATATTGCTGACAAATCGAGTGGCTGAAAGCAGATCCAGTTACGACATGTTTATTACACCAATAGCGCGTTTACATCACCAATCAAACCACGATGGCGAGCCACTCACCCTAAGACCACTCATCCCTGAACCCCACCCCCGACCCACCAGCATTGCCCATACCCGCTCCCCTCACTATCATACCTGGCACACCCCACCCTGCAAATCACCCACCCCGCCTTGCCCTTGATACCCCTGCCACCTTCCCCCCCGATCGCACCCTTTCCCCTCCCAAAAACTGCGCGCCTAGTCCTAGCAAGAACCGAAGCTGCTTCTCTCTCCCCCTCTGACCCCCTACCCTCTCTCACACACCAGTTCGCAGCAAATAAACTAAAGAGGAAACGTTCCTGGTCCCCCTCAATCTCTCAGCACTCCTCACCTCCCCTGTCTGGACCCAATAGTACAAATGAATAGTAATGTTGAGGGGATTAGTGTGTAGACGGATGAGTGTGTAGACCAGATGAGTGCGTAGATCAGATGAGCGTACTGAGCAGATGAGCGTACAGAACGGATGTGTATAACAGAGCAGACGAGTATACAGAGCGATGAGTGCGTAGTCAGACAGGAGTACATGCGGGGGTAGACTGGAGTGCATGCGCGAGAAGGACAAGAGTGCATGCGTATGAACACATGAGAGCATGCGTGGGGCACTCTGGAGAATGAAGGATAGACTAAGCACGCAAGGTGAAACCAGAGTGCGTGAGTATGTCGAGCAGACATGAATGTGTAGGACAATCTTGAGCGCCTGAAATGAAACAAAAATGCATAGACAGGACCTGTCCGCACAGAATTGCATGACGTACATAATATCCTTGGAATGCAGGGAACATTTGAAAGAGCATACCATCATACCACACCCACGCTTACTCTCTCCTTTACACCAGCACTCAACTAGAACACAGAGATACCATGACACCATTCGGTATAACTGTTCTCATAGCAACATCTCCCGCTCACTCCCCATCACTCTAAGTAAACATTGCTGGTTTCACACCCCCCAGCCAGGCGTTCTCCTCAGGCCTAACGCAGCCACACTCGGTCTGGATAATTCCGGCCAGAGCGAACACATACTCCTGATCTCTCATCCCCCACACCTGCGGCTAAGAAGCAGCTACCACATGAATTCCGCACCAGCTGCACACATACCTGGTGCACACACGCACTTTTTGGACTCTCTCTACTCTCTCTACTGACCCGAACTTTGGTTCCCAAGGGCGTTCAACCTACCAGCGCCTTCAGACCATACCAATGGTATATAAGGCGCTATATAAATGCAAAATAACATAACATAACATAAGCACTCAGAAGACTCATTTGTAAACACCCTGGTAGGCACTTCCAGTGCAAAGTTTGATTTTAAGGGTTGATAAAGCTAGCTCAAAGAGATTTTTGGGTGGGGAGGGGAAGGACGCGGGTGGGAATGGCCATAGGGTTCAGCATGGCCATGGGCACTCAATGGGTGGGTAAATACCCAAACAGCACCTAAAAGCTTTGTGTCCCACCTGACAGGCCATCTCCCCCTAGCTGCACTCCAATGCATTTATTTCAGCTTATAGATGGCACTAAAGCGCTACTGTATAGCCACTTACGGCCTCATTATATGTATGGTGGTATCCTACTGGTAAATCTAGCGGAATACCACCAAACAGAATTACTGTTGCTGGGTCTTGGAATGCTGTAATTGCCGGCAAAGGTGGTAATTCCCCATTCCATGGAGTGCCATAATGTCTCCATGGGGTGACTTGACAGCATTACTGGTGCTGGTTATACCAGTGCTTGCAATACCAGCATTTTGTGGCGGTGGGTGCCGGAATGACTGGCAGCACAGTAATTCCGGCCACCCCCCCATCAAATGGTTCAGAAATGTGCCAGTAAACGGAATTGCTGGCACGTTAATTCTGCTCGTTAGAGAGGACACACCAATGGCAGGGACTTTCTTGGCGGCAGTAGGGATTCTCTTGGCAGATGGCAGCTTTTGCGGCAGATCGGTGTGGGTTTCACCCGTTTTGCAGCAGTACACATCTACATTTTTAGCACTGATCCTAAATCACACATGTGAGCGAACAGGGGTGGCTTAGTTCTGTAGAGGGTTGATGTTCCTAGACTCTGTTTTAGTGGCATAGCAACAACCACCGAAGGGATGCAGCCGCTCACTCTTCTGCCAAGAGATCACAAGTATTAAGCAAATGTGGCAGGGAGGCGATAACAGGTAGAGACGCACCCGCTGGCTTGGTTCACACCAGAGAGTGACTTTGGGCCTCATTACGACCCCAGCGAGTAGCCGTGCCGGTAAAAACGGAGTTGTGTTATTTTCTGGAGCCGTGCTTTGGGGAATTACCGGGGCATTACAGCCCCTGCGTCCCGGTAATTCCCCAAAGCCAGGCGCTGAAAAAGTAACTCCCCATTTCCATTCGAGTCTCATTGGACTCAATGGGAATGGGAGGACAGAAGCACCGGCACTGTGTTCAACAGTGCCGGTGTTTCCATCAAAGTCTGCGAGCGGGTGCCGTTCCGCACGCCAGGTCAGAGCTGCGCAGGCGGGAAGACACCCGCCCTCAGAACTCGGAGTGTGCCGGTCCGGTAACAACAGTGCCTGTAGCTTATCAGCACCGCTGTTACTGGACTGGCACACTCATAATGAGGCTCATTGTATCTCCAGCAGCTTTAGGGATTTCAATCAGGCACACACCCATGTCTCGCTTAGCATGTAGTGCACAAATGAAACCCTTGTTTTATTTTTGTCTATAAATTCAATATTCTGAATGATATACCACTCATATCACACCCTTCTCAAAATATCCCCCACCTCACACTAAACCAGGAATCAGGCTAGTTTGTAAAGGTAATGATGTCTTTATTTATTTAATATTCAATCACACATAGGTTTAATATAGATATATATGGGCAGCAATCACCCAAAGGGTGACAATACAATTCAGAAATAAGCAAAGCAATTGAATTCACTTATAAGGAGACAAAATAGAAAACACAGGGAAAAAGAACAGTCTTGTTTTGCACACAGATAGCATTTAGGTTAATGTTCCCCCTGCAAAGTTTTGATTAAATACAAATGAGCAATCCTACACCAATGTGAGTAATCAGCAGGTATTCAGGAAAGAAATACAATGTCTAGAGTTATAGGCAATCTTCCCTCCCTAAACAAGAGAGAAAACCGTTTTGCCAAATGACACTTTTAAACTAACAGATGAAAAAAAAAGGCTTTGTGAAATACTGCAAAAGGGTGCAAAAATGCTTAAATGGATACAGATTCTAGGAAAAGCAACACTAATCAGGTCCTAACATACATGAGCTATAATATAAACAACAATACACATTTGAGATTAGGATGGAATGGAAAAAGCACTTTGAAATGGGGAAATGACACGTGTAAACGTGGGAATTTTGCAAATTCGCAGCAAACTTTTACTATGCGATAATTGAAGAAAACGGTCAAATACACTGTTCCGCAATGCGGTTTTTAGTTGTGGATGTAGCTAAGGATGTTAGGTATCAGTGGAAGTTGAAATATTTGTTTCTATCTTTAAAACTGAAGGAGTTATAGAGGTTTTAGTGAGAGGCATTTTTGCAAAATAGGCGCGAAAATAAAAACAGAAATGCGCTTTTGAAAATGACAGATGGGTTTGATTACACTATATTATGACTATGAAAAAGAGAATGCCACAGATGGATCTTACAGTCACGTGATCAGCGTAACCCGTTCCTGTTGTGGATACTCTACTTCTTCCTGGGAGTTATTTAGTTATTCAGAATCACTATGGAGTTATGGTTTTGGAACAAAGGGGAGACAATCAGCGCAAGAAGGATTCTAACAATACTGGAGTTCTGAATTAAAGATGGGATGGGTTGAGATAGGGATAATACAATGCAGATATACTAAGGGTCACTGTTCTTCCTGTTAATAGTTACAGAAGAAGTTATTAAATTGGACCGTCAGCTCTTCTCAATAAATTGGATCTGGTGTACAAGCAGCAAGGCACCTCTAGCGGGATTGGATCAGCAAGGCGGTTCTGGTCAACAGGACTGCACCTCAGCCTGGATTTGAAGGGCCACTTCTGGTTTCTGGACACGGTAGATAGCAGGATGCAAGTTTTCAGCGGGCAAGCCTTAGTGGTAGCAAGCCAAGCTGAATCAGAATTAAATCCCTTCAAGTTTGGGATGTTTGCAATTGGGTCAGGCTAGCAATAATTTTGCAATGCTAGAGTCTGGATTCTGCAAAGAAATCTGGATCTTCCAAGAATTCTGGAGTCAGCTACCAGTTGAAGAGTTCTGGAATAAGGTGCTGTGCGGACATCTTTATGGGTTCTGGAAGCAGTCTTTTTTGTAGTGAAGCTTCTATATTTATAGTGTAAAGCAAAAGAGATTCCAGGACTCAGCGCCATCAAATATATGTTTGTTTAATTGTGTTGCATTGTCACACATTCAAAAGCGAAAAGAGCCCATAAACGATAACATGTTTCGGCTATGCTTAGCCTTTTTCAAATCTGGGCTACATGGTATTGCACAACAAATCACCATATGCATGTGATATTGTTTCCATAATTACATCAAATTAAATTTACAGAAAGGTGTGATATCAGCATAAATGCAATGGTGAAGTTACAGGAATTGTGACATGGATATTATTACATCATGCCACAATACAGATCATCACATCAAAGTATTGATAAAAAGACAGAAAAACAAGGGTTGGTTAAAGGGAGGGTATAAGGGTATAGAAAGACATATCAAAAATGTACATTGTTGCAAAAATCAACCAACGAAATAAAAACAATGGGGAGACAACACAAAGGAGAGAAAACCAGAAAGTTTAGTGATTACTGAAGTTAATAGTAATTGAGCCAATATAGGCAAACGATCAGCGTATTATCTAAATATGTACGCAGTGTTTATGCTTACCTGTAGTAGTATGATAACAATCCAAAAGACTAATGTCACTGTAGTAGTAATGGGGTAAGATTTGAACAATACGCGCTTCATGAGGGACGTATCGTCTAGTACACGGAATTTCTGTTCTTTCATGTATTCGCATCACACCCTAGCCCACGGATACTTTCGGACACATTGTGATTAACACTAAGCAGAGAAATCACAATACGTTACTTGCACTTAATATAGGGAATTTTGGCATGAACTCTTTCTTTTAGAATGAGAACCTAATCAACATTTTTGTTATACCAATACCTGAAATTACACTTCATTGATTACAGATTTTGTTCTGGGGATCTTACCCAGTTACTACTACAGTGACAATAGTCAGTAATCACTAAACTTTCTGGTTTACTCTCCTTTGTGTTGTCTCCCCATTGTTTTTATTTCGTGTAGCCCAGATTTGAAAAAGGCTAAGCATAGCCGAAACATGTTATCGTTTATGGGCTCTTTTCGCTTTTGAATGTGTGACAATGCAACACAATTAAACGAACATATATTTGATGGCGCTGAGTCCTGGAATCTCTTTTGCTTTACACTGTTTATGGTGACGGTTAGGCTTTACTACCGTCTGGATACAGTGACCTGCGACATCCGTGTATTTTCTACATGATCTGATAGACATGGCATTCTATTAGAAAAAGATTATCGACTCTTTACTCCTGGGATTATAAGGCGTCGCCCCCGACAGCAACGTATATCAAAACCATTGTTTCCAGTTACTTCTATATTTATACATTACAAATGCCATCCCCCAGTTTGTGGTGTGGGCAGAACTTCAAAATACACCCCCATGTCTGTGAGTGGCTACTGGCATGTGCTTTGTCCTGGTTGGCAGTCTAAACAGAGCTGTCATCTTATGACAGGATTTAGGAACTCACACCTGGATTTCTACCCAAAACATACTTGTGCACAAATGTGCATTCCTACCATTATGTACCCTCATAAAATTGTACACATATACTTTATACTTGATTATCTACATTTACATCCACTTCCCATCTTTGTGAGAGCTGTATTGGTTGTCCTATGAATGTTTATCAATTTTACCCATAACACTTTGGATTAATCATTTCTAATTTGAAACATCTCTGGGGGCTGATCAGGGGATCGTGTACATACAATTTTAAGTTTGCAACATTAATAGTTTTGCAACAATCAGTGTTTTAGTGTATCTTTGGTTCTTTATGTATTAATAACTCCTACCACATCTTCAACTGTCTAGCATGAGTTAAGATTTATAAGTTTGTATTTTTCACTTGTCTACTCATTTTGGCTGTCATGTTAAATGTCATAAAGTTCTGAGGCAAAAACAGTAATTTCAATTCAAAATCCAGTCCAGGTTTTTTTTTCTTACTTTCAAAGTGAGCAAATGGTCAGTCCTTTGAAGTTCACTGAGAAACCTCCTCCACATATGGCCCCTACTTTAGGAAGGTGGGTGTCCAAGCCTTCCTTTGTCCTTGGGTCAGCTAGGAGACAAATATCTGAGGCTTTCTTTGTTTTCATTATGCGGGAACCATTAACAGCCATTAGCCTTCCTTTTCTCAAGGAAGTGTCAAGCAGAGATGTCAGTTTTCCCAGGCCAGGCTATCAGATCAGAATTACATAGTGGATTGGTCCCAGACTGGGCCCTTTGACATTAAAGTTTTTTCATTTCCCATATAAAATATAAGCACAGTTTATAAAGGATTGAAACATTTAAAAAGAATTAGCCCTTCACCAACATGCTTTAAATAGTGGATTTTGCAATTTTTCAGGACAAAGAAAATACATTTACACTGGGTTTGACAGCTTATTTCTTTAGGCAGCTGTCAGGCAGTGATACCTGGATTCCTCTGACTGCCGGGAGAATCCATGATTTCAGCACACTTTCCTTTCAATAATTCACTGGGGAAAATGACTGAATGTAGCACCAAAACAGCACTTTGAAGGTTGCCATTGATTAGGAAACTGTATTTAAGAGCATTTTCGGATTTTAGCCCTTCTGTAGCCTTGTTTGAAGTGACAGAGACAGATGACAGCAGCGATTCCTGTTTTTACACCAACTTTGCCTGTGTTTGTGGCAGGGTGTGCAGCTCTTTTGGTGGTTTTATGCACCATGCGCAATTTTTCAGATTTGGCGTGCACAGGGTTTTTTCCTCCATTTTTGACAGTTTTCTTTCCCCATTGGCAAAGGGGTGCAGTGCGGCGCAGTGGTGTGGATAAAAATACTTCACACAACCCCTGCCAGCAAATCTGAATGAAACCAACCCCAATACAGAGAAACCACACATTTCCATAGAGAGAGGAGGGGCAACCACCAGAAAGGCCATTGTGTCAGGACAATCTAGAAAGTTCCAGATTTCCTCACACTTCACACTATGTAATGCTAGGGTAAAACAAGGACAGACACAAGACGAGGCAGGCAGAAACACAGCCAGAAAATAGGCCATGCAGGCCAAGACAAAGGCAGAAAAGAGGCCCTCCAGGCCAACACAAAGGCAGAAAAGAGGCCATGCAGGCCAAACCAAAGGCAGAAAAGAAGTTCTGCAGGCCCAAACAAAAGCAGAAAAGAGGCCCTGAGGGCCGAAATAAAGGCAGAAAATAGGCCCTGCAGGCCAATGCAAAGGCAGAAAAGGCGCCCTGCAGGCCAAGGCAAAGGCAGACAAGCGACCCTGCAGGCCACAACAAAGGCAGAAAAGAGGCCCTGCAGGCCAAGGCAAAGGCAGACAAGCGACCCTGCAGGCCACAACAAAGGCAGAAAAGAGGCCCTGCAGGCCAAGGCAAAGGCAGACAAGCGACCCTGCAGGCCACAACAAAGGCAGAAAAGAGGCCCTGCAGGCCACAACAAAGGCAGAAAAGAGGCCCTGCAGGCCACAACAAAGGCAGAAAAGAGACCCTGCAGGCCACAACAAAGGCAGAAAAGAGGCCCTGCAGGCCACAACAAAGGCAGAAAAGAGGCCCTGCAGGCCACAACAAAGGCAGAAAAGAGGCCCTGCAGGCCACAACAAAGGCAGAAAATAGGCCATGCAGGCCAAGACAAAGGCAGAAAAGAGGCCCTCCAGGCCAACACAAAGGTAGAAAAGAGGCCATGCAGGCCAAATCAAAGGCAGAAAAGAAGCTCTGCAGGCCCAAACAAAAGCAGAAAAGAGGCCCTGAGGGCCGAAATAAAGGCAGAAAATAGGCCCTGCAGGCCAATGCAAAGGCAGAAAAGAGGCAATGAAGGCCAAAACAAAGGCATAAAGGAGACCCATCAGGCCAAGAAAACGGCAGAAAAGAGATCCATCAGGTCAAGGAAGAGGTAGGAAAGAGGCCAGGCAGGACAAACCAATGGTAGAAAAGTGGCCCTGCAGGCCAAGACAAAGGCAGAAAAGAAGCCCTGCAGCCAAAGAAAAAGGCAGAAAAGAAGCCCCGCAGCCAAAGAAAAAGGCAGAAAAGAAGCCCCGCAGCCACAAAAAAAGGCAGAAAAGAGACCATGCATGTCAAAACAAAGGCAGAAAAGAGGCCCTGCCTTCCAAAACAAAGGCAGAAAAGAGGCCCTGCAGGGCAAAACAAAGGCAGAATAGAGACCCATCAGGGCAAAACAAAGGCAGAAAAGAGGCCCTGCAGGTGAAAGGGAGGAAGGGTCTTTTTGCCCCCCCTGTACATTTTGCATAGAATGGATCTATTGCTCATCCCATATCGGGGAGACGTCCCCTTCTCTGTCCTCTGACGCCAGAGGGCAGAAGCCATTGGATGACACATACAGACTCCATTTTATGCCACCCAGGACTCCATCTTTTTACTAGGCCGGTCAAGGATTTCTAAAAAGTCATCTCTCCCATTGCCCAGCACCGTGCACAGCCAGCCCAGACACCCCTTCCACCTCCTCCCCTATCTGCGCCGCACAAGCTTCTTTCTCACGGAAGTACAGTCATGTATTGTTGCAACTCGCCTGTATCTTTCTCTTCCTCTGAGCACATTGCCCTGTGTGTGACCGTGGTGGATCTTGACTTGTGTACTCATCTATCTCCACAAACCTGCATGTGCCCCTCAACCCCACCTTCACACCCACCACTCACAAAACCCAGACCCCTCTACCCCTTTGATACTGATACACATCTAACCCCCTGAAGTGACCAGAGCACGCACCCACCGCAGCCCCAGGTCCCCTGTACCATATATTCAATGACGAACCAACACCTATCAATCTGTGTCATGAGGCACCAGTAGATCAAACCCTTTCGTGGTGGGCGCTGGGATTAAGGCACTATGGTTGACTGTTCCTCGAGGGCAAGGTATAAGCTAGATATATAGTTGTTAGCTGAACTTTATAGCACCTCCGCTAAATGTCAGAGTTTAATGTGATTAGTTATTTGTAGCCTTTTCTCTATGTTGTCAGAATAAAGAGATTAGTTAGATGATCCGTGCCCGACGCCTCTGACCTTCGCCCCTCCCAGATGAGCCCAGCTGACCCACGTGCTGCGAGAAGCAACAGCTCTGCACCAGCCAATCAAGCTGCACCAACCCAGTATGGCCCATACTGTAACATTGTAGTGAACCAATGACCATGTAATATTCATCACCTATATTGTTTGTCACTGATGACGAAAGTTGTGCATAAAATGTGTTGGTTCTGTATTGTTGGCAGAGCGCTCTCAGAGCAGCAGAGTCCTCTGCGTGCATCTTTTACCTGACATAAACTTTGTTCAACTTGCATTCTATCTCCTGGTGTGTCCATTTATTCTGAGTTTAGGATCTGCGTTTGGGGGAATGACCACCTTCACAGGCCATAACAAAGGCAGAAAAGAGGCCCTGCAGGCCACAACAACAGCGGAAAAGAGGCCATGTGTTCCACAACAAAGGCAGAAAAGAGGCCATGCAGGCAAAACCAATGGTAGAAAAGAAGCCATGCAGGCCACAACAATGTCAAACACAGGACGAGGCAGGTCAACACAATGGCAGAAAAAAAGACCCACCAGGCCAAGACAAATGTAAAAAAGAGCCCTTGTAGGCCACAACAAAGGCAAAAAAAAGAGGCCATGTAGGCCAAAACAAAGGCAGAAAAGAGGCCCTGCCTTCCAAAACAAAGGCAAAAATGAGGCTCTGCAGGCCAAAACAGAGGCAGAAAAGAGGCCAGGCAGGACAAACCAATAGTAGAAAAATGGCCATGCAGGCCAAGACAAAGGCAGAAAAGAGGTCATGCAGGCCAAAACAAAGGCAGAAAAAGAGGTCATGCAGGCCAAAACAAAGGCAGAAAAGAGGTCATGCAGGCCAAAACAATGGTAGAAAAGAGGTCAAGCAAAACCAAAGGCAGACAAGAAAAAAAGGGCAGAAAAGAGACCATGCAGGCAAAACCAAAGGCAGAAAAGTGTCTATGCAGGCCAAAACAAAGGCAGAAAAGAGACCCACCAGGCAAAACAAAGGTGAGGTTATGACCCTTTGGAACATGCATATGGTAATGGATGGGATTACACCAGAATACGTCCAAATAACCAGAAAAACTCAAGAATATGGCAAGTTACTGTTTTATTAACAATTTTCTAAAACAGGGAGGTTGTAACGAACATACGTACGTACACCCAGTCTCTCAATGATCTCCACATAAAATGTGATCCTTACACTTAAATATGTGTCAGAGTGATGTCACACTACATGGCAATTGTACAAAACTTATAAATGATCAGGATTGCTAAGGGAAACATCTAGATATACCCCTGTATATGAGCTAGGATTGGTATTAGCTGTCCAATATCAGGTGGATAACTTATGCCTACCTCTCAAAATATGTAATCCAGAAACATTAGATACATAGTTTCTCATTGGTCTATAAACTATAAAGTCCTTCGTTATATGGACTAATACAATTGGTTGGCATGCCTGTGCCATGTCTGGAACATTCTGTTTATTTAGCAGCACACAAGCCCAGACCTAGATGCAGACAGATGGGACATGATGCTACCCCACCAGCGAATTAGCCTTTAATCTCTAATCACCCATGCTGCCTGCCATGAAATTCTCTTTGTACTTGACCTTGCAGAATATTCTTGTCTTTGACAATGCATAAGAGTGAGGGCACTTGCTATCGTGTCTGGAACTCTAAGTACAAACTCTTTTTCCATCCTTGGCTCATGTGACAGGAGACCACGATCTGGTCCATTTTGCAGCTTTTATTACAACTTGGCATCCTTTGTGTTCTTTCTTGCACCTTAATGTGAGGAGGTTCATCCTCCGCACACTCAATCTTCTTCAGAGTAGATAGCTGACCTCAGTTTCTAGAATCTTGACTTCAGGCCAGGCAGCCTCACCAAGCAGCTGTATGAGCACGCTATTCTGCTGCGACACAACTTTCCATTCTCCTCTCATGGTTTCTGGCTTCTTCATGATACCAATGTCCAATTTCTATACAATGGCGGCTTTGCCTGCATTCTAACCACTACTCATAGCTAGTCTATACGATGACTTGATCTACCTTGCATTTCAGCGTATGTACATTTATTGAATGTTTGTTTTCTGCAGCACTTTGTTGGTGTGTAATCTTCTTTTACATTTGAGAGTTCACTCGATCCCTTACTTAGTCATTGGCCCTCTAGGATCCATGCATTATTTTCGGCCAATATCTCGAGTCGTTGTGCACACTTTCTTAAGACGTCATTAATTAATTTTCTTTGCTCTTTTTCGTATTCATTCAGGGAATTCCTCTTGTTCCTCACTCCGAGGATACATTCAATAGGGCTCTCTCAATGGATATGTGCTTCTAAATACTCATGTCGGTACTGGCAAGACGGCTGGTGTCAGACACAGCACAGCCTCATGTCTCCAAAACAGGGCAGGTAGGGGGGTGGGATCTCCTGCAGATGTAGACAGCTTCTCCCCTAAAAAGGCTGAAAAGGGTCCCTGAGGCCAAAACAATGTTAGAAAAGATGCCATGCAGGCCAAAACAAAGGCAAAAAAGAGGCCCTGCAGGGCAAAACAAATGCAGAAAGAAGCCATGAAGGCCAAAGCAAGGGCAGAAAAGAGGCCATGTAGGCCATAACAATGGTAGAAAAGAGGGCGTGCAGGCAAAACAATGACAGACACAGGACGAGGCAGGCCAAACCAATGGTAGTAAAGAGGCCATGCAGCCCAAAACAAAGGCAGAAAAGAGGCCCTGTAGGCACAAACACAGACAGAAAAGAGGCCATGCAGGTCAGAAAACGGCAGAAAAAAAGAAGCAATGCAGGTCAAAGTATGGCAGAAAAGAGGTTGTGCAGGCCAAAACAAAGGCAGAAAATAGGTCGTGCAGGTCAAAACAATGACAGACATAGGACGAGGCAGGCCAAACCAATGGTAGTAAAGAGGCCATGCAGCCCAAAACAAAGGCAGAAAAGAGGCCCTGCAGGCACAAACAATGACAGACATAGGACGAAGAAGGTCAAAGCAATGGTAGAAAAGAGGCCCATCCTCCAAAGCAATGGTAGAAAAGAGGCCCTGCAGCCAAAAACAAAGGCAGAAAAAAGGCCATGCAGGTCCACACATGGTAGAAAAAGAGACCATGCAGGTAACAATGATGGCAGAAAAGAGACTCTAACAGCCAAAACATTGGCAGAAAAGAGACCCTACAAGTCTAAACAATTGTAGAGAAGAGACCCATCAGGGCCAAGACAAAGGAGGAATAGAGACCATGCAAGCCAGAACAAAGGCCAAAACAAAGGCCAAAACAAAGGCCAAAACAAAGGCAGAAAAGAGACCCATCCGGCCAAAGAAAATGGCGGAAAAGAGGCCCTGCAGGCCAAAACAAGGGCAGGAAAGGGGACTGCAAGCCAAAACAAGGGCAGGAAAGGGGACTGCAAGCCAAAACAAGGGCAGGAAAGGGGACTGCAAGCCAAAACAAGGGCAGGAAAGAGGCCCTGCAGGCCAAAACAAGGGCAGGAAAGGGGACTGCAAGCCAAAACAAGGGCAGGAAAGGGGACTGCAAGCCAAAACAAGGGCAGGAAAGAGGCCCTGCAGGCCAAAACAAGGGCAGGAAAGAGGCCCTGCAGGCCAAAACAAGGGCAGGAAAGGGGACTGCAAGCCAAAACAAGGGCAGGAAAGGGGACTGCAAGCCAAAACAAGGGCAGAAAGGGACTGCAAGCCAAAACAAGGGCAGGAAAGGGGACTGCAAGCCAAAACAAGGGCAGGAAAGAGGCCCTGCAGGCCAAAACAAGGGCAGGAAAGGGGACTGCAAGCCAAAACAAGGGCAGGAAAGGGGACTGCAAGCCAAAACAGGGCAGGAAAGAGGCCCTGCAGGCCAAAACAAGGGCAGGAAAGGGGACTGCAAGCCAAAACAAGGGCAGGAAATAGGCCCTGCAGGCCAAAACAAGGGCAGGAAAGGGGACTGCAAGCCAAAACAAGGGCAGGAAAGGGGACTGCAAGCCAAAACAAGGGCAGGAAAGAGGCCCTGCAGGCCAAAACAAGGGCAGGAAAGAGGCCCTGCAGGCCAAAACAAGGCAGGAAAGGGGACTGCAAGCCAAAACAAGGGCAGGAAAGGGGACTGCAAGCCAAAACAAGGGCAGGAAAGGGGACTGCAAGCCAAAACAAGGGCAGGAAAGGGGACTGCAAGCCAAAACAAGGGCAGGAAATGGGACTGCAAGCCAAAACAAGGGCAGGAAAGAGGCCCTGCAGGCCAAAACAAGGGCAGGAAAGGGGACTGCAAGCCAAAACAAGGGCAGGAAAGAGGACTGCAAGCCAAAACAAAGGCAGCAACAGGGAGGTCATTTAGAGGTCGCCAGGGGTTGCACTTGTGACCCCCGAGGTCTGCATTGCTACCACTGTGGTCTCCCTTGCTACCCTAAAAAAATTACATTTTAAAAAATATTGAAGCTCCTGGGCTTTGGCCAATGCCATGTGGCTATTTGAGCTCTTTGTCTTTCAGGAATTCCATACAATAACTGCTAGACTCATTGAAGGTTCATTTCAGGCACACTTCAGGGGCAAGTCACTGATTTAGTCTGTTCTTAAACACCTAAAATGCACAATGCAGAGAAAATCCCCCAAAACGCGTTGAGAGTAGAATAAGCATCCATTTCAGGCTATGTATTTTGCTTTTTGCAAGTTGCAGTTATAGCATGTTTTTTTTCTTCTGATACATATAGTGTTCCATTCTTGTATGAAATGTATATATCATGTTACAGTGATATTGTAACTATATTTTTCATAGTGTACTTAGAAACAATACTATGTGATGCCACTACTTTTTTGCGAAGGGCTAAACGGTCGTGACGTCACTTCAGGGTGAGGTCAAATGACATCACTTCCTGTGATGTCATCAGAGATCAAGGGGCATGTGACGTCAGTTCCGCTACCCAAGGCATTTTTGGTGAAATGACGTCCCTGGGCAGAAAAGAGGCCGTGTGGGTCAAAAAATGGTAGAAAAGAGGTCCTGCAGCCCGTGATAGAAAAGAGGACCTGCGTGCAAAAAACAATTGCAGAAAACAGGCCCTGCAGGAAAAATACTGGCAGTGAAGAGACTTTGCAGGGCAAAACAATGGCAGACAAGAGACACTGTTATGACATTTACAAAGCTACTCACTCCCAAATGAGCACCCGGTTTTGCTTGGCAGGTGGTGGGGTGCACTCGGCACTGGACAATGGGCAGGCTGTTGCTGGGTCCGAGATCCGGCATCAAATGTGAAGCCGGATCTCATGACCCGGCCAGCCACATCCAAAACAACCCATTGAAGAAACCAAAGCGCACATTTGTTTAAAAAAAAACAATGCGCTCGCTGCACTACGGTATGTAGCAAATTTTCCAGGTGCGACCACACAATGCGCTCCCCGCACTACGGTATTAATCTGCTCTGTGCGATCGCACAACACACTCGCCACTCTACGGTATTTAGCTAATCTGCTCCGTGCGACCGCACAACGCGCTCGCCGCACTACGGTATGTAGTTAATCTGCTCTGTGCGAGCGCACAACACACTCGCCGCTCTACAGTATGTAGCTAATCTGCTCCGTGCGACCGCACAACGCGCTCGCCGCACTACGGTATTAATCTGCTCCGTGCGACCGCACAACGCGCTCGCCGCACTATGGTATGTAGCTAATCTGCTCTCTGCGAGCGCACTGTGCGCATACAGGAGGCGCAGGTGGCGTCTCGGCTTGGAGATCATTTGCTCTCTCTACGCCATTTTCTTGGCAAACAAAGTGCACATTTTATTACCTGCAGATGAATTCTCTGATTCTGTCCCCTCCATCCATTTTGATTTTTCCATTGGTGTACATGTGAAATTAACGTTTTGTTATGTGTAAGTATTCAGAATTTCACCCGTTTATGGTAGTGCAATTTAAACTTTGCGTAGTCTGAGGGAAAAGGCTATTTTTTCATTGCATTTTTATATATATTTGTTTTGCTTTACCGTGAAGCTAGCGCACGGTCTACATTTCACAGAAGAGGCGCGTAGGCCACCCCGGTCCATGGGAGCACACCTCTTCCCATGCAAACTGCATGTGCCCACTGCAAATCAGACGCTAACGCACCCATTGGTGGAACAAAGCTGTCTGGCGCTGGTGGGAGTTTGTGGTTATTTTTCCCTGATTGTGGTCGTGTGCGTGCAGGTAACATATTTTGGATGCACCACTGTCATGGAAGTGGTTTAAAGGGGAATTGATATACAGTGTGGACTTTGGAAAAGAAGCAGCATGAAAGAAATTGTGCCATTTTTAAACTAATATGTTGAACATTTCCTTTGATCGGAGGCCAACTGCCAGCTCTGCCCCTCTAAACTCTGCCTCTGCGGAACTCCCCGCGCTCCGCCACCGGCCATTGTGGGATCCCCCTCCAAATGTTTTCAATTTCCGCCACTGGGTGCACGGCACCCCTAGCAGGCATTTCAGTGGATATAATGAGCACACGAAGAAACCTGTTGAGCCCCTGAAAGTAAGGGATCAAGGCCTCTGCCTTAACCCCCCTCCGTGGTCTAGAATGAACAATTACTTGGAAGAGAATGAGCCTGCAAAGCAGGGAAGATCTCAGCAGGGAGCCAAAGGCTTAGCAAGGAGAGTGCCAAACTGTGTCCTTTATTGTTCGCCGTGTGAAGAAGCGACGGAAAGGATACGGCAGCCATTTTACTGTCCAGTGGGAGCAGCAAGGTAATAACCAGGCTCAGGCCAAGCTTCGACTATGCAACTAGCAGCCCTTCCACTGAACCCCAGAGTCGCTGCTAGGGGGGCTAAGAGGGCTATAGCCACAGGTCTTTTGGCTGTAGCCCCGGATAGAAACTCAGGGGTTATAACCAAAATGTTAGCTAGCCCCGTGTCCTGACAGTCCCGACATTAGCGTAGCCCCAGATCTTTCCAGACCTAGGTACACCCCTGCAGAACCCCCACCATTTTATTTGGGCTGGCCTACTGGAAAACCTTGCATGGAACGGACACTTCTCCAGAAACTTCAGAAACGCCCTCATGTTGAGAAATGAGGGAATGAGGGGTTTTCCCAGCACGTCACTCAAGCTTTTGCTTATTACCACACGCACTGCTCGGTTTGTCCCTGAAAATGTCCGACAGGAATATTGTCGCACACAAGGGGACTCTCGGGTGCCAACAAGGGACTGCTCGTGCTCCGATGCAGTGCACAATTCTGCATGGAAAATTCAGCCAAAAAGGGCTGGATCCCAAATTGAAATGAGACTTTTGTTAAATTTTAATAACTTTATTCAAAAAATTCTCATGCAAAAATCTTCATACCCACAACACGCCATGATGCAAAATTGCATAATTAATAAACATTACACCAACACATTTTTGTTTATATAAATTCAAATTTCCATTATAAAAATAACTTTATTCAAAAAATTCTCATGCAAAAATCTTCATACCCACAACACGCCATGATGCAAAATTGCATAATTAATAAACATTACACCAAAGAAAGATGTAAACATTATCTTTGTTTGGTGGTAGGCATGTAGTCTGTCTTCTCTTTCCATTATTTCAAACACTGTGAGGACCCACTAAATAGCTCTCTTCAAGTAGGCTCTGCTGACTACGTCACAGTGGGCATGCGCAGTGGGAGAGAGAAGGGCCTTCTGCATCTGTCAGCAACCAGACAATCAGATGTTGTGTGCCAGTGGAATGCACCTGGCACTCACTCTGGGAAGTGTGCAAAAGAAGATGCCCTGAAATAACAGGGTATAACTAGGGGCACAAACAAAGAACTACCTAGATCAGTATTTTAATTAAACGGAGTAGGTCATGAACATACATTCGAAACAAATACTTTTGAATTGTTCAATACTTAATGAATAATCAAGCATATGTGTCACTTCCAGGTAAGTGTTGATCTTTATGCAAGACTCTTTTAATTTCACCAAATAACATATGTATACAGAATTCCTCAACTGTGGGAATGCTTACATAAACATTTCATTCAATTTCTCATGAAAAGTACCAAACATAAAAGTTTATATTCATCAATAAACAAATAATTTCATTTTCCAACACTTCTAAACATATATGTGTGTATGTGGATCTCCAAATCAACAGACAGGTAATGTTGTTCTATACCTATCTATCTAGCTACTACGCGTTTCGGGCCAATCCGGCCCTTCTTCAGGTAATGGAATATCCAGAGCAATACATTCATTAGGGTTTCCCAACTACAAACTTTGTAAGAAACTTTTATTTGAACCAAAAACAATTCGTGTCTATCAATATTCATTCATCATCATAAATAAATCAAAGAGATGCTGTTCTGTTCATCAGCCTTTACTGGGAGCGAGTTTTAGGGCGAGATCCGCCACTTAGGTGTTCTTGACTGCAGTTTCCTTCTTCACAAAAGGACCCTGTGAGAAGACATCATTGTATTACTACCTTCGATAGTATCACCTAGTACAGTCATCATCGGAGTTTGTGTGGGAATAGGCGCAAAAGTATGCGCTGGGTCCCACTCCAAACTCCTAGTTACATAGATTCAAGTGTCATGTTCAACCATTCCAAAAATACTCACTCATAGTATTCTTTTAATCTGCTCCGAAATGATATCTGCAGATTCCCTTGGACTGCCCTGTCTGTAATGAGATACCCGAGTCTCCATTAGTGTGTTTTAGATTAGCCATAAACGTGTCTCTGGTGACTTGTAAACATAAGAATAGATAGGCATACCTGTGGGACTAGGATCCCCTTAGAAACGAGAAAACGACCTCCATAGGCACGGATGAATCAGTTCTCAATGTTGCACTGTAATTCGTGTCGCCAGAGCTGTGATAATGGGCTCCTTATGGATGAGACGGTTCCTATTAGAAATAATATGGGTCCAATTTATGGTCCCGCTGAACTCCAGTATTTAGATATG
Source organism: Ambystoma mexicanum (assembly GCA_002915635.3). Classification (NCBI taxonomy): domain Eukaryota; kingdom Metazoa; phylum Chordata; class Amphibia; order Caudata; family Ambystomatidae; genus Ambystoma; species Ambystoma mexicanum. The sequence continues at coordinate 1,007,710,401 of CM030325.1, read as the reverse complement.
CTAAGTAGCGAACTTAGAAAACAATTCAGGTATAAAGCCTACCTCGCGCGGACGCGCCACATGCAACACGGAGCGTGAGATGCGCCCGGCTGGTGCGCGTGAGCCGCGTTAGTGTTCGGCTGCTTCCTCCGTGGGCGGACAATCTGTCTGAGCTTCTAATTCTCCCGACTACTTTGACCGAGTGGCGGGTACTGTGAGTAAACACTGTACCTTGCTGGTTACTCCCTCTAATCTACGCTGCCACATCTAGTGCATTACACTTCAGCACCTTGATCTCCATTTTGGGTGAGTATCAAAGCACTCACCCAGAATGGTGTAGATTCAGCAAGTCACGTGATACGTGTGTGAGGTCACGTGATTTGTATTTACTAGATGTTAAGATTTGAACCATCTATATGAGTCAAAGTACTCACCCAGGAGGGTGCAGATTCTGCAATTTGCTCACGTGATGGACATGTTATGGTAACGTGGTTAATATTAATTAGATTCTGATAGTTTAACCATCTATATGAATAAACACCGTGGATGTGCTGATGTCGGCTATATTTCTTTAAAAGTTGATTATAGATCAACTAAGAACCTTTCTTTAATAATGTAATCTACGCGTTTACAGACTGATTGTCGCGTGAACCAGCCAACAGCATGTTTTTCTAATATTACGCTTCAAGTAGGGAAATGTTAAATGCACATATTATACTAAATTCCTTACTTTGGACCTCAGTGAGATGATTCAATTGCAGCAACAAAAATGTATGTACAACTCTTGCTAATATGTAATAACTTGATTAAACATGCCTCTTGTTCAAAAACACAGTATTATCACATGTCCATAGAAAAGCACCATATCTTAGTTGGCATAAACAGTGATGTAACCAATTTCTGCTTCAGTGCTACTATAAGAGTTCTCGGGTGACTCAATAGACAGAACAAGTCCAATATTGACAGGTGACATACCATAGAGGAAGAAAAACACCTTCATCCCCCCCAACAACATCGGATGCCTCAAGTACAGAGGCTGACAACACGGAAGCATCTTCTAAGAACCAACCAGAAAGGAGTGAAGAACCAAAGAGTTCAGAACAGAGACCCAGTATCTTCCAGACAGATACCTTCACTCGATCCTGTCAGTTATTCTTTTTTAGATCGGGTCCGTGCAGACGAGGGAAAAAGAAAAAATCCACCAAGGAAAGTAAGTCAACCAATGAAGAGGACTTAGTTGTTAACATTTCGGCGTACAATTTGAGTAAGGTTTGAAAAGCTACCTTGCAAAAAGGAATTTCCTTTGTACCACACTACAACAGTTCTCTACTGAAAGAAAAAAATTTCATTTTTCAAACTAACAAGGAAAATGAGCGTTGAAGTTGTTCTTTTGACTCAATAGACCTAACAGACACCAGGCCGGAATCTAAATATCTAGAGATGAAACAAAAAAGTGTACTTAGCATATCTAAATACTGGAGTTCAGCGGGACCATAACTTGGACCCATATTATTTCTAATAGGAACCGTCTCATCCATAAGGAGCCCATTATCACAGCTCTGGCGACACAAATTACAGTGCAACATTGAGAACTGATTCATCCATGCCTATGGATGTCGTTTTTTCGTTTCTAAGGGGATCGTAGTCCCACAGGTATGCCTATCTATTCTTATGTTTACAAGTCACCAGAGACACGCTTATGGCTAATCTAAAACACACTAATGGAGACTCGGGTATCTCATTACAGACAGGCAGTCCAAGGGAATCTGCAGATATCATTTCGGAGCAGATTAAAAGAATACTATGAGTGAGTATTTTTGGATGGTTGAACATGACACTTGAATCTATGTAACTAGGAGTTTGGAGTGGGACCCAGCGCATACTTTTGCGCCTATTCCCACACAAACTCCGATGATGACTGTACTAGGTGATACTATCGAAGGTAGTAATACAATTATGTCTTTCACAGGGTCCTTTTGTGAAGAAGGAAACTGCAGTCAAGAACACCTAAGTGGCGGATCTCGCCCTAAAACTCGCTCCCAGTAAAGGCTGATGAACAGAACAGCATCTCTTTGATTTATTTTATGATGATGAATGAATATTGATAGACACAAATTGTTTTTGGTTCAAACAAAAGTTTCTTACAAGTTTGTAGTTGGGAAACCCTAATGAATGTATTGCTCTGGATATTCCATTACCTGAAGAAGGGCCGGATTGGCCCGAAACGCGTAGTAGCTAGATAGATAGGTATAGAACAACATTACCTGTCTGTTGATTTGGAGATCACATACACACATATATGTTTAGAAGTGTTGGAAAATGAAATTATTTGTTTATTTATGAATACAAACTTTTATGTTTGGTACTTTTCATGAGAAATTGAATGAAATGTTTATGTAAGCATTCCCACAGTTGAGGAATTCTGTATACATATGTTATTTGGTGAAATTAAAAGAGTCTTGCATAAAGATCGACACTTACCTGGAAGTGACACATATGCTTGATTATTCATTAAGTATTGAACAATTCAAAAGTATTTGTTTCGAATGTATGTTCATGACCTACTCTGTTTAATTAAAATACTGAACTAGGTAGTTCTTTGTGTGTGCCCCTAGTTATACCCTGTTATTTCAGGGCATCTTCTTTTGCACATTTTCTACGGTCTGGTAGCACAGACTCACTAGGGAGCACCTGGAATTTGATAAAGCTATTAGGATATTTGTTTAAGTTGTCTTCAATTTTTAGTCAAACTTTAAGGAGTGCACCTCTACCCCTAGCTTTGTTAACTCACTCTGGGAAGCACTGCACATCTCAGAGAACTGCTCCCTGTGTTCTGGGGTTTACTAAGAGGGACTCCCAGGAACCCCCTTGTTATTCTCGTTGGGGCTTGCCTTGCCCTTTTCCCATGAAATACACGGAGTCCAGCTTGGCTTAACTTTACTTTATTTCACTGGCCAACTTATTGACTTCCTTCCCTTTTCCCCTCCTCTTCCTGCCCGCGCCCTCCCCTTCATCATGTGTCCTTCCCTTAAAGGCCCGATACTCTTGTATCTCCACAACATCTTCCTCGTGCTTATTGTGAGACTTCTCGGGCTCACATTTGTTCAATCTGTCGTGGCATCTTTCTGATGACCCTATGGGGTTTTCCTGGTGACTCCAGAGCCTCTCCTGGTCTTTCCTCTGTCTCTGCTCGATTGCCACTGGGTAAATCTGCGTCATTTCCTTCTGGCACGTTCTCTCCCAGGCCCTCCGGCTCTCGCTCTCCTCATGGTGGCTCTGTGGTCTCTGTCTATGGTTGTGTATAGGTGATGGAAGAATAAAGCATTCAGAGTTATCTCGCGTCCGTCTCTTGCCGCCGTGAATAGGGATCCTTTGACCTAGTCACTTGGAGTGGCTCAGAATCATATCGCAAGTCTGTTTTTCCCTGTGGCGTACTAGGACTGACTCTCCAATAAGCAGTTGTGGTTCTTGTGCCTTCTCTGCTGGTCAGCCCACCTCATTGCCTTCCTTTTCCTTTTTTGCAACTCTTTCCTGTATCTCTGCATTCTGTTCTTCAGTATAATCCTACAGCTGTCGGAGTCGTGTCCTGGGCTTGTACCTAATCATGATCTCCATGGGGGTCTTTCTGGTGGCTCTGTGTGGTGTTTTCCTGTAGCTTCTCACTATTTGCCTCACAGCTTGGGAAAAAAGATATCTGGTCAATGAGCGCCTTCTGTTGGGTTGGCTTGATGGTGGACATGAATCGCTCCAAATTTACATTGGCTTGTGGTCAGAGTGGTGTAACATTCTGATGTTGAAAACCAAGGTGTGCTGCCAGATTCTGGAACTCTTTTCCTTGAAATGGGGGTCCGTTGCCTGTTTTCATGACATTTAGCATCTCCATTTGCTGAGCAGTTCATCTATGACCCCACCACACTATGGAATTCTGTCGGCTGCACCAGTTTCACCACCGGGACCCTTGACTGTTCGTCTATTGGCACCAGTATTTGACCCCCTTCTTCCAGAAGTCTGTTGCTACTCGCTGCCAGGGTCACTTGGGTAATGGTACAATCTTTGAGGGGCATAGCGCCTCGGCTGCTGCTGCTCTCCTACAGTTCTGGCAGCGTCAGTATGTCATCGAGTATTGTGTCCATGTGCAGGAACCATACTTGGTTGCAAAGGATCTTCTTTGTATTCTCCAGTCCCTGATGGCCCTCATGCGCCATGATCACTATGGTCTTCCTCAGGCATTTGGGGACTACCAGTTGACTCCCTCTTAGCAGGATGCCATGCTCTGTGGTAGCCAGTTCTCCTTGTATTTTGGCCATTCTCTCTATCTCGGTCCAATCCACCTACCTGTTTTTCACATAGTTCCTTCTGGTAGTTCCTCCACTCGTTCGTGTTGGTGAGTTGCACTGCTGCCTGAACGGTGAGATCTGCAGTGGCGGCAAACAGTGCATCGGTGAACGGTGGGGGAAGTGCATTCTCAGACAGATAACAGATGTAGTGTTCTACCTCATTTCCCAGCGTGTCTTCTGCTTGTTCAGCCAGGGTGTCTTGAAAAGTAGTCGGCCGGGTTAGCGTCTCCTACTTGTTTATGGACGATCTGGAAGTTGTAATTTTGAAGCCTGAGGCCCCATCTCTCAATTCATGGTTTTCGGGTTCTGGAATAGGGATAATAGCACCTGGTGGTCTGTTATGAGTGTGAATCTCCTTCTAATGATGAAGCAATTAAACTTTTCACATGTCCACAAGGTCACCAAGCTCTCCTTTTTGGCTTGGGAGTATGCCAGTTCGGTGGCTGACAGGGCTCAATTCACGTATGCATCAATGTGCCATTCTTGTGTGTTGTTTTTGGCCAGGATTGCTCCCAGACCTATGGGGCTGGCATCCACTGTTAAGTCTGTGTCCCACTCGGGGCTAATGTATACACGCCTGCGGTTGTTGGTTAGTTTCTTCTTTTATGGCCTGGAAGGCGCTTTGACAGGCCTTGTTCCATTTGAAAGGGGAATCCTTTTTCAGCAGCATTCTAAGGGGTCTGTGAGTGTGGCATAGTTGGGCAGGTAGTGGGTGCAGTATCCTGCTATGCCCAGTAAGGATCTGAGCTTGGTAATTTCCATCCGGGAGGCCAGATTTGTGATTGCACTAATCATTTCTAGGTCCGCTGTTATGCCATGGTTCAAAAAATGTGTCCAAAGAAACTCAGACTGGGCTTGTTCATTTCGCACTTTGCCTTGTTAAGATTGAGGCCAGCTTTATGCAGGATCTCACAGACCTGAAGGAGTGCTTTGTCGTGCTGATCCTGGGATGTGCGGAATACCAGGATATCATCGCTATAGTTGAATGTGGCAGACAAGGGTGATATTAGATTGCCAATGGTTTCCTGGAATATCTCTGCCGCAGAGGATATTCCAAAATTAAGCCTATTGTAATGAAAGAGTCCCTCGTGATTTGCAAAAGTGGTGATGGGTGTGGAGTCGGGGTGAATGATCCCTGGTTGAGGCCTAGCTTGGAGAATCGGGTGGCTTGGTTTAGTCTGATAATCATGTCCTCTATGTTTGGGCCAGGGTTTCTTTCTCTTTCGAGGGTCAGTCGGCCATTGTCCTTTGGGATGACTTCTAATGGCGACACCCAGGGTATCGGCCTGCTCACCCTTTCAATAATGTCATTGTCTAGGAGGGGTTGTAGGTCTTGCGCAACTTGTGACTGTAGATGGAAGGCAAGTCTGTGCAGGTGCTGGGGTTATTCTTGGGTTTATGTGGCGGTGATTATTGACTCCTGCAGCATGCCTACTCCCTCAAATAATGCCGGGAATGACGCCTTGATCGTCTGGAGTGACGTCCCTTGACAAGTTAGCATTTTCAGTTCTTTTGAACCTGTTGGGAGTCCCAGGACAGTTTATGTCTATTAGGCCAAGGGCTTGTGCAGTGAGATGCCTCCTCAGAAATCGACCTGTTGTGGGACTCTGTTTCACATGGATGGTTGTGGATACTATTCGGCCTCTGTGATGCAGGGCTGCCCTCTGGACTGGAGTGGGTTTGCTGCACTCCATTGGAATATGCAAGCCTGGGAAGGGCCCAGCGGGTAGATATCTTTAATCGCCTTGAATAGGATTTCGTTCATAACATTTACAGTCGCTCCAGTGACCACAATGAATTGGTGATTTAGTCCTCCCATCAGGACGGTGACTTTTGGGGCAAAGCCGTCATCTGTCTCAGCGCTGATTAGCCTCATGTATTCCTGCTGTAACGATCCTGGTAGTTGTGGGTCCTTGGTCATGTTCCTCATCTTCCCGGTCTGCGGCTGGGTTCTCATATGGGTCTGTCGCTAGCCCATGGGCATGTTTGCATATGGGTCTGTTCTGTAGCTTGCTTAATAGCCTCTTGGGTAGCGGGCATAAAGTTCTGAGGTGTTCCATGAGTAGTCATACTCGTCTCGGTATTGTGGCGATGGATGCAGAGCGAGAGCTTCCATTGCCCTGATTACTCCGGTCTGGCTTTGGTACAGAGTCATACTTCTGCGCGAGGCTGGTCTCTGGATATTCCAGTCTGGATATGCTCTTTTGTTAAGTCCTCTGGCAGGCTCTTGTCGCCTAATCGTCCTTGGTGATGTGGGGTGCTTGTAGTCTGGGAGTTTCAAGATTTTACCTTTGCACATTCTGAAAGTAGTTTTCTTTACCGCATCTCATGCATATTTGCCCTAATGCTGGCCATTGCCCTCTGCACGGATATTCAAATTCACATCTGTAGCACTGTTTGTCTCCTTAGTGCCTCTTGTATGGACTTCTTTGTCCTGGCCTGAAAGGAGCTTGTGGCCCCAGGCACCTACTACTGGTATGTTCTGCATTGCTGCTACTCTGTCCCCTTTCCTTGGGTTTTCTATGGCGGCTGCTTGTGCATTCACGCTCTCAGATACTCTGGCCAAGTTTAATATTTTGTAAAGTGTCCATTTTTTTTTGGGCAGGTGTTTCTTGAAAACAAATGATGTGCATCCTTCTATGATCTGGAGTCGGATCACTCCATCATCAGAGAAATTTGCAAAATCACAGCGAGTTATTTTCCTCAGTAGTCAGGAGGACACATTCCCTGATGGTCTCATGGGTTAGCTGAGCAGATTGGTTAAATTAATATCTTTCGTAATCCTGGTTGGGTAACGCAATCAGATTTCTGTTCACGGCTGCAGTCATCAGCGTGTATGTGGGGTTTTCTTGGGGGGTTTGTTTTTAGGATGCTTTTTATTTCTTTTCCCGCCAGGTTGGTGAATATGTCTGCCTGGTTGGGCGAGTTTTGATCGCTATGGCCTATGGTTCTTATGAAGTGTAAGGAACTCATGGTGCCAACAGTAAAGACAGACACAAATGATCACATTTCAAGGGTATTTATTAAACTGTATATGTGGGTTGGAAAAAACACCTAATCTAAGCCTAAATCTAAGTTGAGAGCAAGCTACGACCATCAAATAATAATAAGGGAGTCCTAGTGGCATCTTGTCAAATAAAAGGGCCTATACTAAGAAAAACCTATTGCCAATCCTTTACTCTACATACAAACAAAGAGTGTGGGATAGGGTTCACAGGAAAGAAATAATGTTCACAAATAATAAGTCAGGATGCAGTAGTCAGCGGTCTCCCTTCCCCATGTTTTGAGCACGGGACAAGGCGGGACTCCGGAGCACAGCACACGCTCAAGCTTTCCTCAGCACGAGCCAACAGTTCCGCTCTCAGTTATCAGGGTATTCGAATGGTTAAGTCTCTTTTCTACAAAAAGTCTTGTGCCTCTGAGGATCTGATTCCTCAAGAAAATAATAAACACAAGTTCCTTTCTGCTTGTACGTTGGATGATGCCTTTTCATCCCTGGATCCCCCTCTCTCGGGCTCAGACCTTTCTTGAATGTTCACTTCCCTCCGTCGGGTTCACTACTACTTTTAAAACAATTTCATCTGTGATAGTCACGAATCTTAATGTCTTTTTAAACAGTTCACTGTGGACATCTCTCTGCCAGGTTCACTCTTGTCAACACACTGCTAATCGTGACTTTTGGCTTCACCCTATCTTTATCGCCATCCCTCCATCAGGTTCACTCTTGCCAACTTTACGATGCAGGATTCGCTCCCCTTAGCTTGACAATCATCTGTCGGTCAAAGGCTTTCAACTGTACTGAGGATTTTACTAGACCCCTTTATGACCACTTTGACCCCCTTCTAGCCTTTCTCCCAAGGCCTTCTGGTAACGGTAGTTCAACTATAGGGTTAATCGCCCAGAGTTTCCTGAGTGAGTACTGACATGGTGCTTTACTGTTCTGTAACTTGAATATCAACAGTTCTTTGTACTTTCTTTAATCAGCCCTTTAATCAGCCGCTTGCTATTTTTGTTCACCACAGTTCGTTTTCTTATTGGCTCTCCCTCTGACTCACTGGCTGTGATGAACCGCCTGGATTTTCTTGTCTCTGGAGTGAAGGCCTGTTCCATGTGGGATGTTTTAACCCACTAGGCTCTGCCCTGCGGCATCACTGTGTGCTGATGGTGAAAGAATCATTGAAAATGGCCGCAAAAGCCCTATGCGCGCCAAACCTATGAAAATTGCGCTTTGAAACTGGAAAAGATGGCTGCCAGATCTACTTTGCCTGTTGTCGGTAGTGGAAAGGAGACCTCACTGCTGGAACATGTTACTGGGCTGCCTACCAAGGAAACATGAACACTGCAGGAAAGGCAGTGCTTTATTGCAAGAAACCCAGAAATTGCTCTTAAATCCCTTTTTCTTGGTTGCTGAAAATACAAAATACCGGACCAAAACACCACAAAACATCCCATAGCCTTGCTGGGTGTTACCCGTCACTTCATTTAAGGAATCATTATGAACACACAATGTCAGGAAAAGCAGAATCTGTCATGAAAATATCCACAGTAAAAAGTGTGATTGCCTGTGAAAATCTGTCAAAATATGGGCGCAGTACCAGCGGCCGCCTGTTTGACAGCTGTCATTAGTTGCATCAGAAGTTTAAACTTGTGCAATTGAAATCAAATATCTATAAATTAAGTGACCTGTTATCAAAAGTAATATAGGTTGCAACTATTTAATCTCCATGGTTTAGAGACTGGAAAAAGAATTCTAGTTGCCTGTTTAAAATTGCAAGTTTATTTTCAACAAAGAAAAAATTAACAAAGTGCCTTTTAAAGTAAGCCTGATGCAAGCAAAAACTACAAAGCAACTCCCCCACTGGGCAAGGCACCTCCCCTATGCTCTATGGACCAAGAACTCACATTCAGGTGTTGATTAAGAGGGGAGGGGCACTGGGGGTGCTCCTGGGTGAGACAATGGACCTTCCTTGGCTGAAAGGATATGCAGATTGTAAAGTGTCAACAGTGGCCTCTGCCAGAGGAAGAAGGCAAGGGATTGCTCTTCAGCTACAAGATGGAGATGGAGGCAGACATTGTTGTTGATTCACAATGCACAGAAAGTATATTTTTGAAAAAGACTAATAAAAGACTGTGCGAATTTGTAAAAATTGTACAATTAGTAGCAGTGTTAATGTGATTTTTTTTGCACCTTTTAAGAGGTGCCAGAAATCTGTGTGCGATGTTCAGCGAAGGCACAGTGAAAATTCTGGTTTTGTAGCAATTGTATTTATGTCAGAAGCATGAAACTTCATACAATTATGCCGAGATATCATGCGCACATATGTACAAAATTGTGGACAAATCAGATGTTGTGTCCCAGACAAAAAGTGCAAAAATGTGTCCAATCCAGACTCAAGATCCCACCGCAACGAGGATTGGAAGAGGGTTTGCTCCACAAAATATGGGATCTATGTATGTTATTGGTATCAAGATTGTACACATGTAAAGATGTATTGTATCAAAAATAGATATTATGTGCAAAAGGCAAAGGGGAGGATGTTTTGCCTCATAAACCACATCATCAGTATGACACTCTGTTTTCTCCTGCAATCAAGGGAGAGAGCAGACTTTAGCCAATAGACTACCTAAGAGGTGCACCTAGGATAATTCTTCATACCCACCCCTTTATCAAACACATAAATAGAGACAGCTGATGACCTAGAAAAGGACACTGATCCACCCACCATCCCGAATTTGGCAAAGCAGTCTGAAGGAGATCCATCCATACTCCTTGTTCCAGACCACAGCAACTTTGCATGCAGAAAGGCTCAGAGCATAGCTGAACCACTTTCAGCTGGGCCTAACTTCCAGAACCCATCCCTCAACTTAAAGGGAAACCAAAGAGCAGCCAGGCTGTGCTTGCCTGCCAAAGAATTATCTTCATAACCAGAAGGGCAGATTAAACCCTGCCTGGTGCCGTGCGGTGCTGTGCAGACCAGAGAACCATTGCAGATCCAGTCCAGTCATGCTGTTCAGTGTAGACCAGAGCGCCTTGCTGTCCAGTGCTGCCGTGCGGTGTCCAGAGCGCCTTGCTGATCACAGAACCAGACCAGTCTGGTGTGCCCAGCAGTCTGTCCCAGAAAGTATCCTGACCAGATCCCTGACGGTTCCATTCAAAACATTGGTAGTGAGTATCCATAGCATAGGATTGTCACTAGCCTATGTACTGTCCATAGTCATCCCTATCCAAATACATCCTATATTTTATCCAGAACTGTATTGCCAGAAATCCTTTTTGTCTTGCCTGAACTCTCTCTCTTATCCTATAGTCCTTCTGTAATAATATTGTTAAAATCATCTTTGCGCTGATATATTCATCTGAAGAAGGCAAGCGTCTCGGCAGGCAAAGACCATTCAGAGACGTCCTGGTATGGTGGCTGTGCTGTCGTGTAGATTGCATCTTCATAGTCCATCCCTAATGTAAAGAACCCTGTTTGTATTTCACAAAGCGCATCCTTGTTTTACATTTTGCCTCTATCTGAAATAAAACAACCTCCACAAAAATGTTCATAACTTCTTTATATTTCATGCTAGAAACGAAACGTAAGTGTCTACTTGAAGCTAACATTCTAAGCGTTCCAATGATCCCTAAACCGCATTTCAACTCTTTATAGTTGTGCCGAGATTGCACTTACCGCGCACAGAAAAGTTTGCCACAAATTTTTTGTTTGGCTAAAATCTATAACGTGTAAAATAGCTTTTGATTCCACCAACCTCAAAATTTAGTTTTCTACTTGCTTATTACTCTCTAATCATTGCTCGTGTTTGTCTGAAATCATACAAAGTGGCTCCCATTAGTATTTCAACAATTCCAGTGAATTTAAAACCATTTTCAGTGTTTTACCCATTCATTCAAAGCCAACTTTAAACCATTTTTGACAATTTGCCACTCAATTCTGTTTTTCTCTGGTGTTTGCTGGGGGGAAATTAGGATTGATATATTGGGCCTCATTACGACCCTGGCGGAGTGGGTTTACGCCAGCGTTATTCGCGGCGGACCCGTCCGCCCTACTACGAGTTCCCGTAGCGCCATGGAACGTTTTCCGCCTGGTTTTTCCGGGCGGAGAAATCCATGGCGCTACGGGACCTTGTTGTTAATTACGCCACCGTATTTTACGGTGGCGCAATTAACGCCTTCCCCACTCCCATTATACCCTATGGGGCAAAAATGGGAATGGGGAAGGGTAAAATGGGGAATGGGGATTTACCGCCCCGCCAAGGTCGGCATGGGGCGGAAAATCCGCCAACCTCCATGGCGCTATCGGCAGCTTTCCGCCATGCTCCGCGGTGCATTTAGCACCGCGATTTCCGCCAGGGTCGTAATGAGGCCCATTGTATTGAATTCTGCATTCCTGAAACCTATTCTCTCTCCTTCTATCTCTTTATATTGCATATTGGGGGGATTGAGGGGTCTACGGGGGAAATATTAACCACATTGCCATTTGATTGAACAAACCCGCAAAAGTATCATTTCTGTGCTGCAGTATTGTTGCTCATCATTACTCCTTATGATTAAAGAGATTGTTTAGTGTGACATCAACCCATTGGTGATTATTGTATACCCATTAAAAATAGTGTGATATATATTGTGCAATACAAAAATAAATATTTTAACTTTGCAAACCAGCCTGCTTCCTGGTTCAGTGTGACCGGGGGGGATTCCAAGAGAGGGGCATGATATAAGTGGTACATCATTCAGAAATGAAAGAACTTTTAGACACAAATAAATAATTGAGGGTTTCAGTTGTGCATCCCATGCTAGGCATTGACTTAGGTGAAATGCCGGATTGAAATCACTTACAAGATTGGGGGCTCGTCACGAGATCTCTGAATTAGACATACCACTTGTGACAGTCTAATACAGCATGCTAACTGACGGGGTACAAAAACCCTGTTGGGCTACCACACAGTGTTACACTGTGAAAAGCACCCTTCAATAGGAACGCTCTAAGGAATTGGTCTGTTTGCAAAAATAAAATAACTTCTGTAAGTCAGAAAGGACATTAATATTTCCAGAATGGTGACCATAGTAGAAATTAATATGGCAAGGGAACACCTACTGCACAACGTATTTGTCAGGGATGAATGGACAGGGCAGGATCAGATGCGTGGTTGCAGGAAATAAAAGAACAGGCCACTGCAACAGGATTAAATATATATGGCAAGATCAGGGTCCATTACATATGGCACTGAGTGAACTGTATATGGCCCCTAAGGTAAAAGAAGAGCAAAGTAAGGTTGCCAAAATAGCGACATATCTGTAACTCCACATTGGAGCAGTACAGGACAAATATGCCGAAAACCTAGATCTGGCAAACAAGCAACTACAATCACTAGAAAAAGGCCACACTGCTCTGGACTCTGCAGAGCAAAGGCTACAAAAGAGCCATGAATCAGAAAATGAAACCAGGCAGTACCTGATACAAATAAAAGAAGACATGGATATCCTGCAGCAGGAAAAGTACCAAAGTACTGGCGCTGAAGAAGGAGTGCCAAGAAAGTTTGGACTCTCTACTGCAGAGCCAGAAAAAGATGGAACAGCAAATACATTTTAATAGGGCCTGCACAGAGCAGGTAGTCAACCTGCAAAACCGCCTAGACCAAGAAAAAGAAGAAAACAATAAATTAATTCTCAAAGACCTTGACACCCAGACAGAATTCGATGAGGAGCGCCAGAAAGCTGGTGCACTCCAAAAACAAAGGGACGACCTGGCTGCACAGTGGGGTACTCTTATTTAGGAAAGGTACACCTTAAGCTAGGAGGTTAGTTATTTAAAAGATTAGATGGAACAAAATCACCTGGCCCTTCAGGGACTGGGTGAGCTCCAAAAAGATTACACAAAACTGTTAGAGCACTCCAGGAGGATGGAAGATGCTCTGGCAAAAAGTGACCAGGCCAGTAAGGACAGGACTCAGGAAGTAACCCTCCTGCAGCAAAAATTGGCCCAGTACTCTAAAATGACACAGGAAGCACAGAGAGACCATGAGGCTCTCTGTGAGAAAAATGATAGGCTCCACAGACAGGTAGCTATGCAGGAACAACTGATAGAGACTAGCAAGGCCTTGATAGAGGAACATAAAGGTCAGGTTCTTGCATGGCAACGGAGCAGCGGCTGAGAGAGATGAGGTCCGCGGGGAAAGGGAAACACCTGAGCATAACCTCAGGAACTCTAGTACTAGAGGCCTTCATCTCTTCCACTCCTTGGACTCTGCCACCCCCATGTCCACTGGCGCACATGAGCCAAGGGCCACGGGGATGGCAGACTTCAATCCAATGAGGAATATGGGGCTTATAGATCAGCACCTCCCAGGAATGGATGAGCGGGCATCTGGGTATGGGTTCCCAAGTGCTAGGGCTATATTCTTGATCAGGGAGACTCCAATGAGGGGAGGGTCAGAGAAATGGATCCTCAAAAATACCATTTACCCAGAGACCAGATGGTAAAATTTAGTGGGGAACTCCATGAGAGTAGGCCCACTAAGGGCATCCTGAAAACCTCTGCCCAGCTAGGACATTTGGGTGGGGGGTACTCAGCCAATCCTGGGAGCAAGCAAGAATCAGAAGACTCTTCTGAGCACCACAGGACCCAAGAAACTAGGCCCCCACATTCTGCCAGCCATTCCCAAGCTCGCAGAATCCGGGAGAGCCTAGAAAACCAGACAGGCACCTCTGGTAGCAGTGCCTCTGAGTCAGAGGATAAGTGGACCAGGGTCACCCGAACCAAAAAAGCCAACAGGGTCAAGAGGGCCTTGCTCAAGAATCCCCTGAAACAAATAAAAGCCATTAGGAGCGTCATCACGCCCTATCATAAGAATGCAAAGTATTCGGTTTGGGAGCACCTTGAGCTCTTTGAACAAATGATGGAGACTTTCCATTTGAAGGACAGCCAAAGCTGTATTCAATATGTAAAGTGGACCTTCTCTCCTGAGTACTCCAGCTTCTTTGCGGGGCTGGAGGATCAGAATCATTCCAGATGGTCCACCTATAGGGCGGCCATCTTGAAACATTTTTCGGTGCACAGGAATCCTCAGGAGGCTCGCAAGGCAACCTATAACTTGCAATGTGGGGAAGATCAGGCCCCACAAGAATTTGTTCAAGAATTAAAGCGTGCCTTTGCGCAGACCACCAGAAGGGTGCGCACTGACAGCAAAGAGTTTGTAAATACTTTCTTCCATGCTCTCCCCAAGTACATCATGACCCAGCTAGTGAGGGACTTTCACGAGAAAAGATCACTAGACTGGGTCATTGAACAAGCCACACGCATTTATGAGGTGCAAAAGCCAGTGGAAAATCAAAAATAATCCCAAAAACCCCAAAACAACAACACCCCTGCTGCTGCTAAAGGTGGCAGAGGTGAAGGTTGCCCCCATTTTAGATTTAGAGAGGGGGGCCTAAGAACCTGCCTGCACAGAATCAAAGCAATCCCAAAGCCCAGAAGGCCCTCGGCCAATCACAAACAGGGAGCCAGGTAGGTAATCCACAAATGGGACCCCTAACTCCCCTGACTACATCAGCCCACGCTACAAGGGCAATAGACCCATCCTGGTTTATGTGTGGACTCCTCCAGCCCAAGGGGGGGATCCAGCCAAGCACCTAACCCAGGGAACTTCCCTCCTCAACTTCCCCAGGAGGGCAGTAATCCCCAAATACTGGACATAAGTTTCTTCCAAGGTACCTGCAAAACTTCAACCCCCAAAACAATCCATCCTTCTTTCCCCAATTTCCTGAGCCCAGACCACTGAATCCGGGAGAGGGAGGCCAAGGGTGGAGGGGTACCAAATCTTCCCAACCCGGGGTATTACCAGAGGAAGGGATAGCTACCCTTCCCGGGATCAGCCCAGGGGAGACATGAGGAACCCGTACCAGCCAGAGCGGGTGTCCCAACTAGAGCGCCAGGTCCAAAACATGGCACAGGATCTGGGTCGCATGCTGAGGGCTCAACAGAACCCTCAGATGAGCATGGCGGCGCAGAATGCCTCAAATCCAGGACCTGGTGCTCCAGAGCAATGACGGGGGAAGAACCCCGACAACCCACCGGTTCCCAGGGAGGAGGCACAAGGGAAGGGGGGTGTAAAGCCTTGGAGGAAGCTTCCTTCCCCACTTGTAAAAAGCCCCTGGAAACCCAGGAACCGGAACCAAAATCTCCTGCCCCCGACAGTCTGCAACCCAAGGAGCAGAGGGGGGTAGGAGAAATAAAGAGCCCAAAAAGACCCATTTTGAGGAGGAGGTACAAGTCTTCCAGTTTGAAGGAGAGGGGTCCTCAGAGGATCCTGGGAAAAGGATCTTCTCCTTCAGAGATGGGGGAACTCCTTCCCAAGAAAAATGGGTCCCATAGGATCCAAATCCAGGAATGTGGGGACCGAGTTGAAAACCGCTCCACATCAGTACTCAGAATCACCAGCATGAAAATCTCCTGGTTCAAACCCATCCTGGATGACTGCCTCCAAAAAGGGGGGGCGGCCCAGAACCGGAGCCAGGGGAACCCACAATGGCTCTGATCTCCAGTTGCCAACTTTTTTCTTTCAGATTCCCAAGGCTCTCCACAGAATTCTGCCCAAATCTCTTCGCTAGCGATGTCCAAAACCAGAAAGTTAGCCCACCAGTTGTCCAAAAATGTGCATTATCTGTTGCCCCCTTGAGGAAGGAGGGAAGATTCTATGCCCCGGTCCAAATACAGGGGCAGTGTACAATTTTGGCACTGGTGGACACTGGATCCCAAGCTACCCTTCTGTCAAAAAGGGCCTTTGATCAACTGAATTCGGGAAGGGGAGAGAATTACCAAATTCCTCTCACCTCTCTTCCTGGACAACTCAGAACTTCGACGGGAAGGAAATTCCCGTCGAGGGGACTGCAGATTTGGACATTAAAATTGGGCGACACAAGGTGAAGCACCCGGTCATAGTTGTGACTCAGAGGGCACACCCCTTGTTTACTAGGAATGACATCCTGTGAAGGTTGTCACCCCTAATAGATTGTGTAAACAAGGTCCTCTGGACCCAGACTATCCGACCAATAAAATTGAAACAGAGTGTCAACCATGTTAGTTTAAATGGCACATGCCACATGGTTGAACAAAAACCTGACCAAATAGAATTTCACTTCCAGAATAATCAAATCCCAGACGTGACAGTAATTGCAGTAGGACAACAAACTGGTGATGGGGGGTCCTCTCTATTTCTGAAAATCAACCTTCCTTCCAGTCTAAGGTGGCATTCCACACTGGAAGGAAACACTCTGAAATTCTTTACAAATTCACAATCAGAAAATCCACTCCTATAGTCCAGAAAGATCAGAAATCAGCTCAGAGCTTGGCTGATATTCAGAAAATTGGAGAGCAGTTGTTCATCCCTATTCAGTTAAATGAGGGAAGGACTCTGTTTCTCGCCGAGTGTGTGTGAACAACGGTAAGAGCTTCATCAGCGAGGCCATGTTCCGCAAACTCCCAAAAGATCCAGCCATTCCACATTTAAACTGTAGACAAATGGGAAATGGACCTGGAAACACCCAATTCCAAACATCTCCTGCCTAGCAGGTGTATGCTCAAAATTTCCATAGGCAACAAGAGCATAGTCCATAATTGTTGGGTCGTGCGAGATGTCCCTGCCGCCTTTTACTTAGGCAGTGACATTCTCAATCGCTTTGCCATTAGTTTGGACCTAATAAACTTCAAAGCTTGGTCCCGATTAGCGGGTAATCCCATGGGCTTTGATGACCCAGAGAAAGCATTTAGGTCAGCTCAACTGCTGCCTTATGCAGTTGAAATTCAGATTGGAGAGGAAGTCACCATCCAGAAAGGACCCGACAATTCTCACTGGAAGTGAAAGTTAAAAGAGGACAGAAATTGAAAAACCCTGACGCCTATGTCCATCTAATGCTCATTTCCAACAGCAAGGTTTGGGGGTAAACCCAACACCACTAGTCAACATAGAACACAACACCATTCCAATAGAGGTGGATAACAGCGACTTAAAGAGTATCACTCTAGCCGCAGGCACCATTATTGGAATGGCGGTTGATGACCGACATTTTCCATAGATTTAGGTAATGAACTGTTAGGACCAATCCCCAAGGACTGTTTTGACAGTGATAGTGACGATGACGCAACACCAGACAGGATCTTCACCCGCATGGGGGAATTTCCTGGTGTACACTTCCTGCCCTTATGGTAAGGAAGATGTGACCTGTGACTTCAGGAGGGATGAGGTGATCTTTCAAGTGCGCGAGGACTGCCTTCCCCACCTGAAGCCACCAGTCCAAATCAGCACTTTGACCAGGGACTTCTAAACCCAGCTGGAGGAGGCTGCTTAGATAGCAAAACCCGAAGTCTTTCCAGGTTTCAGGCAGATGGTTGAAGAGAGAGTCAACCTAGCTGATGCCTGTGAGACTCTGGAGCAAAAGCAACAATTGAAACAAGTTTTCTTAGATTTTCAAGATCTCTTTGCGGTGGACTCATATGACTGTGGTCGCACCGACATCCACACAACAACAATTCCCACTAGACCCTGGCATGACTCCAGTGTTTGTGAAGCAATATTGCTTGCCTCTCGCATCAATGGAGACCCTTACTGAAATAATTAAGAACCTTGAGTCCCGTGGGATAATTCGTCCAGTCCACAGCACCTTCAATAATCCGGTGCTGGGGATTTTGAAGCCAAACGGCCAGTGGAGACTCTGTGCCGACCTAAGGGAGCTCAACAAACGGGTCCATACTTCCGATGGCCTCTTCCCTACATTGACCAAGGGCTGGCCCAGATCCAGGGGTCAAAGGTATTCACTGCAATAGACCTGACCAATGGGTACTGGACTGTACCTGTCAGT